>OY743227.1:33394894-33994894 GCA_963555765.1 Orthonevra nobilis
GGCAGTAACACAAACACATGATTACATGCAAGAACATGTGCACTTATATCAACATATACAAAATATATGTACTTGTGGATATCCCCTTCTTGCACATACACGTGTATGTTTTACAAAACTAAACTTAAGGAACTGCGACAGAAGACTTCCTTCTCTGTGTTCCGTCAGCCGCCGGAATTGTTAGTGCTGGCGTTCTTCTTCTTTCACATCGGGGCCTGAAACCGCCTTACTGAATGGAAGGCTCTCCGCGGAAGAAGTTGACAATCTTAATGCTCTTACCAAACTTTAAAAAAGCAAATATAAAGCGCATCCCATTAACAATGTGTGTTTAAACTAGCTCGATTTGGTGAAAATAGGACAGACGAAGCTTTGAGCTCCCAGTTAAAAACTGCTAACACTCAACATAACATTCCAGTTAGGAAAATCGTGAGGCACTCAAATGCCAAACAGATGTGACATGTTATCTCGCAAACCAGAATTTATCATTTAGAGGCCATAAGGAATCTGTTCTGTCCTTCAATCGAGGAAACTTCATACGATCCTATATTATCACAGCACCTTGAAACGACAATGGCTATTAAAGGTACCTCAATGGTTAGTCGAAAGACAAATATTAAAAAGTAAATGGTAAAAGTGAAATGGGCCAGTAAGGAAACCTCATTTTCATATTAGTTTCTTGTATAGTCTCAATAACGATCCTTCTACGTTGATTTAAGCCTGAAAGTTTTGGACACGGACGTCCATTTTCAACAATTGAAAGTTTTTCCGCAAATGGTTTCTCTAATTGTTCCTCAATTTTGGATTTTGTTTGTGCAGTTGCAAAATACATTTCAAAATTATAAAAAACGATTTCACATTAGTCGATGCTACTGTGGCAACTTTTTGCACAAAAATGGTAGTGAATTTTTGACTATGATCTATAAAATAATATTTGAAGTTCTTTGCACAACTTTTATCCCACTTCTCACAAAAAAAAAAAACAAACTCTTATATTCCAAAGCATCATATACATTTTTTACTAAAATTTATAATCCGCGCGAATATAAAATAATAAAAAATTGGTTTGGGTGCGAGTAGACCTGCCCATACCATGAACTTCCCATCTCATGATAAAAAAAAATCATTAAGGTGCTATTTAATTTGCTCCCAACATCAACTTTAAGATACTCACTTTTTTAGCTCCCCTTACCTTTATATTTGTTTTCGCATCTTTGAATCATATAAAAAACGATTTGCGTCTAAAGTATAGATTAAAGGGTATACTTATTATGTACATGCTTACACAGTTAGAAATACTTATAAATCTGTGAAAGATAAGCGATATAAGGAGCACATTGGTTAAATTGAATTAAAACATATCAGACTAAAAAATTAAATATATAAATATAAAGATTAAAACTAAATGAAAACAAATTCATGATGAAATATTTGGTATGAGATTATAATAATTGAGTTGAATCATTAGCAAATTTATCTAGTTCAGTTAAAATTCTATAAAATTAAAATCACATTTATTACTTGAAATGGGGATAAGTAGGGGAATGGTAAGCAGCTTTGAAGGTAAAGTTGAGTATTCAACATTAATTGTAATTCAACATTTCGGTAATTACTTACCTACGAAATTATTCTTTTAAGTGATCAGGACAACAATTTGGAAATAATCGTTTTTGATTTAGTTACATATATCTAATGTTGTGCACAAGATTGAAAAGTTTGTGAGCTCGTTGTAAGAAGTTTCGTCTTGGTTGTTAGAAATTAATATGGGTTGTAAAAGCGTTTTGGAGAAAGCTTTACATTGAAGATGATTCTCATAGAGCGACACTTCAGTTCTTCGAAAGAGGGCTTAGCTTTAATAGCCAGAGGTATTCTTCGTTTGATCTCAGCGCTGATGTTTTTATCTGTATTTATAGCGGAGCCAAGATAGACAAAGCCCCAACTACCTCAAAGTTATAGCTGTATATGGTAACGTTCTGATCCGGGTTTGGTCTTTCTTTATGACAGCATATCCCTCTTTTTGCCTTCTGGCGTTGACAGGGTTCTTTTGCACTATTGTCCTAAGAATGATGTTGAAGAAATCGCATGATAGTGCATCATCTTGTCTAAAATTTTGTTTGACATCATCATCAAACCAACCTTGAAATTGATGAAAATGTGGTGCGTACTGCCTGGCGCTCCTGGGTTTTTTCCAAGATCTGCCGTTATGTTAATATTTGGTTTATGGTGGACTTTTCTGGTAGAAAACCATATTAATACGGACATATCAGGATGTTGACGAACTGCTTCAGACGTTCACATCATACGGCGGAAAAGATGTTAAAGGCAATTTTAAGGAGATTGATACCTCTATAATTGGCTTCCTTCCTCCAGGATTGGACGACTGACCATGTATTGCAGATGAGTTGGTGCATACTCTCAACTAAGTCATCGCCGCCGCTTTTAGAAGTTCTATCTTGCTATCTGTACTTCGTCTAGCTCAGGTAGATGACATTGTTGGTTCTTCCATGTCCCCAGCATTGTCTGCAATTCTGCTATGATATTTCCATTTTGCAGTCTTCGGTTTGGGGTGTTTAACCTTGAGATAATTGTTTTTGCTGGCTGTCTGTCCATGGTTTGCATTAAACGACTCAATGAAAGCATTTTCGACTGTAATATAGTCATCCCTCTTAGAGTATCCAACTCAACGTGAAGATAACATATTTTAAATTTAGAGTTGCGAAAATCGATTTCATAAGAACAACATTATCATTGAAAGTTGAATTTGTATTTGCTTTTGGCAGTTGTTTTTCAACTTCTTCAATAAAGTGTTATAAATCAGACAGCCAGAATTATGACACATTATGTAGCTTAGTTTCAAAAGTATTACATTTTGTAAGAACTCTATTTATAGGGATTCATATTTTAAAAGTTTGAGGACCAACTGCTTATCTCAACTTCATGTATTTTTGGAATTATTTTTAATCAATCAAATTTGTTTGATTGCTCTTCTCTGGAAGATATTAACCACTGCTCGGAATATTAAGGCGTGATTAACTTTATGTCCTTTTTAAAAGGGTTCAAAAGTACATAGTTTCAATCCAGAGATTTCCACCACCTCTTCCTTCCGAGCTGGTAACTGCTTAGCAAAGGATCTTTTTCTGTCTAGTAAATATATGGCAGTTTTCTTTGCAGGTTTTGATAGGACTTTCCACGCCGATTCCGAAGCATTCTTTTTATCTCTGTGTCATTATCTGGAAAGACGTCTAGGATTGGGTTCATGATAAGAAACCACAACAGTAGAAAACAAACTAAATCGGATGTTATGTTCTTTCTTGCAATATACGAGTAATGCAGTTTTATCCATGTATTTTAACTTTGTCATTTAGGTTTCTCTCGATGCTTTTGCTTTAAATTCAATTGCCTCATGTAATTTGCGCCATGAGCTTCTTTTTGCTAATATATTATAACTATAAAAAAGCGTCAAGCTACAGCCGAGCAGGTTTTGAACAAAAAACTGGTGGCTCCATAATGTTCTAAGGATCTTCTCATGTGTCAGTGTTGCAGACGTCACTCTGAGTCTTGAAAAATGGGAAAGACTTACAGGATTCTCATTTCTGAAACAATTTTCAAAGAACTTCCGAGGAAATTTGGATCTGGAAATAGAGAAAGGGCCATATCAATGTATGAAATGGCCTCAACTAAAAACTGTTTTAGTCTTTTTGGTAGTCTCTATAGTTAGTAACTTACTTAGTTTAGTCAATTGGCTAAATAAACATAATATTGATGAAACTTTTGGCATTAAAATTGAACAAAAAAAATTTTTATATGAATTTGTCCGGAAACTTATGAACGGCAGTGTATATATTTATGCATATTTTTTTATCTGATAAGGTAGCTATAAACTATAAATTTAATTAATTTTGAACTTTTTTTTATTGGAAAACTAAATTGATTTTAATTGGAGAAGTCAAATTGTCCCTTTTTTTGACAGTTTTTTCGTCATAAAATTTAAACCACCCTGTGAAATTTAACCAAAAGCTTTTCAGGTGATCTTTATGCACACACCAATTTGGCTTCGATAGCTTGATTTGTTCTCGAGTTAGGCTGTACGAAAGAATCCGCACAAACGTACGTACGTACGTACGAACGTACACACACACACACAGACATCTTTCTAAAAATCATGGATTCCGACTACTGGGACCGCCAAACGTGGAGAAATGTAAAAATTTTGAATTTCGAAAATCGGACCGATTACAAGAACTTCCTGATGGGAAGTTTATAAAATAATTTCGCACTGAACTTTTGGGATTCACACTGTTTATTCAATAAAATAACGACACAAGTAAGCACACGCATACTTACACATTACACTTTATCGCATTTGTTTCCGTTTATTTAACTGTCGACTGGTAGTCAAACACTCTTTTGGTTGCTCAATTTTTTAGGCTAAGGTACTACAATCGGGACACTTTTTTCTAGGGGAGTTTTGGATTGTGTGTGGGAGGCAGGGAATTTGGTATCGCTAATTTTACCGCTAAAGAATACTTCCCAAGCCTTCCTTGTGTGTGTCTTTCTGACAATGGTTAATGCAAAGATTTTAAGCTGTTTCAATGGTCCAAGAATTTATGAAAGAACATGCTTCGAATGAAAAGTTAATTTCAACTATAAAACTGTGGCGACTCACAATTCCATATTGGCAACACTTAAACATTATACATAACGCATTCGTTCATAATATTCATTGTTATATATACTTATTATTTATTAGCAAAAGAACGGTAACTTTGGATCAGTCGATCGTAGTTCGCCGTCACGCCATCTCCCCTTTACTTCGATTCCTTTGTAAATTAATATAAGTTGAAATTAAATTAAATATTTTTAGTTCGGACTCAAACTTGTTTCCATCCTTAATGCATTCACCACAATTGGTGACCCCGTGTTTCATTTAATTAAATTGGTGCGTGAGTGCTTTAAGGCAATTATTTTTTCCCAACTTTCCCCGCTATATTTTCCTACCGTTCACAAAAAATTGCATAAACGGAAAAGTCTCTTGTTCTCCAAGTATGCTTACCGGCGACGAATTCCGCAAAGCTTCCACGTCTACGAACAACGACTCCGAATCGTCATCCAATGGACAGTTGAACAGTGGTAACATGGAAACAAATTCATCTGAAATGGTTTCCCGAATTGCGTTAAAAATACCCTCATTCTGGCACGAAAAACCAGAAATTTGGTTCGCGCAAATGGAGGCACAATTTGAGTTATCTAAAATTCGAAGTGATTCGTCAAAATTTTACTCGGTAATCAGTGCGATAGACTCTAAAGTGCTTTCTCAAATTTCGGACGCAGTTTTAACGCCACCAGAAAACAATAGATACGACAACCTGAAGCGTGTTCTAATTGATCACTTTGGTGACTCGGAGCAGAAAAAAATTAAGAAACTACTCTCAGAAGTCGATTTGGGGGACAAACGGCCATCTCAGCTACTAAATGAGCTACGAAGTTTGGGAGGAACACAAATTAACAACGAGTTCCTTAAATCATTGTGGCTACAAAGGCTTCCTGCACAGGTGCGAGCCATTTTACAAGCGTCAAATGAAGAATTAACAAATTTGGCAAGATTGGCAGACAAAGTTATGGAAGTGGGCGACTTCAGGAACATCATGGCGGTGAACTCAAAACAGCAGGTACACGATCCAACACAATCTTCGACAGCGCCATCTACCCAGTCGCTGCAAAAGCAAATAGAGAAACTTAGTTGTCAAATCAGCGAGCTGTTTAATTCATCAAAACGTCAAAGAAATCAACGAAGTCTTAACGAAATCGCTTTTTAAATCACCATCGCGGTCGCTCGGAGGAGAAGAATCCAATGTGTTGGTATCACAACCGCTACGGAACAAATGCAAAAAATTGCCGTGAGCCCTGTTCATTCAAAAAGCCAAAAAACCAGAGAGCCGCGTGTTGGTTAGTCGAAAAACAGCCAGTGAACAACACACTAACCAACACATCTGCAGATTAGTTGTTCACGACAAGTCTTCAAACCAGCGTTTTCTCATCGACAGTGGAGCTGACGTTTCCGTGATTCCAGCAAGATACCACGATCGTTTTTCGTCTTCCAATTCAACGTCACTGTTCGCAGCAAATGGCAGTGAAATACGAACTTTTGGTACACGACGATTATCTATCGATCTAGGATTACGACGAGCCTTTTCTTGGAATTTCATTGTGGCGGACGTCCAGCGGCCCATCATCGGGGCGGATTTTGTTAAAAACTACGGACTCATAATCGACCTGAAGCGTAATCTATTAATAGACAGCCAAACGCACATCAAAACAAAGGCGGATACATTGCTTAGTTACTCGGTAAGCGTTACTACATTTAACTCTATTAATGAGTTTGCTTCCATTCTAGCCGAGTTCAAAGATCTTACGGGGTTCAATGCGAGACCGGCGTTGAACTGTGCAAAAACCGCTACAACGCATCACATTGAGACGAGGGGTCCTCCAGTTTGCGCTCGACTACGCAAGCTCGACGCTGAGAAACTCAAGGCTGCACAGGCAGAATTTCGATATCTAATGGAGAAGGGAATTTGCCGACCATCCAAAAGTAATTGGGCAAGCCCCTTGCACATGGTTCGCAAAGCGAATGGGGACTGGCGACCTTGCGGTGATTACCGTGCTCTTAATGCGATGACGAAGCCAGTTCGGTACCCCATACCATTAATTCAAGATTGCTCTCATATTCTTCAGGGACGGAAAATTTTTTCGACAATCGACTTGCAGCGAGCTTTTCATCAAATACCAATACAACCCACAGATGTTCCGAAAACGGCCATTATTACCCCATGCGGCTTATACGAATTTGTGTATATGACGTTCGGCTTCCGAAATGCCGCTCAAACTTTTCAGCGTCATATGCATGAAGTGTTACGAGGACTAGAGGACTTTGCATTTTCATATTTGGATGACATCTGCGTCGCTTCTGCAAACGAAAGTGAACATCAGCACCATCTCCGTCAAGTTTTCCGAAGATTGAACGACTACGGCCTCACTATCAATGTTTCCAAGTATGTGTTTGGAGAAAAAGAAGTGCGATTCCTCGGCCACACAATCAACAGCGAAGGCATACGTCCACTGGATGAGAAGGTGAAAGTGATTTAGGACTTCGAGAAACCAACGAAAGCTAGGGAACTCAAGAGGTTTCTCGCAATAATTAATTTTTATCGAAGGTTTCTGCCCAATGCCATCAGTAACCAGGCTATACTACAACGACTCATTAAGGGAAACGTGAAGAATGATTCTACGCCAATCGTCTGGACAGCAGAATCAGAAGCAGCTTTTCAACGGTGTAAGGCAGATTTGGCGAACGCTACCCTGTTAACACACCCAGCCATCAACGCACCGCTGATCCTCAATACAGATGCCTCTGATACCGCAGTGGGTGCAGCCCTTCATCAAATCGCTGATGGAGTTACAAAGCCTTTGGGGTTTTTCTCAAGAAAGCTAACCGAGACTCAAAAGCGGTATAGTACGTACGACCGTGAACTCTTAGCTATATTTTTGGGCGTTAAATATTTTCGTCATCTGGTCGAAGGACGAGAGTTCAGCATACTCGGACCATAAACCACTTGTCTTTGCGTTCATGCAAAAGCCAGACAAGTCATCACCACGGCAAATTCGCCAGCTGGGTTTTATTGGCCAATTCAGCACGGACATCCGGTACGTAAAGGGGACCGACAACAACGTTGCTGACTCGTTGTCTCGAGTAGCAGAGCTTGCTATTCAACCGTTTGACCTGGACACTATCGCAGTCGAACAATCTAGTGATGAAGACTTTCGAAATCTTATCGACAAAGGTAAATTTCTTTCGAATTCACTAATCCCCAAACTGCTTACTCTTCCAGAATCTAAGTCACAGGTCTATTGTGACACATCTGCCGATCGAGTGCGACCTATCGTGCCGAAATCTTTGCGGAAAACGATAATGACTCGCTTGCACAGTTTGTCACACCCAGGGATTAAGTCGACTATCCATTTGATCTCAGAACGATATGTATGGCCCGATATGCGCAAAGAGATTTCTAAATTCGTTAGACAGTGCATTTCCTGCCAGCAGAATAAGATCCAGAGACACAACCATACACCAGTAGCTACTTACACCACGCCACTTGGTCGGTTCGAACATATCAACGTTGATATAGTTGGACCCCTACCATCTTCACAAGGACACCGCTACTTGTTGACGTGCATCGATCGTTTCTCTCGTTGGCCGGAAGCCTATCCATTACCAGACATCACAGCTGAGACCGTAGCCAAAGCGTTAATTTCTGGATGGTTTTCAAGGTTCGGTGTACCGTTAAGGATTTCGACGGACTTGGGAAGGCAGTTCGAGAGTACTGTCTTCAGGGAGTTAACTCGTCTATTTGGCATCAAACATCACAGGACAACTCCTTACCATCCGCAAGCGAACGGCATGATTGAGAGATGGCATCGCGCCCTCAAAACAGCTATACGGTGCTATAAGACAGATGATTGGGTAGATGTTCTGCCTTCTGTTCTCCTGGGTCTACGTTCAACGTTCAAGGCTGACATACGAGCAACCCCTGCTGAGATGCTTTACGGCAAAACATTGAGACTTCCCGGCGATTTCTTCGGAGAAAAAAAGGTTCAAGTCCATGGCTAAAGTTGCGCCAATTCCTGCTTCGGCTCATAATAACGCTAAAGTATTTGTCCAGCCCAGCATCAAGACAGCAACACACGTTTTTGTGCGCAATGACGCGGTCAGATCTCCACTGCAACAACCATATGACGGTCCTTTCGAAATTGTTGAAAAGGGAGATAAATATTTCAAAGTAAAAATATCTAATCGGACGTCGAAGATCTCAATCGATCGCTTGAAGACAGCGTTCCTACAATCCGAAGAGATGGAAGAACCCAGCAAGCCAACAACTGTTTTCGACGGTAAGGAGCATCAAGAACCTGGTCAGATTACACGTTCCGGAAGAAGAGTCCAGATTCCTAAGCGATATAATTCTTGATTTTTTCGTTAACCAGTTAACTAGAGGGGGAGTAGTGTGGCGACTCACAATTCCATATTGGCAACACTTAAACATTATACATAACGCATTCGTTCATAATATTCATTGTTATATATACTTATTATTTATTAGCAAAAGAACGGTAACTTTGGATCAGTCGATCGTAGTTCGCCGTCACGCCATCTCCCCTTTACTTCGATTCCTTTGTAAATTAATATAAGTTGAAATTAAATTAAATATTTTTAGTTCGGACTCAAACTTGTTTCCATCCTTAATGCATTCACCACAAAACCAAAGAAAGTATGCATATGCGAAAACAAGATGCAAACAAGACCATGCAGTGATCATTCCGGAATCATATTTTTGATAAGTTTTTGCTTCTCTTCTGCTGCTATTGTTGATAAAAATTTGTCTTCATCACACATTTTATGTGCATCTCCGAGCTCACGCAAATATTGTACCACTGCAGAGGAAAAAAAAGAATTGGAATAAGATAGAAAATACGTCATTTTCCACCTGCTCTTTGGCGAAAGTCAACCAAAATTCTGACTCTGGATTCAGGAAGAATTCCTTGAGCATATTTTCCACTTTTGGAAGTGCAATACAATTTCAGGGCATCGAAAAGTTTCAAAATGCGTACGCATTTGCCTTTTATTGTTTTTGGCATTGTGTCCTTTTTTTATTGTCTTCACAACTCAAATCGTAACCACGCACACCGAACGAATACGTGAAAATGACATTTGGCTGCGCTACGCGCTGTGGTCGTTCGTTGTGTCAAATTAAAAATTTTGAGCGTAGGAATTCTGCTATGGTAAAAAGAGGAGTTTAAAAGATAAAACATATAACATCTTTGTCTCTGAAAAATTGGATAATCCGCTTAAAACGAGGATAGAAATGAGTGTTACTGATAACTCATATTCGAGTATATGGATGGATAAATTTCTGCCATCCAAAAATAATTATAAAGAACGATTACGATGACGAATATCAAACTGACGATTTCTTCGAAAATAGTGGTCAAATCAATTTTTTAAGAATTAAATCTGCTCTCCCATATGTTGAAAAGAAGTTAAAGTACAAAATTATAATGAATATCATAATTGACACCGGTACGGCAAAGAATTATATAAGAGAAATTTAAAAGTCATCCCAAATTTAAAAGTCATCCCAAATAACAATCCCTTTAAAGTAAAGACCTTAAACGGTGAAAACACAATAACAATCATTTTTGTGGTAAAACAATAGAATATTTTTTTCTTCCCCTATTGTAAACCTTTGATGCAATAATCGGCCATGATTTCCTTGCATTAATACAAGCAAAACCGAACTAAACGTTCTTTGTTAATTAACGAGTTACTGATAACTCATATTCGAGTATATGGATGTGTCTATACACACACTTACAAGCACTACTACTTGTCAAAATTTAAATCCCTAACTGTTTTCGTATTTTTTTCTATTTTTTTTACATTTTGCAGCAGAAAATATGTCGGATACGAATAGGAATAGAACCTGTGCCTAATTTGAAAGCCAAAAAATATTGAATGAGGCATATATTGATCATAAAACGTAACCTCATGTAAACGTCATGTTTAAGTTATCTGTCTGAAATAACGCAGCAGGGAATTTGTGGGAAACTATGACAACTTAATAACATTAATTATTATTTAAGAATTTAGCTAAAGTGAACTATGTATGTACTGAAAAACAAGTATGCATAAATACGTCCTGTTCACAGTGGTAAGCAAGCTTATCGAAGTATCAATTATGTATCCATCATTAAAAAAAAAATTCGGTGCCGGGAACTAGGATGGAGGATTCGATATAGGCTGGTTAACTTTCGCTTAATTCGCACAGTCTAACTCGACTTTGTTTTCGCAGTTGATCCAATGATACCATCTACACAAAACAATTATTTTTTGACAACACGAACTTAGAGTTTAAGTAGCTGATACAGCAATCACAACTTATAACGCCACCGTTCGGCCAGACAACTTTTGCTGGCCAACCAATCCGCCATTAATTTGCTGCAAATGGCAAATGGTGACTGGGCTGGGTTCAAAAAACTAGACCACTTTAGGATTCGAACATGGAACCTGTCAATTCAACCAGTTGAAAGGCAGGCGCTTTTATTTTATTACTCCTGTATGAAACTGTGCCGAAGATCAGCCTAGCTGGGGTCCCATCATAACAATAACTCATTGGCGGACTGTGTAACAGGCGATTTTCCAGATCAATTAGCCTTATCGTCAGTAAAATCGGCGAAACTGTCGACTGACTTTTTAACATCAGCTAACTCGTGGGACCAAATGAAGACAGTCATCAAAACAAAAACAAGAAAAGATAAACTCTCGGGGAGCTATCACCAAAAATTATTAGACAAGACAGAACAACGTAAGCGAACGCAAATACAGACAAAGACATAATTAGACAAACGAACAATCGACACAGACAAGACTAATATTCATAGGTCTGGGCAACGAAGGTCGTTGATGAATGGAGGAGTCGACCAATGAAGGGGCCTTCCAAGAGGAGCAGGAAGACTGCACGGCCACCCTCCCTCTTAATGAGAAAATAAAAGAACATCTGAACATCATCATAGATCGGAACCATGAGGAGTGCCATCTTAGCTGGGAGAACTTACTGTAAAAGTGAGCGTAGAACCTGTGTCTTAGCATAAGAACAATTTAATACATGGATCTCACAATTGCTGAACTTAAATAATAGAGGCTGTGAACCAATATTTAAAACAAAGTGTAGGCAGAAAAATATAGACATCACCATAGCATCTAAATCTTCCAAAGTTGACTTATTCTGACCTTCAAGAACTCAGTGGATACTTACGCTGTTGCTTTACGGAACATTTTCATGCGCATTATTGATTTTATTTAACCCAAAAAAAAAACTTAAGATTCATCATATAAATCATCCATTATTAATTTTAAGTTCAGTAAATGCATTTGATAAAAAATCTTAAAAAATTCTTTGTTGAAGGAAAACCTCGTGGATGGCACCGATGACCGATGGGTTGGCATACCATACAAAATTGACGCTGAAACAGGTAAATTTGTCATAATTTAACCTATTCCATTTATAGTTAATAGTGTGCTCTTGCCGAATTCGAAATCCAGCGATTTAATATTTTTTTCATATTTTTAAATAAAATCTTAAAGAAGCGAAAAACACAAATTGAGGAATACAATGAAAAAAACTTTATTTTAAAAAGAGAAAAGAATGTACAATTCTACATTCGTATAGACAGATAATGCGTAGTCCATTATAATATACCTATAATAAAAATATGTATAAATAAATAACTTAAGGAAATCGCCACTAATAAATTAATAACAGTAAACAAAAAATAAATAAATAGATTTAGATTGAGAGTCAACAAATAACTGATATTTAATAGATAAATTAATTAATTCATAATTGATAGTTTATTTACCAAAGTATTGCAAAAGAAGAATTGAATATCTTTTCATTTTTGGAACCCTAAAAAAGTTATATTAGATGTTTCGACATTTGTTAATTTACAAATTAATCGAACTGACTCCATATCCCATCCCCACAACTCAACCTACACAATCTCTTTTTTACCATCATTGCATTTCCGCCACACGCTTCACTCCCAGCATCTTCATAAGAAGATGTTTGGGAATTTAAAAAAAAGTATTTAAGAAACAAAATCTTTTTTCTTTTTGACCATCTGAAGACCTGGGGACTATTTTTTATGTAAGCTAGAAATAGGAAACTAGATTTAAATAGTGTTTTTTCTCTAATTTTTAAGATTTTAATAAATAGTGTTTGTGATCCATTGTTGAAGATTTTATTAAACTAAGAAATTAAGAGTGCTTGTGTAGATTTTGTTTAATAAATGACTAGAAAAATGACCGAAAATATAGCACGCTTGTAGTTCTATTGTAAAAAAAATTAACGATCTGATGATCGAAAATAAAACGGCCATTGAGAGTGTGCATTTGAAGATTGAGGAATTGGCAGAAAAAATGAAGTCGGTGCAATAATCCTCATCCTCGCTCGTTGCCTACGAGCCCATTTCCGTAAACACTCCCGACGTACCTTGCCTTATTTCGCTGGATGTGATAAAATCCCTTCCGGAATTCTCAGGTGAACGAGCGTGGCGTCATGCCGCTTATACCGGAATAGATTAGTTTAGGCCATATAAAGGAATTGAAAAGTACTATCAGGCTGTGGCCATAATTCGGAATAAAATTACCGGATCTGCTGATTTAATTTTGTCGTCATTTAATGCAGTTTTCAATTTCGATGCTATAATATCAAGATTAGATCACACTTTTTCCGGTAAACGACCATTGCATGTCTTAGAGAATCAACTAAGCATTCTATGTCAATTAATAAAATTTCAATGGATAGTGAATTAATTGATTCATTAGGAGCGAAATACCGAACCGACGCGCTATGTGTATTCATTTCAGGTATTAATAAGCCAATTTGCAATATCCCGTTTTCTGCTGGTTGCGTGGACTAGCCCTCTGCATTAGCTAAAGCGCAGGAACTCGAGGCAAACCAACGAAGCAGCGACGAACAGCAGACAAAACATAAGACAACAGCCGCATGCTTCCAAAATTGAATTGAGCCCGCGCTAATCTGATAGGATACCTTAACCAAAAAACCAACGTATAAATTTTCTGCCATCCAAAAATAATTATAAAGAACGATTACGATGACGAATATCAAACTGACGATTTCTTCGAAAATAGTGGTCAAATCAATTTTTTAAGAATTAAATCTGCTCTCCCATATGTTGAAAAGAAGCTAAAGTACAAAATTATAATGAATATCCTAATTGACACCGGTACGGCAAAGAATTATATAAGAGAAATTTAAAAGTCATCCCAAATTTAAAAGTCATCCCAAATAACAATCCCTTTAAAGTAAAGACCTTAAACGGTGAAAACACAATAACAATCATTTTTGTGGTAAAACAATAGAATATTTTTTTCTTCCCCTATTGTAAACCTTTGATGCAATAATCGGCCATGATTTCCTTGCATTAATACAAGCAAAACCGAACTAAACGTTCTTTGTTAATTAACGAGAATGGTGAGATGCAAATTCAATTTTTTGAATGCGAACAAGTCAATAATCTTTGCCCCGATGCAGAACAAGTCCTTTTGAACAAACATCAAATGTGGGTTCAAAAAATTAATTGAAGATTATTCACAAGTTTTTGCTCAATCTGACCAGAAATTACCTAACATAACACAGACATAAAAGCAACAATAAGAACATTGGACTCAGAACCAATTTATTTTGAAGCAAAACCATATAACATGACGTTGCTCCGTTTGTAAATAACGAAATTAAAACAATGTTAGATGATAGAATAAAACGCCCTTCACATACTCCGTATAATATCCCCATATTGGTAGTAGGAAAAAAAGGTAAATTAAGGCGGAACCCCAAAATCTTGTTTGGTGTTTGACTAAAGAAAGTTAAATAAACTTACTATACCAGACCGGTAACCCATTCCTGAAAGATCCTTTTCTTTATCCAATTTAGGACAAGGCAAATACTTTCCAACAATTGACTTGAAATCCGGCTTTCACCAAATTCTCCTAAAAGAGAAAGACCGGGAAAAAAAAATTTCCATTGAAAATGGTAAATTTGAATTTTGCAAATTACCTTTCGGGTAGAAAAACGCCCTTATTATATAAAGCGAACAATCGATAACTTACTAAGAAGAGATTAAGGAAACAGTTGTCACGTCTACATCGGCGATGTTATCATTTTCACAAAAACAGAAAAGCAACATTAAGAGGACATTAGAACAATATTTATTAAACTTTTCCATGCTAACATGAGGATATCTCCAGAGAAACGGTAATTCTACAAAAATGAGGAAGAATTCTTGGGGTTCATTGTGTCTGGAGAATGTATAAAAACATGCCCCAATAAAGTTGAGGACAAAGTCAACTACGAAGTATCGACATGACTTCATGCTTTAAGATCTTTTCTAGGACTTTCCGGCTATTATCGTCGTTTTATAAAAGATAACGCTCAGATAGCCAAACCTTAGATATCTTAGAGTTGAAAACGGCGAAATAGTAACTAACAAGTCTAAGACTGCCCGAATTCAAATGAAATCAGATACTATATGCCCTTTTAATAGAATAAAGAACATTTTAGCATCAGAAGTTGTCCTATTGTTCTATCCCGATTTTCATAAGCTACTTGATCTGACAACGGCCTCTTTAGAACCTTTTAGAGGTTCTTTTAGAACCCCAACCTCCCCCAACATTTGTTGTTGTTGTCCTTCTGTTAGCAAGCCGCTATAGCCGTACTCTCCTTTCACGACAGTCTTAAGCGGTCTTGCCATGCATGTAACGATTGTTTGCAAGCTGCTTCATAACGCATTGTTCGAACTCCCCCTCTCACACAGAGGACCACTACAACTACAAACAAATAATTTTCGAATATTATTTCCCAAACCTAAAACAAATAAGGAAAGGCTTACGCCTCTAAATGCAAAATGTGTAGGGAAAATAAATACCAACGCAGACCAACTTAACACCCAATCGGTGCAACGCCAATTCCCACGTACGTAGGAGAAATTTTGAAATAAGATATTTACAATATAGGAAAACCGTATTTTATTACTTGTATCAATAAATTTTCTAAATTTGCCATTGTAGAAAACGTCCTTTCTAGAAACTCTGTTGATATAACAAATCCATAAATTGAATTCATCTCCCAATTTCGAAATCCAAGATAGTGGTAGTAGACAATGAAGGTGCCTCTACATCCATTGCTACCCAAGCATAATTAAAAAATGAATTTAATGTTTCAATTCATTCAGTACCAGCACTGCACAGTCAAAGCATAAAAAAAATCCATGTAATAACATGCGCAGCTCGGAATGAGATTTCAAAAGAAAATCACCGAAAAGTGCAGAGCGCAACTACGCTGTGTGTAATAGTCGTCTAACCGCACTAGATTTTGACACTCGTTCAACAAGTTGCATTCGTTCCACGTTGCAAAATGTTTTTCTTTTTTATTGGAATTCGAACTTTTACTTTGTGTTGGATGGAAGAAATGATTGCATACTTTAAAAATTCTAAAGTTGCACGTAGCGCCGTCCTGTTGAAACCAAATGTTGCCAATATCCTCCTCTTCAATTTTTGTGAACAAAAATTCGTTCAACATGGCCCGATAACGATCGCCATTGACGGTAACGGCCACTCCTTGCCCAATGGATGGCCCAATTATGCCTCTGGACAAAAATCCGCACCAAACAGTGACTCGGTTTTGGTGCATCGGCTTTTCAATGTATGCGTGCGGGTTTTCAGTGCCCCAAATGCGACAAATTTGCTTGTTTACATACCCGCCCATATCAAAATGAGCTTCATCTGAAAAGATGATTTTTTTGGCAAAATCGGCATCTTCTGTAAATCGATCGCAGACCCACTTAGCGAAGCGAAAACGCATTGGATGGTCAGATGGCTTCAACTTCTGAACCAATTGGACTTTGTATGGCGTCATACCGAGGTCTTTATGCAAAATTCGTCTCAATGATGTTTCCGAAATGTTGAATTGTTTAGGACGACGGCGAATTGATGTTGATGGCGCTTCACGCACACTTTCTGCCACAGCAGCAATATTCTCGGGTATACGCACTGTTTTTGGCTTTTCACGCTTTGGTTTATCGATGAGGATGCCAGTTTCTTTCACTTTTTTCACAAGATAACGAACATACGGAGCTGACGGTGCTTCTCTTCTTCCAAAATCCGTACGCAATTTTCGCACACATTCTGCAACATTACCATGATTTTCAAAGTAATGTCGCAATACTTCCAAGCGTTGTTCAAGCGTATACACAACCATATTCGTTCTGCGGAAGGATAAAACTAATTATCTGTTAAATCAGACATGAGCTAAGTGTTACCATTCACGAAATAAGCACTAGTTGAAAAAAAAAAACGTTAGATGGCGGGCCCTTTATTTTTATATCATTTTTACTATTTGTTGTTCTGTGAAAATTTAGAAGATAAAAATCTGTGACAGACGAACGAACGCACAACGGAAGCTTAGTTATAGGGATCCTTTCGGAATAGAGCCCTAAAAAAGGATAAAATAAATTGTGGCACGAGAACAAAAAAAGAACGGCAGACACGAGGCAAACTCCTGAGACCGGGATAAACTCGGATGTGCCGCAAACCAGAGCAGAATTGGGTGGGACTTATGAAAATTTTGAATATTTTGACAAAAGGTTGAGGGCGGAAACAGAGCATAACAAACAAAACCCGAACAAAGAAAAACACAGAAAACAAAGAAAGGGAAAACAAAGACAAAGGAGAAGTGAATTTCTTTTACGAAGTTGTAATAAAATTTTTTGGGGTAAATTTTTTAAATAATAAATTTAATTAAACAGATTGAGTCATCTTCTGTTATTTTAATATTTTTCTTTTATTTGTATTAGCTGTTTTTTTGAACTAAATTAAATTCACTTTTCTATATTATGTTTTCTGATTTGTTTAAGTTCTTAACTTTTTAACGGGACTCTTAGCTAAGTTTGTATTTTTAAATCTTTGAATTTTTTTTTCTTAGACGCATTTGATTATGGAGAAAAGTCCATTTAGTTTTTGGAATAACAGGTGAAGATGATGATGAATTTGGACTTGGACCAAATTGAGAAGGCCGTCAATTTAGAAGGCCAAGATATTTCTAACAAAGGCACCGAATACAAAGCTACGGACACCTCTTGCACTGTGTTCGCCGAATCGCCTAAGGGGCTATCTCCCGAAATCTCTGCCCTCGGAGATAGTGAAGGCCTTGCCAGAAATGCCAGCCGCTGGGGGATCCGTTTGTGTGTGGACCCTAGAGGGCGGGTCTGACATAAAATGTTTGGGGCAAGCTTAGCTAGAATTCTCGAGGTATGTTTAAGTAAGTAAAGGCTAAGTTTATTAAGAGTAGCTTAGGCAAATAAGTTTAGTTAGTTGCTAGGCAAGGTTTAAGGAAGATTAGTATTAGAGCAGTTTTATTTTATTGCTTTTAGTTTAGCATAGGACTTATGTGAGGAAAACTAGAGCTAGAGTTAGATTCCCACAAAGCAGGAACAATTAAATATCATTTTTCGCTTTTCGATTTTTCGACCTTCTTCTTTGCTGATGAGCAGGAGATATATGGGATGGAGAACAAGGACTACTCGCCCTATATAAAAGATGCCTCTGTGCCCCTCCTGGCTCACAACTAATGGTGCCCAACGATCTTTTTGATGCCATTTAGCTTCTCTAATGGCAGAAGACTTTAAATTGAAATAACGTTGATATAATATTTTTCTCTAGGCCAATTTAAGCTTCAGGGGGATGATTTTCCATATCCGAAGGTCATCGCCTTGAACTTTTAATAACATTTTCTTTCCAATTCTTTTTCAAAATTGAATCTTTCATTTTTCAAATCTTATTCTTCTATGCTCTCTTTTCCACAATATTTAAAAAAAAACTATCCTTTCCTCAGGCCGATTACCTGAGGATCCTGTGAAGTAGTTCAAGAGATATTCTAGCATAGAGAGCGGAACATGATGGAAGTTTCGAATAGCTTACTGCTGTTCGAACAATCAAGCCTACAGGTCTGGGTTTTCGTGAGGCGTTAGCGTCGACTTCGACCCCTAGCCAGCCTTTTTTCAGGTTATTCACCAGGCGTCTGTTTAACTGGAAAACCCTTTCGACCTACACACACATATATATTCCATATTCATATCGGTGCGAATCAGAGGGTTTGTTGAATGTTTTACTGTTTAATTTTTTATATTTTTTTAATTTTATCTTTTGCATAATTGCACCGTTTTTGATATATGCAAATACTCATATTGTATCATTTTTTATAGAATTTTTGTTTTTTAGGGTTCCATTTCCAAAATGTCCAAAGAAATCCTATTATTTAGCCTCAGCTGTCCGTCCGTTTGTCATAGAGCTGTATCTCTTTAACCGTTATGGGGAGATACTTGCAATTTTTATGTGTATTGAATGTGTACTGTTGTCGCGCAAACAACAAATAATTTAAATTGTATAAACCTAAAAATAAATGGGGGTCACCTTATACTACAAAGAAAGTGTTTCAACAAATCGGAACTGAACTAAAAGTAGAAAATTATTTCCATCCTAACTTAACAATTTTTTATACTATGTAATCATTTCGTCCATCCAACACAATGTAAAAGCATTTTGCAGCTTGACGAACGAATGATCGAATGCAACTTTCGTGGGGGCATTCTTGAAAATAAAACTTCAAAAAAAGTATTTCTTATAATTTTGATGTGTGTTTGACTTATTATTATCCCACCAATTCAAGAAATCACTTAAAACAGAGGGTTGTAAAATGAATAAAAATGTAAACATTCCATGTGTGTGTGTGTTGATTACGCATTAAAAGCTCACAAGGATATTCTGTTTGGATACATTATTTCTTAATTTTCAATATTTTTTAATCAGTTTTTAAGAGGAATTTCTTGAATGCGTTGACAACTATAACTTAAACGTGCTCCAAAATCACATGATACAGCTGACTTTGATTGTTTATTTTCAAGAATATACCACTATTTTTGATATCTTAAGTTGCGATAGTAAAACATGTACACGGATGTGACATGCGTTAGGGTGTGAAATTGAATTTCGCACTAACACCACTACATTTTGTCATTCATCAATGAATGAAGGATTTTTCACTCAGTGATTTCTTGATGTGAATTCCTTAAATAAGTTATTAAGTGTATTAAATTCACAAACATTGTTACTTTACAGTGAACATAAACCAAACAAATTAACGTTATTATTTTGCGAACATTCAGCCCCCCCTGAAAGACCCAGGTTTTTCAGAAAAGGGAAGGCAAGCTAATTTTGATATAGGGCGGACATAGTCGCCAGTGTGTGATTTTAGTGTTGCAACTCGAATGTGGTTATCCTTTCCGGGATGAACCATTTTTACACGCCCCAGAATTCATTTTGATGGAGGTAGACTTGGTTCCTTTAATATGACTACGTCGCCAATTCTGAGGTCTTCCTTGACGGCCTGCCATTTTGGGCGCTGCTGGAGTGAAGTTAAATATTCTGCATGCCATCGCTTCCAGAAACCTTGTTTTAAATTCTGTAAAAGAGACCAGTTAGAGTAAGGGCAAAAATTTTGAGTACACATATCAGGACGAGGAATAGCTGTAAGGGTTTCACCAATAAAAAAGAGAGCTGGACTTAGCGCGATTGGATCCATGTCTGAGGTAGGCCACATAGGTCGAGAATTGAGCAACGCTTCTATTTGTATAAGCAAAGTGTACATTTCCTCGAACGTTAACCGATGATCCTTGATGACTCTCTTTAGATGATACTTTACCGATTTTACTCCTGCCTCCCACAGACCACCAAAGTGTGGCACTGAAGGAGGTATGAACTTCAAAGCTATTTGGTCTCTGGAGAGGTGATCGGTAATGATGCTGTTGTGCTGCTGACTTATGAGATGCTGGAATAGATGCCGCTTGCTTCCATGCAAATTTGTTGCGTTGTCGCTCCAGATTTCTAAGGATTTACCTCTGCGCGAAGAAAAACGATCAAGAGCTGCAATAAACGCGGCTGAGGAGAGGTCGCTCACCAATTCAAGATGAATTGCCTTTGTGGAAAAACACACGAAAACCACGATGTAGGCCTTAACAAATTTCGGATTTCGTCCTCTAGATAAGCGTAGAGACATGGGTCCCACGTAATCAACTCCAACTTTGCTGAAGGGTCGCGAGAACCGAACGCGTTCTGCGGGTAAATTTCCCATAACTTGAGTCGATGTTGATTTACGATGACGAAAACATTCTAAACAATTGTGCACGATTTTGCGAAGTAGATTGCGACAACCTACTATAAAATAATTTTGTCTTAGTAATGCAAACATTTGAGAAACACCAGCATGTGAGTATCGTTTGTGTATATCTGGGACGATTAGTTCCGCGAACCGTGTGTTTTTATCGATTATTATCGGATGTTTTGTATCAAAAGACGCATCTGACTCTTGGATACGAACACCGACGCGAAGGATTTGGTCAATATCTAAAAAGGGACTAAGACTTCACCATTCACAATGGCGTTTATTTCCGCCGAAAAACATAACGATTGGTGCCACTTGATAAGTAAAAATTTTGCTTTTGAGAGCTTATATGTACTCAGGGATTGCTTGCTTCGAATTGTTAGGTTAACACGTGAATTTGATATGAACCGAAGGGTATACGTAAGCACACGAACTGCAGAAAGATAACGCGACGAGTTTTTTACTAGAATATCGAAAATGTTTGTAGGCTCTAATTCCGATGTAAGAACGTGAACAGTTGTACCTTTACGTTCTTCCAGATCATCGTTTGGAATGTCTATTATTGAAGCCACTGTATTGGTCCATTGTTTTCGTTCATGCCTGATCCACAATGTGAAGCATCCAATTGCGTGCAATATGAATCAACACCAGAATTAGAACCAAAGTTAGGACCCATATTACCAGACATTACCCAGCCGAATATTGTCGGAAAGAGATCAGGTTGTCCTTGCTGGCCTGGAACAGCTGGACCAGTGAATAAGCTGAATATTTTATCAGCACCGACAAGGATGCCAATGTGACCAGGTATATAACATTTTGGATCTGCTAGTGTATACGGCAAGAGTGAGCTCATAATTGTGCTTGAATAAACAGGAGCAGGAACTAGTGAGGTGAGTTTTGATATCACATAGCAGTGAATCTCAACAGATTGTTGGCTGTAGGACGAAGAAAGATGAATAGTTACAACTCCGTTTGTAACACCCGCAGCTGTAGAGCCAACACCTAATATAGGAATACGAGCGGCCTTACGAAGCAGTCCTAACCGTTGAACCTTTTGTTTCGTAACATATGACACTTGCGAACCTGAATCCAGCAACAATCGAATACTATGTAAGGTTCCTTCCTTATCACGAGCACGAGCAATAGCAGTAGGTAACAAAGTGTGATTAAACCGAATGGAATTATATGATTTTTTATCGTTGTTTATCGATGAGCAAAGATGTGTACATATCGATGAAGTTGATAAGGAATCACCTGGGGAAGTTTGGTCCGAAGAAGCTGTATTGACGAGAGTATTTGAAGATGTTAAAGGATGAACGAGGCTATGATATCGCGAATTACAAGTCTTACAGCGATTATTGGATCGACATTTCTGAGATGTGTGCCAGAGACGAAGACAGTTAAAGCACAGCGATTTTTCTTTAAAAAAAACTACGTCGAGCACCGATTGAAAGAGAGAGAAATTGTTTGCATTGTATGAGACTATGTTCAGCTTTGCATTTGGGACAGCCGAAAGGTGTTTCCACAAGATGTGAACGAATTGTGCCATGTATATTGTTTTGAGATTGTGTAGACCGCAAGGGTGCATAACAAGATTCAAGGCAAATGCAGCGACTTTTTAGAAACTCCAGAAGTTCATGTATGGTAGCATCCGACCTTGACCCTATAACTTCAGCCCAAGCTTGCTTTGTTTCGGAATCGAGTTTATGCACTAAAATAAAAATGAGCCACGGATCACGGTCATTCGAGTTTAACGCTTTTAAGCCCCGAATAACCTCATCAGCCCCGTCCGTAATTTTGCGCAACATTACTTCATTTGAAGAATTCGTCGTAAGAAGTGACTAAAATGATTGGATGAATGACTGAACAATCAAATGAGTTCTATCATATCGGCTTTCCAATCGTTCCCATGCTTCTAAATAATTGGTTTCCGAATTTGCAATGTGTTTTAAAAAATTGCTTGCTTCTCCACTTAAGAACGATTTTAAATATTGCAACTTTTGCGTGGAAGTAAGCGATGAATTGCAATCAATTGATCCCAAGAAAGAATCTCGAATCCCCGGCCAATCTTTGTAATCACCCGAAAAGATAGGTATCGAAAGATTAGGTAATTTAACCGACTCGGATATGCTCGAAGAACTACTCGCATCGAGTTTTTGCAAAAACGAAGCTTGCTGAGTAGCCAATTGTTCAACGGCCGATCCACTTTGCTGTTTTGGTGCATTAGCCAGTTTCTTTATTTGGATGAAATTTGTCAGAATTGAATGCGCAAAGAAGTACTTAGTTTCGCACTCTTCGAATTCAGGCCCTGGATCAACGAAATCAGCATCCAGAGCAAATTCGTACAAAGTATTTTGCAGCTCAACAAATTCTTCCCACGCTTCATTAAATTTTGTTAACCGAATCTCTAGCATTGGGAGCGTTGAATCCAGGTCAACAGATTCCGCAAATGTTGCCGCTCGAGAAATCATGCCTTTTGCACGACCGCGCTTTGCTCTTATAAAGTTCATTTTTTACGAATGGAGAAAAGTTCAAATTAATTAATTTACGCGCACTTTTTTTCAATATTTTATTCTTGAAACAAAGGGATTTCGTTTTCAATCAACAAAAAGTTCAAGTCTTCGATTAACACGAGTTCAAGTTTTCGTTTAACACGAGTTCCAAGGGGCCCGAACAACACGAGTTTTCATACATATATTGTATCTTCAATAAATCACCAATTTCTCATAAATTTATCGAAAAGTCAAAATTAACAATATTATATCCGGATTAGAAGGACCAGAAAATGTTTTTGTAGCGAGAAAAAATTAAGCAGATGAGTGGCGAATAAATTGAAAAATAAAACGAATCAATTCAAAGAATGTGTGTACAATTTATGACCAATTATGTTTATGTTGAACGGCCAACGGCTGAAGAACGAAAAGAATGAATTCTGTACAAAATTAACTATTACCACAAAGAAGCAAAGCAAAACAAAAAAAAACAAATTGGAAACAGTAATTCTAATTAGCAAAAAAAAGAGAAGAAAAAATTGGAACAATAATCCTAATAAGCAAGCAAAAACAAAGCATATTCCAACATCATATCATCATCAATTGCAGGTTACAGCGCAAGCATACACTTGAATAAAGAAACTTGACAATTGCAATACTAAACGATACAACACTACTACCACAAAACAACAAAGTCTACAGGAAGACCGTGAACGAACCATCGACATCAAAGTCCATCCCGGCACCTCAGCGGGATCAAAGCAGATCTATATATTAAGAAAACGAACAACCGACGAAAATTCAGCAACAAATCAAAAGACGCCCGAAAGAAAAAGTCTCTTCGTAGCCGTAATTTAAGAGTTGCTAACGGATGGAGGTGTACGGAAGCTGGCATGTGCATCAGCCTACTTCCACGGTGACCAAGAAAATATACCACCCATTGAAATCCAATTTCCAACTAGACGAGATATCTACTATTGTCCTCCTATCACAAAAGCAAGATCCTAAAAACCAATACGTGTGGGCGTTAGGTTCCATGGTGGGAGGATAAACTCATTCTGCTCAGGAGGAAACTCTTTAATCATGCCAAGAAAATTAAAAAATGGGACGGAAATAGACCGGTTCTCACGGAGTACAACACTGATTTTAAAAGACCTAAGCGTGATTCATGGGATTAATGTTTCAATGACATTGATGACATGGCAACTATAGCACAAATCCACAAAACTATTAATAAGGATCATGTAAATCATGTAAGACAGGCCTTATTCAAACCCTTCAAAGCACCCGGTGGAGATGAAATTCACGAATAGAGAAAAACATGGATGATTGAAATTACCAGATTTGTTTGTTTCTGTGTTCACAAAATCGAAGACCATGGCATGCTACTGATATTTTTGAGGGAGAACCTCTTAAAATTAATGCTAAGGATATGAATGTCGACAATTTGGAAAATTATGACTGAAAATTATGATCATGGCTATAGTGTCGTTTTCAATGAGAAAGCAAGTGTTTCTGCTGATGGTGATAACCAATATAAGAGACCGTTTCAGAAGCAGAAGTAAGAAAGAGGAAAGGCAATAATTTTTGCCTTTATGCCAACTATTTCAGGACTGTTAGTAAACATTGAATGAAATATTAAGATGTGTTTCTTCCCAACGTCAAAGAAAAGATCTTACGGAGCATTTAAATTTCCAAAATCACTATCATTTCTATAACTTTTTAGGAAGATAAACAACTCGGATGTGCACGATAAAACTTCATCAACTTTTTTGATACTAACACTACAAGTATCGCAATCAATCTTTGGTAGTACCTTGAATGCCACGTATCCCAAAAAATATCTCATTGATAAAAGATCAATATTCAATTGTGAAGCATTATTAAAATGGGCTTCAATAAAATATTCTGGATATTCCTCATATAAATCCGTTACATCATCATCTGTCAAATTTTGTTCTGTTCAATTTTTCTTTGATATTGCTATATTAGACATTATATCAATATCTTCTTCGCAGTTACCCAGTGAAGTACTTTGCACTATATTCGTTGCAATGATTTTGGCTATGATTGTATTAAATTCTGCCAAAGATGGATTATTGTTGTTGCCACCTTTTTGTCGAACAATTGAAAACAAATTTTCTAACGGATCTTGATTGGGCCGCTTAGTTATTAAAAAAAAGTTATCTGAATCTGGGTTTAGGTTTTCTTCAATCAGAAGCAATAACCCGTTAAGTGATTGCTTAATTCCATCTACAAAGTAAACTGGTTTTGACTTGTTAATAAAAGACCATCCTCCGACGTATTTTACAAAACTTTTAATGTAACCATGTGGTACATTGTTAATCTGAATAGTTGACCTAAACAAATTATCTCCCTTTAATGAAGCACTGTTCTTACAGTCGTACAACTTTACAGATAAAATTCGCTGTTGCAAGTGCAATATCCGCGGAGCTATGCTTAAAACCACAAGTTTTCATGACTGTTTTTATTGCGGCTTCAACAGTTCTACTTAAAACTTGAATAGCCAGTTTTACTCTCATTTTTTCAAAACTATTTGGAGAAATGTGTTGACTTTTTAATTTCACACACATTTTGGTTTTTCCACTTTTCTGAAGCTCATATAGCTCCGCAACAATTTTAAAACTAACAACACCTTCAGAAGTAGGAACTTAGGTTGGATTTTAATAACCCATTTCTTAGTGACTTGCTCAAATGTGGAAAGTGATACAAACAATATATTTTACTTTCTCCAAAAGTGAAATATGGGCGAATTGCGGAAACTCCTAGTAACGCGAAGCATTTCCTGTTCGACGAACCTTGATCGCAAGTAATAGCTCGAACATTTATGCCAATTTCGGAAAGAATGCTCATATTTTCTTTTACTATTCTCATTAAAGTCTCTCCAGAAAACCCACTTTTGGATACGAAATAATTTAGCACGTATTTGAAATTATTAATCAATCCCCTGATCATAAAAACACAAACTTGCTTTCCAATTTGTCTATTTCTGACAAAACCCAAATCTTCAGAACCATCTACTAAATCCAATTGTGGATTGTATCGTAGTGCCCGTAGTGCGTATTGCAATTTCATCAAAAATTAATACAACATTTGTCGTATCCCGTTCTTCCAAAAGGGAATATTTTTTTTTAAATCTTCAAATGCAAAATTTTTTGATCCTGGCTGACGGCATTTGACTGGAGCCCAACGATTAATAGTACTTACATGAGGCAAATTCAAATTCAATTTATTTCTCAAAAATAAATATGCCGATTGAGATACATAAAATATATTTTGTACGAACCACCTCTCTTTTCCGGTAAATATATTTGGACGGCTGCTTAACAGCAATCTACAAAAAGTTTTTGATTCCTCGCTTACATTGCAAGACTCAATATTTATTATATCAGAGTTTTTTCTACTAGTCCTACCCGATTCCCTTTTTTCTTAATTTCTTTCTTGAAGTTGTTCATGGCGGTTTTTAGTCTTAAATTTCGTTTTTGTATGAATATAAATTTTTTCCGATAATAGTCCATCAATTCAACATACTTTTCACAATTAGAACACTTAGCTTCTAAGCTTTGAGAAAACCTTCCTTTTGCAGGGAGTTGTAAAGTAGATAACTCATCATCTAAGCAATCCTGATCGGAGAAATTGCCGAGAAAAAGTGTGGGAATAGCTCCAGATTTTAGTCTTCTTTTACCCAAGACATTAGGATCAAAATGGCGATCACAAATTAAAATATTTTCTTTTGGTTCTTTAATATTACATGCATCCTGCCAAATGTGTCCTTCTGGCAGAGGGGGAAATCGAAATAATCTTATACCAGGATTATTTCTTTTTGAGCGTTTGCAATCAGTTATGCAACACTGCATTCCCGATTTACGAGTTTTTCTATTCATTTTGGAAACAAAAAATACCTCTCAATAATAGTAAAAGATCGAATAATGATAAAAATAGAAATAATGTTAAGAAAAAAAAAACAATGAACGATTAAGGAATAAAATGCAAAATGAATACAATAATAATAGAAAAAAAATTATGTACATACAAACATATGTATGTGTATACATATGTATATATGTCTGTATGTATGTAAAAATAAAGAACACTAAACGCAATAAATACAATAAGTAATTATGCAAAAAATAAGATAATATTAAATTAATGAAAAGTAAGTCCAAAAAAATGGATAAAAATGTTTCCAAATGTTAAAATACTCAAATCGCAAACAACCTCACTCAAGAATATCATGAATGAAAGAGTATTACAAAATAAAGATACACAAACCAGAAGCCAGTAAATTAGAGAATTTCGTGTGCTATTTCCGTTACTATTCATCCCTACCCCGATCACTCATAGTACAAATGTAGGATGAAGTGTCCGCTGCGGCGACGAAAGATTTTCCAATATGTTTCGGTTGACGATATACACACTTTCTGGAAAAAAAAGAAAAAGCTTTTCTCTCTTGAATATGATCACCTCGTGTTTTCGACTGCCCGCGCCAGGGAGAGCTTTTTACTTTTCGTCATCTTTAAGTGCCAGTTGCACTATCTTGGTATTATATGGTCTTTGGTACTAGCAACCAAGGAAATTTTGAATTACTAGAGGAATTGGTGTAAAAAACAAATTCGACTTTATCTCATTAAAGAAACACACATTACGGCCGATATTAATGAATGTGAATACAAACAAGATAACTTAAAGTCATTAAACTGTCTATCGAACTCAAAACATACAGGAGGAGTGATCATATATGTAAATAACAAGGTAAAAGCGGTTGAGTTAGAAGCAAAATTAATTAACTTTAAAACTTGGATGTAAATAATAAAACTAAAATCCGAAAATGTATGTTGGAATTATTTTAATATCTATCGATCACATTAAATGAGTGTTACATAGTTTAATGAGTGTCTAAGTGAATTCATTGAAATCAACTTAAGTTTCAGCGACAATTTCTGTTTAGTTGGTAACTTCAATATTGACTATAAAAATGACACTATAGATAAAAAAAATTCGACGCGGATATAGTAAAAAAGTTTGGCTTACGACAACATGTAAAAGAGAGCACAAGAAACACGAACACATCATCTTCATTAAGTGATCATGTATCCGGTATTGAGGGGGCAATAATGAAGGATTGGATAATATCCGAGCATGAAACAATAAAAATTAATCTTCGCACAAATAAAGTAAAAGAGAAAACACAGAATATAAAATATTAAAGATACGACAAAAATAAATTCTCAAAACTTTGAAGACATACCGAATTCACATAAAACCATAGATATGTCATTAAAATTTAAGATGTGTATAAAAATTTGCATAAAAAAATTAATTAAATCTTCTAGGACAAGTGCCCATAATTTGGAATAGTTTAATAATGAATTAAGGCAACTTAAGCAAGTAAAAATAAAATTGTATAAGATATACTACTGTGTCCAAAAAATAAGGTGACATATGAATTTAAACTGCGCGCGTCGAAGGATTTGGAAATTTTTCTTTCTTTTTAGGTTGGTAGTACTGGCAGTGACATCTATGTGAAATTTCATGTCAAAATATAGTCATAGTGTTTGAGACACGCGTCGTTTTGTGAGCTGCTAAAAGTGAGTTTTTCGTTTTTTGCGATGTCGAAATTTATTGAGCAAAGAATTTGCATTAAATTTTGTTTGCGGATTCAATTTTCTGCTGCGGATACGTTGAGGATGGTGCAGAAAGCCTTTGAGGATGAGGCTACGTTTAAAAAAAATGTTTACAAGTGGTATAGTGATTTCCAAGCCGGCCGTGAACGTGTCGAAGACGAAGAGCGTTCTGGGCGACCATCAACCTCAACCGATGAAGCTCACGTCCAACAAATCAAAGATTTGGTGTTGAAAAACCATCGATTAACGATTAGAGACCTTGCTGATGAAGTTGGCTTATCGAAAGGCTCAGTCAATACCATTTTGAAGGATGCTTTGGGCCTGAAGCGCGTCAAATCTCGACTGGTACCGAAAGCATTGAATTTTTTGGAAAAAAGGCGTCGCGTTGAAGTGTGTGAAAGAATGCTTTCCGACTACCAGGATGTCATGAAACGCAGTATAACTGACGATGAGAATTGGATCTATGCTTACGACCCCGAAACAAACAACCAATCGAGCGAAAAAGCCGCGCCAAAGTCGCTCAAAAATCAAGGTCATGTTGACTGTTTTCTTCGATTATCGTGGTGTTGTGCTTTATGAATTCCTTCCAACCGGCCAAACAGTCAACAAGGAATATTATTTGAACGTTATGCGTCGTTTGCGTAACGCTATCCTCCTAAAAAGGCCGGAATTGTGGAAAGACAATTCTTGGTTTTTACACCACGATAATGCACCATCCCATACCGCACTCGTGATCATTTCGCCAAAAACTCAACCCATATCGTTTCGCAACCACCGTATTCACCTGATCTGGCGCCGTGCGACTTCTGGCTGTTCAACAAGCTCAAAAGACCGCTCCGGGGACACCGTTTTGATACGATAGAGGAGATTCAAGCCGCAGCGAAGACGGAACTGAAGGCCATCCCGGAAAGTGACTACAACCAGTGTTTCAAAGATTGGAAAATCCGTTGGCATAAGTGCATTGCATCGGGAGGGGATTACTTTGAAGGGGATGAAATTGATTTGGAAGAATAAATAAAGAATTCTCAAAATAAATACAATGTCACCTTATTTTTTGGAGACAGTAGTATACTCTTATGACGTCCTTAAAGTTGGGAAAAATACAGTAAGTGACAAATACAAAAATAAGTGTGTGGAAAACAGAAATAGATACATTGAAATGAAAATTGAAAAGGAAGCTGGTAACCAGAAAGCCATGTGGAGAGTTATTAAGAAGTACGTGTTGTCTGAGGTAAAAAAACGAGTTATGTTAAATAGAAGTTAATGATACCAAAATTAATAATAAACTGGACATTTAAAATAAATTAAATGAATTCTTTGTGGATAGTGTCGTAGAAATAAATGAAAACATACCAAATTTCAAATATAATGACCATATAAAGGCCTCTATATATATATTTAATGTATATTTAAATTTAAGCAAATTAATTTAATTGAATTGGGACAAATAATCAATAAAATGAATAATAAAAATGACTTTAATGGACTGAATACAAGCATTCTAATAGATTGTAGGGAAGTTATTTTTTCTTTGCTAATAAAAATTCTAAATACTTCATTGTTGGAAGGTGTGTTTCCGAGCTCATGGAAAGAATTTGTCGTAGTCAAGAATCTGTCAGTAGAAAAAGAAAGAAATGCAAAAAAACCCGAACAATATATATATATATGAGATATATGAGAAAATCTGGAAAAAGTAGTGTGCATTCAATTGAAGATGGACGATGGAAACTCAATAATGACACTTTTCTTAGATTTAAAGAGAGCGTTCGAAACTGTTGTCAGAAGTATTTTATTAAAAAAGCTTTATAAGTACGGAATAAGGAACTGCGTTGGTTTGAATCCTTTCTGACATCAAGGACGCAAAAAGTAAAGTTGGATGAATTTTTCTCAACATCTAAAGCAGTCAACTTAGGTGTTCCCCATGGAACAATTTTGGGAGTCATTCTTTTCCTGCTATATATTAATGACTTAAAGGACTATTTGAAATTTTCAAAAGTATCATTATTATCATCATTTTGTTATCATTATCATACATTAATATATATCGTAGTAAAAGATATTAAAATTTGTGAAGCAAATCTAAATTTTGATGTGGAAAATATTTATGTATGGCTATGTAAAAATAGGCTTAAGTTGAACGTTAAAAAACCAAATGCATGTGTATTGGTAGAAGCGGTGATAGTTTAAGCAGAAAATTAAAAATAATAATATTGAATGCGTTAAGCAAATGAAATATCTAGGTGTAATGGTTGACAACAAACTTTCTCTCAATGCTCATGCAGATTTTATCTGTGGAAAAATATCTAAAAAAATTCATTTTATGTGTAGAATAAGAAGAAGAATTTCAATAACATGTGCAACAACTATTTATAATTCAAATATATTACCGCACATTGACTATTGTTCCACAATTTTATTTTATGTAACAGTTCGAAAATTGATAATTTTCAAATATTACAAAATAGAGCAATGAGATGTATTTTACAAAGTGGGTTAAGAACACACATTGCTGACATGCTTAATGTATTGAAATGGCTGAATATCAAACAAAGACTACAAATGAATGCTTTAATTTTTATATACAAGTTGAAAAATGGATAATACCCTATATATTTACAACGTAACCTGCAATATTTTGGATGTTACTATAATTTAAGAAATGTGGGTGATTTCCGTCTATCTCTATACAAGCGAACTAGTTCGCAAAATCATATTTTGAACAGAGGAGCACAATTATTTAAAAAATTAAGATAATAATACTAAAACAGAAAATAATATAAAACGTTTTAAAAAACAAATTGCAAATCATATATTAACCTTTATTAGAATTTAAAATCAAAATTTTAAGAGTTATTTTAAATTTATAAATAACTATTAAAATAACTATTATATAATATAACTATTATTATAAAGTGAAAGCTGAAACCGAAAATGAAGATTTCCGTTTAAAAGCACGACTGGTAGCTCGGGCAGAACGGTTTCGACTAATTTAGAAATTTAACCCTGTTGCAAAGTTTATAGCGATAATGACTATACTATGTCTTGCGGAACATGAAAACTTGCAAGAAGTAATTTATGTGATGGTACTGATGTATGCAAATTTTAGAGATGCTTAGATGGTCTCAAGCAAGCATCAAGATGCAGAATCAAACTTTTTTTACTGTAAGTAATGCTGATGCTTGCGTATTTGAAAATAATACGAATAAAACAGAAGTAATATTGGCCAAATAAATAGACGATGGACTTGTTTTTTGCACGGAGAAAGAAGGAGAAAGAAATAGAAGGCCTGTGTTTATATCTCAAGCTGAATCATCAAGTAATAGTGTTCCCTTCAAAGCATTTGTTTGCGATAGCATTGTGTAAACATCTATCTCATTTGATGGGAGATGTCGAAGAACAATGTTCGATATTCTGTCAACTCCCATTGATTTCTTCTTCTGCAGTAACTTGAAGATGGCTTGGACCTCAGCCTTCCGTATAATAAGATTTGTCGTTATGCTGGGGTAGACATTATTTGCCATGTTACCGTCATTGAACTCGTTAAAACTGGTGTTCTCTGATCGAAATTGCTCCATATCATATTGATAGAAATTGTGCTTAAGTACGCGATTTTCCTTATCGTGATTCTGCTTATTCGTATCATATACCTTATACACGTAGAATTCTTCGTGTTGTATGTAGGATTTCGTTTTGAATCACTTTTAGAAAATCTCTTCCCGAAGCATCTCTTGAATATCTGGGTGCTCTGCCATACGCATCTCTCGACCGGTGAGTATTCGAAACGGTGAAAACTTCGTACTTCTGGGCGGTGTATTATAAAGTACTTGTTGAATGCGATCAATATGGTTATACCAATTTGCAGACTTATCGGCACAAGCTTTGGAGAGCATCGGCACGATCATTTTGTGGATCCTTTCCACTTGGCCGTTTCCACGCGGAACCCCGGTCGCAATCAGTAGATGTTGGATGTTCTCCTCCTTACAATATTCCTCAAATGCTGTCGACGTAAAGGCTGTTCCCCTGTCTGTTATGATCCTTCTAGGGTAACCGAAGTATGCTGACTGCTTTTTAAGCCGGTCTACCACCTCGCTCGTTCCAGTACTTTTCGTTGGATAGAGCCAGACAAACTTGGAGAACGCGTCAACGACGACAAGTATGTGGTTATACCTTTTGGACGTCGACTCCATCGGTCCGACATGGTCAATGTGATAGGTTCCCAGCGGTTCCTCTTCTTTTTCGATGGGCGTTAACAGACCTTCCTTCTTGGCACTCTTTGCTTCCGCGATGATGCATTTAACGCATCCTCGTACGACACTTGCTACTTTAATAGCTAAACTAGGGATAAAAAACGTCTTCTCTACCAAGTCTTGCGTTTTCTTAATGGAAAAATGACCTTGCTGGTGCGCGACACTAATTATCTCTTGTTCCATGGTCGTAGGTATCACTATTTGTTCTCTTGCTGGATCCTTGCACAGTATCCCAGCTTTGATGTAAAAGTCTTCGTACTCTTCCTTCTCGAGGATTTTCCTCACTGCTCGAATCCAATCGTCCTTCAACTGCGCTTCTCGAATACGATGACTCAAAGAATCCTCTACCAATAAGCACGTCACTCTGCTCAGCACATCCACATGCCTCATTTTGGAACCTGAACGGTGTTCGATGACGTAGTCGTATTTTTGCAAGAACATAGCCCACCTGGACACTCTCAACGGGACATCATTCTTCCTCATTGTCATTGCAAACGCATTACAGTCAGTGATGATCTTGATTTTCATTCCTAAAACGTAGACTCGCCACTTTTTTAGAGCTTGGATGATGGCTGATACCTCCAATTCGTATGAGTGATAACTTCCTTCACCGCGGTGGTCTTGTGGCTCATATACTGGATTGGGTGATACTATCTATCGTCTGCGTCCCTTTGAAGCAATACTGCTCCATATCCAAATTTGCTTGCGTCCGTGTGAATTTCTGTAGACGCATTAGGATTGAAAAACTTAAGAACGGGCGCTTTGACGAGTGCCGATTTAAGTTGCTCGAAGGCTAACCTCTGTTCAATGCCCCAAACAAAATGTTCGTCCTTACGCAACAAATCAGACAATGGCTTGGCTACAACTGCGAATCCCTCTATAAACCTTCTAAAGTACGATACAAGTCCCAAAAAACGTTGTAATGCTTTTTTATCTACTGGGGTTGGGTACCGCTTTCGTTTTTTCCTCGGATGGCTTGATGGTGTTATCGTGGATGATGTACCCCAAACACGCAATCTTTTTTTTCAAAAACTGGCACTTCTCCCATTTGATCCGAATCCGTAAAAGACAGCTGGAGAATTCGAAATACCGAAAGGAACGTAGAGGAACTCATATTGTGCATCCTGTGTCACAAACGCAGTGTACTTACGCGATTCTGGATCCATTGGAACATGAAAGAAGCCATTTTGAAGGTCTAACGTGGTATAAACTTTCGCTCCTTGCAGTCTTTCGATGACTTCATCCATCACAACTATCTTGATATTGTCTCTTATGATCTTCTCATTAAGTTTCCTGTAGTCACAGCAAAGCCTTTTTGTACCGTTCTTCTTTGAAACCAATACGATTGGCGAAGCATACTCAGATCTACTTGGTTGTATGATTTTTTCTGCTAGCCACTCGTTCACTTGTTCTCGCACAAGTTTTAGGTCCGCATATGCCATCCGTCTCGGTCTATGGAAGATTGGGATTTCGTCCCTTAACAACAATTTCATCGTAACTGGCGGCTCTTCGCTTCCAACTGGGCGATAATTTCCAATTACTTTCAGCAACTTCGCCCTTTCGCTTTCCTCTAAATCGGTTAGTTCCAGCCTCGTTTCCCTCTCAAACACTCCTTCTGCAGCAAGACATATGTTAGCAAACTCTTCTACAAGCTCTTCTCCACTCAGGTTACGTCCAGTTATAAGGATGTGGGGAGTGATATAATTAATACCGTTGTAGTTTTAAGTTTGTTTCGAATTTAAAGTGCGCTTGTGTTACAAGACATATAGTATATCTATTTATTTGATTTATGTCAAGAATTACTTTGTACACGTAAAACTTACAAAAAGTCTTTTATATTACTTATAGTATAGATACGGAAAGATTAACAAGATTAAGCTTAAAAATAGATAAAATAAATAATTATTATAATCAATGATAAGAAATAAAGAATTCAAAGAGGGAGGAGGAGAAGAGTCAAAAGGGTAAAGAGTGAAGGGTAACGGGTGGAGTTTATGTATTTAGGGGATTGATTAATTGAATTAATCGGCTAAACCGATTAATTTGAAAACACAGGTCGGTAGCCATGTCCACAAACTGCAATTGTGTTTTATGAAGATTAATTGGCCATACAAGTTCGATGCTGTAAAGCTTTTTCTATAGGAGAATCAGTTGGGTCGTCGCTGGATTGAGGGTCAGACAATTGCGCACCGCCCAGTGGCAGATTTAAATAAATCTTCATTAAGCCTGCAAACAAGATCCTCACCAAGTCCAAAAGGTCTAGACAGATACAGTCGTGCATCATCAGCATACAAATATAAACTGGTGTTGGAAAAGACTGTTAGCGTTTATAAAAATGTAGAATAAGAGAGGAACTAATATAGAGCCCTAAGGCACTCCTGCAGGTAAACTGCTTATCTGAGAAGATCTATCACCAACCACAACCACAGCGATAACTCAAGTAGTTGCTAATAAGACGCATCGACCTTTCACTAAACCCAAAACAACTTCTCAGCTTTTCAGAAAGAATTGAGTTATTCACAGTGTCAAAAGCTTTCGAAAAATCAAGGAGGCAAAGTACTGTGATGAAGTCCAAATCATAGCTTATGCTAATGTTATCGAGCATTTCAACCATAGCCAGACTTGACCGGTGCAAGTAAACTAAGCAGGCCAAGGAAATGCGTAATCTGCTTAATCTGGGACCTTTTCCAAAACTTTTGATAGGCAAGGTAGAATACTTATGGGGCGAAAGTCTGCAACCGAAGACGGCTGCGGCTTTATGGGGACAGAAATAACTTTAGCAAGTGAGACGGAAATGTCAAAGACGTCATACATGAATTAGTTATGTGAGTAATAGCACCGATTATTTGGGTTAAGATCATTTTGACAACCCGGATAGGAATTCCGTCTTCACCAACAACATTTGACTTAACTCATTCAATGGTATCAATAACATCAACAACAACGAGACAACCTCTAATTCAGAAACTCCTTGCCGATCGGAAGAGTGTGGTAAGCTAACCGGGGAGGGTGTTATATCTGTAGAGTTGGAGAGGAAAGCATTGTTAAGATTATCAAGATCAGGTATAAGATTAACAACGTCTTTCTTAACAACTCCCACTGAGCGTAAGTTCCTCCAGAGCTTCTTAGCACCTTGGTCTGACCCCACCTTGGATGCAAAATACCTTTTCTTTGCTAGTTTCGTTATTGAAGTTACAATATTACGGGCATTTCCCAATTTAGATTAGTTGGACAACCCTTCCACTTAGAATATTGTTTCCAGCGAACTTTTTTGGCATTCTGAACATCAAGAGTAAACCATGGACAATTTCTATTGCGTACTACCAGTGTTTTTAAGGGAATATATTTATGGAACAGGTTAAGAAGTAGAGATTGCAATAGTTCAACTACATAACCCACATCTGAGACAAAATAACAGTTTTGCCAAGGGAGTAAACTCGCCGCTATTTGTAGGGCGTATAAATCCACTGAAGCAAAACCTCTGAACTGGAAGTTGCTGGTATAGATGGGCAAGATAATTCAATATTATAGGTGCAGAAAATATTGCTGCGAGGCTCAGCAATAATTTAATGTGAATAGAATTAACTTAAGAAATAAACTAATGGGTTGAAAAAATAATTTAATTGAAATGGAAAATAAAAATAAAAACCAATCTGTTGAAAAAAAATCGTTTGCATGGCGCAAATTTAAATATAAGGACTCTCTAAATATAAGGACTCTCTAAGGAAGCTCATTCTATCCCAAAGAGCAGGAACATGCACCGAAGAAGCAAGGTGGTTTTCGGAGTGCATATCTTTCCTTTCGTCTTGTTACCAGCTCAACTTGTATTTCACTTGCCGCACCCATTTTCTTTACTTGGGTGAATTAAGATTAAAAGAACTCCAGGGTTGAAATGGAAATGAAGAAATTAAGAAACCGACCTCAACATTTTCCGCCAAAGTTAAGAGTTCTTCTCATTTTTGATGAAATGAGCCTTCAGGCCAATCTTGGCTACATTTAATTCAAAGACGAAATTGAACGTTTTGTTGATTACCGAATTAATTAAAAGTCCAATATATGCACTAAGTGCGCGTGCGTTTTTATGATTCTCAGTGTGTGTGGAAATTTCAAGCAAGTCTTATATCATACCTATGAAACAACTTGGGATTGAAGCATATAACTGACTTAATATATAGTATGCACAGAGCAGAAACTAGATTTACATTTTCCAAATTGGTTCAATGTGGCTCTGGCAAAATTGTAAATGGGTTCTTGATAAAAGCTCAAACAAAAAAAGCAATCAGAAAAATAAAATTGCAAAATGTAATCAACGCTTAAAATAAGTAAATTAACACGATAAGTTGAATAAAAGTTGGCGATCATTTTGTTTATCTTTGGCCTTATTTTAAGTAGCTTTGAATTTGAATCTTCGGTCAGCTTAACTAAAGTAGACTTATAGAGCTGTAATAAGTAATTCTTAGGGAACAAAAAAACAATCAAGTGTTAATAAATACTTAGTCCCGAAAAATAAAAATATAACAACACAGAGTACATTTTTCTTTTCACCACATGAATACTCTCTCTCACTTTAAATACTGGCATACTACACAGGTTCTGATACGTTCATAATTAGACGACGAAGTTGGTTTTGTAAATGTATAAGTCAAAAGCTTTGCGTGTTAAATACAGCAAAAACGAATCGCGTATACGTTAAGGACTTATCGCCGACAGTATCCAAGATAACTCACTAAAGCCGATAGATAGTATTTTCTATGCACACATAGATGGCGCGCATGCATAAAATCTGTGGCATTTGAAGTCTGACAGTTGACGTCGTAACTACTGCCATCCATCTGTCGGTAAATAGAACAAATACACTAATACACATACAGTGGCCACTCCTTCGAACAATGCATTAATTTGTTCGAAAAATACAAAAAAGATAATACGAAACATCTTTTTATCAACTGCGATTTTTCTTTGTCTCCAGGAATATCTGTTCAACGAGTCACAAGTTTCCTTTCATGTGTTTTTATAAAGAAAAAGTATAAAATAAAGTTAATTTGAATATTTAAAAAGGTTTTTTATCGACGATTTAATTTAGTGGTTATAAGAGAGACCACAAATTGGTGACCCCGACGTGATCGTCGATAGATATAATTCCGTCCTCATAGAACTAAAAAAATAATGGCCACCGGAGAGATGGATTTTACTTTGCCACCAATATCATTGGCAACTATAAAACCATCACTTGAGAAACAAGCAGGAACATCAAACGAAGAAGATTTAGTCTGCAGTGTGCGAAAGCCCGAACTACCGAAATTCCTTAAAGAACGACCAGATCTCTGGTTTCTTTTAGTAGAATCAGAATTCAACGCATCCAGGATTCGCAGCGACGACATAAAATACAATGCAGTTTTAAGGAATTTAGACTGTGAAACTCTCACACAAGTCACGGACATTCTACGCGATCCACCAGATATAGATAAGTATAAAACTTTAAAATCCGCAGTGCTCAAAAGAATTTCCAGGTCTCGACAAACTCAACTGCACACGTTGTTAAAAGATATGGCTTTGGGCAGTAAAAAACCGTCACAACTTTTACGTGAAATGAGAGATCTTGCTGCGGGCTCAGTCACAGACGAACTTCTTCATGAACTCTGGCTTGATCGCATGCCGGCTAATTTGAGACCAATTTTAGTTACTTCCCCAAACATAGATCTCAATGCTTCAGCCGAAATGGCCGATCGTTTTCTAGAAAGAGAAGGTCATTCTTTTGTCATGGCTGCTTCAACATCTCACCAAGTGGACCAATCGAGTGAAATCAGGCAAATAAACAGACGATTGGACGAAATGCAAAAGATGTTCATCAACTTCATGAAAGAAGTCAAGGACGAAAGATCTCAGCAAAGGAGATCACGATCAGGATCTAGGCCAAGGACACCTGATCGCAATGCGATCTGTTATTATCATCGACGATTTGGCACCAGAGCTAAGCAATGTACTACCCCGTGTCTCTTCCCTCAACAAAAACAGGAAAACTAAGAGCGCTGTCAACTGTCGGTGCGGTAGTTGGCAGCAACAACAATTTACCCCAGCAAGAACTCCGACTCCATATTTTTGACAATAAAACAAATATAAAATTTTTAATAGACTCTGGATCAGCCGTTTCAATATTACCAGCTTCATCTTTTTCTTCAGCCAAACAGAAAACCAACTTGACTCTTTTTGCTGCAAATTCTTCTGCAATCCAAACTTATGGCATTAAAAACCTCAACCTTGACCTCAGCCTGAGACGTAGTTTTATCTGGCCTTTCATTATTGCAGATGTCAATGCAGCAATAATTGGAGCCGATTTTCTTACCCATTTTGCAATTTTAATTGATCTGAAGAATCAGCAACTAATAGATTCCACTACTTTAATTACTTCTAAAGGAACAATTCTTAAAACTTCACATTTTAACATATCCACTATTCAATTTAACTCGCCTTACTCTAATATTTTACAAGAATTCATAACCATAACAAAGCCAACAGTTTTGCAGCCTGTAGATTCAAAAAAATCCGATTTCGCTCACAGAATCATCACCAATGGACCTCCAGTCACAGAAAGGTTTCGAAAAATAGCTGGTGAAAAAGCCGTTGCAGCTAAGGAAGAACTTAAGTATCTGCTGGACAGTGGAGTTTGCAGACCCTCGAACAGTTCATGGGCTAGTCCTATACACATCGTACGCAAGAAAAATTCAGGATGGAGACTATGCGGTGATTACCGTAAACTTAACGCCATTACGCAACCAGACAAGTACTCACCACCTCGAATCCAAGATCTATTCCCACTTCTTCATGGAAAGTCAATCTTCTCAAGTTTAGACTTAGAAAGGGCATATCACCAAGTTCCTATGTTTGAAGCCGATGTAAACAAGACTGCCATCACTACACCTTGGGGCCTTTATGAGTATACTGTTATGCCATTCGGCTTAAAGAATGCTACGCAGACCTTCCAGAGATACATTGACTCTGTCTTCCGAGGTCTCGAATTTGTCTTCATATACATCGACGACATTTTAGTAATGTCAGAGAACGAAAGTCAGCATAAGGACCATCTTCGCCAAGTTTTTCAAAGGTTAAAAGACCACTCACTTTCCATTAATGTCGGGAAATGCATTTTTGGTAAGTCAGAAGTTAACTATCTGGGCTATTTCATAAGCCCCAACGGCTACTCACCAACAACGGAACGCCTAGAGAAAATTTCAAACTACCCAAAACCTCAAACCGTAGCCGAACTACGACGCTTTCTAGGAATGATTAACTATTATGGTAAATGCATTCCTAAAGCAGCTAGGTTGCAACTGCCACTTAATAGTTACCTTACTAAATCCATCAAAAATGACAAAACAAAAGTTAACTGGACCACAGAGGCTGAAGAAGCATTTGAAGCTTGCAAAAATAGTCTCGTCAACGCAGCGAAAGTAACTTTTCCATCGTCATCAGCACATATGGTTCTTTCAACAGATGCTTCCACTACAGCCATAGGAGCGGCACTGGAACAGTGGGATAATGGGACATTACAACCTATTGGGTTTTTCTCCAGAAAATTGTCGAACACCGAACAACGATATAGCACTTATGATCGAGAACTTTTAGCCATTTTTGCGGCTGTGAAGCATTTCAGACATTTATTAGAATGTTCACAATTCACCATTAAAACTGATCACAAGCCTCTAATATATGCATTCAAAAAGAGAATGGAAAACGCCTCAGAGAGACAACTCCGGCAATTAGACTTTATTTCCCAGTTTTCAACAGAAATAGAACACGTCAAGGGAGAGAACAATACCGTAGCAGACGCTCTTTCTCGCATAAATACAATAGACATGCCTACAACACTCGATCCAAAAACAATACAAGAAGCACAAGAAACCGATGAAGAATTACAACAGCTTATCATATCTCCAACTTCACTTCAACTAATAAAACTCACCATCAAACACGATATTCAAATTTATTGCGATGTTTCTACCACAATCATCAGACCATACATTCCAAAACCATTACGGAAAACAGCATTTGATATAATTCACAGCTTATCACATGCCAGCGCAAAAAGTACCTCACGCCAAATAAGGGAAAAATTCATCTGGCCATGCATTAACAAGGATGTTATGAAATGGGCTCGAGAATGCATAGCGTGCCAAAAGTCAAAAACATATCGTCACAACAAACAAATTCCGCAACATATAAACATTCCAGACAATAGATTTGAACATATACACATAGATATAATAATGCTTCCAAACATTAAAGGTTTTCAGTACTGCTTCACTATAATAGATCGTTTCTCCAGATGGCCAGTTGCAGTTCCCTTACAAAACATCACAGCAGAAACAATTTGCTCGGCAATATTCGAAAATTGGATTTGCCATTACGGCACTCCAATCACTATCACCTCAGACCAAGGCAGCCAGTTCGAGTCAGCTCTTTTTAAAGCCATATCATCATTCGTTGGCGCAAAGAAAAACAGGACCACAACATATCATCCACAATCCAATGGAATTATTGAAAGGTGGCATAGGACTTTGAAAGCTGCTTTAATGTGTTCGCCGACGCGACAATTGTACTTTTGGGCTTGAGGACTTGCTTCAAAGAAGACTTACAATCAACACCAGCGGAAATGCTCTATGGCACAAATCTTAGAGTCCCGGGAGAGTTTTTCATCTCAGAAGAGTTTCCAGCAGATCCTCAAGCATTCATTTTAAAACACCGAGAAATCATGCGTGCATTAAGACCCACACCCACAGCTCATCACAATAAATCCAAAATGTTCATCCTAAAAGATTTGCATAAATGTTCCCACGTTTTCATTCGATGCGACCATGTCAAAGCTCCGCTGGAACCACCATACACTGGACCATTCAAAGTCATCGAACGAGTCACAGATCGGGTATTTAAAATAAACATAAATGGTACCGATAAGAACATATCCATCGAGAGATTGAAACCGGCATATTTCAACAAGACCGACACAGATAACATCAACAGTTCCGACGACACAGAGCAGCATCAGTCATTTCAACCACATGAATGGACATCATCAATGGATAAACCTCAAAACACATATCAAAGAAAAGTAAGATTCAATTTTAACCAAGAAAATTAAAATTACTCAGAGGGGAGTATATGTGGCATTTGAAGTCTGACAGTTGACGTCGTAACTACTGCCATCCATCTGTCGGTAAATAGAACAAATACACTAATACACATACAGTGGCCACTCCTTCGAACAATGCATTAATTTGTTCGAAAAATACAAAAAAGATAATACGAAACATCTTTTTATCAACTGCGATTTTTCTTTGTCTCCAGGAATATCTGTTCAACGAGTCACAAGTTTCCTTTCATGTGTTTTTATAAAGAAAAAGTATAAAATAAAGTTAATTTGAATATTTAAAAAGGTTTTTTATCGACGATTTAATTTAGTGGTTATAAGAGAGACCACAAATCTTGATGAATAAACTTTAATTCTATTTTTTATTAACTACGTTCTTAATTATAAATGAGCTGCGCCAGCCAGCAACGAAGGTAAGACGGTGAGTGCTGCTTCAAATGGCTTGTTCGGACTTGTCGGCGCCAGTGTTGAAATTTTCTTTTCGATCGTGGCGTCACCTATTGGTGAATAGTGAAAACACCACTTTTCTCCCCTCCCAATGACGAAGGAATGAAATGTCATTAGCTGTCACTGTCAATTGCTAAATGAAACTTTTATCTTGGAATATGTTTTTGTTTGTTGCAGCTGCTGGTTCAAATTGATGTCTTATTCCCGATCGAGATATGCTGGCTTAAGCCGTTCTGTTGATATGTTAAGCCTCCGTCCGTTCATCAAAACGGTGTATAATTTGTTGTTAATTCGTTTAATGACTTGATACGGTCCTGAATAAGGTGGTTCCAGAGGTTTCTTAACAGCGTCGCATCTTATAAAAACGTGTGAACAGTCTTCTAAGTCTTGTGATATGAACATTTTTGTTTTGCAGTGATGCGCTGTTGGAACTGGCCGCATCTGCCGGATAACTTCTCGATGTTCTTCAACAAATGCTGCGGGAGAAACGTTATCGTCAAATCATGGAAAAACTCACCAGGAATTCTTAGATTCGTGCCATACAACATTTCGGCTGTCGATGACTTCAAGTCGTCTTTGTACGAAGTTCTCAATCACAGCAAAACAATTGGCACTGCATCGATCCACTTTTCCGTACTATGACACATGAGTGCGGATTTTAGTGTTCGATGCCAGCGTTCTACAAGTCCATTCGATGCCGGATGATAAGGCGATATTCTTTTCCTATGGATACCGCATAATCTGGATAGTGCTGTGAACAGTGATGACTCAAATTGCGAACCTTGATCTGTTGTCAATGTTCTCGGTTATCCGAAAAGTGCTATCCAATTAGTGAAGAAGGCTGTTGCTACAGTGTCAGCGTTCATATCCTCAAGCGGTACTGCTTCCGGCCATCTTGTGTAACGATCAATAATAGTTAAGCAATAACTTTTTCCTTGGTAATAAGGAAGTACTATGAGATCTATGTGAACGTGTTGGAAGCGATTATCTGGTATCGGTAAGAAATCTGGCTGCAGCTGTGTGTGTCTGTGGATTTTGGATCGTTGACAAGAAGTGCAGTTTCGGGACCAAGTCAAAGCATTCTTTCGGATACTAGGCCAAATATATTTTTGTCGCAAAAGCTGGCTTGTCGCTTTTCCTCCGGGGTGAGATAATCCATGGACAATATCGAAAGCTTTTTTTCTCAATAGCTTTGGGATGTATGGTCTGATCTCGCTTGTTGAGGTGTCACAATAAATTTTGATGTCCGGTTCTATGGCTAGCTGCTGTAATTCGAGGGATGAATCAGTTTCTCATAGTGTTTTAGGTCAGTATCGTTTTCCTGGGTTTTTTGAAGTTCGCTAAGGTCAATTTTCAGTGGCATTGTGATCATGTTTATTCGCGATAATGCATCTGCGACTTTATTGTCGTGAATTGGGAGATATAATCCAGATGCCTTAATCGTCTTGGAGATGCTTTGTCAGATTTTTGAAGAAAGGCATACGTGAGTGGCTTGTGGTCTGTTTGTATTGTGAAGTGACGGCCTTCAACCAAATGTCAGAAAAACTTCACGGCAAGATATATTGCAAGGAGTTCCCGGTCGTATGTACAATATCGAGTCTGGGATGGTGAAAGCTTGCAAGAAAAAAAACGACTTGGTTGAAAATTCTTACCTTGCAATTGTTCCAGTTTTGCTCCAACCGCGGTATCAGATGCGTCAGTAGACAGAACCAAAGGTGAGCTGGAATCGATGTGATTTAGCATTGTTGCTTTACCGATACTTTCCTTACATAGAATAGAAACCTCCTCAGCTTGTGTTGTCCAGGGAACATGTCGCTTGTCGTCTTTTTTTGAGTCCTTTAGAAATGAATTAAGTGGTGCTTGGATGTGTGCGCAGTTGTTAATGTAGCGACGATAAAAGTTCATTACTCCAAGAAAACGTCGAAGTTCCAATATGGTAGAAGGCTTAGGGTAGTTTAAAATCGCTTGTACTCTATCGCTCCCGAATTTGTTGATGACGTGGCCGAGATAATTGAGGTTTTCCAAACATGCACTTGTTGACGTTGATATTAAGTCCATGTTCCTTGAGGCGCTGTAAAACACTGCGAATGTGCTCACTGTGAAGGTCTTCGGTCTCAGAAAAAATTAAAATATCATCCACGTAGCAAAATACGAAATCCAAACCGCGCAGTACCATATCCATATGTCTCTGGAATGTCTGAGTAGCGTTTTTGAGACCAAATGGCATCGCGATAAATTCGAATAATCCAAATGGTGTAGTTACGGCTGTTTTTGGTATATCCTCAGGTGCCATTGGGATCTGATAGTAGGCCACGTCCAGATCAAGAATAGTGAAATAGTTCTTCTGGTGCAAGAACTCAGTGAAGTTCATTATATGTGGGATAGGATACCGGTCAGTTTGTGTCTTGGCGTTAAGTTGACGGTAGTCCCCGCAACAACGCCAGCCGCCATCTTTCTTTTTGACAACATGGAGTGGGCTTGCCCATGGACTGCTGGACGGCCGACATATCCCTTTTTCCATCAATCGCTCGAAGTCTAATTTGGCCTGTTTGAGCTTGTCGGCCGCAAGTCGCCGTGGGCGTTCTGATACCAGTTGACCCGCGGTGATAATGTGATGGTGTACGGAACTGGTGCTAGAATTTACAGAAGGAACTATGGAAGTATTTAAAAATTCGTTAAGTGTGTCACCAAAAGGATGTTGTGTACAGTTGAAAGTCCGAATACACTGGTTGGTTCAACCTGACCTGGAATTGTAAAAGATGTTTTTGCATCAATTATGCGTCTTGACTTTAAATCGATGACTAATCCGTAATGTGCCATGAGAACTGCGTCAATTATGGCTACTATTACATCGGCGATGGTGAATGACCATTTGATGACGCGTCGGAGTCCCAGGTCAAGGCAAAGTAGTTTTTTACCGTAGGTGTGTATGGGTGAGTTGTTTGCTGCGTACAATATGGGTGCTTGTGGAGTGTTTCTGAATGTGGATGCTCTTGGGAGTACTGATATGGTTGAACCTGAGTCGATGAGGAACTTTTGATTCGTGTTCCTGTCGAATACATATAGGCGGTATTCCTCACGGTGTTGTACGCTATTGTCAACCGCCTGAGATGACAATAGCGAATTTAGTTTAACTTCACTGAGTAATTGCACGGCTGGTTGCACATTCTGGCCTTGTTGCCGAATTTACGATGGTAGTAACAAGATTTCGGCCTTCCTTCAGATGTGGACAGATTTCTGCTGGGATGGTATGATGGTCTAGAGCGAGACCGTTGCCTGATGCCATCGTTATGTCTTGTTGTTTATGCCTGGACAAGTTCCGTTAACGTTGATATCGATGCTTCGATGGTATTAAAACGGGTATTCGCATCGCAGGAAGTGCTTGAATCTTTCGTGCCCACCGAGCATATATTTTGCGAGGACGTGTTTTCTATTATTGTATCCGCTATCTCTGCAAGTGCGTCCAATTTTATTTCGAGACTGGCCGATAAAATCCCTCGGACTGTGGCTGAACATACGAGACATCCAAAGCGTGCACAGCATTTCATCTGGAACGTTTTCCTCAGAAAGTCGGCGCATTTCCCGAAGTAAGCTTGAGGGACGTCTGCCTCCTAGCTCTAGACCAGTCATAAGGCGATTGAGTTGACGTTCTTTTGACTCTGAAAATCGGGTTATAGGTTGCGTTTTGAACGTAATATACTTATCTTTTTCTGGAGGCTTCTGAACTAAATCAGCGACTTCCTTTCAGAATCTCTGGTTCAAGTGCGGCTATGACGCAGTACGTTCTTAATTATAAATGAGCTGCGCCAGCCAGCTTCAAATTGCTTGTTCGGACTTATCGGCGCCAGTGTTGAAATTTTCTTTTCGATCGTGGCGTCACCTAGTGGTGAATAGTGAAAACACCACAAATCTGTAGGATTTTGTTCCTTCTACAAAGAAACACGCTTCAACAATTAAGGATAGCTTTATTTATAATAATTGGGACGACTCAAATTATAGATGTATCTCGTTGAATATCTTTTGCTTTTAGCTGAATGGTGCGACATCAGGCGTCGAATGTGTGTATTCGCCACAAATCTGAAAATATATTTGTTTAATTTGAAAATCGGTGATTAAAATTATTCGTATTGATAATCTGCCTTTTATAATTTTTGTTTATAGTTTGTTGGTTTTGTATGGCGTTTGATACGTTTTTTTATCAGTGAAATCTCAACTGCTTGTCACAGTGATGCCAACCTTTGCAAGCATATAAATTGTCCTATCGTATATACGTTTCCAAAAAAACACGACTAATATGTTGTTATGTGGTCAGCAAGGTCAATAAAAAATATATCCATAATAAAAGTGAAGGCATGAAAAACATAATACATAATGACTCAGCAGTCAGTCGTCTGGTATGGAAAACATATTTAGAGTCGAAAAGCAATAATGCTGAGGCATCGTCTGGTATTTGAGACATTTTGAGTTCATACAGAATTTAAATTAATTAATTAAATTAAAATTAATTAATGAGATAACAATTATTTCCTTTAAAAATATTTAATAAAATAATAAGTTGAAGTTGTTTGTACTTAAACCCCCAGTGGTATGCATAGTTCAAGTTAAATATAAAGTCTTTTAATTTTAAATCAAACCAGTGTTTTTACTTTGAAAAGTTGTGTTGTTATTGGTTGTTTGAATACTCTCTACAAATTACAATTCGTAATCGCCCATTTAGTTAATAGGTAAATTTCTCCTCCACATAATACCAATGGAAATACCGGACCCTCGATCAAAGCTGGCCTGCGGTAGGATGTCTTTCGTATACTTTTTTTACAAGTGTGAGCCAAGGCGTAACACTATTTCTGGTGTGCGCGTTGGAATCATCGAAAAATCTACAGAGAACACATCGATGAAGTTAATTTAACTTATATTGTAATTTCAATATATTTCAAAATATTTGAAATGTAAATATTTCATATATAGTACATTCTTATGAGTAGATATATTAAGTAAATAAAAGAAAAAGAAATATATATTACCTGTTAATGAAAGTGGCTTAAATGCGTGCTTCCCTCCACTTCTTAGATTCGTGCCATACAACATTTCGGCTGTCGATGACTTCAAGTCGTCTTTGTACGAAGTTCTCAATCACAGCAAAACAATTGGCACTGCATCGATCCACTTTTCCGTACTATGACACATGAGTGCGGATTTTAGTGTTCGATGCCAGCGTTCTACAAGTCCATTCGATGCCGGATGATAAGGCGATATTCTTTTCCTATGGATACCGCATAATCTGGATAGTGATGTGAACAGTGATGACTCAAATTGCGAACCTTGATCTGTTGTCAATGTTCTCGGTTATCCGAAAAGTGCTATCCAATTAGTGAAGAAGGCTGTTGCTACAGTGTCAGCGTTCATATCCTCAAGCGGTACTGCTTCCGGCCATCTTGTGTAACGATCAATAATAGTTAAGCAATAACTTTTTCCTTGGTAATAAGGAAGTACTATGAGATCTATGTGAACGTGTTGGAAGCGATTATCTGGTATCGGTAAGAAATCTGGCTGCAGCTGTGTGTGTCTGTGGATTTTGGATCGTTGACAAGAAGTGCAGTTTCGGGACCAAGTCAAAGCATTCTTTCGGATACTAGGCCAAATATAGTTTTGTCGCAAAAGCTGGCTTGTCGCTTTTCCTCCGGGGTGAGATAATCCATGGACAATATCGAAAGCTTTTTTTCTCAATAGCTTTGGGATGTATGGTCTGATCTCGCTTGTTGAGGTGTCACAATAAATTTTGATGTCCGGTTCTATGGCTAGCTGCTGTAATTCGAGGGATGAATCAGTTTCTCATAGTGTTTTAGGTCAGTATCGTTTTCCTGGGTTTTTTGAAGTTCGCTAAGGTCAATTTTCAGTGGCATTGTGATCATGTTTATTCGCGATAATGCATCTGCGACTTTATTGTCGTGAATTGGGAGATATAATCCAGATGCCTTAATCGTCTTGGAGATGCTTTGTCAGATTTTTGAAGAAAGGCATACGTGAGTGGCTTGTGGTCTGTTTGTATTGTGAAGTGACGGCCTTCAACCAAATGTCAGAAAAACTTCACGGCAAGATATATTGCAAGGAGTTCCCGGTCGTATGTACAATATCGAGTCTGGGATGGTGAAAGCTTGCAAGAAAAAAAACGACTTGGTTGAAAATTCTTACCTTGCAATTGTTCCAGTTTTGCTCCAACCGCGGTATCAGATGCGTCAGTAGACAGAACCAAAGGTGAGCTGGAATCGATGTGATTTAGCATTGTTGCTTTACCGATACTTTCCTTACATAGAATAGAAACCTCCTCAGCTTGTGTTGTCCAGGGAACATGTCGCTTGTCGTCTTTTTTTGAGTCCTTTAGAAATGAATTAAGTGGTGCTTGGATGTGTGCGCAGTTGTTAATGTAGCGACGATAAAAGTTCATTACTCCAAGAAAACGTCGAAGTTCCAATATGGTAGAAGGCTTAGGGTAGTTTAAAATCGCTTGTACTCTATCGTCTGGTGGTTTGCTCCCGAATTTGTTGATGACGTGGCCGAGATAATTGAGGTTTTCCAAACATGCACTTGTTGACGTTGATATTAAGTCCATGTTCCTTGAGGCGCTGTAAAACACTGCGAATGTGCTCACTGTGAAGGTCTTCGGTCTCAGAAAAAATTAAAATATCATCCACGTAGCAAAATACGAAATCCAAACCGCGCAGTACCATATCCATATGTCTCTGGAATGTCTGAGTAGCGTTTTTGAGACCAAATGGCATCGCGATAAATTCGAATAATCCAAATGGTGTAGTTACGGCTGTTTTTGGTATATCCTCAGGTGCCATTGGGATCTGATAGTAGGCCACGTCCAGATCAAGAATAGTGAAATAGTTCTTCTGGTGCAAGAACTCAGTGAAGTTCATTATATGTGGGATAGGATACCGGTCAGTTTGTGTCTTGGCGTTAAGTTGACGGTAGTCCCCGCAACAACGCCAGCCGCCATCTTTCTTTTTGACAACATGGAGTGGGCTTGCCCATGGACTGCTGGACGGCCGACATATCCCTTTTTCCATCAATCGCTCGAAGTCTAATTTGGCCTGTTTGAGCTTGTCGGCCGCAAGTCGCCGTGGGCGTTCTGATACCAGTTGACCCGCGGTGATAATGTGATGGTGTACGGAACTTGTGCTAGAATTTACAGAAGGAACTATGGAAGTATTTAAAAATTCGTTAAGTGTGTCACCAAAAGGATGTTGTGTACAGTTGAAAGTCCGAATACACTGGTTGGTTCAACCTGACCTGGAATTGTAAAAGATGTTTTTGCATCAATTATGCGTCTTGACTTTAAATCGATGACTAATCCGTAATGTGCCATGAGAACTGCGTCAATTATGGCTACTATTACATCGGCGATGGTGAATGACCATTTGATGACGCGTCGGAGTCCCAGGTCAAGGCAAAGTAGTTTTTTACCGTAGGTGGGTATGGGTGAGTTGTTTGCTGCGTACAATATGGGTGCTTGTGGAGTGTTTCTGAATGTGGATGCTCTTGGGAGTACTGATATGGTTGAACCTGAGTCGATGAGGAACTTTTGATTCGTGTTCCTGTCGAATACATATAGGCGGTATTCCTCACGGTGTTGTACGCTATTGTCAACCGCCTGAGATGACAATAGCGAATTTAGTTTAACTTCACTGAGTAATTGCACGGCTGGTTGCACATTCTGGCCTTGTTGCCGAATTTACGATGGTAGTAACAAGATTTCGGCCTTCCTTCAGATGTGGACAGATTTCTGCTGGGATGGTATGATGGTCTAGAGCGAGACCGTTGCCTGATGCCATCGTTATGTCTTGTTGTTTATGCCTGGACAAGTTCCGTTAACGTTGATATCGATGCTTCGATGGTATTAAAACGGGTATTCGCATCGCAGGAAGTGCTTGAATCTTTCGTGCCCACCGAGCATATATTTTGCGAGGACGTGTTTTCTATTATTGTATCCGCTATCTCTGCAAGTGCGTCCAATTTTATTTCGAGACTGGCCGATAAAATCCCTCGGACTGTGGCTGAACATACGAGACATCCAAAGCGTGCACAGCATTTCATCTGGAACGTTTTCCTCAGAAAGTCGGCGCATTTCCCGAAGTAAGCTTGAGGGACGTCTGCCTCCTAGCTCTAGACCAGTCATAAGGCGATTGAGTTGACGTTCTTTTGACTCTGAAAATCGGGTTATGAGTTGCGTTTTGAACGTAATATACTTATCTTTTTCTGGAGGCTTCTGAACTAAATCAGCGACTTCCTTTCAGAATCTCTGGTTCAAGTGCGGCTATGACGCAGTACGTTCTTAATTATAAATGAGCTGCGCCAGCCAGCTTCAAATTGCTTGTTCGGACTTATCGGCGCCAGTGTTGAAATTTTCTTTTCGATCGTGGCGTCACCTAGTGGTGAATAGTGAAAACACCACAAATCTGTAGGATTTTGTTCCTTCTACAAAGAAACACGCTTCAACAATTAAGGATAGCTTTATTTATAATAATTGGGACGACTCAAATTATAGATGTATCTCGTTGAATATCTTTTGCTTTTAGCTGAATGGTGCGACATCAGGCGTCGAATGTGTGTATTCGCCACAAATCTGAAAATATATTTGTTTAATTTGAAAATCGGTGATTAAAATTATTCGTATTGATAATCTGCCTTTTATAATTTTTGTTTATAGTTTGTTGGTTTTGTATGGCGTTTGATACGTTTTTTTATCAGTGAAATCTCAACTGCTTGTCACAGTGATGCCAACCTTTGCAAGCATATAAATTGTCCTATCGTATATACGTTTCCAAAAAAACACGACTAATATGTTGTTATGTGGTCAGCAAGGTCAATAAAAAATATATCCATAATAAAAGTGAAGGCATGAAAAACATAATACATAATGACTCAGCAGTCAGTCGTCTGGTATGGAAAACATATTTAGAGTCGAAAAGCAATAATGCTGAGGCATCGTCTGGTATTTGAGACATTTTGAGTTCATACAGAATTTAAATTAATTAATTAAATTAAAATTAATTAATGAGATAACAATTATTTCCTTTAAAAATATTTAATAAAATAATAAGTTGAAGTTGTTTGTACTTAAACCCCCAGTGGTATGCATAGTTCAAGTTAAATATAAAGTCTTTTAATTTTAAATCAAACCAGTGTTTTTACTTTGAAAAGTTGTGTTGTTATTGGTTGTTTGAATACTCTCTACAAATTACAATTCGTAATCGCCCATTTAGTTAATAGGTAAATTTCTCCTCCACATAATACCAATGGAAATACCGGACCCTCGATCAAAGCTGGCCTGCGGTAGGATGTCTTTCGTATACTTTTTTTACAAGTGTGAGCCAAGGCGTAACACTATTTCTGGTGTGCGCGTTGGAATCATCGAAAAATCTACAGAGAACACATCGATGAAGTTAATTTAACTTATATTGTAATTTCAATATATTTCAAAATATTTGAAATGTAAATATTTCATATATAGTACATTCTTATGAGTAGATATATTAAGTAAATAAAAGAAAAAGAAATATATATTACCTGTTAATGAAAGTGGCTTAAATGCGTGCTTCCCTCCACTTTTTGCATGAATAATAACGACATTATAGAAAACGAAAATGAAAACGATACGAAAAGCAAATTTTCAGACATTGAAGAAAATAACGCTAGTGAAGAAAAAGGTTCAAATATCTGTGGCTGTTGAATTGAAAGTATGTATAAAGTATAAGTATGGAAACCATTTCAGGAAAATATAGGTGGAAAATTAGGAAAGATACCTCTAATGTATCTTAGTGAAGAAAATTCTTTCAAGGTAAGATCAGAAGTTCTCAGAGTAATAAATGTAATTGAAAGTTCAAACATTGTAAAACATCAAGAGGAAATTACCGGAGGTAATATATTGTAGAATCAAACCTCATTTCACTCAAAGAGAAAGGAAAACGTTTCTATTAATAACACTACAGATAAACCATTCAATGTGAAAACTGCAAGAGTCATAGGAGAGAGCGAAAAAGAAAAATTTCCAAACAGTTTCAAGTTATATTCCCACCGACGGATCCAAAAGGTATTAAATCCTTCCTTGCAAAAAATGGTTGTTTCAAGTGAAAGACCTCGGCAGTCGATTAATTAGATGGAGACTCAAACTCGAGGAGTTTGATTACACCATTATTCATAAAAAAGGGAAGGAAAACGTAGTGGTTGACGAACAAAGTAGGAATGTAAGGATAACTGAGCAGGAAAAAGAGAAAACTATGCTAGACCATATGAGTCTTAGAGAAGAGGAAGATATTGAAATTAAAAATGAAACTAAAGAGAACAGAGAACCAATGAAGTTGCAATAAGAAATACTAACAATGAAATTAATGTAAGTGCGATTGAAAATATCCAAGAAGAAGATAAAGTCATAGAAAGTGAAACTCCTAGCGTAGTGGAAGAAGAATAGTCAGAAGATTGTAGAGAATTAGTCAACGACATAGTTTCAATGAATTTGAAATATTAGCAGACTGTAAAGAGTATGAGTTTATGATTTTATCCGAAACACACCTTGTCGAACAAAAAGTAGTAGACAAAATAATTAACATAAAAATTAAACGTTATAATGAAATTTCTTGTTTCTCGAACTCAGCACAAACAGGGGGTACTACAATCTACATAAAAAGGAATTGGAAAGTTACAAAGCTGTTTGAAAAATCAGTCGAATACAAAAGGTGGCTTTTAGCATGCAGATGTGAATGCAACAGCATGGAACTAATCATAGAAGCCGTATACAGAGCACCTAAAAGTTCGGAAAGAGAGTTTTGTGATTTTTTAAAGGAACACATCGAAAAGTAAAACGAAATACCAAGAAACATAATAATTGCGGGAGATTTCAATATAGACTGGAGCGAGAATCAACTTTATAAGAAAGAGATAAAAAGGATACTGGATGATAACTGTTTATCACAAAATATGGCGGATTATACAAGAATTACGGCAACTTCAAACAGCATAATTGATTATGTAGTTTCAAATATGCACAATCTTACAGTCTCCACAAACGCCAAAAATAAGATTTCAGACCATGAAAGTATAGATATGCATAGTACATAAACGAAATAAAGAACAAACACGTTGACCAGAACAAGATAGTAGTCTACAGATACAAGAAAGACCTCTTTACACGTAAACTTAGGGAATTTGACATATCATACAACATGAATGTTAGTATCCATGAAAATGCAAACAAAATTGATACGATTCTTAGGAATACCACAAGAGAATTTAATTGCCTGGAGAACATAAATGTGCACAACAGAATGAAAAGATGGTACACGAACGAACTGAAAGCTTTGAAGAATAAACTAATTGAAAAGTATGAATTTGCTAAACACTACAAAAGCAACGAAAATTGGAACGAATACAAACGGATAAGAAACCACTGTTGGGGTATCCAAGACCCCAACCCATATGGAAAAGGTTAAACGCAGCCATTTACGTTTTCAACAACAACATCACCAACGATATTTTTCTAATCAGCTGTCAATGTCAAAACCTATAAATTGTGAGCCAAGGTTAAAATAAAGACATTCGGTTTTTTTATAACGTTTCACAACAGTGCGTTTTTATTTGTGCAGTTAAATTAAGACAAAGGAATTTTTAAAGGAAGATTTTGAAACCAGCCCAAGGCAAAGTCGCCAACATTTTGGTCCTTCGAGCCGGATCCAACCTAAATCTTGTTACTACAAAAAACCTTAATCTTGTTAGTACAAAAATAATACACATTGGACAAATTCGAGTTTACGCAATTAATTATTGCAATATTATTTGATTACGATAAAATCGCTGGAGATTACTGTGACGTGTGCGGCGTGTTCTGGGCCACCAAGGAACAAAGACGGATTCTGGAGCAAAATTGCACATTTCAAATTTCTGTGCCATTGGATGTTGTGTAGTGTGCTGTGTGCTGCGCCACTGAGGAACTAGGACGATTCTGGAGCATCAAACTTCAAGTAAGTGCATTCATATTACTCTTTGTGTGTATTTCTGCAATCAGAATATATATAAGTATGAAGCAAAATAAACTTGTGAGGGTACTTACCCAGTTAGAAAGGGATGTTTCGAATTTTGCGAAAAGAGGGCCCAGTACCCGTACGAAAAATTACTTAACTGGACGTCTAGCGTTATTGGAAAAAACGTTAGAATCAGCAGAAAGTGCGTATGAAGGGTGTATAGGTGGTTTCTCAGATGGTGAAGAGGATAAATGTTCCGAAATAGAAGAAGTTTTTGAACAAATTCGCGAAATGTATTTTGACTACAGAGCGAATCTTCTCGATGCAATGGACAAAGTGCAAACAAAGGAAATCAATCCTGATACACCAGAAACCGGGTCGACTACAACAGTCGCATCTCACAACTCAGATATTCGCTTGAAAAATATTCCTGTGCCTCTGTTTTCCGGTAGTTATGAGTCCTGGAGAGGTTTTCGAGATTTATTTATTTCTCTGGTCCACCACAATGCGTCCTTATCTGAAATTCAGAAGTTTCATTATCTGAAGACTAGTGTGTCAGGTGAGGCAGAAAGAATTCTTACCCATTTACCGCTTGTTAACGGAAATTACTCCAAGGCGTGGTCTATTTTGCAGGACAGATATGATCATCAGCGTTACCTGGTAAACACCCAATTAAAGTGTCTGTTCAATCAACCGTCCATAACACAAGAACGGTCCAATGCAATTAAGGATTTATTAGACACATCTACCGAAATTGTCCATAGCTTAGATAGTTTAAAGGTGCCAGTGCAGCACTGGGATGCTATACTAGTGTATGTATTGCTACAAAAACTGCCATCGAAAACCCAACAGCTGTGGGAGGAGAAATTGGGTTCAAAAGACAACACCAAGGAATTACCCACGTTTGCGGAGTTCAAACAGTTTCTTGAAACAAGGTTTCGCACGTTAGAAGCCGTGAGTTATCAGCAGGAAAAACCACAATTGGAATCATCAAAAAGGGTAGCTCAGCGGAACGCGTTTCACTCACAGGCAAATTTGTCAAAATATACCTGCAAGCTGTGCAATAAGGGAGCACATTCTATTCGGAAATGCAGTAAATTCTTGAAAATGAGTATCCATGAACGGTATCAAAGCATAGGAAGACTAGGCGTTTGTAGAAATTGTCTGGCCTATAGTCACTTTTCCGATAATTGTCCAAGTTCTCACCGATGTCACTACTGTCAACAACCGCATCATTTTCTTTTGCATAATTCGGCACATACAGCTCCACAGGTTGGTCCCCAGTCGGTTTCACGTCCTGTTAACAATGCAGTCACTAGTCAATTTCCAACGAAGGCAATATCTAACAATTTTCTTACCTCAGCAGTGAATCCAAATACTCCAAGTTTTAAACCTTCGGGACAGGAACAGTCTTTAGGAATCCAGCGTGACGCTCCGAATGTCCAACGCCTGGTCGAAGAGACCCCCTGTTGCAGTAACACCATCAACACTTACCACTCTGTACCAAATGCGTCTACCCAAGTAATGTTGGCTACAGCTATCGTAAAGGTAAGCGGCTCTTCCGGAAAGGTTGTTTCTCTTCGAGCATTGCTAGATTCAGGTTCCGAAGCTTCTTTTATAACCGAGTCAGCACTTCAGCTTCTTAATTCAAAGCACAAACGAACTTATATCGAGGTTTCTGGGTTAGGTTTGGTCAACAGCGGCACTTGTAAGAAGGTTGTTGATATCAAGATAGGTTCGATCTACTCATCCTTTGAAGTCTCTACCCAGGCTCTTGTATATCAGTCGCTGTCTGGGCAGATCCCGGCCCAGAACCTCTCAGTTGTCGATTGGAAGCACATAGAGGGCTTGTGCTTAGCAGACCCAAACTTTTTCCAGCCAGCCAAAGTTGATTTGTTGCTAGGTAGCGATGTTTTTGCGGACATTCTCTTACCAGAATTAGTCAGACCCAATAATTCCGATTTGCCCGTGGCCCAAAGGACAAAACTAGGATGGATTCTGCTAGGACGCGCGCCATTTACATCCCAACCCATCAAGAGCTTTCATAATCGTCTTGACGCAAGCATCCAGAAATTTTGGGAGTTAGAGGAGGCCCCGTTTCCGAACACCGACACTCCAGAAAACATCGAGTGTGAGGAACATTTTCTGAAAAATGTCCATCGATTGTCAGATGGACGATGTGAAGTCGCCCTTCCGTTCAAGGGAAATGTTCGTCCGAGGCTTGGACGCTCGAAAGAGGGTGCTCTGAAGAGATTCCAACAGCTTGAAGGCCGGCTTCTGAGAGACAAGCAACTTCAAAACGAATATTCCACTTGCTTAGGAGAGTATTTACGGTTAGGTCACATGAGCGAAGTTGAGAACGATCGCGTTTTGAAAGATATAACCCATTATTATCTGCCACACCACGCGGTGATTAAAGAAAGTAGCTCTTCCACGAAGGTACGAGTAGTATTCGATGCATCCTTTAAGACTTCAGATGGGAAGTCTCTTAATGACACACTGATGGTAGGACCGGCCCTTCAAAATAACCTGATCGATGTCATCCTGCGATGGAGACTATACAAATATACGTTTACAGCCGACATCGAAAAAATGTACCGTCAAATCTGGGTAAATGATGAAGACTCCATATATCAGCTTATACTGTGGCGAAAAGATCCTTCCGAAACATTAAAAACATATCGGCTCAAAACGGTGACTTTTGGTACTGCATCAGCTCCTTATTTGGCCATCCGAACCCTCCATTGGATAGCTGAAGAAAGCAAATCCTCGTACCCGAGTGCCGCAAAGATGATTCGGGAAGAAATGTACGTTGATGACCTTATCTCCGGAGCGGATACAAAACCAGAAGCTAAAAGGAAAATAAAAGAAATTACCACAACTCTTGAATCAGCTGGGTTTAAATTGCATAAGTGGGCTTTCAATACCAGTGATTTGATGCAACCTGAGTCACCCCAAGACCGAGAGATAAAGATTTTTCATACCTCGGAAAGTTCCAATCAACTGAAAATGCTAGGACTCTACTGGCTACCCTCGGAAGATAGTTTTTTGTTCAGTTACACCCCGACAAATCGCCCACAACGAACCAAAAGAGCCATTTTATCAACCATCGCGAGACTTTTTGACCCAATGGGATGGATTGCCCCATGCATCATTAAGGCCAAATGTTTTTTGCAGCTACTGTGGCTCAGAAAGACAACGTGGGATGAGCCAATTGAAGCAGAGCATCGGATGGAATGGAACACATTTTTTCAAGACCTAGAAGCCGTGAATCGGATCCGCATACCTCGATGGGTACACACAGGAGGATGTCTCAAAAATGCGGAACTCCACGGCTTTTGTGACGCCTCGGAAAAGGCATTCGGAGCTGCGGTGTACATTCGCGTACTAGGTGAAGGAGGAAGAACCCACATGAGCCTTCTGCTTGCAAAGACTAGGGTGGCACCAATTAAACCAGTAAGCATTCCACGACTGGAATTATGTGGCGCAGTCGTACTAGCGAGACTTCTTCATCATGTCGCCAAGGTCCTAAACATTCCGGATGATAAGTTACACGCATGGACGGATTCCAATATTACCCTCTGTTGGATCAAGGCCCCGTCATCCCGATGGGAAACATTTGTCGGAAACCGAGTCGGAGAAATTCAACGGCTGACAAAACCATCCATGTGGCGACACGTCCCAACCGAGCATAACCCAGCAGACCTAGCGTCCCGAGGAGTACTGCCCTCAGCGTTAGTGCATGAGCACTTGTGGTGGAATGGACCATCGTTTCTGCACTCGGATTGGAAGTTTAAGATACCCAACCAACCAACGCATTTCTCCACAGATGAAGGACAAAAACCAGTACAGGTTTATCGAGGTGAGGTAATTCAAAACCAAATAGTTTTGCTGATAGGTAGGACGTCCAGATTTCCAAAACTGGTCAGGATAGTTGCGCATTGTATTAGGTTTGTGAAATACTTTCAATTACATTACCCAAAATTTTGTCGTTTCATTCGAAGTCTGCAAAGCACCCCGTATATACGAAATTGCAAACCCTTTTCGCCGACGGAGCTCGAAGACGCAACAAAAATCCTTGTCAGAATTACCCAAAAGGAAATGTTTCCAGAAGGCATCACCAAGACCAGAGGAATGGGATCTTTATATCCATTTACAGACAGTGACGGAGTTCTTCGTGTGGGCGGAAGACTCAAGCACGCCAACATACCCTATGATCAGCAGCACCCTATCATATTGGATTCAAGACACAAAATATCAAAACTGATCATTCGGGAAGCACATGTCAAAACACTGCACGGAGGCATCCAGCTAATGATGGTTTATTTGAGACAGAAGTACTGGATATTGCAAGCAAAAAGGACCGTCAAGAAACATATTAACAGCTGCGTCATCTGCTACAGACATCGAAGCAAGAGCGCACAGCAGCTAATGGGAGAGCTGCCAGCACCTCGGGTTACCGTGTCAAAGCCTTTTACACACACTGGCGTCGATTACGCAGGACCCATAAACATCCGTGCTTGGAAAGGTCGAGGAGCTAAGTGTCACAAAGGATACCTAGCCATATTCATCTGCTTGAGCACAAAGGCAATACACCTGGAGGCGGTTAGCGACCTTACCACGCAGGCGTTCTTAGCTGCGTTTCGACGATTTGCAGCACGTCGTGGAGTTTGTGCGCAAGTTTACAGCGACTGCGGTACCAACTTTGTGGGAGCAGATGCGGAACTACGACGTTTGCTGGAGGCTAGCATTCAGGACTGGAAGGAAATAGCGGATGTTCTAGCAGCACAGGGAACCAAATGGAACTTTATTCCGCCAGCATCTCCGCACTTTGGGGGTTTGTGGGAGGCAGGAGTCAAAAGCGTCAAGTTTCATCTAAAGAGGATTGTCGGCAATGGAACCCTGACATACGAAGAGCTCGCTACGCTTCTATCCGAAATCGAAGCCTGTTTGAATTCAAGGCCCCTTTGTCCACTTACCGAAAACCCAGACGACTTTAACGCATTAACTCCTGCACATTTTTTGATAGGGGAAACTCTTTTTACAGTTCCAGAACCCGATTTAACCATAGGTAAAATCAACTACAACGACCGGTGGAAGGCCATCCAGGCACATTTGCAACAATTTTGGAAACAGTGGCAGACCGAATATTTGAGCCGTTTGCAACAGCGGCCGAAATGGTTAAAAGTCCAACCGCAAATAAAGATAGGAGATTTGGTGCTTATAAAGGATGAGCGGCTACCCCCGGCGAATTGGAGCTTAGGCCGCATTATTGCAACATACCCCGGAGCAGACACCATCGTTCGAGTTGTAAAGGTAAAAACACAAAAGGGAGAATTCAAACGACCGATTTCAAAATTATGTCCACTTCCTATTAATGAAAACCTACAATAGCCCATTTAAAAAACAAAATAAACAAAAAATACATATGTTTATCATCAATTTACTAATTTCCAATAAATACAGCTAGTAAACCCAGGCATGAAAATTTCTGCACACCCTGTCGTCATACAAAGCACAAATGAAACCCGCTCAAACCAAAGGTAAACACACTCTTCATCAAAATGGAGACCCACTCAAAACGCACTTGCACACTTCCCATCTATAACCGACACCCAAATACACCTTCATACACCCATTGCACTCAAACTCTATACAGTCCACTCATCACAATGCACAAAGAACACATCGATCCACTCACACACTTACACACTAACCCATGGCTCCAACATCCATTACACAGTCAAACACAACACACGCACCCACAGACACACACACATGCGGGATGCAAAGTAAACAAAATAAACATTTTATACACAAACAAAATGAATTCACCAAAACAAAATAATAATAAAACAAGAATAAATGAAATATAAAAAAAAAAAATTAGTTAATTAATCTAATATCACTTACCTGAGGCACCCTGTATTGTAATTGAAGGCAAAAGCTGGAGCTCGGAATAAATTAACGCACTACCGAAATTAAACTGATTTACCCAATACGTCCGGTAACAATAAACGACCTACCACAACAACTCAAGAATAACTTTCTGAGCATCATGCATCAAGCAAAAACAATTACAAGAGCCTTAATCAGCCACCGTACCTGCATATGCGAAAAGAAATAGCAAAGCAAAATAAACAAAAAAAAAAAAAACAAAAAAAAAACCCAGCTGTGCCATCGCAAACGCACGGGATCGTGCGTAAAATTTACCGATGCAGTTCATGAATGATGCACATACACACATGTTTGGTTATGGCTTATCTGTTTTTTTTTGTTCTTGTGTCATCGTCTCTTTGTTTTCCCATTTCTAATAATTATTTCTTTGCATGTGCCCATACGCATTGAGATGGTATCAAAGCTACGCGTTCGTTGGGGGACAAGAGGCAGAACAATGAAGACAGCAAAAGAAAGACATTGGCGCAGTTAATCGGGGGGGAGAATGTTGGGGTATCCAAGACCCCAACCCATATGGAAAAGGTTAAACGCAGCCATTTACGTTTTCAACAACAACATCACCAACGATATTTTTCTAATCAGCTGTCAATGTCAAAACCTATAAATTGTGAGCCAAGGTTAAAATAAAGACATTCGGTTTTTTTATAACGTTTCACAACAGTGCGTTTTTATTTGTGCAGTTAAATTAAGACAAAGGAATTTTTAAAGGAAGATTTTGAAACCAGCCCAAGGCAAAGTCGCCAACAACCACTATAAAGTATGCATCAGAAATGCAAAAAATTGTTACATACGGAACAGATTGAGGCATGCGGATGGACAGAAAGAGATGTGGAGTACAATAAAAAAAATGGTTATTGGACAGCAACAAAATTAAATAAGACATGTATATTTTGAGGGTAAGGAATATAGAGATGAGTCCGAAATAGCAAACAAATTTAACGACTATTTTGTGAATAGTGTTGAGCAAATTTTTAAATCAATTGAAGACGTCGAATACACAAACAACATAAATGAAATCGGATGCAAATTCAAATTCCGAGAACTAACGATAAGAGAACTAAAAAAAAATTGTAAAAATCTAAAAAATACAGCAGACTTTGAAAAAGTAAGCCCCAAAGTTATCATAGACAACTGGGATATTTTAGGACAGACAGTGCTTACCATAGTTAATAAATCACTCTCAACGGGGGAGTTCCCAAGTTCATGGAAGGATTCGATGATTACGCCGGTGGAAAAAGTTCCGAACATGACCAAAATGGAAGAATTTCGACCCATCAATACGCTTAGAACGATTGAAAAAATTATTGAAACGGTGGTTAAACAACAGATGGTAGAATATCTTGTCGATTTATCAATCCGGGTACAGACAAAATTATTCGTGTGAGGCAGCGGTTAATTATATTGTAAATGAATGGAAAGGTGGCGGAAAGAAAAATAAAATAATAGCAATTGCCCTTGATTTCAAACGTGCCTTCGAAACAATCGATAAGAAAATACTGTTGACAAAATTGTATAAGTACGGGATTCAAGATAAAGAGCTGGAATGGTTTAGATCATTTTTGACTAATAGGGTACAACGGACTAAAGTAAATAGTAGCGTGTCCGATTCCACCGAAGTCAAACAAGGAGTGCCGCAAGGATCGATTTTGGGTGCATTATTATTTATTCTTTATATCAACGATATGCCGAAAATAATAAAGTATTGCAAAATTGTTTTATACGCCGATGATACGCCTTTCCCTCGGATGCAAATGAATGCAGAAATAAAATTACGTTGGATATTGATCAATTAATCACATGGCTAAAGATGAACAAATTAAAACTGAACGAAGAAAAAACTAAATTAATTGAAATAAATCTACAGAACCAAACACAAATCGTGATAAATGGAAAACAAATCGAAAATGTTAACAGTATTAAATACTTGGGTATGATTATTGACAAGGAGCTAAAGATGCATGAACACATAGACTATATATGCAAGAAAATAGGAAAAAACTAGGTTTCTTCAAAAGGATCAGAAAACAAATGGACGATATGACAGCCATAATGGTATACTACTGTGTCCAAAAAATAAGGTGACATATGAATTTAAACTGCGCGCGTCGAAGGATTTGGAAATTTTTCTTTCTTTTTAGGTTGGTAGTACTGTCAGTGACATCTATGTGAAATTTCATGTCAAAATATATTCATAGTGTTTGAGATACGCGTCGTTTTGTGAGCTGCTAAAAGTGAGTTTTTCGTTTTTTGCGATGTCGAAATTTATTGAGCAAAGAATTTGCATTAAATTTTGTTTGCGGAATCAATTTTCTGCTGCGGATACGTTGAGGATGGCGCAGAAAGCCTTTGATGATGAGGCTATGTCTAAAAAAATGTTTACAAGTGGTATAGTGATTTCCAAGCCGGCCGTGAACGTGTCGAAGACGAAGAGCGTTCTGGGCGACCATCAACCTCAACCGATGAAGCTCACGTCCAACAAATCAAAGATTTGGTGTTGAAAAACCATCGATTAACGATTAGAGACCATGCTGATGAAGTTGGCTTATCGAAAGGCTCAGTCAATACCATTTTGAAGGATGCTTTGGGCCTCAAGCGCGCAAATCTCGACTGGTACCGAAAACATTGATTTTTTTTGGAAAAAAGGCGTCGCGTTGAAGTGTGTGAAACAATGCTTTCCGACTACCAGGATGTCATGAAATGCATTATAACTGGCGATGAGACTTGGATCTATGCTTACGACTCCGAAACAACCGATCAATCGAGCGAATATCGTGCCAAAGGAGAGCCGAGACCAAAAAAACCGCGCCAAAGTCGCTCAAAAATCAAGGTCATGTTGACTGTTTTCTTCGATTATCGTGGTGTTGTGCTTTATGAATACCTTCCAACCGGCCAAACAGTCAACAAGGAATATTATTTGAACGTTATGCGGCGTTTGCGTAACGCTATCCGCCTAAAAAGGCCGGAATTGTGGAAAGACATTTCTTGGTTTTTACACCACGATAATGCACCATCCCATACCGCACTCGTAATTCGTGATCATTTTGCCAAAAACTCAACCCATATCGTTCCGCAACCACCGTATTCACCTGATCTGGCGCCGTGCGACTTCTGGCTGTTCAACAAGCTCAAAAGACCGCTCCGGGGACACCGTTTTGATACGATAGAGGAGATTCAAGCCTCAGCGAAGACGGAACTGAAGGCCATCCCGGAAAGTGACTACAACCAGTGTTTCAAAGATTGGAAAATCCGTTGGAATAAGTGCATTGCATCGGGAGGGGATTACTTTGAAGGGGATGAAATTGATTTGGAAGAATAAATAAAGAATTTTCAAAATAAATACAAAGTCATCTTATTTTTTGGACACAGTAGTATAATACCATTGTTAAACCCCATTTTGAGTTCTGCGCCTCAATTCTCTTTTCGTGCTGCAATCAAGGCCAAGTAGAAAGGCTTCAGAAGCTGCAAAACAAGGCGATGAGGAGTATCCTGAGATGCAATAGATTTACCCCAATAAGTTTTATGTTGGAGGCAGTTAAATGGCTGAACGTCAAGCAGAGGCTAGAGTATAACACATTATTGGCATTTGTTAAAATCAAAAATGGTGCTGCACCTGGATATTTAACGAGTGAAGTCAGACGCGTGGGAGATGCGCAGCCTTACCAACTACGAAATATAGATGACTTTAGGTTGCGTATCCAAACTTCAACAACCGCCCAAAATACTATCATTTATAAAGGATTTAATTTATTCAACACACTACCAAACGATATAAAAAATGAGAAGAATTTAAGAATATTTAAAAAAAAATGTATTGATTTTATTAAAAGAAATTCTTAAAAGAGCATAAGACTGAATTCTAAATAAATCTATTTGTATGTAAATATAGATTATTGTAGTAAATATGAATTATGTAAAGTGATAACAATATTTAAAAATGAATGAATAATTGAAATATATAAAAGAGCCTAAGACTGAATTTAAATAGATCTAATTGTACGTAAATATGGATTATGTAAAGTATTGAATTAATACTAATAAACTTAACTAAAACAAATAATAAACTTAACTGTGGAAGAAGAAAGGCAATAATGCACGAGTACCATGAAGGTCTTTAGGCGGACATACTGGCCAAAAAGCCATATATTCTAAAATGAGCAAGAAATTTAAATGGAAGGCCATGCAAAAGCATATGTAAAAAATTGCTCTCATTGTCAGATACAGATAGTTAACAAAATGCCAACTATAAATCATAGGAAGATCCTTGCTTCAGCAAATAGGGCCTTAGAACTATGCAAGAAACCTACAAAACAATACTGGCCTCCCATACCATACAGGAGATGGAAGAGAAATAAACAGTAAAATAGCACTACGTATAAATTAAGACATCACAACCTTATATAAATCAAATTCAAGTACCTATACGAACTTTTATAAACTCAATAGCATAGAATCTAGGATAGGATGTAAAGAATTTCATACATAGAGGGAAATATCCAATATAGATCACAGTATAGCAGTAATTTTAGGAATTGTTGGAAAATCAAAAAGAGAAAATCGCGGATAAGCTAATGTAAATGGTTCAGGCGTTAAGGTACTATTTGGAACAATGGACAACGAGGACGCTAAATACTATCGGCAATCCAAAGTGTTTCAGAAAACGAACAACGTATTAAAGATGCCATGGACGAAAATGTTAAAATTTTGAGTCATTTAAATAAAAAGGTATTAGAAAGCGTTAAAAATAGCAGAATAACTGTGGACAGAATAAATAAAATAATAAAAGTTCTCAAAAAAGTTAAAAATGAAGAAGCTAATCTCAATAGAACCATCGTTATCAACTTGTATTTCGAAGACATATCAAGCAAAATTAATCACAAATTAATGATATTATAAATAGAATAAGAACAGATTACCGAGTAAACAGATCAAGAACATAAAAGAGCACTCCAAATAGAACCAAATACAGAGTATTATTCATTCTCTCAAAATTATAGATCTCAAAGCATTTACAAAGGAGCACGATATAATAATTGCTGTAGGGAAATAATTACTATTCCGAATATTGTTAGCATTGGAAAATTAACCTAAGCTTTCAATTATGAATACATAATAGTCGATAAAACAAGAGAAGAATATAGTATAGAAATCAGTTAAGTAGATTGTAAATTTGTCAGTTAGATATTCGTTTGCCACAATTACTAAAGAGCACAATGAGTGACTCAAATTGTGAATTAAATGTATTCATGAGGAACAGAGACCATATCATATCAGCATTTTATTCGGTAAGCAAGGTCCGCAATGCAAAAAAATATATCAATAATAAAAGTGAAGAAACGAATAGGTGAAAAGTAAAATGCTGAGTTGTCGTTTGGTATGGAAAACATATTTAGAGTCGAAAAGCAAACACCAATAATGCTGAGGCATCGTCTGATATTTAAGACATTTCGAGTTCATATATGATAGAATTGATGAGAATACAATAACTTCCTTTAAAAAGGTGTAATTTAATAAAAAGCTTAAGTTGTTTGTATTTAAACCCCCAGTGGTATACATCGTTCTATCGTAGTTAAATAAATTCTTTTAATTTGGAATCAAACCCAAGTGTTCTTAATTGGAAAAGTTGTGTTGTTATTGGTTGTTGGAATATTCTCTACAAATTACATTGTGCATTTGTATTGTTGTATACAATTTGCGCATTTAACTCCAACGGAAATACCGGCAACTTGGACCCACTTTCTTTCGGATTCTTTTTTTACAACAAGTGTGAGCCAAGGCGTCACAATATATATAGCTTTTTTTAAAATAACATATCACAAGATGTTGGCGCTCTCATTGTAAGTTTAAAAACATTTATTTCATCTCAATGTCTCATCAAAGAAAACAACAAGCGCTCATACACCCAACCAATGATCTAAACATAGATAAACACACACCATTCAACAATATATTTGTACAGATTTACTATTAAATATTTATTAATACTCTCCTCTTAATACCCTAATGCAAGGTGTTCCTCATGGTGATGGATGTAAGGACCCATTCGTTTTGTTTTTATATCAATGACTGTGCCGATAACAATGGATAAGTTCTCAACAATAAAAAATGTCCCACTTTTTCTATCTCGTACAAGTCATTTGAACTTTATCTTATCCTCTTTTTATGGCTTCAGTATCTATAATAGAATTCGCTATTAACATTAGCTTTGTAATAAATCGATACCTATCTTCTTATGATCAGATGGACTTTGTAGAAGGCCGTGTATACGGATTTATGAGAAAACTTTGGATCTCAGCTAGCCATGCACCATAAGAACCACTTCGGAGGATTGTTAGCCCACGTATTATGCCTATAATTGTGATTGGACGTCTTTTTGCAAGCTTCAATACTAAGAGATACGTTTTCAAGCTTAGAAGACATGATCATATTTCCGTGTATTCAAAGAGCTTCTTTGTTTGCACATTATAGCACCACATTAAAATAAGGAATTGTGTATTTCTGCATATGTAAAATTATATCCCATCTCATTCAACGACATATCGTTTTAATACAAAAACTAATCACTCCTGTTAATGCCATCCGGCTATGGAATGAATTACCTCTGCACATTTGATTTCATTTCAACTATTGGATTCAAGACATCTTTTACATAGACTATAAGCCTTAAGCGCAAAAGTTAAATTGTGATAGGTATATTTAATCCAAGCCAATACATAGGAAAGTACATTGCACTTTGAAGGTATGAATATTAAATTCCGAGAAGCTTAAAATCGCACTAATCAATTACTATGTCAAAACAACGCCGCCATAGTAAGTTCTCAAAGCGTCTTTGCTTCTTCACACTTTTTACTTTCCAACTTTTTTCCCTCTCTGTCAAGCCTCCTTTTTTACGTTGTTTTTACTTATTTGTAAGTACGATTTCAGTGAGTTCTTTTTTATAATAATATTATATTGACATTTTTCTCTCAGTACCTACCATAAAAGACTATGTCTCAACGTATAAATCTTTTGTATCAATTAATTTAAAATTGAGATATCGTTGAATTGCCAACAGTTTCAAAGCCATCTGCATGCATGTAGACATTATATTTCATCAAATGAGCTGTGCAGTAAGGCTTAAAACACTTCAAAGTTTGGATGAATGTGCTCAGGTTCTGTGATGACCAACAATTTCGCAGAAACCATAAGGCGTAGGTCATTATTACTTTCTCGTTTTTATTTGCATTTTTGGGGATAAAAGAAATGTGTTCTATATCTTGAATTTAACACGATACAATTTTTGTTTAAACTACTTTCGCTCCTTTTTTTATCATTTCTATATACATATATACATATCGACGAATAAACACACATTATTTCACAACTCAACATACTTGCATATGTACGTCACAAATTTCACAAATTGCAAAATGCTTGTCAAATTACATAAATATAATTTATATAGAAGCATACGTATGTATTTTCATGAACATCTCATCTTCATATTCACGTCTTTGTTATGTGCATATAGTGCATGTACGAGTTCCAAGGAAATTTGTCCAATAGGCAACGAGCTCCGCCTTCCTTATATTATGCTGCAATTTGTTCAATCATGGGACCAATAACTTCTTTCTAGTGATGCTGTTTCCCGGTATCAGATACAACAAACTTGTTTATCATAGTGAAATTATGGACGTTTGAGATATTTTAGTTCCGATAATAATATTTGGAAAAAATATATAATAATAATATTTGGAAAAAATCATGGATACATAGATAGGTAATTTACCTTTTTCTAAAAGTTTTTTCATTCTATATAAATAATTCATTCTGTCGCTCTATATAAATTATTTAATTTCCATTAACACTTTAGTAGTGCCAGTGTATTATATATAATAATTTCAAGATTATAAAGACCATTCTCACGCACATAATCACTTTGTATAAGTTTATGCATCACATATACTTACATAAACATCCAATATATACACACGTATATTCATAAATGGATATACATATACGACACAATTTCTTGTGCGCAATTTTAGATGTTAAACAAGAAAAATTGTATATGTACTCGTGGAACCGTAGAAGTTTTTCTGGATGTATGTATATATGTACATCTCAGAAGTGAGTTTCGAAAGAAAATAATGTTATATGTTGTAATAATAACTGATAAAAATTAAATAAAGGGAAACGATTTACATATGAAATATAAAGTATGAGATAAATGTTTTCTCGTGTATCGTTTCTAAATATGACGAAGAAACAGCATCAATAATGGTATCATGTAATACATAACATTTGGCTTTGATACAATGTTGTTGTTTATGATATATGTACATGATCTTTCAATAAATCTTAAATAATAATTTTTGAAAATGACATTTCGTCTATATTAATAAGCTAAAAACACGCTGAAACGTAGTTTGAATTTAAAGAAAGTCGATCTTAATGCGTTTAGGCTGTAGACACAATTTTCTGAAAAATGTGCATAAAATGATTATGTAATTTTTCTTAAGCTTTCCTTTGATTAAATGTTTGATCCAAGTTTATTTAGTAAAGAGTGAAAAAATGTTGCTTAAATGCAAGTCTTATTCAATATAAGATATATTATATATATTTTTTTATTCAACTCTAAAACAAATCGGTGTTAAAAGTATATGGAACCTACGTTATTTTAATAAAAAGGTCTTTCGACGCAGCCAATTTCGTCACTAAAATCGGTCAAAAAAAAAGAACGAATGCGATTTTTGCTGCCTTAACGGTAAGATAAGATTAAATTGCGTTTCACAGATAAATTGTTGCACTCGAAAATGTCTTTAAAAATAGTCACAAATGACATACCCCTATGTAAGGGTAAAAAACTTATTGTTAAAAATAGAAATTAAAAATATATTTTAAATTAATTTCAATCTGCCAGGGGCTATTTGAATACAAAACGCGCTGAAAATGAATTCTTATCAAATAAATTTTGCACATTTTCCACGAAATCGTATGTATATAAATAAAATTACTATTTCACAACATTCACAAAAGTCAAAAAGAACACCTTTGAGTCAGCGGACGATGAATAGGGCGAGGGGACTGCTAGTTTTTTTTATAAGTTAAAATTAAAGTTTTTTTTCGCAAAACTGTTTTGGGTCTTTCATTTGTCCGAACTTCTAGGTCAATTACTAAATAAGCGCGTTATTCTTTTCTCCCCTTTTCCCTGCCGAAAGTCATATTTATAAATAACAAAAAAAAAAATATATCTGGATTTGCTTAATTTTACCTTTATAAAAGGATATATAATGTAAAGTGAAACGTCATAATGAAGAACAATGGTTAAAAGTTTAAATGTTATATAGCTAGACGCACAGCGATTAGAATAAGATAAAAATCGGCTCACCATACGCTGAGAATATCTGTCAAACCTATGTGCAACCCGCGAAAGACAAGCTCGCGTATTTATGTGTATACCAAATCAGTGATATAAACCGTTTATACAATGGTAATACTTACTCAGTTTTTCAGATATCGAAAATGTTCATATAATTAATTGTATAATACATTACCACCATTTGTATTCAGTACCCATTTCGGTTTCTGCTTTCATATTTAGATAAATCGGCAACACTGACAATTCCTAAACTAACATTGATTCACAGGGAGAGTGTATTCGTGACTTGTTGTTTTTCTTGTATATTCGTTTCATTTACGTTCCTGAATATCAAAATTACTCTGTATGCGTATAGCGCTTGAAACGTGGGCGTAGCAAAATGTAAGCCCAGGTAAGGATAAATGCGTTCTTTGGTACAGTTTATTCAAATGCGTATCAAAATGATTAATTGATCAACAACATCTTTTCTTTTTTAAATCAAAATCGAGTTGTAGCTATCCGAAATGTGAGCTATTCATTTTTCAGTCGTTGAAGGTTTATTAAGTAAAAGAGATTGTTCTCGTTTCTTTCTTTGCTTTTTGATTACTCTTCAATTCTTTGACTTATATACAAAAAAAATATATAAACTACGTCAGTAACCACGTATATCATATTCTCTGTATGGCTGTACATATGTGAACGAACCAATATAACAGTATAGGGAGCGGGGTTTAATGTTTTTTTTTTTCGTTAGCTGCGTTTGGTCAATCCAGCATTTATGTGAAAAAAGTGGAGACATTTTTTTTCGTTCATTTATTCATCCACGCTAACTTTCGTAAACACCTTTAGAAATCCCTTGATAATACCTTCATATACCATCCCTTGTATGTATGTATCTTCCGACAGCCGATATTTATCTTAAATTAGACTTATTTCAATTATAAAATGTATGCTATATACATACTACTTTTGACATTTGACACTGCACGCTGCTTAACGTATACATATATTTATTTTTTTTCAGCCAATGAATAAAAAGAATAGTAAAAAAAAATATAATAAATCATTTTGATTAGTCAATAAGTATTTCAACCTGCTTTGATTCAATTATTTCGTGAAGAAACAAAACAAAACGTTGTTCTGTAGTGCAGCTGCTGGGTAATGTTGATAGTTTTGAAAGGCAAAATTTACAAGAAGTTTACTATAATGAAATATGTATCTACCCACTTGCTGCTGTAAAAAAAAAAACGATGTATGGGTAAGTTGAAAGCGTGCAAAACAGTAGCAACATGTTCCAGCGGTTCATAGCGCAAATCCGTTGCGCGAAAATCGTACTGAGATGACAGCTCTTCGCATAGCGCAAGATAACGAAGGAAAACGAGTCGCTACCTAGGCAAGGTAACCTGTCAAACAGCATTTGTCTTTTGGAAAACAAGAAGTATATTTTCAGTCCCTACCAATGCGTTTCAGAAAAGGCAAATGGCTTATTCCGTTGTGTTTAAAGTACCTTGAAATCAGTTCTTGATAGTTTTTTGTTAACAAGCAACTGAAATTAATACCTTCTACTGAGTGAATTAAGATTGTGTTTCTCAAATTACTTACAAAAATCTTTTCAATTTATATAAACGTACAAAGGTGGTTCATGTGTGCTATGAATCGTAGGTGGCTGCAAGAAAATAAAGTGAAACCATGTTATGGGTTTGACTAAGACATATGTATATCTATCCAAATGAATAGTTTGATATAACCTGATGTTAAATTTAGTTGAATATATAAAATTCTTTATTTTTGATGAATTCAATTAACTTAAACACATCATTTTATTTTCTTTTTCTCTTGATGTTTACTGACACATACTATAAAATCTGCCTTTTAGACTTTGTAATCTGATCAGCCACCTTACCACTGGTGCGGGGATAGCCGTAGGAAAAAAAAACACCTTGTTCAATTGCAATTATAAATTTTTATTTATCTTTTATTCCCTAGAGTATTTGTGGTGAGTCGGTAGTTTTTTTTGACAAAAATGGACTTGCTATGGTAAGCTTAATGCTGCTGGAGTTTAGGGTATTCACGTCAACATTCTGCCTCCTCGGGCGTTGTTTTCTTATTGATTCTGGATTTGTTTTCCTAAGGACCGTTTACTCGATCGTGGAAGGCTTTTTGTTCCTATTTCTGTTTTAACCGTATTATAAAATGACGACCAGTAAACAAACGATGATTATTACGGCTGCAAGAGTGTAACAAAATCGCCATATGATATTCGATACTTCTTTTTCATTGACTTGTAATGCCTCCGTCAGATCCTTATTTGTAGGGATAACCACTTTAGTGCTGAATAATGATCTGTGTTGATAGTGACGTGTTGATAACAGCAATTGACATCCATGATTTGTGGGTCCATACTTCCTTCCGTATGGAAGGAGGAGGTATCTCGTAGAGCATCGCCTTAACCATAATTTCTGTACAGTTGCTGTTCAATGCAATTGTCACTCTGTTCAATACTGTGGAATATAGCACATAAGCATAGCATATAAGAATCTTTGCAGGTCTTAGTTGATTCCTAAAATCGGTTGATGTTTGTAAACCTCACGAAGGGTTTCGATGATCATAAGATATCCTAGGATTGTGGTCATGTTTAGTTTGTCCATTTAGTCGCCCAAGCATTTTCTCAGAATTGCATATTGATTTTTATAATGACCTGTGGGGCAAGAATTCAAACAAGTAACTGCGCCTGAGGAAGCATTCAATCCTCTACCATATTGTTTTTCGTTTCAATTTCTCGCATTTAACTCAGAAAAAATAAAGTTAGCGTCGTCACATGTAATATATATTGATCTTTTTTTCATCAGAAGGTCTGTACTACGACTCCATCTTGTTCATTTCATCATGGCCAGCATTCAGTTTTTGTGCGAAGCTGTAGATCAGATTCTTGATGTCAAGGAACACCTCGTCAATGAATCCGAATATTGAGTTTAGAACTCACCCAAGAAGTCCTCATTTTTGCCTTCGCTGAGTAAATTTTTCCACTTTACATTCATTTTATGCTGGAATTCATAACATTGACTCCCCTTCGTCAAAGAGTAGGCAACCACAGCTGACTTATTTGATCTATTTTCTTGTTTAGGTTGACTTGATCGCCTATGATATCTACGAATGCGAATTAAACAGTCGTGCTTAGTTCTCTTCATTGGATTTAGTCTCGGTGAGCGATTGTGTATTTTGTAGAAACTTAAAAATTCAAATAGTGATAGTATCAACAGTGCATTTGGCAGCTTTGTCGATGGTATTGCTGGTTTACGCTCCTTCCCATCCCGATTTATGCTTTTGATGTTCACTTGAAAGTTCCCTTTTCCGTTTTGACCGTTACCGCTCTCGTCATTCCACCAGCTTCATTGTGTACTTCCATTATTTGCCCCAAAGGTCATTTCGACGGGGTCAGACGCTCGTTTTCCAGCAAGTACAAGTTGATCGGTTTTCCAGATTTTTTGTCGTATGTTTTCAATTGTGCCGTTCTTGAGTTTCGTCCACGTTATCCTCGTACCACCGCTTGCAAAAGTTTTTTTTTAAGTTTTTGAATAAGTCTCCATCTTTTTGAGCTACCTTGAGTCGGATTCAGAATGATGTGACACACTGGTGTTATCAATGCTGATCCAGGAATGGTGTCGTGGTGTTAATGCATATAAATCTTCAGTATTATTTGATTATGGACTAAGAGGTCTTGAAATCAGATAGCCTTCAATTTGCACCAGAATAGAGTTCATCTCTTCGTACTTCAGTTTATGTTCTCCTATGACGCTATTTACGTATTTCAGTCCAGCCTCTCAGGGACTACCAAAGTGAGGTGGGATGAAGTGCCAAAAGATTTCCTTGTTGGTAAGCCACGTTTGCAGTGCATGAATAATGCTCCTCAAACAAAAATTATTCCATTATCGATGCACAGGTGATATACCGAACCTCTTCTGCTGATCATTCGTCTCAATGCTGCCATGAATCCACCCGTCTTAAGTTGAAAAGTTAGCTCAATGTACAACACCTTGGTTGCCATAAAGGCGAACAGTGCTATGTAAGCTTAAGACTTAAACCTACAGGTCTGCGTATTCTACTCCGCAATGAGTGAATGGTCGCGAGAAATTTAGACGTGCTTGAAGAACTTGCTTCATAAGCTGGCTTGTTGCTTGCCACCAACAAGTACCGGCAAATTGAATAAGTGATCAGGAATGCCATTTGATTTCATGCAGATCTGCAGATCCCCATCGGCCGATAATTGGACCTCAACTCTAAACTATTAACAATTAATATACATTTTATACTAATTTAAACGCATCGAATTATATAAACTGAAAATTATTATTATCATTAAAACTAGTAAAACAAACGAGGTAATACGTAATTAACTTAGATCGTCACCGCGCGTGAACTAAGTAACAACTAAATCTCAAAATTGTAATGGCAATGCATTCTCTCTCTCATTCTGTGGTCTATATCCTTACACGTTATCCATCCTACTCCGGTCAAATGAACTGTTTTCATGATGGCCCATGCAGAAATAGAGATAGAATATTTGTCAAGAACCAAGTTCAGCTTACTTGGTTTTTAATAAGAACATTTCCGGCTTAACTAGCTCGGCTTGATTCCTTGGCGTAAACCGGAAGCATCTGACGCATTGATTTATGATGGCTTTAGTGGTGTTGGTTCCTCGGGTGATCAAAAATGTCCTCCGGATATGAATGATTCATTCATGTTAGTTTTACTCCACTATGAAGGGTGTCGAAATGTGCTCTATGGATAGTTAAGTTAAAGTATGTAATGATGACAAAATGTCTGTACACTTGTTAAATTTGCATGTTTTAAGCGGTTCAGTGACGATATTGAACTGGACTGCTTTAGTTCACGTAATATCGCGAAAAACTTGTTGTGCGACCCTTTCAATATCCAGGAGTTCTTTAACCGTTCGACAAGTTGCGGATTGCTCCCTTGACAATTGTTCTCGAAACGTAGACAGGATACGCTAATGCGTTGAAGTTTCAAAAGAGACTTCAAAGTGTGATAAATGTTGTCCTTGTATGGAGGGCTGTCACATCATGATTTTGTCAGCTGGACACTGTTAACACATGCTTCTCGTCGATTCGCTGATGATTGCCTTTTTATATACCAATCCGAGGCTACTGCGAATACGCGCAATTCTTTTCGAGATTCCTCCAATTGTTGCGTCCAACTCCGAAATCTCACTCTTCCTCATTTTAAATTCATGCCAATCGTTAAGAATGTTCAAGGGACCTTCTTCGTCCCAATCGATCACCCATAGCCGAAGATGTTGGATGATAATTATTGCTTTTATTGTTATGGGTGATAACCAGTCGAAAGGATTAAAGATTCTTGCTTAGCCCTCGTGTCAATATGAAATATATACAGTGTTAATCAGCACAATGTATGGGCTGTGACAAAAAGAAGAAGAATTATGTAGATAAAAGTAATAGAAATGGTGTCAAGAGTAAATTCAACTCAGTTCTGAAGCTTTATTTAGAAAATTAGTGTTTAATTCATATAATGTAGAGATTTTTTATGCATTTTTTCACCACGAATGACATTTGTTGATGGCGATATGCTGATCCCAAATTGACTTTTCACAAAGTCGCTTGGGATGACGTTGCTCCGAGGAAACATGACATGATCCTTGGATTTTGTGCCGTCCATTGGGCCCCGTAGCGTTATCCGTGCTGGTGATGGCTCATGTGATGCAGCTGTGTACGAACGTGTGTTCCCACCAAGCATAGATTCAACGCCTTTTTTATATTGTAGTTGCGGCAAACAAAGGAATTTTCGCATCTTTCCTGAATACTCGGCAAGCACAGCTGCTTTCCAAACTCTTGCAGGAATTTTTGGCGGTGATCCTTTCTCATTGCTCCATCCTTGTTATAATTGTAAATCACAACAATCAGAATAGAAACTCATTTTGCTGACACATTCAAATGAGAAGAACATACGCAGTACAATATAAAGAAGGGTACTTAGGTGTACTTCGCATAAAAGTCCGTATTAGAGTTGAAAAATATATTTAAAAAAATTTACGAATCGGATTTATTTCAAATGGAGTAAACCATTTGAAGAAGAATTAAATTTCAGGAAGGTACTGAAAATATTATAATATGGTTCTATGGGCGAAATCATATTTTTATTGCTTCAAAAATGAAATAGATCCCCGGGTACCCTCGTATTGATACAGAGGTCAATGTCGAACAACTAACCTTAAACTTGAAGAAGTCTGTCCTCGGGCCTCACTGTATTCCAAAAATGCTAAATATGGTGTTCCCCCACTCTGGAGTTGTATCAATCGTTGTTTTTCCTCTGGGGTTGTCCTTCCATGGGATGCGTTGCAAATTTTGATCTTCCTTCTCGACTAGATTCCTTCATTGCAGAATCAGAGAGAGCAGATCCCTTTCAACCGTTGGTCCAAGCATCAAGATGTAATTCAGCGAATCCTCTGATTTTGTTCCTGCTAAGGCTTAGAAAACCACTCTCAGTTTAGTAGTGTGTTTTGCGCCAATTGAGTGCTTACAGTACCCTTGACCAATCCATGCAGCAGTAATTGTGCCTATCAATTACCCAATTTTCGTTTGTTGAGTGTACCACGGAGCAGCAAGCCTCAAACCTGTGATGCCTTGCTACTTGGCAGGTGTAACTGGCCTTCGTGGCTTATTTCCTCGTGAATCGATTGGATGTTGGTATGGCAGGCCCGTTTATTCTGTTGACTCTTGATTCAGCTAGCCTCTCGGTCAAAACGCATGATAGAGATCGCACAAGTAAGACTTTCTCTGGAACGCAGATCTTGACCATCGCTGTGGCAAGTAATACAATCTTTTCGTTTGCTGCAGAAGCAAATCCTGTCGTCGTTTTCTTCGTTGATGACTTCTCTGCTTTTGGCCCGGAAGAAACTCCTCTTTGCTGAATTATGCTGCCTTGAATAAGGAGCCAGTCTCCTCTGAAGAAGACCATGCACGCGAAATTATTGTTGTTGGTATGCCTCCTTGGGTGAGAGCAGCGTCAAGCTCATGGCATGAATTATCAATGCTAGGATTTTTTAAATTCTGTTGAAGGGATCAATTGCCTCCTCGTTGTCCCTTCTTTACCATTCTCACCTCTTAAATACTTCGTTAGTGGTTTTGCTCTTCGGGCGTAATTAATTATGAAGCGCCTATATTACCGAGCCAACCCGCAAAAGGTAACCTGCAGTATTCGTACTTCCGATTATTTATGGAATACGCTGTCTTTTCCCTATCCCGTTCCGACAAATTAATCTGAACCAAGATGATTTTCCAAGATTTGCAAGAATAATAGAAGTATCGAAAATAGTCCCAATTAGTTTTTTCATTCGATTTCCGAAAATATATTACTAGGCGCATTTTTCGTGTTCCCGCCTCATCAACTCCTTTTTTGTCCAGAACCCACATAGGATTATTATAGGTAGATCGGAATGGCGTTATTATTTCCATCATAAATTCCCTGGCTTTGGAATAAATAGGGTCATTGGATGTTCATATAAAAGGGCAGGGCTTCGTTAGGATCGACAAACACTCTTCTCTGCCGAGTTATTAAAAGCAGTGAAAAGAAAGCAACTGTTCCTCAACCCCATTGTCCGTTATTGCTCCCTTCTCTTTATTATTATATTGCACATAATTCTTTAAAAAAGTTAAAACCAATGATTCCGTCAAACGTTTTAAGGTTGGGCAGTAGGAAAGGGTGGTATTAATTTTGAATAGGTTAATTACGCATTTCGATGCGACAACATTTGTTCCGTGTATTGACTTAACATAAAATGATTTTGTAATCGGCTTGATAGCCGTTAGGAAGCTTAAATTTCGGATAAAGTTCTTAGCAGCCCTGGTGTCCACTAAAAGCTTTACTTCCTTTCCTGACAAGGTTCGACTGACGTATGGCAGGAAGGACTTCACCCATAAAAATATTCTCATTAAATATCTCTGGTATAGTAGATCGCTTTAAATGGGTATGTAGTTAGTTCGCACATGTTTTCTCTTTTTCAGCCATTCCACACAAAACGGAAGGAATAATCGCATGTCCTTTCCCTTCGATGTTTGCTGCGTGAATTCTCAACGCCAACCGATCAAATCTCAACGCCAACCAATCAAATTCCAGAGTACAGTTTGTTGATAAAGTGTTACTCCCCGAACAGAATGAGCCGTGGTAGTTGAGTATGCTTCTGTCAAAAAAAAAGAATTGTATGCAATCTCATAAGTGTGCCCACAATGATGCAGCAGCCGCAGCTGTACTGCTTGGAGTTGGTTAATTTATAACTTTTTCGGACGACAGTTAGGGAAATGTGCGGTTGCTTACATACTTTTTATGTACATATATGTTTTCGTGGACCATATGTATGTATGACAAAACGGAAAATGGAAGACGAAATGAAACGATATTGTGGAATTTATTTCATCCACGATATAATTATATAAAAATAGCACAAAAGTGACAAACAATTCAAAGGAGCTGAGTTTGAAGTGACATTAATTTGACATGCCGCGTGGTACCATTGTGAGGGAATTTTGTGAGTGCTGCTCCGCGACGTTTTACAGCGCAGTACTTATGCGTGCTGCTATGCATTGTGTTTTTTTTTGCATTTTTATTTTAGAAATTCCGAATCGTCTTATAGTATATGCTAGGCAAAAATGCTTCAACTATCTTAAATATACTATACTATAAAGTGATAATAAACCTTACTGGCCCGTTCGGGCACTCTAAGCTTAACCGAATTTAACATCTATGTCTTTCGACGAAAGTACTTGAAATAATTACTTGAATTAATTAAAAACTAAGAAAAGGATTGATACAAAAACTTATTGAACGAACGCATTTAAATTGAATATTTCTTAAAAATAATCTTATATCTAATGTTAAAGCTACCTTAAAATAAATAACATAAATTCATACACTTTATTTAAATAACTACATACAAGGTATAAATATTTTTTTAAGTGCTGTGCCAATCATTGACCAAAAAAAAAAATAAAAACAAAAAACCTATATTTACCTTAAACCTTAAACTTGAAACTAAACTATAAACTAAAAACTGTTTAAGCCGGTCAGGCTAGATAAAGATTACTACATGTCCTGAACGGAGAATACTATGGCTAAGTCGCTTCTCCTTGTAGCCACCAGAACTGAAGGTGTCGCATTAACACATCTTTTTTGTCGCGCAGCGAAACCGCCCTATTGAACCGGAGATTTCCCCTGACCTGCTTGCGATGTCTTTGTTGTAGATAAGTCGCTTATCCATGCTTTTCCGGGCAACGTGGAAAATTAACGGTACTGCATTTCTATCTTGGATCAGACCGTTAAGGTCCAAATAGAGGAACGCCTCCGGAGGAATGAAGCCATTAATGCGAACAGTATCGTGATACTCGAAGTTGTGGTAGTAAGCCCCGAAGATGAGGTTATTGCTAGAGGAGATTGCTCTTGCAACGTGTCTCCGAAAAAGTTTGATAAGCAAATAATCCACTCGGATTAGGTTGGCCCCGTTGTACAGGATCTCATTAGAATAGAATTAATTGTACTGAGACTCTAGAGTTCTATATAAATGGAGACAAGCCCTTAGACATCGCCTCTCGAGAACCCGAATCTTTTCCATCAAGCTTGCTCCCACGCTGAACCACACGGGTCATCCATATACAAGCACAGGCCGAATGAGGGCTGTGTAGCAGATCACCTTTACCTTGGTATCGAGTTGGCAGCTGTGAAACAGTCTCTTTGTCATGGCATAAGCCGCTTTGGCTCTGGCTAGAGCAGTATCTATATGTTTGTTAAAATATTGATACTGATCGAGCCAGACCCCAACACTTCGACTCGCCAGTGGATGCCCGTTTTGTCCAACGATAGAGAGCTTTCGCCAATTCTTTCTGGTATCCCAAGAGGCCCCAGAAATTGGCGTCCTAAACAAAACGGATTCGCACTTTTGGAAATTGATCTTCAACTTCCAATCGTTACAATATCGCTTAATCATATCGAAGTCACGTTGTAAAAGACTTACAATTCCCTCAATCTTTGGACCTGACCTGTACGCGATCAAGTCATCTGCGTCTGCTATAGCGTGGTGAAGAGAGCCTACAAGATCGCTTGTGAAAATAGTGAATAAAATCGGCAAATTAACTACACACTGTTGCAGACCGTTGTAAATTTCAAAGTTTCCAGCAGAAGTTACATTGCCATTCACAATAAACGTTCTACTGGTGAGCATATTAAAGAGTATGTAAGTTAAGGTAACATAATATAACACCGGTCGGCAAACACTCGCAGACGATTCACACACATGCTGCCGTCAGACAGATGTGTCAGCACAAACCGTTCCCATGATCGAGGAACAAACAAGTGGAGAATTGCGTTTGCAGCATAAAATAAGTATTTAAGGTAGCTCTAAGTTTACTCATTTGTTAATTTCAATCCAGAAGGCAGAACCGCTGTCAGTTTGAATAAAGTTTTTTATGAGAAATAATATTTAATAAGTTTATTTGGCGTCTAAGCAGGGACCGGAGTGGTTGCTATAGTTAAAGTAAAAGATCCTCAAGTAGCATCAATACTTAAAGTGAGTGTCACAAGAACCCTTAAAAGAAAAAGAGTACTCAAGAAGTACATTCGAAAAAACTAACAGTGTGTGTGCGGAAACTCAATAAAAATAAAATAAACAATAAAAAGGGCCCCCTTGTAGCCACCAGTGAAAAGGAAGCAGAAGCTAGCCGCCACCACCCAACATATCCAGAAAAAAATGAAAATTTTTATCTTAACGTAAGCATAGTTTAAGAACAAATTTATAAAAATTATTTAATAAACTTAAAATAGAATATAATCTTAACGTTAGCATTATTTAAGAACAAATTTATAAAGAATATTGTATTAATTTAAAACAAAATAACCAAGTAACTTTTAAGAAAGAATTTTGTCTGAAAAATATGAATTGGAACTAGTGTTCAAGAACTTAAAGAAAAAAAAATAATCTTTGAACTTAATAGAATGAGAATTATTTGGAAATCTAGTGATCTATAGCAAGATGAATAACGAAACTCAAGCAGGGCCAAGCACTTCTAGAAGGGATCAGCGAAATACTTTGGAATCCTTAATACAATACGAAGCAAAATTATTGGGAATGCAAACCATGTGTTGGAGTCTTATAATACTCCACTAGATTGGAATTGCATCTTGCGATGTTTGACATTACACTACGCGGATAAACGCAGTTTGGGAACACTAGAGTACCAAATGACGGCATTAGTACAGGGCAACACTTCGATCCAAGAATTTTATCAAGCGATGTACTCACACCTTTCCTTAATACTGAACAAAATTTCGTGTATGGATATCAGCGCCGAGTCTTTGATTCTGCTAATGCAGACCTACAGAGACAAAGCACTTGATACATTTATTAGAGGTCTTTAGGGCGACCTTCTCAGACTTTTTGGAATGCGAGAACCCGTAGACCTGCCTCATGCATTGCATCTGAGCTTGAAGCTGGAAAATCAAAATTAACGCTCGCAGTATGCGATCGCAATCAGTCAAAACAGGAGAATACAACATCCAGAGCCACCATCAATTCCACCAAAACGTGGTAACGTCATTCATCCACAAATTTTGAATCAACAGCAATTCTATCCCCAGTTAACATACCTACCTCAACCAACCAGGCAACAGGTGCCATTCCAGTACAACGCGAGGCCTATTCCACCTCCGAGACTTCAAAGGCAGTTTGCGCCAAACCAATTTCAACAACAACACCAACAGCAACGTCAACAATATTTTGCAACTCCGCGACAACCACCACCAGAGCCTATGGAGACGGAAACTATTCGCACGAACAAAGTAAATAACATCAATAGACCTCGAATGCAAAATTGGCCACCAGCACCATTAGCTCCTCAATCACAGCAAGTGCATCGCACCAAGTTTTAAAGAAATTTTGATGTTGGTACTATGGCACAAGAAGAACAGATCAGTCAATACGAAGACATGCACGCGAACATGGATAACTCGAATGAATATGACGAAACCTTACAGGAATACACAAACCAGGAAATGAGTCAGACGACATTGTTGAACTGAGTGACAAACATTTTTTAGGTTAACTGACTCTTCGCTACCATATTTCGAATGGGAGTGGGGAGATCTTAAAAATATTTATTGACACTGGATCCAATAAAAATTACATCCAGCCATCCCTTGTAAACAACCCGTTATTGAATGAAACACCGTTTTATTGCAACTCAATTGGAGGCAACATACAGGTTACTCATCACACTTTCATTAGCCTATTTGGTCTCCAAAATATCAAAATTAAATTTTTTCTTATGCCTAAACTCAAATCTTTTCATGGGATTCTTGGAAATGACAGTCTGAAGAGCCTCTCTGCAGTTATCTACACTAAAGATAATAACATGACCATCAACAACCGAGTGAAAATATGTATCAAGCAGATGGCCTCTCAATCAGTCAATTCGATCAATATCAGAACCAGCCACATGTCCCCGAAATTAAAACTATCCATAGATAAAATTGTACACGATTTTCCCAAACTTTTTGATGAGCCGGAAGAGAAACTATCATATTCCACCGTAGTTAAGGGCGGTGTTAGGACAACAACCGACTCACCTGTTACACTAAATTCTATCCCTACCCTATAGCTCTTAAAAGCGAGGTTGACACAGATAACAAAACTTCTGAATGATGGCATAACTAGACCTCCACGTTCCCCATAAAACTCTCCTATATGGGTTGTGCCTCGTGGGTCTGGACTCATCATAGACTACAGAAAGCTGAACAGTATAACCGTGGCAGATCGATACCCGATCCCTCAAATCAACGAAGTTCTTGCGCAGCTCGGCCAAAGTAAGTGGTTTACTGTTGAAGTCTTGAAAAGTGGGTTTCATGAGATCCCCCTTAAAGTATCGGATATAGAAAAGACGGTCTCAAGAACGCTCCATCTATCTTCCAGAGAGCCCTTGATGACATACTCTGCCAACACATTGGAGTAAGATGCTATGTCTATATAGACGACATAGTAATTTTTAGTAAAGACGAGGCTACACACGAACAAAATAATCGGAAAGTTGTCCAAACAATACAAGCCGCAAACATGAAGGTACAACTAGTTAAGAGTGAATTCTACAAGCAAGAAGTAGAATTCCTTGGGTTTTCTATTTCGCTTGACGGCATTAAAACCACTCTAGAAAAAGTAAGAGCAATCCAAGATTTTTAATACCTGCATACCCTTAAGGAACTTTGCTCTTTCCTATGTCTGTCAGGGTTTTATCGCCACTTCATTAGGGACTATGCTTAGCTAGCGAAACCCATAACAGCCCTTTTAAGAGGGGAGGACGGACGACTGTCCAAAAACCTTTCAAGCAAGAAAATCATCCACCACGATGAATCCGCTAAACAAGCGTTAAATAAAATCAAAAAGGCATTAACATCATAAGAAATCATACTCGCATATCCCGACTTCACAAAACCTTTTCAATTAGTAACTGATGCTTCAAATTATGCCCTATGTGCGATGTTATCGCAGAGGGATAAGCCCATCATGTTCATATCAAGAACATTAACTAAGATCGAAGAAAGCTACGCAGCTAACGAAAAGGAAATGCTAGCTATTATTTGGGCACTTAACAACTTCAGAAATTATCTCTATGGGTCAGATAAAGTAATAATTCATACCGATCATCAACCATAAACCTAGTCCCTGAGTAACAAAAATATCAATACCAAATTGAAATGATGGAAAGCTATTTTAGAGAAGTATAACTACGAGCTTAAATATAAGCCAGGAAAAACAAACGTAGTTGTAGACGCACTCTCTAGGCCCCCCATCCGATCCGAAATAAATTCCCCTATTCCAATCATACACAGCGACGAAAGTTCGTCGCACGGCCTCATATTACTGTTGATTCACCAATAAATGTTTTCAAGAATCAAATTTTTCTTAACAAAGGTAATTGCAATTAGCCAAGAATTTCGTATAATCTTTCCCATCTATCATCGGCAATTAATAACAGAACCTTATAACACTTCCAATAGTTTAATACAAATTCTCAAAGCATGACTGAATCCCACAGTAATCAACTGCATAAAAACAGAGGAACACATACAATGTATGATACAGCAACAGGTCATCAGATTCTCTCAAGCATTTGTTGAAAACGTAACTGACGAAAGTAGACAAGACAAAATCACTATAAGCACCCATCAACGTGCTCATAGAAACGATCGCGAAAATAAAACACAAATTCTAGAAAAATATTATTTTCCTGGTATGTTCCGTAAAATAAAAAAAAAAAATAAAACTTTGCTGCATTTGAAAAGAGAATAAGTATGACAGCCATCCAGACAAAGTAGGAATTCAAGCACCTCCCATTCCGACTTACCCCGGACAAATTATACATTTATATATTTTCTCAACAGAAGGCAATCTAGTATTAACTTCGCTCGACAAATTCCCTAAGTATGCCAAAGTGAAGAATATACAATCAAAAGCCATAGAGGACATAAGGCAACCTCTCAGAGAAATTATATTTGATGATTGCATTCCAAAGACTATAGTATTCGACAACGTGAAGTCTTTTAACTCCGCCCCAATAACATTTATGCTTGAAAACGAATTCGGTATTGAAATATACAAAACACCTCCCTACACAAGCACTTCAAACATACAAGTTGAGAGATTTCATTCGACTCTCGCTGAAATTATGCGATGCATCATAAAGGAACAATTGCACAACTCCTTCACGGAATCAGCGGCTAATGCCTACAATTTCACGATAGATTCAGTGACGAACAGGAAACCTGTAGATCTATTCTTTTGTAGAAATACAGATCCCTCTCAAATTGACAAAATACGTTCCGAGACAAAAAACAAACTAAAAGATAAACAAGAATATGACTAAGCCTTCCACAACAAACGGAAACCTCCAATAGAAAACTACACGCAGCAGACGAAATCATTTACGTTAGAAAATACAAGAGGTAGCATATCACACCTAGATATGCAAAAGAAGTTGTTAAAGAAAATAGAAAAGCTACTATTATCACACAATCCGGCAAAGTTGTTCATAAATCACACATTAAATCATAACCGACTTTCTTACACTTCCTTTCTAGATTCATATTGACAAACAGCTTGGCCCACGTACATATACTGGAACACACAAACTCGAGAGTCGTGACAACAAACACAGGAATATCTAGACTACAAACTGGACATACAAAATAATACATATTTCAGCATATTCACAGGCCTTAGGTAACATAGAGTCATCCATGAGAGAACGGTTACAGACCTCCCACACCAATTTCTATATTTTGTCCCAAGAAATATGCCTAAAAACTCCCTTCTAAAACGTCTAATCCCTAACCAATCTTAAATAAAAAGATCACTCGATTTGTTATGAAGTGCATGGAAATTTACAACTGGAAATCCAGATCAACATGAATTCCAAATAATTCTAGAAAAAACTAACAATGCATTGGAAAATAGTAACAGACAAACGGTAATTAATAAGCTTGTAATAGATAAAATAAATGACATAATAAATAGAATTAATATTCTAAGAAAAATTGTAAAAGAAATGAAAACCTAGCGGAAGAACTTGTATTCAATATTAAATATATACTACATCTACTCAAAGAAGAATTAACTAATGTCGCATACGCCTTACATTGGGCAAGAGCTAATACTATAAATTCATATATGTATATTGTCAAATGTGGAAAAAAATGTAATTGAAAAATAATAAATAACAAAGAAATACCATTTAAAATAGAATATAGAAGAAGCAATCAAATTTTCTGAGGTTAAAATAGCATTCAATAATTTTATCCTTTTATATATGTGGGATTCACGCACAATAATTTATTTTATTTGTTTTCAATTGATTAGGACTGTAATTTTTAAAGATTAGCTCTATACATGGTCTGCGGCTTTCCCTGATCTATTACTGACTGACTTCTTCTCCGCTTAATGTGTCTTGCTGTGTGGGAAAGACTTGCTTGCGGCAGAGTGAGAGAGAGAAAACTAAGTGAGGACGAGTGGATGATTCTAATATACTCGTCCCGAGCGCGTTCGGGAATTCGATCCCACATTAGGCCATTCTGACTGGACATCCGGATGTACGTCCCCATGGTTTGATTCCATCGGCAGCGGCAGTGGTATTCTTCGGTCCTTCATGGTCTCCTATCTTGTCAATTTCGTACCGATCGTGCTTGCATACTTTGGTCACTTTATTTGGACCCAAAAACTTTGGTTTCAGCTTAAGACCTGGGCCAAACTGACTTCTCTGCACTGCAATTAGCTCACCGACCTTGTACGTCCTGGTCTCCTTCCTCTTCCGGTTGAAATTGTTGGCGTTCTCTCGCTGGATCTTGTGAATATTGTCTCGGGCCTCCATTCTGACCTCCTCGCGTGCGCTCTCTAGTTCCCCGATCAGTTCTTGATGGAACATCTCATGGATTTCCGGAATCACTTCGATCTTCATCTCAAGACCAGTCAGTATTTTGAACGGGGAGTGTTTGGTACTTCTAGGCGGAGTGCTATTTATAATTTGTTGGGCGCGTCCTACGTGCCGATACCAGCTCTTCGGGTCTTCCAACCACATCTTCGTCAGCAATGGGATCAGGAGTGGGTTAATCCTCTCGACCTGACCATTTCCCCTCGGCATTCCCGTAGTGATCAGTAAGTGCGTGATGTCTTCGCCTTCACAGTATTCTTCAAACGCATTGGACGTGAATGCAGTCCCTCGGTCTGAGATAATTCGTCGGGGATTCCCAAATACCCCAGCTTGCGTACTCAGCCGATCTATAACCTCCGCACTCGTTGTACTCTTGGGGGGTACAACCACACAAATTTGGAGAATGCGTCCACCACCACGAGGCTGTGGTTTTACTTCTTCTTGGTCTCCTCCATGGGACCCAGATGGTCGATGTGATACGTCTGCAATGGCCGATCTTCCTTGTCTATTGGCGATAAGAATCCTTATTGTCGTCCCGCCTTATTTTCTGCTAGTATACATAGGACGCAACTTCGCACTGCCTCCAGCGCTTTGGCTCTCAACCTCGGGATAAAATATGTTCCACCAATAAGCTCCTCCGTCTTCTTTGCCGCAAAGTGTTCCTGCCGGTGCACGATCTCGATGTTCTCGCTCTCTAAGGTAGTTGGTATGACGACCAACTCCTTAACGGGGTCTTTATACAATACTTCGTTCTTCAGATAGTAGTCGTATACTCGAGCACTCTCCTAATGGCCTTCACACAAGGGTCCTGCATCTGCGCTTCCTTGAGAGGGTAACTCAAGGTGTCAATAATCAACATCGCGACCCTATTTAACGCGTCTACATGTCGCATCTGCTTTCCGGATCGGTGAACTACTTTGTAATCGAAGTCGTTCAGACACATGGCCCATCGCGAAACTCGCTGCGGGACATCCCGTTTATTGATGGTCATGGTGAAAACGTTGCAATCCGTCACGATGCTGATAGGTATTCCTACCAAATAAATTCTTCACTTCCTCAGAGCTTGAATAATGGCGAGTACCTCCAGCTCGTAGGAGTGGTACTTCTCTTCCTGAGGCGTGGTTCTCCGGCTCATATACTACACAGTTCGGAATGAACTTCCGAAAGTAAGACGTCAACGCCAGAAATCTTTGAAGAGATTTCTTATCTGCTGGTGTAGGGAACTCACTAACAGCACTGGTCTTCTCTGCCGATGGCTTGATCCGCCCGTCCTCAATAACGTACCCGAGGAAGTCAATTTTTTCCAGAAACTGGCACTTAGCCCATTTGAACTTGAGACCGTGTTCACTGGCAACGTCTAGCACCATCTTAAGTCGTTGAACGGCCTCTTCGTAAAAGTTGGCGAAGGCGACTACATCATCCATGTACGTTAGCATAATTCCATCGTTTATACGCTTCCTAAATACAAAATTGATGATTCGCGTGAATACGGCGGGCGAATCGCATATACCAAATGGAACTTTGAGGAATTCATATTGGCCATGGTGTGTTATGAACGAAGTATACTTTCTCGACTATGCCTCCATCGTCACATGAGGGAATCCATTCACGAGATCTAGCGTAGTGAATATCTTCGAGGACTGTAAACAGTCTATAACGTCTTCAATTAATGGCATCGGGAAATGATCTTTAACTATCTTGGCGTCGATTCGGCGATAGTCGCAACATAATCTTTTGGTACCGTCCTTCTTCGAGACCAAAACTACTGGCAAAGCGAACTCCGATTGACTTGGTTGAACGATCCTATCCTTAAGCCATGCGGCCACTTGCTTCTCGACTTCTTCTTTGTGAGTCTTCGTCTTCACCATCGACATAAGCAGCATCGTTTACATCTCCTTAGTGGAAGGATCATTTGACGTAAGTGGCCTTCTAGATTTGCCTTCGTCGCGCTGCCTCTCAGGCCTATATGTCTCGCTCTCTGCTTACTTCTTCTCAGTGAGTCGTCGTCGGAACCGAACTTCTTTTGATGCGATAACCACAACCGCCTCCTTCATTAAGTCGTTTCCCAAAACCACCAGGAAGTTTGAGTCCCCTTCCCCTACCACGTGCAACTTGACTTGGAAACGAATATTGTCGACCAATACTTCAGCTTCGATAACACCTTTGGTGACGAGTTGATGGTTGCCTTACCCAGATAACACGATTGGCGATGGCTGAACGTTACACCTAATAATTTGCAGCAGAAAATCCTGCCTAAATATGCAAACGTCGCATCCTGTGTCGACCAGAGCCGTAGTTTCTGCACCGTCAACCCATATTGCTTTTATAAGGTGCATAGTTTTCATCCCAAACTTCGCATTGACGACTCTCTCGTCTTTCTTTTCCGTAGCAACTAGACCACATTCGAAGGAACGATGACTGAACCCCTGACATTTGAAGCATTTAAACCCCTTCGGACAAACCCTAGCTACATGAGAAGCTTCGCCGCATTTGTAGCAGCAAAGATCGTCCCTCCTCCGTTCGCCGGACGTGGATGGTATCGCGGTGCGAGAGTGAGAACTTGAATGTGTTGGCTGGTTCCTAACTTTCTCGTAGATTGGCTATACAGCTATTGGCTTCGCTATCTCAATAACACGATATAGAAATTCCTTAAGTGTCTCGTTCGGATGCTTCCGAGCGTTTCGCAGTTGTCGGTGAACAATTTCCCCGCTCCCACCATCAATCGCCTACCGTAGATATATTTTTGCAGCCCACCAACAAACTCGTTTCTTCAAACTCTTTCATCCAACATTCGATGTTTTTGCGGCCTTCGTCGCTGAATGTCGTCAAACTTTCCTCAACGTCTTTGAATGTAATCACGGTTGCTGCGCCCTGTACCACTGCTCCGCTTCCGTTATTATCGGTTGTTAGATTACCGATCGCCCTTCCTCCGGCCTCACTCTTCCCTCCACCATTAGCGTGCTGGGAGTCGATGTGTGCCGAAAGCCGTCGCAGCAGTTTCTTTTTATCGCCTGACGTTGAAAGCCCTAACTCTCTCAATCTTTCCCTCAACTCATCTCTACCCATCTTCCTCCATAGTTTGTCACAAGCAAAACAACAAAAAGGGCAAATAAAATCAAAAACTAACACAAGTAGTCACTGCAGACCAATGTTTACAAAATCAAAATTTTCTTTCTTCTTCGGGTACAGCTGCTCTGTGATTATCGTCCTCATCGTCTTCGTCCGTCTCCTCCTCGTACGATCTTTCTCTTCGCCTCTGGACTGGTATATCGTCTTTGTTGTATCTTCGTTGTATTTTTTTTTCTTTTATGGTACAGTCAGTGCAAATTACGTTTTGTTATTTTTCCTCGTAGAAAAATAATTTAATGGATTTAGCGATCCCGGTTGACTCCCAAAAATTGTTGTGGGATTCACGCACAATAATTTATTTTATTTTTATTTAATTGATTAAGACTGTAATTTTTAAAGATTTGCTCTATACATGGTCTGCGGCTTTCCCTGGTCTATTACTGACTGACTTCTTCTGCGCTTAGTGTGTCTTGCTGTGTGGGAAAGACTTGCTTGCGGCAGAGTGAGAGAGAGAGAAAACTGAGTGAGGACGAGTGGATGATTCTAATAAACTCGTCCCGAGCGCGTTCGGGAGTTCGATCCCACATATATAGAAAGCTTACCAACAGTATATGAAGAAACTTGTAATAAATTAATAATAAAACCAGTAAAAGAAGAAACTAAAATAATAAAGATTGATTTTTAATCAATTGTAAAATGTAAAAATGAAACATATGGAATAACCACAGATTGTAAAACTATAAACAAATTGTCGATTTTTTAATAGTTGCAGGCATCTTAAAAAATTTACAAAATTGAATAAGCGATCAGAGAGCCAAATCATCAATAAAGGAACATCAACAGAATCCTTGGAGACTGTCAAAAGTCCCTCTTCACCATCCCTACAAACAAGAGCATCAACATCCCGAATTAATCAAATAGCATTCTTCTAAGTGAACGCGGACGTTCACTCTTAAGGGTGGAGGAGTTAAGGTAACATAACACATCGGTCGGCAAACACGCGCAAACGATTCACACTCGCGCTGCCGCCAGACAGATTTTTCAGCATAAACCGTTCCCACGATCAAGGAACAAACATGTGGAGAATTGCAGTTGCAGCATAAAATAAGTATTTAAGGTAGCTCTAAGTTTACTCATTCGGTAATTGTAATCCAGAAGGCAGAACCGCTGCCAGTTTGAATAAAGGGTTTTTTTTTATGAGAAATAAGATTAAATAAGTTTATTTTGTACAGCAGTGGTTGGATTAGCCTAGCTGGACTAGCTTGAAAAAGATCCCCGTAACCATACGGTGTCAAAGGCACCTGTGCATTGTTTCTTACCTTTTCCGTTGGATATCCGATACCAGTTTAGACGCGGCATGTATGCAATCATGCTCCGCTCTGAAACCAAATTGGTTATCCGGAATAATATATTTGCCATCAACCCACTTTGTCAGGGCTCTAATGATCACCGTTTCAAAAACCTTACTGATGTTCGAAAGGAGACTTATCGACCGAAGATTTGCCGGATTGGATTTGCCCTTATTCCGTTTAGGAATTGGTTGTACCACCGCTGTCTTCCAATGAGCTGGATAATGTGCATTTTTCAGCAAATAGTAGTGCAAAGTAGTGTAAATGTCTACGGCTTCTAGAGGAAGGTGTCTTAGGACAATGTTTGATATACCGTCGATTCCTACAGATTTCTTACTTCTTAGTGAACCGAAGATAACAAGATCTTCCTTTAATATAAATGGGGGATAACCTCCTTCATCCTTTGCCAAATTAACATCACTGAACATATTAAAACCAGTATTCTCCGATCGCCAGTCCTCAATATCATTTTGAATCTCGGAGTTATGTAGGAGGACCCGATCTTCCAACACATGGTTCGGGCGAGTGCTAACATTCACCTTATATTCATTTTGAAATGTCGCACCTATTACTTCAACTTTCTCCTGACGATCACAAAAAAGTTGTCATCTTCAATCGCTTCTACTAGATCAATTCCTAATGTAAGAAGTATTTAGTCATTGTTGGTAGTTCCGGGGAGCTTGAGACACGGAAGTTTGTTCTGATATTTCCTTTCGGGAACATATTAAGGTTGCTTGATTTGACAGCCCGAATTTTGGTATTCCAGTGCGAACTAATTGAAGCTCGGTAGTTGTGCTTGATTAACTGTGGTAGGTTTTTAAGCTCGGACTTCAGTGTCTTAACTTCCGAGTCTTGTGGGTCAGTGAAGCGTCTGTATAGTAGTTTAAGTCTGGTCGGTAGCCGAATTTTTTGTCGGTGTAGTGAGTCGATCGTTGCATTGCGGTAAATATTGACATTGTCAATAGTTCATATTTCGGAATCGTTCTGTCCATCGTTCGTTTAATGGTATCGTCCATCTTTTTCAGGTAATCGTCGATCTCCTCGTTAGACAGATTTTTATTAGGTGGTGGGTTGAGCAAGTTCGAGGAGAATGCTCTGGTTAATGTTTGAGAGAAGTGCGTCCAACGCATTCTACTATAGTTGTAAGAATAGTTTTGAACATACTTCTCCAACTCCGCAATCTCGTTAGGAATAGTAATTTCAGCACTAAATCCGCAATGGTCGCTGTCATACACAAATGTTTTAAGACAGTTTTTTGTAAGTCAGTTGTAACCGTTCGTCTAAAAGCAAAAGGTCCGAGTAGAAGCCTGTTCTTGGGTTAGACGGACTTTCAGTTGCCTTCGCATCTAACCTATACTCGACATTGTTGTGACCCCACCATTTGAACAGTAGGTTCCCTCTAGTGTTTGGTGAATGATTTCTCCAAGTGCTATGCCTAGCGTTCAAATCTCCGACCATGATGCAATAATTCTCCTCCAAATCCAGCCGTAAGTATTGAAAGAGTGTCTCGAGCTCTGAAATAAAAACAAATTGTTGAGCAGCTTCAGTTGCAAAGACTGCTACCATATACATCCTCTTCCCACTACGGAGGAGGATGTCACCGCTTCACCGCTGTACATGATCTTATAACGACGATTTTTATTAATAAAAATAGCAACCCCACCTGCTCGATCTGAGTTAGGTCGGTCTCTTCTTATAATATTATATTAACTGTGCCTCAGTTTGTGCCTTTGAGAAAGCTTGGTTTCGCTTACCAAAAGAACATCGGGGCTTCGCTCTTCTAACAAGTTGAAGAGTACGCCTCTTCGTTCGATTTTAATTAGTGAATTCACATTCACCGAAAGGATCTTAAAAGTTCTCTCTGCCAGCATACACATTACGACTGGAGGCGCGTTTGGCTCGGCAAAAGTGAGTAGATACGATCCACCCGTGTCGCCTGTTCTTGTATCAGCTATTGTAGCTGGCTTATTTTCCCTGGATCGAGAGCAAAATAGCCAGCAGATCAGCTTCAGCCTAGGGCTGTTTGAATACGAACTGGGGGGAATACACCTCGACCTCGACATTTTAACATTTTAGATCATGACGATGACCATTTTTATGTAGTTAGGTGAGAAAAGAAAGAAGAAATAGTTGAAACGGGAGAGAAAATAAAGAAAGAGAAAGTAAAGAAGAAGAGAAAAAAAAACGTAATGTTAAAATTTTTTTGTTTTGTTCCTTTTTCTTGCTTACGATGATGATTTTTATTTGCGGGACAGATCTATCAGTGTTTGCGCACAATTGTGTACGACAGTGACCATTACGGACTAAGTGCCGAAATACGAATTCCAAACGAAGGCGCGGAGTTGGAAGAGTTTGTCCAGATGTATCCCTACAATTATAGTAGGGTGCGTTGGCCACGGTTCACTAGAACTCTGATAAGAAAACTCTCTCTAAATGAGATACATCCACCGACCAACAGGAATCTGTCAAACGATGAGATTGACAGGTACCTGAAACACATGGACGTGACAATCAAACAAACAATTGACAGTACGATACCTCTGTACCAAGAAGCTGACAACTCCAACTTGTACCGAAACGCAACAATCGACGCACTGCGCCAACAGAAAAGTAGATTGTTGTCAAGACTTAAACTCCTGTACAGACGATTTAAAGACACACAAAACGCCGAGATAAGGTCACTGAAGTCTTTGATTAAAAACCTCCAACAGCTAATCAAAGAAAATTACAGAGTTTCTATAAACTTGCATTGGAACAATTCGAGCTGTAAAAGCCAGCAACCCGAGTATGTTTCCGCAAATAAATAAAATATTTCGGAGGAAAAATCAAAACGATCTTCCGTGTCTTAAGATCCATCGAACGACGTTAAACGAACAAATACTTTTGACAGCGGGCATAGATCCGGTAAACGCAATAGCTGACAATGAATTCTTTGTGATCGAAGATCCTCAGGAGAAAGTTGAGGCTATAGGTGCTATTTTTCAGGAAGTGTATAAGGTAAATGAAACCATTTGCCCGAATCATGACCTGGAAAATCGCGTACTTGAGCACAATTACAATCTTCGATATGAGATGGCACAATGGCGATCAGAGAACACCGGTTTTACCGAGTTCAATGACGATAACTTGGCAAATACTGTCAACGCCAGTGAAACGACAAATCCCATGTTTATATCAAAGGCTGATCTCCAAGGCATCTTCGAATCACTGAAGAAGAAAAAATCAATGGGAATCGACGGAATATCGAACATTGTGCTTCAACATCTTCCATCAGAAGCAATAAATATTTACACCATCCTCTTTAGCAATGCGCTGAATAATGCATATTATCCAACACATTGGAAGACGGCGGTTGTGCAACCCATCCCTAAACGGGGCAAGGATATCTCAAATCCGGAAAATCTCCGGTCCATAAGTCTTCTCCCGAACATCAGTAAGGTTTTTGAGAAAGTGGTACATAGAGCCCTGCTTAATTTTGTTGAGGACAAAAATATTATTCCGGATAACCAATTTGGTTTCAAGGCGGGGCATGATTGCATACATGCCGCGTCTAAACTAGTATCTGATATCCAATGGAACAAAAGTAAGAAACAATGCACTGGTGCCTGCCTGGTCGACCTGGAAAAGGCTTTCGATACCGTATGGTTAGAAGGACTCTTTTACAAGTTGAGTGACCTTGGCATTAGCAAATCACTGTTGTACATGCTTGTAAATATGCTAGTCAATAGACAGTTCATTGTGAAAAATGGCAATGTAACTTCTAATGGGTTATTTAAATTAATAAATGGTCTGCAACAGGGCGCTGTCATTTCGCCGATCCTCTTCAATATATTCACCAGTGACCTTGTAAGATCCCTTCCCCATGTCATAGCGTACGCAGACGACTTAATTGCGTACAGATCAGGTCCGAAGATCGAAGGCATTAGAAATCTCTTGCAGCGTGACTTCGATGAGATCCAGCGATTTTGCGACGACTGGAAATTAAAGATTAACTTTCGAAAATGCGAAACTATATTGTTTAGATCGCCGTTGTCTGGGGCCTCAAGGGATACCATCAAGAATTGGCGAAAGCTCTCAATTATGGGACCGCACGGGCAGCCATTGACGAGTCGAAGTGTAGTCCGATATCTTGGAATTCGGCTGGACCAGTATCTGTATTTCAACAAAAATATAGATGCGGCCCTTGCCAGAGCCAAAGTTGCATTTGCCCTAACAAAGAACTGTTCTATAACCAGCAACTCGATGCTAGGGTAAAAATAATCTGCTACATGGCCCTCATCCGGCCTATGCTCGTCTATGGATGCCCCGTGTGGTTCAACGTGGGAGCAAGCTTAATGGAAAAGATTCGGTTGTTTGAAAGGCAATGTCTAAGGACTTGCTTGCGCTTATACAGAACTCCAGAGTCTGAATACAGAAAATTCTATCCCAACGAGGTCCTATACAATAGGGCAGACATTATAAGAGTGGATAATTTTATTATAAAGCTGACACGAAATCACGTTGCAAGAGCAATGAACTCGGTCAACAATCTGATCTCCGGGGCTTTCTACCCAAATGACCTGTATCACGAAAGTGTGCGCCTTAACGGCTTTGTCCCCCCAGAGGCCTTCCTCTACCTAGACTCGATAGGTCTGATCCAGAATAGATTAGCGGTTCCGCTAATCTTCCACATTGCCCGAAGAGCTGTGGATAAGCGACTCAACTACGAACGAGACGTCGCCAACAGTTCCGCGGACTGTCTTCGGTTCAGTAGGGCGGTTTCAGACCGCGATAGGATAGAAGTAGTCCGCCAGCACCGACAATTCTGGTGGATGACAGAGCGCAGGGAAGGAACTCTTTCGTCGCATCCTTCAATTGACGAGTAGCCCACAAGGGCAGAGTTGGCCGCCGTCTCTATGTTACATAAGTTTGTTTTTTGTTGTTGTCGTAAGAGTAGTGGCTGACTCAATTAGGTTAAGGACCTTTACTTTATTTAAGTTTAGTATAGTGTTTGTGCAAGAAGGGGACATCCACATATACATATATTTTGTATATGTTGATATATGTGCGCATGTATTGCATGTACCGAGCATGACAATACAGGTGTGTGTGTTTCTGCCTGTCTTGCATATATACTTTAAGCTAGAAATAAGTTATTTAAGTATTTTAGGTAGATTTAAGTGATTATAGGTTATTTTAAGTTAATAATAATAGTTTTATATAAAAAAAAACACATTTTTACTAAGTTTTTAAAACTTAATTTTCTTAGTCTATAGTTAGCATTGTTAAGGAACCAAAGAATATGTAAGTTTAAGTCGAAAGACATAGTCTAATAAGTAAGTTTAGCTTAGAGCGCCTGTAATTGGCCAGTAAGATAGATATAAACACCATGTTATTTAAGCTAGTTTTAAGCTATTTTCCCTAGCAATTAAGTAATTCACATGTTATAGACTTAATAAAATTTGCACTAAAAAAAAAAAAAAAAACAGATCTATCAGTCAGCTTCTCCAAGTCTTTATCACAGCTGATTTGCAAAGATTCGCCGTTTATCCTTCTAACGCATACCTGTCCATTGTTTGTGTGCCAGGAAGAGAGTTATGTAGCATGTTTCATCCTAAGTGCTTATTAGAGGTAATTCCTCTAGGTTAAACTCTCATTGAAGTAATTTCTCTAGTCCGACTCCATACCTATGTCTCGGAGAGTTAATTCCTTTTTCGATTGATAATACCGAGCCAGACAACACTTGAGCACATTGTGTCTGTCAAATGGATCCGAGAGCTTGACAATGATTGTACCGTCATACGAGTAAGACTTTCCAACTGAGTTTTTCGGTTTAACAAAAAAGATTTTTCTTATTGGTGGAGGTATATTTACTACAGCGCAAATTTTTTTGTAGGTTTCGATGAGGTCTTCATTCTGGGTAGCTGGGATACCCACCATCACCGCATCAGAGCCAATTGCCGATCTCTGAAAATAGTCAATGAAGGATTCAAGATCACTGCATCGAACTTGTAGCTCCTTTACTCTTCCCAGACGACACAACTCAATCTCATTGACTTTTTTGAGAATGTTTCCTTACAGTTGCGAGAGTTTAATATTGAGCTCTTCAGCAAATGTAGCAAAACGGTTTTCAAAGCGGTTCCATTATTCAGCTCCGTCGAAAACATTCGCTCGAGTCCGTCCAGCTATTTTAACTCAGAGTATTTCCTATGTAATTTTTTGACTTGGTGAAAGGAAACAAGAGAATATGCCGACTTTACTTTACACAACGTGATGCAAAAAGAACTATGAACGAACATGTAATTTGATGAGCGCAGGTGCTTTGCACTTTGGGCGGTTTACTTGGTAAAACGCGATAAAAGAGTCGGAGCAAAAAAAAAAAACACGTCTTATCACAAGACATACTCTTGTGGATCTTCAAACGTCGCAACTTATACTTCAACTTTCTCTTGGTATCTTCTGTCTGCTGTTAGAAATACTTGTTCGTTGTTTGTAGTTCGGGCGAGATTTATTTAATATATAATATATAATTTATTAAGTTTCTGGAACATACTAGGGTTGCTTGTTTTAACAACCCGAATTGTTTTTTGTCCAATTCGAATTAAGGATTTATTGAGCTCGGTAATTCTGCTGAATTAGAAGCTGTACAGCTGTAGCTGTAGGACTTCAGTGTCCTTACCTCCGAGTTTTGTGGGTCAGTAAAACGTCTGTAAAGTTGTTTAAGCCTACTCAGTAGCCTACTCTTTTGTCGGTGTAGACCGTCGATCGTAGCGTTGCGGTATATATTGACACTATCAGTTTGTTTTTTTGTTTATCGTTGTTTGTTTTACTGGGTCTTCAATCCGTTTAAGGTTAGTGTCAATTTCCTCGTTCGACAATTTCCAATTGGATAGTGGGTCTAGTGACTTCGAGGAGAGTGCTCGCATCACTGTTTGAGAGAAGCGTGTCCACTGCATCCTACTGTAATTGTATGAGTGTGTTTGAACATTCTTCTCCAACTCCGCAATCTCATTGGGAATAGTTAAAACGACACTAAAGTCACAATGATCACTGAGGTACACGAATGCGTGTCTTTATAGGTTCCTGATCTGGGATAAGATCCGTCGCTACGTAATGGATTCGATACACAACACTATTCTGACCTAATTACTAATTAAAGAATAAATTCCCTCTTGGGCAAGACTGAAAAATTGTGGAACATTAAGGAAAATGTTTCTTGAATACAAGCAATCTAAAATAGAAGATCTCCTTAGGCGAACTCGCCATGATATTGATTATTGGACCGATTGGAGATCATGCCGTTAAACTCGGTTGGATTAAGATATATCTCAAAATACACCTTATAAATAAGTTAACAGAGCTGTTGTAGTAAAACGGCACATTGTGCTTATTAGGTTCCATTTATGGTGTGACGTCTGTGCCGATTAGAATGTGAATTTTATATATATTTTTTGTCTTTAAAATATCAGTTATGTAAATGCAATGTTCGTGGACCAATAAAACCAACAGCGTTTTCTTCTACGTTATAAAACAGAATAATTTTATTTGCAACAATTTACACTTTTGACATTGAAAATATCATAATTCATTTTAAGAAACAATACCTTAAGCTGGATTTATATTTTCGTTCTTTATCACGGTGTTCGTTTGAGGACACGGAGGAACATTCGCCAAGAACGAAGAACGAACGAACAACGAACACAAGGATGGAATATTCGATCCACGGCTAAAGTCAAACACCAAACAACCTGTATATAAATGATAATATTCGTATATCGTACGTTGCTTTGCAGGGTCGTGATTCTTTTTATCAGTAATGATGAGTGGTTTGTGAAGCTCATCAAATTTTACCATGTTCGTGTACGCAAAAATTAATAAGTAGAACTTTAAATCACTATATTCGAGTGTCTTCAGAACAAAAAAACTAAGTACATGGACATTTTATATTTTGCCTAAACTTAACCTAAAACTAAACTTAATCTACTCTTAAACCTTAAAAACTTAACCATATTTATATTAGCATTAAAAACTAATTCATATTTACTTAAACTACCTTAATTACATGTAAGACGGCCAAGGCTGACAGAAAATGCTATAATAATTGCCAGAAGGGCATCTAAGATTAGTAAAAATCGACTGAGTTCTACTCTCCCTTCAGCCATCATTAATATCAATTTTAATAACTGCTCGGTCGCGGTCTGACACCGCATTACTAAACCGAAGAGTTTTCGGTGTGCTTTAGCGACGTCTTGGTCGTACATCGAACGTGGAACTGTCTTGTGTTTCATATCGTTGGCGTAAAAAGCCTCGGAGATCAAGTTGTTGTTCGAAGTCATTGCTCTTGCAAAATGCCTTAGAAAAGGCTTTATCAGAAAGTTGTCCACTCTGATCATTGCTATAGATTTCTTTGTACTCAGACTGTGGAGTCCTTTATAAATGGAGACAAGTCCTAAGACATCATCCGTCGAAAACCCGAATCTTTTTCATGAAGCTTGTTCCGACGTTGAACCAAACAGGACATCCAAAGGCAAGGACAGGCCGAATGAGGGCCTTGTAGTAGATTCATTTACCTTGGTATAGAGTTGACAGCTGCGAAACAGGCTCTTTGTCAAGGCAAATGCAGCTTTGGCTCTGGTCAGAGCGATATCTATATGTTTGTTTAAATAAAGGAAGTGATCTAGCCAGATCCCAAGGTATCTGACAACTAATCGATTCGCCAGTGGCTGTCCGTTTGGTCCAACAACAGGACTAGAGTCGCAGGACAACGAAGTTCTGAACAGAATGGTCTCGCACTTTCCGCAATTGATCTTCAGTCTCCGATCGTTGCAATATCCTTGAATCTTTTTGAAATCTGCGGACTACCTGTACGCGATCAGGCGGCGAGATCCTACAAGATCGCTTGTGAAGATTTTAGATAACGTTGGCAAAATAACCAAACCCTGTTGTAGACCGTTGTTTATTTCAGAAGTCCCGCCAGACGTCACACTGCCATTTACACAATAAACTCTCCTCAACCCATTCAGTCAGGTCTCTATTGATCAATTTTTTAAAAACCTTACTGATGTCCGGAAGGAGATTATCGACCCTAGATTTGCTGGACTGATGTGTTCCGTTTGGAATTGGTTGTACTACCGCTGGCTTCCAATGAGCTTGATAATGTGTATTATTCAGCAAATTGTTTAACAGTATAGTATTAATGTTTACCACGTCTAGAGGAAGTGTTTAAGAACATTATTTGTTATTTCGTCGCTTCCCACAGATAACCAGAAGATCTTCCTTAGATATGATTGAGGTATGTGTCCCGTCGTTGGCGACGACATCATTTGCCAAATTATGGTCATTTGTACGACATCATTTGCCAAATTATGTCGTCCGATCACCAGTGCTCAATATATCATAATTTGTTCAAATGTAAGTTGTGCAATAAGATACGATTTTCCAAAATATTATTCGGGCAAGTGCTGACATTTACCTTACACATATCTTGAAACGTCGCAACTATTATTTCAACTTTCTCCTGGGGATCTATTGTCTGCTGTCAGAAATACTTGTTTGTTGTTTGTAGTTAGGGAATTATTTATACACGGTAGCTCGTTCTGATTTTTTTCGCGAAAAAATTTATTAAGTTTCTGGAACATACAAAGGTCGCTTGTTTTATCAGCCCAAATTTTTTTTGTCCAATTCGAATTAAGGATTTATTGAAGCTCGGTAATTCTGCTGAATTAAAAGCTGTAGGCTGTGACTTCAGTGTCCTAACCTCCGATTCTTGTGGGTAAGTAAAACGTCTGTAAAGTAGTTTAAGTCTTCTCAGTAGCCTACTCTTTTGTCGGTGTAAATCGTCGATCGTAGCGTTACGGTATATATTGACACTACCAGTTAATTTGTTTATTTATCGTTGTTTGTTTTACTGGGTCATCATTCCGTTTAAGGTTAGTGTCAATTTCCTCGTGCGACAATTTTCAGGTTACTGGTGGTACGAGTGACTTCGAGGAGAGTGCTCGCGTCATTGTTTAGAAGAAGCGTGACCACCGCATCCTACTGTAATTGTATGAGTATATTTGAACATACTCCTCCAACTCCGCAATCTCGTCGCAAGCGTTTAGATTTCCGGCCATGAGGTAATTATTCTCTTCCAAACCCAGATGTAAGTATTGAAAAAGCGTCTCTAGCTCTGAGATAAGAAAGGCGCGTTAGACTTGGCAGCAGAGTGAAGCTCGATCCACGCGTGTCACCATGTCCTGTATTTGCTCTTGCAACTGACTAATTTGCCCCTGGATAGAAGGCACTCGCACTCACCAGCAAAAGTAAACATAAATATTTTTTGTTTTCGAGTTCGTACGAGGGATGGATGTAACAGAAATAAAAAAAATATAACGGTGCTGTTTTAAAACTGTTCATATAATGCGGAATTGATTTAAAATAAGATGTGTAAAAACTTTCTTGACAGTCATATGTTCGTCTCTTTTACATTTTGCCCTTTTAGTTGTTATTGTTAAAAGATATTGAGGAGGAAACACGAGCAAGATTCAAAAACAAGATTTGGTGAAAAGACTCAAAAGAAAAAGACATCAATTGAATTTAATTTGTACAATATACTATACAATATATTTCTGCTTAAGTACACGTCCATCCAGTGCTGCAACCAAAAACTGAGAGATCGAGACAATCGACCTCAATCCACAAAGAACTAAAAGTCATCCCCGAAGCTCAATGCATCCAAACACCTGCACTAAGTCCGTGGGCATTAGATTTGGCTGTGTTCGGATGGTTCGAGTTTGTCGCGCAAGGATTGGTGGTTGGCGAAGATCGTTCGACTTTAGTACAACTATGCGTGGGTGGTGCGATGTGCATGCACAGAGGGCTACAGATTTTAAGATGGTTTTAACAGTGTTTAACAAATTTAACAAAATGAATAAAAATTTTAACAAACAAATGAATATAAGCAATTCAAGCAATTATTAACAGATTTAACAAAATGAATAATAATTTTAACAAACAAATGGATTAGTTTACATATTTAACAAAGAGAATTAAAAACAAGTTCAGGGCGATGGGAGAGCTGCTAGCTTGGTGATAGGACAAGTAAAGGTGCCCCGAGCTGTCCGTACTTTTGCAACTCTGACATGTTTATCAGAACCCGGATGAGTAGCCTCAATTCTGCCAAAAAGCCATTTGGTTGGCGGAAGGTTTGGTTCCTTAATTAGGACTATGTTGCAATCTTCAGCTCAACCTTGACTGTTTTCCATTTGGGACGTTCTTGAAGACTTGTGACGTATTCAGATTGCCATCGTCTCCAGAATCCTTGGACCATTGATTGCAGGTGATTCCAGTGTGACAAACGGTTAGGTGACGTCTCGACGTAACTGGGCTCCGGATTAGCGGTAAAAGGTTCACCTATAAGGAAATGCGCAGGGGTTAGTGGGTTGCAATCTTCATCGGACAACACACAAAGAGGACGTGAACTTAAAATCGATTCTATTTGAGTAAGCACAGTATACAAATCTCCGAAAGTGAGGATATTTGTTCCGATATCCCGGCGTAGGTGCAGCTGTACTGACTTCACCCCGAACTCCCATAAACCACCAAAATGTGGTACTGTGGGTGGTATGAAGTGCCATTCAACTCCATCAAGTGCAAGTGCAGCAGCATCATCGTTGTACGTCTGTGACAAAACCAACTTCTGCATGTCGTTGAGACAGCGACGAGCTCCTTGGAAGTTTGTCCCATTATCCGTGTATACATTGGAGCATTTCCCTCGTCGAGACACGAACCGGCGGAAGGCCGCCAATAATGCATCAGTCGGCAGGTCACTTACCAATTCCAAATGTATTCCCTTTGTACACATGCATACAAATAGTGCCAGGTAGGCTTTAGCCAGCCTTGGCCTACGACCTTTCGACATTTTGATGGTGAAGGGCCCAGCGTAATCAAATGGGCGACTTTGAGTGACACGGGGATGCGGCAAATCACCCATGAGTTGCGAGCTAGTAGCCTTCCGCTGCAGAAAACAAGGTTGGCAGGTGTGCACGATCCTTCGGAAATGGATAAGATTCCGTCTTCCCAAAATCCAAAACTGTTGGTGTACGATGGCGAATGTCTCTGAAACCCCGGGATGAAGATGGTTTTTATGAATCTCAGTGGCTATAAGAGAAGAAACATATATGTTAGGGAGAATAATTGGATATTTTATATTAAAGGACACATCAGGAACTTAATGCAGCACCCAACACGTAAGAGTCTATCGTTATAAATGAATGGGTAGTATCGCATGAGTTTGGATTTATTTGGTAAGTCACGTTTAGCTATGAGACCACGAATTTCACTCCCAAATGACTGGTGTTGCACATATTTTAAAATATAAATTCTTGAAGTTTAAGTTCGGTTAATGAAACACAGCGCTCCCGAGGCATCCGTGCAATTTCATTATGGCGACAATGAGCGATAATCCGAAGGCAATAAGCAAAAATTCGAAGCAAACGGGGCCCCCGTTGAGAGTTTGAGGATAAGACTACTGATGACATCCGTGTGAGTCGCTGTTGTTAAGATTTGCTTGTGCGCTGGCTTTTCTTCTGCTACGATTAATGCTGGATCTGGATGTGACACACAGAACTTTGAAGCTGGCCAAAATTCTTGTGCCAGCGAGAGCCAGGACGGACCGGTCCACCAGAGATGGTGATCGATAAGGTTTGATGGTAGCACTCCGCGTGCCGCACAATCAGCTAGATAAGATTCTGAAGCGATATAATTCCAAGCATATCGCGGAATCTGATCAAGAATTGTAGCTGCACGGTTCGCTACAGTACAGTAAGTAATCCAACGACGAGGCGGTGAAGACAAGCAATGAAGAACGATTTCTGAATCGCACCAAGCGAAGATCTTGAGACGACAGAGAAGAAGCGCTCCACAGAGCTCGAGGCGAGGAATGGACACAGGTTTTAGTGGCGCTACCTTCGTTTTCGCTGCAACGAGCACGACCTTAAATTGATTATCAGCGATTTTGCAACGAGCGTAAACTACAACCGAATAGGCCATCGACGAGGCATCCTAGAAGCCGTGTAGCTCAACATCCTCAAATGACGAGACGACATTCCTATCAATCTGTATCTGCTCAAAGAAGTGAAGTTCCTGTTGGTAACTTATCCACCCATCAGCCAAAGGTGTTGGTAAAGGATCATCCCAACTGAGGTATAGCTCTGACGACCATAGTTATTGAAATAACAGCTTCAACAGAATAACCGATGGCACTAAAAATCCTAACGGGTCGACTATTCGAGCGATCTCGGACAGTAACGTTCGTCGAGTTGGTGAAGTACAAAGTCATTCAGAGAATTCGCAATCTTCTCTGGGTAAACGAGCAAGTAAGGGCCAGCAATTCGAGTTCCACTTTCGGAGTTCGAGTTTCGCGAGGTATTATAAGGTAACCATTTCCGACTGTAAACTTACTAACTCTTCCGATGAACTTGCACCTGTCATGATGTCGTCAACATTAACATCTTTTAATAGAATGCGGGCGGCGTTTGGATATTGGCTCTGATAATCCATCGCAGGTTGCTGCAACACTCGGACGGATAAGAATGGCGCCGATGCCGTTCCATATGTAACCGTACGAAGTCGAAAATGGCTGATTTCATCGGACGGGTCTTACCGCCACACTATCCGCTGGTAGTCCGCGTAATTGTCATCAACCCAAGTTTGGCGGAACATTTTAACTACGTCAGCCTTAAAAACAAATTTGTGTTGTCGAAAGCGTAGACACACACCAACGAAATCTCTCAGCATAGGAGGCCCTATGAGAACCTTGCTGTTAAGCGAATGGCCAAGTGAATCCCTACGTGATCCATCAAACACGACGCGTAATTTGGTTGTAGAGCTATCCGGTTTAATTACAGCATGATAGGGAGATAGAAGTGCTTCCCAGGTTTGATGTCTACTTCAGCTGAGGGTATGCGAACCATGTGACCAAGACGAATATAGTCTTGCATGAATTTCAGGTACATGCAGCGCAAGTTTATGTCACGTTGAAAGCGACGCTCCATCGAGTGAACACGAGTAATCGCAGATTTGAGAGAATCACCGAATTCAGGCAATGGAGTGTTGAATGGCAACTGATTGACCTACCGTCCATCCGATGCACGCGAAAAGGTCTTAAGAAAATGTTTCTCAACTTCGTCATTACTAAATTATTCGGCAGGAGGGGCTGTTACATCATCAAGTTCCCAGAATCTTTGCAGTAAAACGTAAACATCCAAAGTAGTGTGAAGCGATAAACTGGAGACAGGAGGCGAATGTAGGTTGTCTAACAGTTCACCTGTTACAACCCAACCAAAGGAAGTATTCTGAGCTACGGGTAACCCTCTTGACCCTGAATTTGTTCCCCCATGAGTATGCACCATAGTTTGTCTGCTCCGAGAAGTACGTCCACTGAACGAGGTACATTAAAGCTGGGATCTGCTAATTCCAGATTTTTTATGTGAGACCACTCGGTTATATCAAATGACTGGGATGGCAGATTAGAAGTCAACTTGTTCAAGACAAATGCGTCAACGAATAGATGAGTTTGATCGAAGCGAGAACGCAGTGTCATTAAATACAACCTCTTGTAAGACCTGCGCTTGTGGATGACACTCCGAGAATGGGTATTCGAGCCTGTTTGCGAGGAAGTCCTAATCTCTGAGCAAAGGATTGGAAAACGAAGGAGACTTGGGACCCAGAATCAAGTAATACCCGACAACTTATTGGATTACCCTGAATATCTTGAACCGTTGCCAATATGGTGGTTAGGATTGTTTGCATCGAGAAGCCAACATCGATCGAGTGGTTATTGATCAAAGGGAAAATAGACGATGAAGTAGAACAGGATGATTGAGGTTGAGGATAAGTTTGATTTTGTTGAGAATCTTTTATTCGAAGCGACGAGGAGTTTGACGGAATCGATGACGACGAGTTTGAAGGAATCGACGCCGAAGAGTGAGTTTCTTCAGGCGGGTGAACCAATGTGTGATGACGCGACTTGCATACCTGGCAGCGAAATGACGAACGGCATTTACTTGCCGAATGACCGACACGAAGGCAGTAAAAGCACAATGAGTTGGATTTCACAAAATGCAGACGGGATTCAATGTCAAGGGTGGTAAATTGTGGACACTGGGGCAAAATATGATTAATTTTACACTTTGGGCAAGACGAAATTGACTGCGACGATTCAGCAAAATGTGTTCGAATATCACACTGTGGCTTACGACGGGATAAATCCGGACGAGATAATGTCTGGCAGGTATCAAATGCATCGCATCTGGATTCCAAAAAGGACAAGAGTTCGTTGAAAGTACAGTCATCCCGCGAACCTACATGCTGTGCCCAACTTTGCATAGTTTCGATATCAAGTTTACTAAGCATGAAAAATCAGCCACGGATCGCGACTATTAGAACCCAGAGCGTTGAGTCTACGAATGACTTCGTTTGCACCGTCTGTTACCTTCCGTAATGTTTGGATGTTACCCGCGGTTACCGATGGAAGGGACACAAACATTTGTATAAATGTTCGCTTCAAGGTAATTTGCGTCTGAGATAAAGCCGAAAATTCCGACCACGTTTCATTCAACTTCGTCAGTTAAATTTCTAGCAATTCAAGAGGAGTAGACGGCACAATTGAATCTGCAAAGGACGCTGCACGAGTCAAACAACCCTTTGCATTTCCGCGAACGCGCATTTAATCGCTCATATTTCTCACTATCGATTGTCTTTAAATTGTTCACAATTATATCTAATTTAATATACGTGAACTGTTAAGAGTTTTGTTTCAAGCGAATTCAATTAAAGATTTGATGAAAAGACTCAAAAAAAAGAAGACATCAATTGAATTTTATTTGTAAAATATAGTACAATATATTTCTACTTAAGTACACGTCCATCCAGTACTGCGACCAAAAACTGAGAGATCGAGACGATCGACCACAATCCACCAAGAACCAAAAGTCATCCCCGAAGCTCAATTCATCCACACACCTGCACTAAGTCCGTGTGCATTAGATTTGGCTGTGTGCGGATGGTTCGAGTTTGTCGCGCAAGGTTTGCTAATTGGCGAAGATCGTCCGACTTTAGTACAACTATGGGTTTTTTTTTTATCTTATTTATCACCACTTAAAAAACTAATTTTACAATTAAAAGCAAAACAAGTTAAATACTTATAAACTAATGTTATGTACAAAGTTAATGACTGATGAATAATGGTGCTCACAACTTAATTTAATTTTAACATATTTTAAATTGATCTTTATACAATATTATAACTAAAATGTTTATGTTAATGTTGTTAAAAAGTAACAAAAAGTGGCAAATATTACTTGGTATATTGTTTTTTTTTATTATTCTAAAAAAAAAACTAAGCTTAAAACTACCTACAATAATTAACCTCAAAAACATAAAAAACACTGAACCTAAGCATCAGCTTCCACCCAATCAAGCCACCAGTATTTGCTGCGATTAAGCCTTTTATTATTTAGTGTATTTTTTTCAGGTACGCTCATGCAGTAACACCAGACAGGAGCTCTTTCACGAGATTCTGTTGGCATATACAGGACTCTTTTATCTGTTGCTCTTCTTGCAGCATGGTATATAATGGGAACATTGCTATAGTTCGACAAGCAGCCATGTGCGTCTAGATACAAAAATGCCTCAGGTGGTATGTGACCCTTTTCTAACGAGTTTCTTAAATATCCCGGGTTAGGATAAAACAAGCCCGATATGAGCTCGTTCTCAATTACATTTGCCGATCACGCAAAATGATTCCTCACAAGGTCCAGGATAAGATAAAGTTGTGAATCCTGGACACTCCGGAAGCATCCAATAGTCTTTTGTTCGAGACGTAATGCCGAAAGTCGGAATGAGCGCTTCTGCACAATCGGGTGCAAGCTCGCAGGCACTTTCTTTCGAAAACTCTATATTTCTCCATATAGGAAGGGCTTATGTTCCACCATACTGGACTCGCATAGGTCACGATTGGACGCACAAAGGCCTGGTAGCAAATGACCTTCACATCGGATCTTAGATGGTTGGAATAAAACAGACTTCTTAAGGACATGAAAACCGCTCTTGCTTTTTTTATTTGAGTATTTATATGTTCATTAAAGTACAAAAAATTGTCCAAATCAACACCCAAATACTTCACAATTGTCTTTGACTCGATGCGAAGTCCACTTGGGGATGTTATTGCCAGGTTTCTCCAATTGCGTCGCAAGTCTGAATTACCCTGTCCTACTGGGGAGCGGAGCAGTATGGTTTCACATTTGGAAAAGCTTATTCTAAGTTTCCAATCTTGACAGAAAGTTTGCAGATTATCGAACTTTGCTTGAAGTTCGTTTTGTATGTCGTTTGTTTTGAAGCCATGAGCGTACAGGATTACATCATCGGCGAATGCCATCGAGTTATTCAAATCCCTAATCACTTTAGAAACGTGAATGTTAAAAAAAATTGGTGCTGATACTGTGCCTTGCAACAGACCGTCGGTGGCATCAAAAATCATAGTCGTGGTGTACTCTCTATCTGTTACAACAAATTTCTTCTCGCGTACCATTGAGCTGATAATATTTATAAGATGAGGGGAAAACACATATCTGATTAATTTATATATAAGCCCGCCAATCCAAACCGTGTCGAAGGCTTTCTCGATATCCACTAGACAGGCACCTGTACACCTTTTAGCGTTTAGGTTCCGAAACGAATTTCGTTACAGCGTCCACTGCCGAGTGGTTTCTTTTGAATCCAAATTGATTCCGCGGTATAATCTCCTTTTTCTCGCACTCGAACAAGATTGATTTGCAAATAACTACCTTCCCAATATTAGGCAGGAGACTTATTGGCCTATAGCTTGAGGGATCAGAAGGATCCTTATTCTTTTTGACTTATATCTTCGAAGTTTTCCAACAGCTTGGGAAGTAGCAATTAATAAGCAAGTTGTTAAAAATGACGCAGTATTGCCTTATGATTTCGATGGGAATACGCTTAAGCACGATATTTGGAATGCCATCCAAACCGGACGTTTTTTTTTGTTATTTAGTGTCCTAAATATGGAGGTCAATTCTTCAAATGTTGTAAAAAGGTTGTTGGTCTGTTCTGACGTGAGCTCATCAGCTTTTACTTCATCAGAGTATCGAAAAAGAGTGTGCCCGTCACTGTTTTGGCGGTTAGACCGTATCAGTTCTTCCGCCACCTCAACAGATTTGCGACTTGTTTGTTGTATCGCATGGATAGACTCGAAATAAAAACCAATAATATTGAGTTTATTCGATCCCCCATCAATCACATAATGGTTATTGATAATGGGACATTGGTGTTGATCTATTCCCGCCCGAAAGAGAACTTGTTCAGAAGGAAGCGGAATTTTTAATTTCTGAATCTTGAATTTTGCGCGAGGCGCAAACATTTTTTTTTTATCTTTGGAAACATATTCGTCGAATCCGATTTTATAACCTTTTCAGTTCGATGCTTCCAATAATCATTAACAGAATTTCGAAATTGCTGCTTCAAGAGTGATCCTACATTTTTCAAGAGGGATTTCAATCTTATCAGTTCCATGGTGGTCGATTGGTCCTGAAACTGTAGGCTGTATTCGATTTAACTGAGTAAGCAAAAAACTTTTGTGTCCTTGTAAAGTCTTTATGTCTCGGTTTAGATAGCACTCTACGCTGTTCTTAGATTTAATTATTGTTACTGACACATCCATTGACTCAAGTACCACGGTATTAAGTTTTGCGATATAAAAATCACACTCCTCAGGTTCCTGTTATTAGGAACCTCATAAGAACAGCGTTGATGTGTATATTTTCTCGCGGTACAGCGTTCAAATTTAAACCAGTCGGTGTTTCCAAAATCGAATTTTGCAATCTGTGGTTGCATGGCAAAAGTAAATGTGGAATCATTGGCAAATGATGTCTCTATAACTAAAGCGTTATGGTCGCTATCATAAGGCAACAGCGGTATTTTATTTTCGTGGATTGTTTTAATATGTAAGGGCGCGTCCGCGATGCACACATCCATTTATAAGTTTGATGACGGGAAACTTGGCGTAATTGGGCTGTACAATTTAAGTTTATACTCGACTTGGTTTTCATCGGTGTCAAATTCATTAGCGTATGCACGTGGGATGTAAGCCGATATCAAATACAGACAGCTATTATCCCTCAAAGGTAGCGAAATAATAGTTGTCTCAATACGACTAAAGTTTCTGATTATACCATTTTCGATTGTTGTATATTTTAGCAGTTTCTTGATGAGAATCGCCGTGCCGCCACCACTCGCATGTTTTCTGTCAGTTCGTATGAAATTGTAATCCTTGAATTCCAAGTAGTGTCTGTCGTTCAGATAGGTTTCGCTCAAAAAAAGCAAGTCGGGTTTGTTGTCTGTTGCAAAACACAATAAGTCACCTCTTCTTACATTAGATATTATTGAATGGACATTTATAGCAGCTATCTTGAGTTCTTTACAATTGACATTATGCAAGGATTTTATTAAGAAGGATATCTACTTTTTCTGCCAGTACCTTAACATCTCTGGCAAGATTGTTGACCTGCATCTGTAAGCTTTCGTTTGCAGATTGTGCAACTGTATGTGAGCCAGTAGAGTTTCTGGTAATACTGGCAAATGAGACACCCTTTTTAATCATAGCTAGTAACCCTTTTTAGTCATAGTTTTCAATCATAGCTACTTTTTCGTTTGATTTTTGTTGTGCCAATCTTTTCTTTTCTTGCATCTCGTCTACAAGTTTTTTATATACGGGGCAACCCCTAAAAGAAGCGGGATGACCAGCGTTTTTGCAAAGAACACAAGATAGCTGCTCTTTCGTTGCTTCTTTTTTCACAAGGCAGTTACCTGGTTCTGTTCTTGGCATTTAACACATCTATATACCATGCTGCAATTCGAAGCAGCATGCCCAAATCTTTGGCATCTGCGACATTAAAGAATGTCGCTTCTTCGATTTTTTTCGAAAGAAACAATGTGTCCGAAAATATGCCTTACTTCACGTAGATTTTGTGAATAAAAAATGTCTATAGCTTACCATATTTGTGAGTGTATGTGTAGTACTCAGAATTTGTTTCGGAAAGAAGTTCCTTGACTTTGCTACAGTCTCTTTTATTGTTAAGTTTAACGACTAAATTATTATTTCCTTCATTTTTGATATTAAAATTATTTTTACCAATCTTTTATTCTAAAAGTTTACCTATGTTGCGGCTATCTTCCTTAAAGATTTTTATTGGTGGTGGTTTTTTTGCTGGTGTACCTATATGTGTCGTCTGACTTTGCCTATTATTTTTGATGGCGCTTAGAGCTGGTGTAATCGTCTTTTCATCATCATCATTCTTTTTTTGTATTTTATTTTCGTTGGCCAGTTTCATTTTTTGTATAATTTGATTCGTTGTTATTGTTATTGTTGCTGTTGATTCAATATTATCATCATCAAGCAGAGCGAATTTGTTGCTTGACGTAATTCCTCCACCCTTGGGAACAATTTCGGTCCTTTTTCTTTTGTTGTTCGAGCTAAAAGATTGCTTGTTGCTAGTTGCCTCTAATAACTTTTTTAGCTCTTCAACTTCCATTTTAATTTTTTTATTTTCACTTATCACTCACTTCACTTCACTCACGGGTTATTGTCGTGAGAGACATGGTTTCCTCGTTTTCTTCTCCCGTAGGAGGCATTGTTTTTTTTTTCACTCACTTTACTTATTAGAATTGTTTTTTGGTTTTGTTTAATATAATCTTGAAATGTTTCTTCTTTTGTTTTTCGGTTTTTCAATATATTATTTTTCACGCGCAATTTCTTAAACGTCAGCTTTTCGCTCAGCCTACTTCGCTTTTTCCTCGTCAACAAATGTGTGCAACTATGGTCACAGATTTTTAGATGGTTTTAAAGGTGATTAACAAATTTAACAAAATTAATCATAATTTTAACAAACAAATGAATATAAGCAATTTCAAATCTGATTAACAGATCTAACAAAATGAATAATAATTTTAACAACAAATGGATTAGTTTACATATTTAACAAAGAGAAATAAAAACAAGTGAAAAATTATTAAACAGATATAAAGAATTTGTTCTATGTTAGTTTATTTCAAATATGTAGTTTTATATGCAAGAAAAAGAAAATGTTCAATAAACTTACTGGAAGTGATTGTATTTTAAATAGGAAAGAAGAATTTTCGGATTCTTTTACCTTGTGTAGACACTGTCTTAACAAACTGTATGTACATACGAAAGAACGATGTACGAATGATGTATTCCCTGAGTGAAAGATCCGTTAAAACAGTAGACTTTAAACGATGAATCGAGTCCAATAAGGTGTAGATAATTCATTCTATATATACGCTATCAGTACTGCTTTAAAAACGAGGATTGTAAGAACACATTGTTATATATTGAGTAAATCCTATCTTGGAACGGTCAACATTAGGAGTAGTGTTAGTTGGTTTAAGAAAATATGCCTCATAAACTATTCAGACACGTCGCTGTAAACTGGTATACACACATTTCACACATTGCGCACATAATTCGAACACATCAGTATTGTATCGTGTCGTCCGAGGAATAAGGGGAGGTAAGGTCTAATTTTGCGAAACTTTGCTAGGTAATGAAATGATGAATAGTTTCATCCTCATTATCATAATCGCTGAAAAAGGGTTTGGAGATTGCGATGGGGAAACAGCACCAACAAGAACCAAAGGTTGTTCGGTCTCCAAGTTTAGTTAATTTGAGCTTTGAATTGTCTGTGCATAAGACCACTGCTGCTGCTGATTTGTTTCTTTCGCTTAGGTATCCAACGTATCTTACTACATCATCCACCATAGTTTCCTATACTATATACTTCGACAGTTTCCTATATATATATTTCCGAGTAGGCAAGACAAAATCTATGGATTCACTTGTTTCTCTTTCGATTACATCCCGAAGATCCGTAAACTGTAGTGGGTCGTTTTTTCAACTTCTTTTATACTTTAAATAGAGAAGTATAAGTAAAAAACGTTCCGAATTCGACGAAAATTTGAAGGTTCAAAAGTAAGTAGTTCGGTCGAGTGTTGGAATGTCTTCGAGCTGAGGAAGTATTCACCGTACGATCTTCTTCTTGCTGGTAAATAGTTACAGTTTCGGCTTCAAGGATATCACATCCAATCTGGTTATGTTTGCAGATTTTGATGGTTCTTCCCAGGATAGATTGCCTATCCAAGGAAAACATTTATGACTGATCGGAATATTTGAAGTATTTGGTTCATGATAAGTTAAAACAAGAGTGGTAAAATAAATCAATCCTCGAAACCTGTGAACTTTCTTACCGAGATATTATTATTGCACGAGTAATGTCATTTTATATGTGGTTTAAACATGCGTTAAGCTACAACAGGCCTTCACGGTTGTGAAGCAATTATACGGGCATCTTAATGTATACAGATGAGATACGGACGCGTACAAATTTTAAGTTTTTGGATAAAAAACTGAGTCTTCGTTCGGTATCTATCTGTGATGTCCAACCAGTAAGGCACAGGCTACGCCTCCATAATTGTCAAATGTGCGCAGGTGATGCTAACCTCGGAATCGTTAACCGGGAAAAGAAAAAGGAAAACATTTATGACTGATCGGAATATTTGAAGTATTTGGTTCATGATAAGTTAACACAAGAGTGACAAAATAAATTACTCCTCGAAAGCTGTGAACTTTCTTTCCGAGATATTATTGTACGAGTAATGTCATTTTACATATGGTTAAAACATGCGTTAAGCTACAATAGGCCTTCACGGTTGTGAAGCAATTATACTTGCATCTTAATATATACAGATGAGATACGGTCGGGCACAAGTTTTATGTAAAGAAAGCTTTAGGATTTGTTTGCCGAATTAATTTTTGAACTCCTCCATGAATACCCGCCATAGTCGCAGCATAATCATATCCTTGAGCGCGGCAAAGGTGAATGCCAGGACTGTCTTCATTGAGCTGTTTTACGATATTGTCGGTAATTTCATATCACTTCCAGATATGGGAACATTGACATTTGCGAATTGTTGTCGATTGTGTTTTGCAGCTTTAAGCCCATTTCTAAGGTTTTCCACTTTTCATATGAAGTTAAGGGGCGATCAAATGATGACCTGTAGCCAATCCTAACCTAATTTTATTACGTCGGGCTAGAAATGTAAGGCGTCGTAGCAGCTTTTGGCACATTTGGATTCCACTAGATTGGATGACAGTGCCTTGAGCGTTGCTTGGCTTTCTGAATATATTAGAATTCTGGCCCCTTTATGAACTTTTGCAAGGTTTTCTATGGCACAGGATTCAATGGCTTTTAGTTCAGCCTCGAAAACACTTAGATGTTTTCCCATGCGTATAGAGATTTTAATGTTGGGTCCATAGATACCGGCACCTACTCCATTTGCCATTTTTGAGCCATCAGTATACCAGATTAAGTTTCTGGGGTCGGGGGCAAGTGTGTTGCTCGACCATTGATCATGGTTAGAAATGTCTACCTAAAAGAGGCGCTCAAACCAGTATGTTGCCTTCATCCAATCTGTGATCGAGCAGAACATGTCTTTATCCGTGATGAAATTGATTATTTTCAAGTGTTCCGTTTGGTCACCCGGTTTGTATTTCATGGCCAGTTGCATCTTCAGGGCATTTCAGGGTAAATGTGAAGAGGCGACAGCCCAATGACAGCTTCCAGTGCTGCCGTAGGGCAGGTGCCCATAGCTAAACGTTGGACTTTTTCCATAATTTTAGCAGTTGTTACTTCTAAAGTTTCGGGTCATCAAATTATAGCTGGGTAGGTTACAATAGGTCTAACCATCATGATGTACAGCTAGTAAGGCATCTTAGGTTTGAGACCCCACGTCCTACCGTAGAACCGCTTTCAGACCCACATGATCTTGGTTGCGCGTTCTGTGACTTACTTGATATGTGAAGACCAGTTCAGTTTCATATCTAAGATAAGACCGAGATACTTGACTTCACTGGAGTATACCAGAGGTTGCCTCAATAACAGTTGGAGACATAATCAGTTGTCCACTTACTGTGAAGGGAACCAGAACGGTTCTGCTAGGATTCATAGAGAGTCCTTCACGCTTACACCATTCTAAGACACGCGTTAATGCTGAATGCATAACGCTAATGAATGTTGTGTCAAATCTGCCTCTTATGACGATAGCCAGATCATCAGCATAGCCTATTGTAATATAGCCTGTCTCATTGAGGTTTACTTAGAGGTTTTCTAAGACCAATGACCAGAGGAGAGGTGGAAGAACACCTCGCTGGGGACAACCTCTCGTTGCAGTGACTGATTTTGAAACGCTTCCAAACGAGGAAGTTATAATTTGATTTTCAATCATGGATCTTATCCTTCCGTTGGTCGAGTCTTCAAAACCTTTACTTCGAATTGTGTTCGTGGTGAAGTTGTAACTGCTATTGTCAAAAGCACCCTCAATATCCAGGAAGGCGCCGAGAGCAATTTCCTTAGATTGAAATGCCTTTTCAACAAGGGTGACCAGATGGTGAAGTGTCCCTCAGTTGAGTTTCCCTTTCTGTATGCATTTTGGTTATGATTTGCAGGTCTATAAGTCTTTCCATTGTGTTTAACATGAAGGAGGATAGACTAATTGGCCTATATGGTTTAGGTAGCTCTGAAGGTCTGTTTCCAGGCTTAGGTATAAATACTACGTTAACCTGTCGCCAGATTAGGGGAATATATCCCCAATTGTGGCTAGCTTTCCAGGTCCATGACCTTGTGGAGAAGGGCAGGGAAGATGCCATCTCCACCGGGTCCTTTGAAGCGTGCACTATGGCTTTTTTCTCGTTTGACCTTTGTCGTTCTTGTTTTTGGGCATGCCCTTTGGCTTCGGTGCCCTGGTGTTTTTCAGCGACGATTTGATAGCGGTTGGCTTACCGGTCGGATGTCTGGCAGTCGCTAAGCTCTTCGCCACTTCATCAATATTTGGTTTGATGACCTCCATGTATTTGAGGTGCAAGGCCGGTTCTTTTGCCCTCGTCCATGCCTCTTAGGATCTGATCGAAGGGGTACGAGACTTTGCCTTGCGTGCTAGAAAGCTTAGTCAGGTAGGTCGCTTCAACAGCTAGTACAAGGATGCCCTTTTTCGACCTTTGTATTACCCTCCACGACTTCGCCTTCAGGTCATAGCCTCTAGAGTTGCCTCTAGAGTTGCCAGAATTTCTGGGGAAAGAAACTCCGAACAACGTGTGGCTTGTCAAAATTTGTGCGCATCCTTTCAGCAGTGGCTTTGTTGGAGTAAACTAGTATTAGCCATCCCGTTTAGAGACGAGAGCCAGTGAATTTGGGCCTCTGCCGCTATCGCTCAGCTCTATCGTCGTGTCAATGACTGCATTTTGTTTGCATGCCATTTCCTCGTTATTTAAGGGCTTGTTTGCTAGATCGGTAGACACAATTGCTAACCTGACCGAATCAGCCACTTGACTGTACGTGAAAGCCGTGGACGAAGGATTGATCCTGGTCTTTTTGACAGCCGAGATAGGTGGAGACTGGTTTTCCGACCTGCCTCTCTTGAAGTCGACTTAGACGTTCTTTTACCCCTGGCGGGGGCGGGATGTACCCATGTGGTGCCATTCCTGCTGTCAAGGTTCTGCATCGTCCCAACGGACTGATGGAGGAAGGCCGAGGCAGACACAGTTGCCACGCTTAATTCGACTGTCGGTAATATACATGATACCGGGCGGGTTGCTCGCTCAACAGCGACCACAACCATTAAAGTCATCGGAGTGACTTCACTCTCTGTGTTTAGTGCTTTTTCTTCTATTTTAAAGGGAAGGCTAGGTTATAACCGAAGTTCGCCTGGTATTCGGAGTCCGCATACTAGCGACTAAGCGCCCTCTGAGCCATGCATCCCTCGGCGTATGCTATTCCGCCTTGGATTAGGGATTTATTAAGGGGGTTTACTCCTCTCGTTGCGCACATTTGCCAGCGTGTAGAGCACTATCTGTAGTCGGACCACAAAGCCAGCAACTCACCGTTGCTAGATTTTGTCGATTGAGACAGTCAGTGTTCCGAGCGCCGTTTCCGGTGGCCGCCCCGTGGATGCAGTGAGTCTTCTTGTAGGGGTTACTAGACAGGGATCCTCCATTAACTTTACCCTATAAGGCCTAACCTGACCACCAATTTGGTCCTCATGAAAGTATTAGCAGAAATAACAAATTGGTACTCCATGAGTTTATTGCGTTTTAAAAATGCTATTATTATGTTAGGTGGTAAGTGCAAAGTTGACTCTAGTCTGCGACCTGAATATTGCCGTTTAAGGATTAAAAATAATTCGAAAGCTTTTTGGAAACATATTAATGTTAAAAGAAAGTCAGTTGGTGTCCGTGGCAATCTGACCTATAATGGTGAAGTTAGAAGTGATCTGAAAAAAATATGTGACATGTTTGCAACTTTCTTTCAGTCGAATTTTAGTAAACAGTCTTCTAACTAAGAGAATCTTTAAGAAATTCTTCGTATCGTTGACATGGGATCCATAACCATAACTGAAGATGAATGAAGATGATGTCAAAATATTTAAGTCTGTCGGTTCTTGCGCTGATTGTTTTACATTAACATATCCAGATGGTATGATATCAACCAATTGCACTTTAACAAAAATAAATGTTCTATCCTTACGTTTGCTATATTAAAATCCATTGTCCTGTTGTCTTTAGTTTTCAAATGGGATGTATTCTACTTAAAATAGTTTTTTACCAAAACGACTTGGGTGTCATTTTAGACCCTAAATTAGAGTTCAAAATGCACTTGGACTATATTATCTCAAAGCAAATTCCATGCTTGGTTTTTTATTCAAGAATTCTACTGACTTTCGTTGTCCATATACGCTGAAATCACTTTCCATTGCTTTAGTAGGACCTATTCTCGAATATTGTTCCGTAATTTGGTCCCCATTTTATAAAAATAGTATGCGACGTATTGAAAAAGTTCAAAAAAGATTTACGCGCCGTGCTCTTAGAATGCTACAGTAGACTTTGCCCTTACCATCTTACTCAGCCCGATGAGCTCTTATAGCCCCTTCATTTTAGAAGAGTTTATTTTGCAATCACGCTGGCGAGGGATGTCATAGTAAGTCATTGTGATTGTCCCCCTCTAGCAGCTTTATTCAATGCTTATTCATCTTTGAGTAAAAATTGACCTAAAAGCAAGTACTTCGTTATTCCTCAACATGTAACAAATTATGGTTTTAATGAACCACTCACAAGCGCTTGTGGTCATTTCAATAATTATGCAAGTGTAATCAATCTTGAAGTTAGTCGTAATAATTTTAGAATTAGAATGATGGAAGATATTAATTAACTATTATTATGTTAAACAATATTGTTAATGTATGTTAGTCTAAGGAAGTATTGTATTTGATACTTATAAACAAACTGTTTGTTAGCTTCCAGTATAGCATCCATTTCCATTTGGGAGGGTACTATAAAACCAGCCCGTATTAAGATATTTACTCGCTCCCTTGGTTTTGTCGTCTGACCTTTGAACTTCGGTTGTATCAAAAGTACCAACTTTATTTTGAAAATGATTACTACCCTTTTTGACTAAATCAACTTTTAAATCAGTGTCAGTGTCACTTGTGAACTGTGCATACATATTTTGGTGCTCTGGAGCTCTTATTTTTGTTCTTACTTAGTAATTTTTTCTATCTGTGATTGTTTAATATTTTTCAAATTTGACTCACATGTACTGTAGTAATTCGTGAAGGCAAACTTTTTGCCATTTACGCCCATCTTATTTGTGAGAATTTTATTTAATTAACATTGTTGTCTTTCAACATCATTAGCTGTAATTTTTTTTTTCATCTCGCTCAGTTATTTTCGTTTATTTGTTTTCCCAAATCAAATCTAACTGACCTTCAATATTAATCTTTCTACCTTTTTATCAGTTTTGGCTGAGAGGGTTAAAGTGCTGGTCAGTAATATATCGGGATTGCAATTTGTTTTGTTTTCTCGCCTCTAATTTTTTTTAATATGTCTTGTTGCAATGCTGAATCATGCAATGAACGAAAAGCGTCAGCACCATTTTTGGCTTTTTTCGGAGCATGCAAAAATAAATGTCATTCAAAATGCATTGGCTTTACTGATTTCATACTTGACAAAGTAAATTCAACAAACGGGTTGCATTTTTACTGCTCAGACTGCCGATTGCTTTCACAATCGAGCTAGACATTCAAATTACTTGCGATGGAATCGACTTCTCGAATATCACGAACGATTTCTTTGCTATACTTAAATGTTTCGACAATCTTAAAAGCCAATTCTGCTCATTGTCACATCTTCTATCAATAACTGATGCATCAACTTCCATGAACTCTTCTATTCCGATTCACACCGCTTACGGAGATGAAACTGTAGATAGTACACCGGCCCCTCACTTGGATTATGTTTCTGTACCCAAAAGAAAAATATCTACCTCTTCTAGCCCAACTTAAAAAATTCCTGCCAAGAGGCGCCTCCCGAAACACAAATCCTCGGAGCACATTTTATCAAGTTCTTCTTCCACAAATCTTAATTCGACTCGCAGTACTTCTAGGAATGACAATACTGCGAACATATTACCGAACATCGTGTGCCCTACACCTGCTCCACCTTGTATTGTGCAGAGTATAGATGAAGATGTTATCAATAATTTGAAAGAATATTGTGTTGATGTGGCATCGGTAGGATGCCAAAAAATAAATAAACAGGACAGTCCGTTTGCTTCTTTAAACTTACAACTGAAGCAAACATATTCACTAAAATTATTAGCAGCGAAATCTGGCCTGCTGATGCTGTTATTCGTGAATTCGTCCCAAAATCGGGAAGGAAAAGCACCCCATCTATCGAAAAGATAGATCCTCAAACATCACAGATCCTGTATGAGGTGGTGTTATTATGAGTATTCGAAACACTTTTGCAAGTTCCATCTTTCCAATCCCGAATACTGAAAATCTGGACATAATCTGTGTCACAGTTAAGCTCAAATCTAAACTTATTTTTATTATCAATGTCTATATTCCCCCCACGAGCTCTAACATTATTTATGAAATTGTCTCAGCTTATATCAATTATGTTTTCGATAACTGCAAGTCTCTCGACGAAATTTTATTATTAGGATCGCTTTACTCTTTTTTAAAATGGATACCTTCTGACGACGAACAGTTGTGTTGCAGCTGGCAGCTTAACTCGTCAATAGTAAATTTTTCTTGATTCTTTAATGTAAGGGATCGCCATCATATGCTCCATGGTAGAATCACCAACTACGCAGTCTGCGGAATAGACGAAATAAAGCATGGAAGAAGTATCTTTCAAGCAATAAATCCGATGATCACGTTACTTTCAGTTCATCTTTACGATAAATTCCTTCAACACTTTCATACTTGAATTGTTCCAGCAAAAAGCCAGATGATATTTACAACTTTTGCCCCAGTTCCATGAATCCAATATCAATAACCTCTGATGACGTGCATTACCATCTCGCTGGCCTTGCTAATGACACCACTTGCGGACCTGATGGAATACCGCCAATCATTTAAAAGAACTGCGGCAGTGCTTTGGCAGAGCCCCTTGCTTTCATATTCCAGGCATCCATACACCAAAGAGTTATGGAAAAATGGTTTCATAATTCTGGTACACATAAAAGGTTGCCGGGATGATGTTTCTAATTATAGACCTATAGCTAAGCTATCTTGTTTGCCTAAACGCTTTGAGGCTATCATTTTTAACAGTTTTTATTTTATTTGCAAGCCTTTCCTCACTGACAAACAGCATGGTTTTGTAAAAAACAAATCCACTGTGACTTACTTGCTGAAGTTTACTTCTTTGACTAATAAAGCATTAGAAGAAGTCGACTGACTTCAGTAAGGCATTTGATAAGCTTTCCCATAAGCTAATAGCTTTTAAAATGAAAGCCCTTGGATTCCCTGCATACTTTGTGGAATGGAATTGCTCGTATCTCGAAGGACGAACCTATCAAGTCTTGTGCCTCAGGTGTGCCTCAGGGTAGCCACCTAGGTCCTCTGTTATTCATTATAACTATTAACGATGTTGTAAGTGTACTCAAGAACTCTAGAGTTTTAATTTATGCCGACGACATAAAAATATGTAACGGAAGTAACAATCTTTCAGACCGCTGGGCTCTGCAGAATGACCTTAATTCTTTCGCAAAATGGTGCTCCAACAATAGCCTATCATTAAACATCTCTAAATGTTTTAACATGTCCTTTTCTAGAAAACTTAATCCACTGACCTATACGTACACCTTAAATAGTTCTGCGCTGGTCAAAGTTAACCTGACAAGGGACTTATAGTATAGGTGTACAATTCGCTCAAAATCTTGACTTCTCAATTCATATTGAGCTAATTGTCAACAAAAGTAACTCCCTCCTCGGCTTCATAAAATACTGGAGTAAAGAATTTAAATATCCATTAATAACAAGTACCCTGTAAACAACATTTGTCAGGCCATAGCTTGAATACGCTTCAAATGTGTGGTCACCGTATTACTTAATACATATTGACCGTATCGAGTCTGTGCAACGCAAATTTTTTCGTTTCGCACTTCGGCATTTATCATGGACTGATCCTCTTCGCCTTCCACCTTAAAAGGACCGACTTCTTCTTATCGGCCTTGATTCTTTGCAAAAACTTCCCGAAGTCTGTGAAATTGTGTTTCTGCATCAGCTTACAGGCGGTAATATTGACTCATCAGCACTTCTTAACCTAGTAAATTTTAGTGTTAAGTCGAATAATTCCCGAACAACTAACATTTTTGACATTAAATACGATCTACGGCTGCAATGAACCCCTAACGCGGATGCTCATGCTAACTATAACATGTTCGATATTGTTTCTAGTAAACTCACACACAAGCATAAACTTTTTGGACGTATCCGTTTTTAACATGAATGATTCATATTTTCAATTTTTCTGTGTTTTTGTTTTTGACGTTGCTAGTCAATTATATTTTTGCTTTTCTTTTTTATGTGTATTTGTGTATGGTTATGGCTATCCCTGTATAATTATGTTTACTAACAACTAACACCACGCTGAATGATGACTGTGACAAGTAAGAATTACTCTATGAGTAACACTGTCACTTACAGAGCTTGTTTTATAAGCAGTACTGATAGCGTTAAATCATCAGACAGCGTAACTGACCAATTTGCAATATCGGAATAAATGGAACAGACTGTGCTTGTCGTTTACTTTTCTTACTCACCAAAATCTTTCTGTTATATCATAGAGAAAAAAATTAATGTACTCAACCTTTTTAACCCCACTGTATTACAGTACAATGTTTGATAATACATTATGTATTTGCTAGAGGCATTTATTTGCAAATATTCTCAGTCCATCTGATCAGATATCATGCTCCTTAACCTGGTCAAAACCTTCTGTGTTATGTATTTCGATTTTTTCTTATGAACTTGATGTGGTAGGTTTTTCTAATGAACTTGAGGGCTCAATTTCCGCACTTGATGTAGAAGGCACTGGTGCCAAAGACTTATAGATGTCTCCTGAACACGCTTTCGTTTCCAAATATTTTGCCTTCTTGATTTTCCGGTGTTGAAACCCAATTATTTTGGTTCGCTTCATATTGTAACGATAAAGACGTCTATGAAATGAACTAAATAAAGTTCTACTGTTGTTATATAGTTAAGTAGAAAGGATACTACAGAATAAGAAGGCTGTTATCGATCAAAAATAAATTAGTAAAATTTTCGTTTTCTATTTTGGATTGTTTTACTTTTCGTCGCAATCCAGTGGTCGAATCCAGGGAAGGGAAATCGTAACAATTGGTGTCAGAAGTGGGATCGTGACGAAATGGTGAAATTCACGCAATTAAAGATGGAACAACTAAAAAGGAGTTTGCAGAAAACTGGTGGAAAGTCTGAATTGCAACAACGTTTGCGCGAGGCGCTGGACGACTGTGTAAGCGATGCGGACACACATGAGTTTATCACCAAAGTAGAATTAGCATCGAGAGCCGAAGAACCTTCTGCAAGTGTAGCGCCATCAGCGCCAACAGATTTTGGACACATAATAGCCACGATGCAAAATCTGTTTGCATCATTTGAACAGTAGACGAGACAATCACGGGAGGAGCAGAAGCATGAAATAGAAGTTGGCTTCCAGGAGTGCTTGTCTGGGAATAGAAAAATTAAGCAAGCTGTTGAGGAACACACAAACGTCAAGAAGTGCTCCAAGATCGTACTGAGTAGGGCCTATATCAGCAAAGAAGAGGAGGCTACAACTCTTGTGACAGCACTGAAAGGATGTGCTGCGGATGTGCTTCAAACAGTTCCCGTTGCTCAGCAGGGTAATTATGAAGTACTAATGAATTCTTTGCAGTGCAAGTATGGAAGTGAACATCGAAAGCAAGTGTACAAGATGGAGCTGAAGAGCCGAAAGCAGATGAATGGCGAGATGCTTCAGGAATATGCAGCGGACGTCGAGCGTTTGGCACATCTAGCATATGCTGGCTCAATAATGGAGTTGATTGAGACGGTTAAGACCGATGTGTTCGTCGATGGTATCCGTGATCAAGAAACCAAACGAGCCACAGTGTCGACTGAAAAGGCGACGTTCCAGGAGACAGTAGGAAACGCTCTAACACATGAAACAGGGGGTTTGGCGTGTAAACCGTACCCAAGAGCTCTTAGACTCGAGGTGATTTCGGACTCGGATTTTAGGTCAAATAAAAAATGTCAGGACCGATGTTTCATCCGTGACAACGTGGGCCATATGGAACGTGACTGTAGGGAACATAGAAATTGTTATGAGATTCAATTGGAAAAGATGGAGCCGCTGAGGGGAGTGCGGTTTCAAACGGTTACAGGAGAAGAGGCAAATATACTGGAAAAATAGCGATGGAAAGTTGCCAAGGATACAGAAAGTCTTCGAAAACACAGAAATACTGCCTGAGTCGGAAGCGCTTGTATGGGCAAAAATCAATGGAGATTGGGAGCTCAATATGTTGTGGATCATAGAAGCCGGGAATAAAACACCATTAAGTGCTTTGGTTGTTGGGAAGACCCTGGCAGAAACCAGAAACACTAAAATGGTACCTGTGACGATTCTTAATTTGGCGAAAACAATAGGACAATGCAAAGAAGTGTCAGCCATAGTAAACTGTGAGCTCCAACCCGTACAAAGTGAAGAGGCAATGAATGACATCAGCATGAAGAAGTTCATAGCCGAGTGTAAGAGGGATCTTACGACGCGTCAGGCACGACAAGTACAAAGTCTGTTGAACAAATATGATTCTATATTTGCCTCCAGTGGTCGGAACGAGAGCAGAACTGCCTTACTTCAGCATCAAATCGACACCGGGAATGCAAAACCGATTCGTCAAGCGCCAAGAAGGTTACCACTTGCCAAAAGGGACGAGGTTAGTAACTAAGTCAAAGAAATGCAACATTAAAACGTTATAGAGCAACCATCGAGTCTATGGGGCTCACCAGTGGTGCTGGTTAAAAAGAAAGTTGGCAACACGCGCTGTTGTGTTGATTACAGACGGTTGAACGATGTGACAAAGAAGGACAGCTATCCACTCCCAAGAGTAGATGATACTCTAGCGTGTTGTCCGGAGCGAAGTGGTTCTCTACGTTGGATCTCAAAAGCTGTTATAAGCAAGGGAAGGACTTCAATGAGCACCTGAGAAATTAAGAGGAGGTATTCCAACGAATTGCAGGAGCGGGACTCAAGCTCAATTCAAAAAAATGTACGCTATTGAAGAGGGAATACAAATACCTAGGACACATTATAACCAGAGAAGGTATTTGTACCGATGATGATAAAACAGCAACGGTTAAAGACTAACCGAACACATGAAACTTGCACGAACTTCGGAGTTTTCTGGGACTGTGTACTTACTACCTAAAATTTGTACCCGGGTTTGCAGATGTGGCCCATAGTTTGCATCAGTTGACAGGAAAAAATCAGCCTATTGAATAGAAAGAATAGCAGCATCAATCATTCGAGAAACTAAAAAAATTACTCTGCACAACACCGGTCCTTGCGTTTCCAATACGCGGCAAAACATTTATATTGGATACGGATGCAACTAGTTACGAAATACGCAGTGTTCTCAGCCATAATATCGATGGCCAGGAAAAGGTTATTGCCTATTACAGCAAAGCTCTGTCGAAAACGGAACGACACTACTGCATTACACGGAGAGAGCTTCTGGCAATAGTAGAGAGCGCGTAACACTTCAATAAATACCTCTCCGGCCAACAATTTCACTTGAGGACGGACCACGCAGCACTACGGTGGCTTCTTCGTTTCAAAAACCCAGAAGAGCAGCTCGCACAATGGATCGAAAGATTGCAGAGTTACCATTTCATCATTGAACACCGCAAAGGAGGTCAGCATGACAACGCGGATGAACTGTCGCGGCGGCCTTGTAAGGTAGAATGCAATCATTATTCAAGGGAGGAAGGGAAAGAGACCACCGTCAAAGTTAGGTTGTTACGCATTTTGCCGGAGGGAAACTGGTCGCGGGAGCGAATCCAAGCGGAGCAGAAGGTCGATCCAGATTTAGTAGAGATAATTGCTGCTAAGGAACGATACATCAAGCCAACGTGGAAGGAAATGGCGCGTGAGAGCCCCATCGCAAAAGCCTACTGGGCTCAATGGCGGAGTCTTCAGCTAAATGACGGATGCTTGTATCGAGTGTGGGAAAGCGAAGATGGTGAAACAGCTCGCAACTTGATTGTGGTTTCAAAGGGAAGAAAACGCTGACTTCTCAAGGAATATCATGACGGTTCAAGCGGAGGCGATATGGGTGTACCTTATACCATTGTCAAGGTAAAACAGAGGTTCTACTGAGTCGGAGCCAGCAGTCAATAAAAGATTGGATCCAGTCATGCGTGGAATGTGCAAGAGCGAAGGGACCGAAGTCGAGAAGCTGTGGAAAGATTATGTTGGAGCGCCATTTGAGAGAATTGCAATGGACGTCTCGGTTTGGTGTTCCATTGGAGTTGCACTCGGGTCAGGGAAGAAATTTTGAGTCAAACATTTTTAAGGAACTATCCCCAAACGTTTGGCATAAGCAAAACACGGACGACACCTCTGCAATCGCAATCGGACGACATGGTGGAGAGATTTAACAGAACATTAAAGGAGTATCTCAGGAAGGTGGTCGCTAAGAATCAGCGAGACTGGGATGAGCACGTACCAATTTTCCTAATGGCTTGTCGATTTGCAATCTACGATACTACCAATGCTAACACCAGAGTCTGTTGGTGTTGCTTCATAATCCACAGCGGAAGAAGGGTCTGTCACCGAAGATACAAACACACTGGGAGGGACCGTACAAAATAGCTAAGCGGATACACGATGTGGCATACAGGATACAGTGGAACGTAAGCAGCCGGGCGAAGATGAAGTTGGTTCATTTTAATCGACTGGCTTCCTTCAAAGACAGGAGGATGAAACTTTTTCAGGACGAATAAGTTTAGGCAGTGGGTAATGTAACCCCAAAGACGTCTATGAAATGAAATAAATAAAGTTCTACTGCTGTTTAGTAGAATTGAAACTACAAATAATCAAAAATAAATTCGTAAAATTTTCGTTTTCTATTTTGGATTGTTTTACGTTTATTCGCAATCCAGTGGTCGAATCCAAGGAAGGGGAATCGTAACAATAGGGGAATCGTTACAATTGTTTGTATTTGACTAGTCCCCATTCCGCTGGTGGGGGGAAGACTAATGAATAATAAACTTTTGGAGTTCTGTTAATCAAGTGTCTCTTTATTTTCTTGTAAGCTCTATTTGTACATAAAATAAACTGAGTTGCATAAAATAAAAAATATAAACATAAAAGTTTGGCTTACACAACAATATTTTAATCTATAAACATATCTACATTAATTAATAATAAAAAAATCATAACGCTTACCTCGAAACTTGAAATTTTACCAGCAAATGTCCTTTTTATTTAAGAAGTAATTTCCCTATGTTCTTGTGCAAAAATATCTAATTTAACTAACAAACGATTAGGTAGTTACATAGCCATCTTACGAATATCGAATAAATGGTTAAGTCGCATTCATTTTCCTTAAATTTTTCAACTTACCTAATAGAACTGTGCAAACAGTGGGGTGGGAGTAAATTCGTTAACAATATTTTTTTTGTATAACGTACGGTACGGTACGGTACTCTTGACAGAACGATAAAAGATACACATCCATAAAAACAAATCATAGAATTGCGCAGCTTGCTTAGTTCTATAGTCCTGCCCAATGATTATAGGAAGATACACACAAACTACGTCAGATAGAAGAATAAAGTTACATGCAACAAAAACCGCGTACCGTTATTTAATAACAGAACACAGGATTGCGAGGCTGGCTTGAATGCTTCGTTGTTTTCTTGGGCGTTACTGGTTTTCTTATTTTCATATTATCTAAATATCTTAAGGGAATAGGTTCGAAACGAAATTCATGCACACATATACATATGTAGCTAGGTATTTTGGAAATAAATTTGTATTTTTATTATTTTTTTTAATTTTGTGTAATGTGCAAAATAGTTATTTAGATTTTACCCATATTATTCTGCCACACGGAACGGGGCGGTAAGGTATGCACTTGCAACTTTCACAGAATGTGATCAACTATGGCAGCTATAACAAATCATATAAAGTTACAACTAAATTTATTTAAAAAAAAAAAACTTTCAAAAATATCAATAGGAAACATAATTTTCAGCCTAAAAATAGGTTATGAAAATTGTTTTCACTACGCAATAAAATTGATTAAACCCCATTTGATTTGTTTATCAATGTGACGTCATTTTTTCATTTTGAATGTGTTCCAGAAATCTCCCCGTAGCGGTGCAAAAGTACAGTTTAGCAAAGGTGTGCTGGAACAGGGCCATGTATTCAGGCTTTAATAGGCCGCACCATAGGCAACAGATAAGTTCATTCCATGTGAATTTTCTATAACATCCCTGTTTTTCAATCAAGACATTACGGCATTTTGACTTCAGACACTATATCAATATTTTCACGATTAATTGGAGTTTCATTATAATCTCGACAGCAATAGAAAGAATATTTTGTTTTGAAAGACTTTGTTCTATTCATTCATTTGAGAAACATGAAATTGATAATTGACGTCATAGTTTCATTAACATCATTTTTATAAGGTATACCATTTTTATTCGACGTTAGACAGATTTATTCGTAGCGTTTCCAATTCGGCTTATATTTTTTAATCTTGGATCTAACAGCTTTTCGTATTCAAAGTATTAAATTCCCAAACGAAATATCATTCGAATTACAAAGATGATGTTCGTTCTGAATGAACGTTGTAATGTTATAAATTAAAATTCTTATGATTGGTGTGCAATTTAAAGTGGTACTCGCTTTATATAAGGAAGGGTCCAAACAAGTTAGCTGCTTCCAATATTGAATTGTGTTTGAGGTCTTTCACACAGTGTTAAATGGAAAAAACCTTAATATTAGTTTATATACATAAAAACATAGTTTACTCTATAATATATGGTATGAGTGTAATACATATAACTTTAAACTACATAAAAGGACAGTTTTCCCTTACATTCGTACATACATACTTTACTAAAACACGATGAGTGTGCATAATAAAGTCTATACTATAAGTTAATACATAATATGTATATGTGAATTTATATCTGCTTGAGTAAAATCCAAGGAGGTCGGGTCTAAATAGAAGCATAGGAATATTTCATAAACACCAACTGCATATAAATGACTAGTTTAATTTTGTCCAATTGAAAATAAGCTCCGCCTTCGTGCCGTCCAACCCCATTATTTTTAAAACCACAATCATCCCTATGTATTCCTCAACTGCTTTTCTGCAGTGATGCCATTGCACTAGGATATATGAAGTATACATGGTATAAGCAGGTTTGAAATCCTATTGTTTTGAACATTTGTACATATATAATATAATAGTGCCTTCTCTAAAGCATGAACTCTGTAATATAATGAAACAATGATAATATTCACGAATCTTGACAATATTATCTCTCATTTTTTCATTCATATTTTTGTTTACGAATATCTAAGGTATTGTAATGTGTGTAATTACTCATAGCCAAGAACCTGAATATTCGCACGAGGTCTTATGTAGCTTGAATATTTTGTATTAAAAGCCGTACGCTATATAAATACATATAAAAACGACGATACCCGTCTTTAGAGTTTCCCTGCTCATTATATGGTCCCTCGGCAGCACTGACAGTTTATGCATGTATTTACCTGGCTTACAAATCGAAATTTTTTACTTATCTTTGTATATATTTATTCATTCTGTATGTTTTCAATGCTGAATATGGGCGTATCGAAATATAAAACGCAGTTTCGTATTATATTCGTTCCTTGGTACAGTTCAATCAAATACTCTGCATTATGAATAAAATTAACAGTTCGGAATAGCATCGAGTGAATAATAACAATCCTTTAATCTAATATCTATTAAAACTCTAAAAATTAAAAATGTGTCTTTGTGAATAATCTAACAAATTTAATAGTAAACTTCAGGGTAATGACATCCGTTGACCATCTACAATTTTATTGTTAAAAACTTACATGTGCATTTTGATTGATTTCAAATGCGATGATTTGCCCGATCAGACTTTTCTTCGCTCAATCATATAAGTCTTACACTTATTTTTTTCACATCAGTGATAGATCTTATGCTTGTGTTTGTTTGTAATGAACTCACATTTCTCTCGACAAAATGTTTTATTGAAAGTGTAAGTGATCATTTTATGTGTTCTCTTGCAAATATTTTTATTCAAAGTAATTTTGTTGACCGTTTATTGGGATAATGATACCTTAACTCCCCACGCTTTGTTTCAAACTCGTTTTACTAACTAGTACATGAAAAAGAATTATCTTACCTGAGAAGGCTTCTTATAACGGCGAGGCTTTGATATTCACCATAAAGAAATAATTCCTTTCTGCATGCAAAAGATTGAAAATAAGGGAAATTATTATTTTTTTATATTGGGTACTCTGCGTCTAGATATTCCTCGCGTATTTTTATATCGATATTATGATTAAATAGAAAATGTTCTAAAAACTATAACAATTTGTACTCAAAGTCATAAAGTTATAGTGTTTGCGCTGTTTTAAGATTTACTTGGTACCTATGTGTTTGGACGATATGGTAATCTACTTGTTTTAAATTGGTACCGCCTTATGTATACATATATATTTAAAATAGACACTAAATTGTTTTTGTCCCCAAAAATATATATGAAATGATGTTAACAAAAATTATTAACCAAACGAAAAAAATTAATTAAATTATTGACATACAAAAGCGCAGGTATGAATTGTTTTTTTTTTTTTATTTGCTCGCTCTCAAGAGGTTATGAACACTTTTAATGCATGTTGCACAGAGCAAACAGAAAAGCATTATTAACTACCCATCTGGATGTTCTTAAAATGGGTGTGACCTCCACGTTTCGAGGTCCCCAGAGTTTGTTTCTAGGAGGATGCGTCTCGCATAAATTGAAAATAAATTGATCTATAGAATTCAAACTGGTTGCAGTTGAAGCTTAGTTTAACACCCAGAAAGGTTTTCATTAAACTTCAAAGGGCCATTTAAATTTTATAGAAATTTCATTCGTTCTATTAAAATAAAATTAGTTTATTTAATCCATTATTTATTTTTCGCAGTATAAACTTGTGTATACATACATATGTATAAACACTGCCTTTCATAATTTTCCGGACAGTACATTCTGTTAGAACAAAAAAAACATAAAATTATTTGTCTTTTTCAATATGTTTATCAAAATTTATTGCAAACAGCTTCATCGATATTATTATTGTAAAACCAAATGATCAAATTAAGTTAACCTAATAAAGAAAAAGACTTCGTTAATAAAATATATGTAATTCAAATCCACATCATACTTGCACCAATTTAGTCGTCAATCTAGACATTCAATTCATCAACTTGTTAATGTTTTCCAACGCTTTTGATTGTCGGCCCGCCGTTCTACTTTATGGTTCTAACGACGGATGTGAACACAAAGGGAGCCTGGATCTTCTGAACTTACAAGTTCCAGAGGAAGTAATCTACTATGACAGCTACAGCTACAAATAATATAAATTTAAAATGAAACGTGTTTTTAAATATAGCAACTCAACTTTAGGCCTGGAAAATGTTCGTCGCTCTGCATGGAAATCTGCTTTTTGATATATAGATCCATTTTCTTAGGCGAAACAAATGTGTTTCTGACAAATTTACCTATATGGGAGTTAAGAAAAATATGCTTGGACCGGTAGGTGGTACGAAACCCTTCGTGTGCGAATCCGACTCGCCTTTTTATTTTAATGATTCATGAAACTCAAATGAAGTGTCGGCGTCGGCGATTAACTTTGCGAGGTCCCTGGTATTTTCCAGTTTTGAAGAAAACTTTTAATGAAACTCTAAGAGTATGTAGTTAAACACTCAGTTAATTGTTCAATTGCTGATGGAGTAACAGCAAAAAATATATGAAAAATAATTATTTAAATAAGAATGGACGAACTTTTCGGATTTTTGCCTCACTGAATTTTTGTAATATTTCGTCAAAACTAATGCAAGCAGCTTTGATATTTCCATCTGTTGTCTCATCGTGCTTTCCAAGTAGGTTGTAATTCACTTTAATTTTGAGACACTCCTCGCAGCGTTATGTTCTATGTTCGAACTGGAACTGTGAAACTTCTTCCAAATTATTTTCTAACATGTACTGAATATGTTTCTTTGCGTCGTTGATCAAGTTCAGTGAAGTGGAAATAAATTTTAAAAGCTGAAGTTCCTCATAAGGTACGAGCGGCTGTATATCTCTGTATTCGCCTTCCTGAAGTATTCTACCTAAGCCCTTACAATGAGAAGGTCCTCCTTGGACAAATACTTCAAACGATCGATATCGTGAATGAAACCAAATCGTTATATTCGTTGAGCGCTTTGAATCGACATTCGGTGCCCACTATTATGGCGTCTTTCACTGTGTTTTAAAAGTTAGCTCTGTACTGCATTTCAACATATTATATTGGTTCATCAATATTTTCGTAACCAAACATTCTTTTTTCATTGCTTTTCTTCTTTCTTTACATGACTCCCAATTGCGTAACAACAGTTACGAAAAGAACCTAAAGTATATAGCGACTTTTAAGTTCACTTGAACCGATTGACATAATTAACTTATATTGTTCATACGTAATAAAATTTGGTACAACGCGTGTACTGCTATACTATAAATTCAAATGTTAAAATTCTGTTTAAGACAGTCGCTAAGGGTCTCTGAATCGTCAGTTATAATTTTTAGCTCATTCATGCAGTCGATATCGTCATCAAATTGGAAAAATATCGCTATTACTGCTCCGATTCTACTTTACCATCGTGTTTCAGACTGAGATGAAGAATGCTCGGTTCGTTGTTCTTACACCTTTATTTTTGCCGAACATATTTGCACCGTTGTAATATACTTGTCCTCTTCAGTTTTGGATATTTACGATATGTTTCTCTTTTTCCTTTAAAATTGATTGTTTTTAATGTTCTCCCGTTGTTTACATTAGTTAACATTTGTTCTATTCGGCCCAAATTTCTGGTACAATCGAGCACATAGGCCTAATATTTCGCTAGTTGCGACATGAATGTAATGCATTCGTTTTGAATGGCTCCAGTAATGTTGAGAAAATTCTCGATGAGCTCTAGATGCGAGTTTATGTAAATCTTAATAGTTGATAATATCAATCAAGCTTTCAAACAGGCTATACCAATATTTTTCGTTTTGCTTGTCTATTGTCTTCCCGTGTTAAAGTCCCTTATAAAATTCTATCCATTTTATCATGCACTCCACGTGTCCTTGACTTTGTTTATGTCTCCGGAAGTTCCTACATAGATCTTTCCAGTCACAACATCCTTCTTTTACCATCTCTCTTTGCGAAAAAAAACTCTTCATGGAAAACAATAAACTTTATCATGAAATTTGGAGTCAGCTAACCATCTTCGATTTTGCCTTTCGCCATAACTTAAATTTCTGTAAAAATGCAAGTATGTAAAATGTCTTTTACTTGCGTCTTTGGGGGAATTTTCATCAGATTCTGTTCTGTTTGGGACCGTTTTGAATAAAGTGATGACATTGCGAATCTGTTACTGAAAGCACCCATTTCCCCGGTTCTAATTCTAACAATGATTTTCTTATTTGATCATGTCGATTTCCATTTTCTGTCATAAATGTTTTGATGTTTTAGCTGTTTACGGAGCTTAGAATCTTGGAAAACATCAGTTGCACCCAACTCTGATGCTGTAGCTGAAAAGCTATCAGATGCATTCGACCTTGAAGCTGGTTCTGTTTCAGAAACTAAAGAAACTTGGCTAAGGAACAATGGAAGAAGGTTTCTTAAGGAATTTCATCAAACTCGAATTATATCTCGGTTGGACATGACCGAAATTCCATATATGTCCTGTTTCTCTATCTCTTGAAGTTTCTCCTGAAATGGTGATCTAAAAAAATGTTTCTGAAGTGGTTTATATATACAGTTCTGTTAAGTGTAGGAAAATACAGGTGAGATAATCACACATGGCAGGAAATTTCTGCTTTTCAATCACTCACAACGTTTTCCACGAAGTAAAAATGTAAATAAGTATAAGCGAAAACTTACTAATGTACCTTACAAATGTTGAAATTAATTACAAACCAATATATTAAATATATTTAAAAAAAACTTATTTACAAAATTAAGACTTAGAAACACGAAAGAACCTTTCGAGCTTTGTGGGAAATGGTATGAAGTGGAAATAATAACTGACAGTAAAAAAACGGGGAATTTATTGTATTCAAGTATCGCGTGCGGTATTGCACATATCTTTTCTTATGTTGCAAAACGACCCTGGCTAATAAATTACAACACTCGTACGGAAATAAATGTAGTTAACTTCATATTATTTTATCGAAAACTACCTCGGCCGTCGCCAACGTCACCGACGCCTAGCACCGCCACTGCTTCCGTTGTTTATCTATGGTACTCTACAGCAAGGCGTCTCCGAATTGTTGTCTCGCTTATGAAATTTTCAGCACTTCGCGCTCGAGATTTTTGGAGCTTAAGCTGGATTTTTAATGAAATTCGCCACTTTTTCCCTTAGGAAGAAAACCAGAATTATACTCTGAGACGATAGATGTTTTTTTCCTCATATTTCAATGAGCATGGACTAATAATCATAAAGCGACAAAATATTATTTTCCGCCGACAAAATCTTGCGAAATGAATTCCTCAAAATACTTTTGCCAACCAAAATATCACTCTTTAACTACAAATACGTTTGACCTATAGATCAAAAGGACTCAAATGATCCCATCTACTTTCCTATGCCACACCATAGGCAACAGATGATATCTTTTAAGATACATTTTTGGTTTATATCAAGACATTTTGGAACTTAAACTTCCGACAGTATATTTCAATATATTCACGATTAAATGCAGTTAATAATCTTGACAGCAATTGAAATCGAATATCAAAAAATTTTCAAATTTGACTCAAGAATTTTTTGTTTTATGGACACCATGTCTATTCAATTATTTGAGAAGTATCAAATTGATTTCCATAATTGACGCCATAATTTCATTAAAATCGCTTTTTTATAATAAACTCATTAATAAATTTTTCAATCGAAACCCCACTTTTTTTATTATAGGGAAAGGACCTAACAACTTTTCGTATGCAAAGTTTTCGTATTGAATTATCAAACAACTGTAGAGTATGGTTTTCACATACATAACCTTAAACAACATAAAACGGTAGTTTTTCCGTTCATTCCTGCATACTCTGAAAAACGATGAATGTCCATATTTACTGCTATAAAACTTATAAACAATATTTCCCACTTCAAGTCAATGCATAATACCTTCATATGTATCTATATACATATTTAATTCAGATTTGGTTGAGTAAAATCCAAGCAAATAACTTTACATAGAAGCCTTGGATAATGAATATACATCAAATAAATATAAATGACTAATTGAATTTTGCCCAATTGAAAATAAGCTCTGCCTTCGTTTAATTCCACCTCATAACTTTTAAACCACAGCCATTAATATTTTTTCCTCGTCTACTTATCTGCAGTGATATCATTGTAGTTAGTAGGATACCACTTATATACAGTTTAAACACAGGGTTATATAATGTTAAAACAAGTTTTGAGACTACTTTAGACAGCCTTTATTATTTTTAGGATGATGATTTTGCAAATAATACGAATATCTGCAAAATAACAAACCAACTACTCGTGAGCACTACATAACCTTGGTGGTTCAAGATTTCTCATGGACAGGAACATCAATTTACAGCCTCAGCTATTGAGAAGGCACTCTGGTTAATTCTAAAAACTTGAGAAATTCTACAGGGTACGACCTTACTTGTTCAGTATCCATAACAATATCTACCAAGAGATACTCGAAAGCATCAGCCTCCATTTTTAACATAAGTTGTTTCGTTGCCCTTTCATACAGCTATCTTGATTGTCCATGTTAGTTTGCAGATCGGGATAGACCTTCTTGTTTGATCATCTGTTTTTTCGGCGATTTGCAAAAATCCACGGTTGCTGTGCCCTAGGGATTGTCTTTAATAACCAGGTAAAAGTATCATCCTCCCTCCCGTGATTCTCTGGTTACACTTGATTTAATAGCGTGATTCGATTGCTGTTTACTTTTCCTGATTTGAGCTAAAAGTTCATTGAAAAGAAAGATGATCCTGGATCATCCAAAGAGAACAAACCACCTTCGCCACTTAAAATGTGTTGAATATCTAAACATATCAGATTTTTTTTTATTCTGTTCTCAAAAGTGGAACAGCCTCCGTAATTTAATTTGTAGTTTTAAAGAAGCAGTATCCCTATCTTGTTCTCGTATAAATCACTATTAACTTCCCAAATCTTTATGGTCCAAAGTCAGTTCAATCTTTTTCAGTAATTGTTATCATTTGGTCTTCAAATAGTAAGGCGTCATTGCAAATTAAATCATGAAATATTCGGATTAGGTTCTTGAAATCTATGAAAAATATCACCCGCCATTGATTGTACTTTTCCCTCAATTGTTGAGAGTTTGAAAGTCCCCATATCACTATTAAACCAGCGAAAAGCTTTTTGGCTTTTTGCATAAATAATTATCGTGCAAATCAGATTGACATGACGATAATAAATGGAGATTTTTGCGTTCCGTGAAGCAAAGAAAATATCGTCACAATGATGTCGTGCACACGATACTACAGTTTGTGAGTTACATGTACAAAAATAAAAATCAGAGCCCAGACTGATATGTTTGGACTTCTTCTACGGTACTAGCGAGTTCTGTGTTTCGGAACTGGAAAATAGCGCATGATTTGATGGCGCATACTGATTATGATTATGATTAATTTATATTTTTTGACAATAAAGGCGAATAAGGGACCACACAATCATTTTCAACATTTCGGAATTTCACAGAATTTTAAGTGCATTTCCCATCCTTCATGCAAGGACATTGGGGGTTCAATTTTTTTTTTCAATTCAAAGCATTTTTATTTAATTAATTCATTTTCCTTACGTGCTTGACAAAAACGCTAAAAGCTAGCTTAATTAACTTAACTATGTGTATACTAACTTACTGGCCCTCTGCGGGTGCTCTTAGCTAAACCTAACAACTTAAAATTGTCTTTCGACTTAATACTATTTATTATATTTAAAATTTTTCTAACTTATAAGAAAACTAAGAAAAAAATTTACATTTAAAAAAAAATTTAGTATATGGACTTTTATTTTGTGTAACTTAAACTTAAACTTAACTTAAAACTAATCTAAAATGTAAAATCTTAACCTAACTTAATAATATTAAAGCTAACTATTATAATACAATTATAAAAACAACGACTAACACTTCCTTTAATATACATGAGTAAGCCGGCAACGGCTGACAGTACATGCTATTTTACTTGCCTAAAGGGCACTCAGGATTAAAAGTATATGGCCGACAGAGATCATTCTCCGTCCAGCCACCAAAAGTGTTTGTATTGCCTTTCGACATCCGCTCTGTCGCGGTCTGATACTGCCCTACTGAACCGAAGAGTCCGCGGTGAGCCACTTGCGATGTCTTGTTCGTAGTTGACTCGGCCGTCCACAGCTTTTCGGCATACGTGGAAGATTATCGGTACCGCTAATCTATCATGAACCAGATCTTTTCTATGGAGATAGAGAAATGCTTCAGGGCGAATAAAGCAGTTAAGGCACACTGTCTCATGGTGCTTATCATTGGGGTAAAAAGCCCCGGAGATCAAGTTGTTGGACGAAGTCATTGATCTTGCAATGTGACCTCGAATAAGTTTTATCAGAAAGTTATCCACTCTGATCAGGTTTGCCCCGTTGTACAGAACCTCATTACTATAGAATTTTTTGAACTCAGATTCTGGAGTTATTTATAAAAGGAGACAAGACCTAAGACATCGTCTCTCGAAAACCCGTATCTGTTCCATTAAGCTTGTTCCCACATTGAACCAAAGGACATGCCAAATGAGGGCCGTGTTGCAGATCAACTTCACCTTGGCATCGAGTTGACTGCTGTGAAGCAGCCTCTTTGTCAAGGCTCTGGCCAGAGCAGCATCTATATGTTTGTCAAAATAAATATATTGATCTAGCCAGATCGCAAGGTATCTGAAAACACTTCGATTCGCTAATGACTATTCGTTTTGTCCAACAATAGAGAACATTCGCCACTTCTTTCTAGTATTTCAAGAAGCCCCAGACAACGGAGTCCTGAACAGAATGGTCTCGCACTTTTGAAAATTGATCTCCAACTTCCAATCATTGCAATTTCCCTGAATCTATTCGAGGTCACATGGCAAAAGACTTACAATGACCTCGATCTTCGGACCGATCAATTCATCTGAGTACGCTATGGAGTGGCGGAGAGATCCTTCAAGACCACTTGCGAAGATCGTAAATAAAATCGGCGAAATTACTACACCCTGTTGTAGACCGTTGTTGATTTCAAAAGTGTCAAAGGTCTTTTCCAAGTCAATCAACAAGGCACCCGTGCATTGTTTCTTGCATTTCTTCCATTGAATATCCGATACCAGTTTAGACGCGGCATGTATGCAATCATGCCCGGCTCTGAAACCGAATTGGTTATCCGTAATAATAATTTTGTCCTCAACCCACTCAATCAGGGCTCTGTTGATCACGTTTTCAAACAATTTGTTGATGTTGGGAAGGAAACTTATCGACCGGAGGTTTGCCGGATTGGATGTGTCTTTATTCTGTTTAGGAATGGGTTGCACCACCGCTGTGTTCGAGTGAGCTGGATAATGTGCATTATTCAGCAAATTGTTAAACAGGGTAGTGTAAATGTTTACCGCTTCTATAGGAAGGTGTTTAAGAACAATGTTTGGTATTTCGTCGATTCCCACAGATTTCTTACTTCTCAGAGAACCGAAAATGACCAGGAGATCTTCCTTTTATATGAATGGAGGGTGAGTCCCTTCACCTCACCTTATACACATCCTGAAACGCCGCGCCTATTACTTCAACTTTCTCGTGAGGATCTCCGATCACAAAAAAGTTGTCATCTTCGATCGCATTTATTGGATCTATGCTTGCTGTCATAAGTAGTTGTTGGTTGACTGTAGTTCGGGGGAGCTTAAGACGCGGAAACCCATCTTCAATTTTTCTTCGGAAGAATTTATTAATTTCCGGGAACATATAAGGATTGCTAGCTTTAACAGCCTGAATTTTAGTATTCCAATGCGAATTAATTGCAGCACGGCAATTTTGCTGAATTCATTGCTGTAGGTTTTCAAGCTGTGATTTCAGTGTCCTAAGCTCCGAGTTTTGTGGATCAGTAAAACGTCTGTATAATAATTTGAGCCTTGTCAGGAGGCTACTCTTTTTTCTGTGTAGAGCGTCGATCGTAGCGTTGCGGTAAATGTTAACATTGTCAGTTAGTTCGTACTTAGTTCTGTCCATTGTTTGTTTTATCGTGTCGTCCATCCGTTTGAGGTAAGTGTCGATCTCCTCGTTCGACAAATTCCTATTAGATGTGGGTTGAGCAACTTCGAGGAGAGTGCTCGCGTCATTCTCCGGGAGATGCGTATCCACCGCGTCCTACTGTAATTGTAAGAATGCGATTGAATATATTTAACCGACTCCGCAATTTCGTTGGGAATCGTTATTACGGTACAAAATCCGCAATGGTCACTGTCGTACACGAATGTGTGAAGACAGTTTATAGTTCGTCGGTCCATGCCAGTCAGCTGTATTCGTTCGTCAAACAGCTAAAGATCTATATAGGTTCTTGATCTGGGATAAGACGGACTATCCGTCGCTTTTAAATTGAGTCGAAACTCGACACTATTCTCACCCCACCAATTGAATAGTAGGTTCTCTCTAGTATTATGTGAATGATTTCTCCAATTGCTATGTTTGGCGTTTAGATCCCCGGTCATAAGGTAATAATTCTCTTCCGAATCCAGACGTAAGTATATAAAAAGTGTCTCGAGCTCTGAGATAAAACAGGTTTGTTGAGTAGCTTCAGTTGCATAGGCTCCGATCATATACAGCCTCTTCCCACTACGGAGGGAGATGCATATGATGCAAGCCTCTAGCACCTGGAATCTACGCACTTCACCGCTGTATATAACCTTATAACGCAGATTTTTTCTAAAGAAGATAGCGACGCCACTAGCTACATTGGAGTTGGGTCTGTCTCTTCTTATAATATGATACTGACCTTGCCTCTACTTGTGCCTCTGAGAGAGCTTGGTTTTGCTAACCAGAAGAACATCGGGACTCCGATCTTCTAACAACTTGAAGAGTACAGCTCTTGGTTCGATATTTATTAGCGAATTTACATTCACTGAAAGGATCTTTAAGGGTTTCTCCACCAGCGAACACATTTCGACTCCAGGCGCGGTAGACTCGGCAGCAGAGTGTTGCTACGATCTACGCGTGTCGCCTGTTCCTGTATTTGATGTTGCCGCTAACTTATTTTCCCCTGAATAGAAAGCAAAATAGCCAGCAGATCAGCATCACCACTAGGTGCTCCAGGTCGTGAGGCCTGAGGAGCAACTTTGGCGCTTGTTGTACCGTACTCCTCTGACCGGCTGCCATTTGGGCGTAGGTACCATTGGGAGTTACGGCTGAAGTTTTAGGAACAGGTGGGCGCTTCACCTCCACCTTCTGCTGGCGAGCCAGTTTTACTTTCCTTACATATTGGTACCTGGAACAACCCCGATAGCTTGCGGTGTGTCCCGAGTTACGACATAGAATGCACTTGAGAGCCGTGCTATCAGCAACCCTATCTTTCCCTAGCGGACATTCCTCCGCTTTGTGGTTCATTGCACACTTAACGCACCGAAACTGCATTTGAAAGTTTGCAGCGTCGTGCCCGAACTTTTGACAGCGAACACCATGTAAAATGTTTTCGCTGCGATTTAATTTTTCCCAACTTATGCATTGATAATCTAGGACTTTAATTTTCCTCAGACTATGTAGTTTGCTGTTTGGAGTTACCTGTACTAGGAAGCACGGTAATTTCTGATTCTTCCTTCTGCCCTTTGCTGAAGTGAAAGGCTTGACACTAACGAACTTAAGATCGTCACATTCCTTCGCTTCTTGAAGGAGCTCCTCGGGATCGCTGGACGTATCTAAATCACAAGGAGCATTGTCTGCGATCGCTCACTTTTGGGGGTGAATTAGAAGAACTCAGTCGTTGTTTTCTCTGATATGTTTTTAATTGTTTTGTCATGCTCCACTGTGAAACAGTGATAGCATGTCTGTCTTTACTTAAACGTTTAATTATAAAATTATCGCCTATGGCCTTGAAGCTCCATTATAGAGGTATATTTATTGGAGGCATTTTTGGCCTCGTTGTCGTCTGCGGCTGCTGTTGTTTCTGCTGCTGCTGTTGTTTTTGCTGTTGTTGTTGTTTTTGTTGCTGCTATTTCTGTTGCTGCTTCTGCTGTTGCTGTTGCTGTTTTTGGCAACTCTGTTTGTTGCTGCTGCATAGGCAACTTTGTTTTTGCTGCTTATGCAGCTGCAGTTGCTGTTGTTGTAATTAAAGGGTGCCGGATTTTCGCTGGTAGCTGCCAGGTGCTCTAGATCACACCGAGCCATTTGTTTGGCTTTCACAGCCCGTATTATTGCCTCTTATTGGCAAATTTTGTCTTCTTCATCGTCGGTCTCTGAGCCCGCCAAAGACACGAAGGAATCGCTGTCTCCAGTGTAGCGGCCCTCGCTGCCGTCGGAGACATACGGGAATTCTTCTATTGTTGTTGTCGATTTTTCTGCTACGATTTGTCATTCTGCTGCCGTTATTGTTGCTGCTGCTGTTGTTGTTGTTGTTGGCACCGGTTCCCCCGCTCCAGTCGGCAGCTTTTCTGCTGAAGCCGATAGGGACGGGCGCTTTACGGGGTTTGGAGTCGGTCTGACCACTCACCGATGAAGAAGACGGTGGCGGCGGCTTTGGATCAGGCAATGCCTTCCCCGTAGCTCCCCCAGGTTGGTAAGGTTGGTTAAATGGTATAAATTATTAACAAAGAATGGAATTTATATATGTCCCGGCTGGGATTTGAACCTGAATGTACGGATCAAGAGTCCTGCACACAACTACTGCACCGGATAGTTAGTTATCAGCGCAGTTGCAAAATGAACACTTGTAAATAAACTTTCGCTGTCTGTGAACGACTAGGACATTGGGGGTTTTCAGGGCCGCGTGACGCTTTGTCCCGGCAACAAATCATTTACTATTTCGGGTCAATTTGCATGTGCAACTTGCGAACAAAAATATCGTGTCAAAATGACAATTCAAAATGAAGACAGTAAAAAAGCAATTTCACCTCAGTTACTGAGATGATAATAAGACTTATTTGCAACATCTTCTTGAAAAAAGATGTAGGTCTCCGTTCTTTATTTATTTTGCTTTAATAATTCGAATCTCAATCGTTCGCCTTCACCTTTTACGAACATGTAAACATAAAACTGGCCATATGACTGGCTCGTGATATAGTAAAATCATTTTCTCGAATCATGATATTGTAGCCATTTAAATCCATGCACTTTTTTATTGGTTAAGGGCAAATCTGCTACAGATTTACTTTTGGTATTTTAAATACCTCTCTTGCCATTGCTTATCATTTCAAGATAATGTAACGCATCAACAACATTTGTTTGTTACTATAAGTTGTCCATTTTTTTCAAACATTGTGCATTCATACATTATATAATGACGCGTGCTGTTTGCCTTTGATGTTGAGAAGAGAAAATAGAAAAAATAGTTTAAAAAGTACCGCTATTTTTTCACTGGCTCACTTGCAAAGGGTTCCATATGGAAAAATACATTTTGTGTCAATCAACAAGGTCATTATCATCAACAGTTTAAGAACAGACAATCCATAAATAGTGTTGAAAAAGAAAAAATCGATTTGTAAACGGGGCGTGCTATAGGTAACAAAATTGAACGAAGTTTTAGTGTGATACAATAAAGTATGTTCCTATTTAATAAAAAATGACATGAAAAAAGGTAAAAAATGGAAACAACAGAAGCTGATCGAATTTTAAGATGTGCTTCCAATGCTTGTGACTCTGCTGCAAAAATAAAACAGAAAGCTGGTGTAAGTGCAAGTGTTTCGAAAGTGTGCCAACTGTGCCAATCATCTTAAACGACTAAAAGTTCAAAAGAAACCACCACTTAACGAAAAAAAAGAACGGTTTTTAGCGCGGCATCGTAGTCGAGAAATATTAAGGTAAGCGGAGCAGTAAGCTACTACAGCACTGTTGAGCTTGACTTCCAAACTTAAAAAAAAAACTGCACTAATTTATAAAGGAATCTTGCAAAGAAATTTTTTAAAATTTTCGACCCTATAAACTGGAGTTATCAGCAGGACAACGCCCTCATCCACACGAAGCGCATAGTGAAAAATTGGATGGAGGAGCAGAATTTGGAATTGCTTCAATGGCCGCCATACTCACCCGACTTGAATCTTATTGAAAATGTTTGGGGATGTTTAGTAAGAAAGGTTGATGAGTCTGGCCGACAGTTTGAGGACAAAGAATCCCTTTGATGTTTGCAATTTGAACTTTGCAGGCTCTCATATGTTTGTAGAATTTTCGAACCTATTTCTTCTTTCTTGATTTCTCAGCCTCCCTGATCGTGCGCTTCTCATCCTCTTCTCAACTTAGCATATTTTTCGCTTTTACATACCTTTTACTTACGGACGATTGCATTTCATGCTCTGGTCAATAGAAAAGAAGAGAGGATAATTTCTAGCAAATTATCATTATATTCTATGCTTTTTTTCGTAGTCCCCTCAGTGCAGGAGTTTTATTTACCAAAAATTAAAATGTTGTTAAACTCTTTCTTATATCGCTCAATTTGTTTTATATGAGAAAGATCTTTTTCCTTACTACTTTGGGTAGATAATTCAAAACAATCCAATACTTCAAAAAGATCGGAAAATAACTTTATATTTACACTACCGCGTTTTTACGAATGAAATTTTATTTTTGGTGCCATTTCGTACAACTTCATTTTGCTTTGGGGGCTCATCCTGAATTCTGAAGCTATCAGTAACAATAATTTTAACAAACTGTGTTGAAACTTTATTAATGGTGTTCAAGGTAACGGTTTTCACTGGTTTTTATATTGGAAAATACTTACGGTGAACTTGTTGAGTCTATTTAGCTTATCGACGAACCGGTATATTTCAATGTTTTATATAATTTTTTGGTAACGTTAACTTGCTTAATGTTCGAAATGCTTCGGTTCAATGTTTCTGCGACTTTTTCAATTTTAATTTTTTTTCGATATTAATTTGTCATTTGATGGACCTTTTAGACTCTAAAACCAAACCGGTGCTCCGGAACCATTTTGAGATCTGCCTTCCATTGCCTTTGGATGTATAACATTTTCAAGCAAGCATTTATTATATACAATATTTCGACTTACACTTTTTAGGCATCACCTTTTCACAAGTGTTAAGGTCGTATCCTGGAGCTTTATTATTTTCGAAGTTAAGACAATGATACGGATTTCGTTTTTAAGGCCAATTATTGTCAGTCAAAGGGTTTGAACGTGTCTTCTAAATGTTCTGCGAAGAGATCCGCTTTCTCTGTATCTTCTTTCGGCCATTCGCCGTTAGCGTTTCTTATTGCTGCCGATCTTTTACGGGATCTTCAATGGTCTCAACGGTTTTCAAAGCGAGATTTTTGAGCTCTTTTCCACAGTGAAGCCCCCAGGGCTAGCGGAAGCCTCGCAAGCTCTTAAACACTCTTAAACGTTCTGGAGGTATCCATTCGCAATAAGGAAGGCCACGAGGTCAGGAATTTTATTTATATCGGTTGTTGATCGAAGTCGCTGATCCTTCAATGTGCTTTGCAGAAACTTTTAAACTTTTCATTTAGGAATTTATGGTATATGGCTTCTAAAGTTCTAATCGAACAGAGATAAACCCCTGAACATTGTCTCTCAAAAACGCGGATTTTTTCCATCGTATTTGTTGTCATGTTGAACCACAGGGGGCAACGGGCAATGTAACGAGGGCATCTATACATCTATATAGTTTTTAAAAGAAAAAGCCAATCGCAGGACCATAGGTGTGTGGCTAATGGCCGCCCTTTCTGTCCCATAAATAAAAATGTATCTCCATCATCCATTCGTAACATTAACGCTGAACTCCAATCTATTGACATCAATGTTTGATTGGCTTCCCCGTAGATAAGAAATCACCACATATTATGTCACTCCGTCACTTGTGCTCCAAAAAGAGTGTTTGGCGTTACAGTCTCCGCCGATGTTGAAATACGAGCTAAGTGAATCAAATAGCTGAACGATTTTGATGTCTTCCAGCCTCTCTTGCGGAAGGAAATAACAAGAGGCGATATTGAAGTCCACCTGTTTAAATTTTTCCGCTGCTCAACATATTTGCATTGAGACACGTTCAACATAAATGTTCTCGGGATATTTAATGCAGTCCTTGATATAAAAAGATGATCCGCATCTCGAATTTTCCGAAGGGTGACCCGAGGGATAGTCGAGGTAACCTTTTGTTTTGGGTTCAGATATCTTTTTCAAGTGGGTTTCCGCAATAAGGCAAATGTTAACCCTACCGTAATTTCATAAAGTAAGGTTGGTTTGGTACCTCCAATCAGCGATATGAAAGTCACTTATCTTGGTCTTTTTCCTGAAGAGGACATTGAGTCCGTTTTCAATTACCCATATTTTTATGGTGTTGAGTAAGTCCTGCATGATTTCCCCTATTATGTTAAAATGTTTTCTTATACAACGATCGCCAGGTCGTCCACATATGCTATGCATTTGACGCATTTTCCTCATAATTTTTTTAGGAGCACGTCCATCACCAATACCCACCCTAATTTAAACTCCTAAGAAGGCTGTGATGATGCGGTTCCATAACACATATGCCAACCACTTGTTGATTTGTGTGTTATTGCTGAAGATCGCCTACTTTATTCGATATGTTTATGAAAGCCCCTTCGATATCTAGAAACACTCCCGCAACGGAATCTTTGCTCAAAGGGCATCCTCAATTGTTGGTACTACTTTGTGTAGTGCGGTTTCGTTGGATTTGCTGTTGGAATAAACGTCTTGGATGGAACTCAGTCGTGTAGTTTTTATTTTTGTTCTGATATGGTTGCCACAAATTCTTGATAGAGTTTTCACTACTAAAGATGTCAGACTTATCGGTCTATAGCTTTCTGCTGTTGTTAAATCCCTTCCCTTACTTCCTGTCTCTGTCATGGAGTGGTGCATACATCCTCTAAAAATGTTTGTGTAGGGTTGTTTTAGAGTGTCAATCACCCTTTCTGTCCCATAAATAAAAAATTTAGGAGTGAACAAAAGATTATACAGTTGTTTTTGAAACATGTTTTCGTATCAAACCAATTCCGTGGGTGGAGCCCTAAATCGGACGATGGACCCTTTCGCTAAGTATCAAGGATTTTGATGTACTTTGAAACAACATGTGCAAATAATAAAATTCTTTTATCAAAACAGGTGTTCTGTTTGGGCAAAGTTTCCCACGATTTGATTAACGGTCAACTAATACATGTACGTTGAGGCAGTCGATTTCTTATCGCTCACAAGAACTCAGCCTTTCGCAGACCACAACATAGCGATTTTTTCGCCATGACTGACCCTCGAGCTGACGTAACGTAACGCAATGGCAATATTTATTCAATAATTTACCATTGTACTCACTCACTGTTCTCCTCTCTAGAAAATAACCCAAGATATCCGATAATTCTGGCAAAAAGAAGTGGCATATTGCTTCAGAATACCGTTAATTAAACGATGGAAAATGAATGTAGGAACTCTTGACCTATTTAGGCTTAACTTATTATTGTAAGTTCTTAAAAATGTGAGAATTGCACATTCAATGACCAAATATTTAAAAAAAAATTAAAAAAAATGATTCAGATTGCTATGCTAAAAGAAAGATATCATTCCGCTGCTGAAAAAACGTTTGTGAGAATTGTTGGGGCAGTTAATTATATCAGGCGTTATATATTTAGGAGAAAATTTGACCGTATGACTGATTATCAACCCCACGCTAAATAAAAAGTGAAGTATATTGTTATGCCTTGCTAAGGTCAAACACAAAAAAAAAATTAATACGATGCAACAAAGTCCCTTGTTGAGCCAGTTAGAGTGGGATTCCGCACTGCCTAATACGTGACCCTTTTGGACACATCTAAGGATACCTTATCCTGAGATTGGATTTAGGACTTCTTAATTCGATGGCTTCTGCAGATAAGGATATTTTGATGAAGATTCCAAACTTTGTCTTAGGTCGGGAGTCCGGTCAGTTATAAAGTGTTTTTGTTGTTTTACCAGGGCTACAACAACACTTCCAGATTTGTATTTGTTCCAATGCAATTGCGCTGATCATCTATGTCTATGTTCTTCCCTCTTCGTCCGGCGACAGCAAAGGCGGTTACGACCATTTTGGATGAGCAGGTCCTGTTAGTGTTCGGCATCCCGATGGGGATGTGTGTAATAATGGGGTCAGATTAAAAGGCAAGGAGTTTGAAAACCTCGCTCGAGGGTATGGTACAACTAAAAATTGGACGCAAAGTAAACTTCGCGATAAGGGCTTCCACGCAAGAGGTGCTTAAGTCCATGTCCTTTTTGTGTTTTGAAAAGCTGAACAAATTCATGTAGCAATTTTAATAACTAAGCTTAATTCATGTTGCTTTTATTATTCTACTTACTAGCTAGATAAAGAAATAGATCTTTATTTGATCGATCAGTATTGTGCAGTCTTCTTATGTCGAGGAACAGTGCATTCCAGAGACGGGTGGCATGAATGAAAAATTGGCGTTCAGTAGTAAGACATGAAAAATCAGGTTGAATAATGGAGGGTGAGCGAGATGACCGGAATAAATGAGTCTATTCATGTAGATATGGTGGCTGTCTACTGATTATACCGAATAATATTTTTAAAGACAACCAAAAGTTTTCTTTTCATTGCGGCGCTCGGAGTACAGAATAATTCGGACCCATAACTGATAAGCGGAAGAATTAATGTCTTAGGCAGCATCAATCTTGTGTAACGTCAACTTCAGTCGGGATCACTGTGGGAATGGAACAAATTGTGCCACAAGGGAATCATCCCTTTCGCACTTCCAGCCGCACACAAACACAACACAACCGCTCGAGACGATCATATCGACTCCGACCACTATGAGGGAAATATTCCAGCCGCACACAGACACAACACAGACGCTTCAGACGATTGTACGGACTCCGACTACTATGAAGGAAATATTCCAGCCGCACACAACACAAACGTTCCAGAAGATTATTCCGAATCCGAATACAGCACACGAAATATACCAACCATCTTTTTCACACACACAGCCACAAATGAGTACAAACGTGACGTATCCTTTCGTTCCGATCGCAAATGCTGTGAGTTTTAACTCACACCAGCAAAATTTTCCATCGACTTCATTAGCTTCATCTCGCTCTATCGTTCATACGAATACTCCGTATCCGTCACATAATTTCACAATAAATCCATCAAACCAATTTAATTCAGTTTTACCGCAAAATTTTAACAGATTGCCTTCTATACAGTCGTTTGTTTCAACATCAATTATATACCCCCCGGCACCGTTCGCACCGCAAACAATCGCAACAAACCAACAACACCATCTGTCAATCCGTTTGGAAATGTACGAGACATCATTGCGCTTTTGCCGGAATTTAATCCAAGTTCCGGGAAAACTCTGAACTCACAACAATTTGTACGACGAGCGGAAACACTCAAAGCCGCGTATAATTGGGATGAACAACTTTTAGTTTTTGCCGTTCAGCAAAAGTTACAAGGTGCAGCGAAATATTGGGTGGATTCGATGCAAGAAATTTTCCTCACTTGGCACCAGTTTGCTACGCGTTTTATCTCAGATTTTCCTTGTGACGAAAACGTAGCCGACGTCCATAAACAAATGTCACAAACTAAACGACAGCAAAACTAGACACCACAGGAGTATTATTATAAAATGCTCGCTATAGGTAAAAAAGGAGGTATACCCGAATCAGCGATTATCCGTCACATAATAAATGGGGTAACTGATCCCGATTTAAAAAGGAAAATTTCTAATGAATATTATTTTTGCAACGAGCTACTTAGCGTGGAAGATAATTATATTTCCGAACATATTCTTCTTTGCAAAGTGTTCTATGCCGGGAAGGAAGTCGTTTGATCATCGAAGGGGATGACTGCTGGATGGAGAATGCAGGCAAAATGCGAACCGAAGACCATTTGACAGAAGACCAGCTTACTCGATTAAAATTTACACTTTCCGCTCATCGCAAAAGTTTCGCCCAAAGCATCGCAGAATTAGGAAAGTGCACAGTATCAAAAATAGAAATCAAAGTAAACACTGATATTCCAGTTAACGCGAAACCTTAATACCAAACCAAAATACCTTTTGCTAAGCGCACCATCATCGCGAACATGATATCTGATTTGTTGAAGAACGAAATAATTCGACGGACAGATTCTCCGTATGCCGCTGGAGTTGTTTTGGTGGATAAAAAGAACGGAGAACATCGTCTTTGTGTGGATTACAGAAGCCTTAACCAGATAACCGTGAAAATAGCATACCCAATGTCGAATATGGAGGAACAATTTGCAAAACTCGCCGGAAGTGAATATTTTTCTATCTTGGACCTTCGTATGGGATAGCATCAGATTGAAATTGAGGAATCATCGAAGAAATTTACAGCATTTATCACCACGGATGGCCATTAAGAGTTTAACCGAATGCCATTTGGACTCGAAAATGAAGGCGGGCGAAATTCTGACATATTCGGATGATGTCATCATTCCGAGTCGGATGATCGATGAAGGGCTATGTCGACTAAGCAGATTCTTGGCAGTGCTCGAAGAAAGTGGTCTTACGCTCCGTCTCGAAAAATGCAAATTCCTGGCGAAAGAGATTTCGTATCTGGGTCATGTAGTCAACGCAAAAGGAATTTTACCCGGAGAAGAAAAAACCAGCGCGATTAAACATTTTAAACGACGTTATATCAAAACCTCTTACAACGTTGCTGCACAAAACTGAGGAAAATAAGTTTACCTGGAATGAACCACAATAACAGGCGTTCATCGAACTAAGGAACATCTTATGCAGCAAACCTGTGTTGGCCCTATACGATATTTCTGCACAACATGAAGTGCACACGGATGCTAGTAGTATCGGTCTAGCCGGCGTGTTACTTCAGTCAACCGACAATCAAAGCTAGCAGCCAGTATTTGACTATAGTCGTGGTTGTACAGAAGCAGAAAACAAGTACCATAGTTATGAACTGGAGGTTCTGGCCATCGTTGAAACTCTAAGCCCATTTCGAATCTATCTCTTGGGAAAACCGTTTCGTTTAATAACCGATTGTTCTGCAATAACGGAGATGAAATCGACAAAAGAACTTTTGCCGAAAGTCGCTCGCTGGTGGATGAAACTTCTTGAATTTTTATTTTATTATGATCCATCGCGATGGAAGCCGTATGTTGCATCTGGATGCTCTAAGCAGATCCCCATATTTACCACCAAACGAAGTTGAACCCGCTGGATTCAGTATGAACCTTACAGGAGCAGAGGACGATTGGCTACTTACAATGCAACTGCAGGATGTACAGCTGCGAAGAATAATATCTGTGCTCACTGGTGAGTTGAAGTCAGCAAGGCACACAGCTTCGAACCGACTATCGACTACAAAATCATCGCCTGTATAGGAAAGACGGAGACTTACTCAGGTTTGTCGTTCCAAAGGCTGTGAGGCGGCGCATCGTGAAAATGTGTCATGATGACATGGGGCATTTTGGACTGCAGAAAACTGTTGACCGTATACGAAAATCATTTTGGTTTCCAAGACTTCGCAAATATGCCAAGGATTACATAGGTGCCTGTATCGAGTGCTGCTTCAATAAAACAAGGGGTGAGAAACCAGAAGGATGCTTGCACTACGATCCGATTCCTTTCCGTCTACTTCATATAGACCATCTCGGACCCTTCATTCGCAGCAAGAGTGGTAATTGTTATATTTTGGCCGTATCAGATGCTTTTAGCAAATATTTGCTCGTCAAACCCGTACGTGATACAAAAACTTCCTACGTCATTAATGCCCTTAATGAGTTGACAGGCTATTTTGGGCTGCCGAAACAAATTGTTACAGACAGAGGAACAGCTTTTTCCTCGAAAACTTTCGAAGCGTACTGTGACCATAACTGCATCCAGCATATCAAAACAGCTGTTCGAACTCCGCGTGCTAATGGACAGATATCAAGGGCTAGCCAACCATTTTTTCCTGACCTCCGTTCATCAGGTAGCGAATCGAAGGACTGGGACTTAACGTTGCGGGATTTGCAGTGGACTATCAACTCGCAGAAAAATTCTACCACGGGATTCAGTCCAAACGAGCTCGTGTTCAATTTCAAATTGATCGATGCCATGCGAAACCGTTTGATTGCCGCAGTTCACGACGATACGAGTAATGGTGATGAGTGTACAACGATCAACGAGAAGAGGGAAAATGCCATAGAGAAAATCCGACAAGAGAGTGCAAAGTGGAAAGAGCGCTTCGACATAAAACATTCGGAACCGCGCATTTATAGTGTCGATGATCTTGTCGTCATCGAGAATATAGCAGCCGCAACTGGTGAGTCGCGAAAACTCAAACCTAAATTTCGTGGAGCCTACAGGATCAGCAAGGTGTTAGGCAAGGATCGATATGTAGTCGAGGACATACCAGGTATGCAAATTACATCCCGTAAATTTTGTTACGTATTCTCTTCAGACAAATTGAAGTCTTGGTGCCGAAATACGCCTGAACTTGATGACACAAACATATCCGACTCCGAAGAAATCGAGGGCGATTTTACATCAGGATTGGCTGAACTGTAACGTCAACTTCAGTCGGGATCACTGTGGGAATGGGACGCGTTGTGTAATTTCCAAACATCGCCGTCCTTTTTCTGAATGTGGGAGATGATGTCCGAAGATCAAAGAGTAAAGACGTTTGTTGTTTTGTCCTTAATAAAGTTATAAGGTTTTTTTTTTAAATTAACGTTGGTGTTTGTTTTATCGTTTTCTTGACACTTGTATTGAGCGGCGTGAAATATTGAGATTGTGATAACATCCTTAAACAACCATACACTTTACATATAATTGTCTTAATATGATCATCCCAACTGAGAGACCAAACCATGTGCCTAAGCTTTTTGCTTTGTCAACGTACTCGATTTCAGAAATTCCAAGATATTCCTTTGGGAAATAAATAAATTGTACGTGCCAAAACTATGCTGCTTCATGATTTAATCCGCTCGCTTAATTCTTTCATTGTTTGTTGTTTGTTTTTCGTGTAAAGCTGCACAACAAAAAAATATAGCAGCTGGTGTAAGAAGCATTATTGTCGCTGCTAAAAAACAAATGATTCGTTTCAGATTTCACTGTTCCTCTATCAGACAATTTCAAATTTAATACCATTTAATACAATAATTTTTTTACTTCATTTATGTTATGTGCGTTCATTTTAATTTAAAATTCTATCTGCCGTTCTGACGATACACCGCCCGCGTTGAAGGGCTGAGGGATATGTCAGGAAATACAATCGACTTGCACTATTTTAAACGCACTGTTTTATAGTGAAATCGTTGAAAAATTAATTTATTCCCAATCTTTATTATCACAAAAAGTAATAATGATTGTTACCAAATTTTTAATTATTAAAATTTTTTGTGCAAATAAGTCAAATTTTATTTTCACTTTCCTTCCTAAGTTTAATTTTCTTTTACTGTCCGGACTGTTTTATCAAATAACCACATGTCACTGAGCACACTCTGATAGTAACAAATCTTAAATTAAATTGATTTCACTGGACGCAACCAAACACCTGTGAAATCTGATGTAAACAAGTGTCAAACTGACGACTCGGAACGCAATGAAGATGAAATTTATCTTCGCGACTGTTTTTGATTGTTGTCGATAAAGTCAACAAATTATCGATTTAATTAATTAATAAATATATTCGGAACAGGTGAAAATCATGCTTTTTTTTATGAAAAAGATGACTGATAAGCGCCCAATTGAAATTCTATACAATTTGGCTTATTATTTTTACTTCATTTATGTTATATACGTTAATTTAAGTTTAAAATCCTTTCTATCATTCGAACGAAACGATAAATATGTATGTAGTCTGCAGTGAATACGCTTAGTACGCAAAGGTATTTGTGTCTTATATGTAATACTTAGTCTTTTGTGTGCAAAGTTTATTTTTGTATAATTTGTTCGCTCTCAAGATGATATGAATATGTAATGCATTTTGCACATGGAGAGGTGAAGTGTCAGAGGAAGAATGAAAGATTATGAAGTGGTTTGAGAAGCTCAGATATATTTGGCTTAAATTCCGTCACTGGACCCCTGAATTGGACGTAGAATTTCATATGGACTTATAAGCTCTCGCATATTTCTCAGAGTTTTTTGTCGACATTCATTTTTGAAATACTTTGGGATTTTTAGAAGAAAAGCTCAACACAAACCAGAATAATTGACAGCACGAGCTAAGAAATCCAGCCTTCCCTTTGGCATATGGTTTATATCGATTCGATATTACTTCAAAGAATTCCAAGCACGAAACTTGCAAGTTTTCCTTCACGAACCTTAATTATTTGAATTGTGAAATTGAATTATATTTATTTTGGTGAAAATTGAAGTCACAATATATTTTTAAGTGTATTGATTTGGAAACGTGTCTTCTCGCTGGTCCAATTTTTTCTAACAATAGCGACCACTCTCTCAACGGTCACAGAAGTGCTTGGCAAACAATATACGAAGCTGACCATGCACATCAAATGATTGAAAGGGATATTTTTGGAGAAATGACTGAAGATTCCCACCCAACGTTGATCGACCGTAATGCAATTCTCTTCCAAACGTACATATTTTTTCAAACAAGCATATTGATCAAATTAAGCATTGTGAGGTTTCAACATACTCCCATTCTTGGATAACGTCAAGCGCAGTCCAGGCCAACAACATGATGTGATCGAATTGTGCTGTCTATTTGGATATGTAATTGATGGCACTTTCTGAAGATGCAAATTAAACTTAAATACGGAAAAACTGAACGAATTTAAAATTGCTAATCATAAAACGGCATAGTTATCAACAGAATCGATTCTTTTGTAACAGAATATATTGCCTGTAGCAATATTTTGAATTTCCCTCTTTAAGCTGCAGATAAAAATTTCGCTGCTTTTCTCTATTCAAGAGCTTCAATGAATATGGTGAGAGCGTGGGCAACTTGCTTTTATGCATTGAGAGAAAAGTGATGACTAGAGAAATAAGTACAAACGAAAATGGAAATTAAATATATAGTAAATGAAAAATTATCAACAATTAATACGTTTTGCTTGATCTTTTAGGAAAAGCAGCCAAATTTTCGATACGGGATCGCAAAAAAAATTTTGGGTACTAATGGGCTGTTCGCGGTGCTCAGAAAATTGTCCTTCAAACCTTCATATAATCGCAAAATTGACTCGTTAGCTCGCAACAAAGCTAAAAATTGAGTTTGTAACCCGTACAGTGTAAAAGTAAGAGTGAGAATAAATTTTGACCACGATTAGCTCGAATGGCACTCCATTGCACGAATGTGTTGTGCACAATGTGGGCCGCACATTCAACATCATTTTTTTTTTGGTTTGATAGATTTCAATCTACTAAACAGATTATTTTCACCTTCGCAATCAATTCCACCGAAATTTGTGTTTTTATTGTCGCCGAAAAATCCAACCAGCTTTCCCTCAATGTTATGAGTGGCCAATGATTTATCAAGCGAATCGAATATAATTTCGGACGAAGAGCCTTTTTCAGAAGAAAACTCAATGATTCGAACTTTCACGCCTTCAGTAGCGCACAAGAACGGGAAACAGCTTAACATTTCCTTGATTAGAAGCATCGGTCAGTACGGTGACGAAGTGAGCATCTTCCAAATCTATCTTCAGCTGATTGATCAAATACGGCGCAAACACATTGGTCACGATGGCCTCACATTTCGTGCGTGCATAACTGAATGTTGACAGTCGAAAACAAACACGTATAATTTTACTCGCATAGTCGGCTGAACGGAAACTGTGATTTTCCTTGATTATATGGTTGGACCAAACACCTTCGCAAACTTCAGTTTGCAAATAGAATGAATTTATATTTCTGTTGCAAATCTGGGTTTACAACACAAGTACCACGGCCACGTGCAAAACAAATCAATTGACATTTGACAAACCAGATGCGATAAATGGGCGCCTCCAGCAAAGTTAAACAGGCAGAATGAAGTATATAGGTAGTAAAAAGATAAATAATAACTGTATATTTAAATAATAACTGTATATTTAATTTAACAGAATTCAGGGAATAATACAGTACGATACGAAAAAAATGATTAAAATTTGCAAAAAACCTAAGAGGGGACAACTTCGACTTCTTAACGGCCGGCGATGATCTCACAGTTGCTGCTTTCAATTTCCTCGATGCATCCCCAGGCCAACGCCAACCGCCGCCGGATTCCTTCACTCCATCAAATCCCAAACGTTGAGCGTGGTCAGTATTCTATACCATGTCCACGCCTCCTCGATCCAAGTCATCAGATACCCACAGTTTAGCGACGATCAATACCATTCGGATAGGAGTCATTTCCACGAATTTCTAGTCGCCTACTCGCGCTTTCGCCTGGTCTTTTATTCACATGCAATTGGGTCAGTGCAATGCAATGCTACTGCATTTACTTATCTCTGCCCAGTGCAGTGACTCTCTTAACGAAGGTTGAATCATGTGCGAACTTGATACTATGGAATTTGCAGCATTGATTCCCTAATCTATGCTCCGTGCAACGAACCTCTTCGCAGCCGTTGAATCATTTTCGATGAACTTGAGACTGTAGAATTGGCGGAGGCGGTGACCTTGGAATACACTGAATGAAATTGAAAGCATTGCAAAAATAATACACAAACATATTTTTCTACATTCGGCCGTCCTGACTTTTCGACTGTCCTCAGTCGATGGTAAAATCATCTAGGTCGCCTTCGTCTTCTGCTGGCCCATCGCTATCGTCATCCGCTGACCAGGGCTTCATGCAATCGGCAGCCGTGGAAGTTTTATTTCGGCCTTCATGCTCCCCCACCTTCTTGACGTCATATCTGTCCTTTCCTTTCACCTTCACGACTTCGTACGGCCCGAAGTACTTTGCATATAATATTAATCCAACCCCAAACTGCGTTCTTAAAATAGCCACCAGGTCGTGAATCTTGTACTGCCTGGCTGCCTTGCTCTTTCTGTTGTACGTTCTCTTGTTCTCACTTTGTATTTGCAGGATCTCTTCTTTGGCAGCTTTTCTCATGAGGCCTCTACCATTCTCAAAATCATCTAAGATTGCCTCCTCCAGAAGCGTCTTGAGTTCTAAATCGTATTCCCGTCTCATTACTGCGCCGAACATCAACTGGAAGGGGCTCCTCTTTGTGCTCCTTGACACAGTTGAATTCAGTTTAACTTGCAGGCTACTAACGGACTTATACCATTTGCTTGGGTCTTCAACTGTAATCTTTGCCAACACCTCGAAGATGATCCGGTTTATCCTTCTCACCTGCCCGTTGCCCCTTGGAACCCCTGTTGTCGTTAGCACGTGGTGTATTTTGTTTTGTTCACAGTACTCCTTAAAAAGGTTGGAGGTGAATGCCGTTCCCCTATCCGGTATGATGCGAAAAGGATTGCCAAAAACTTCGCTCTGCGTCTCCAAACTCTTGATGACTTCCCCGCCCTTGGACGTTTTGACTGGATATATCCAGACGAACTTGGTGAACGCATCTACCACCAGAAAACATACCTGTACATTTTACTCGTGGATGGCAAGGGTCCCATGTGATCAATGTGGCAGGTGTGCAAAAGTTGATCACTTTTCTCAATGGGATTCAGGAATCCTTCGCTTTTGCCCGATTTTCTCGTTACCAGGATACTCGCGACGCAGTTAGAGATCACTTTACTAACGGCGGCTGATAGATTCGGGATAAAATAGTCTTGTCTGATGATTGCCTCCACCTTTGCAGAACTTATATGACCACTTTCGTGTGCGTTCCTTATGATTTCCTTCTGCATGACTCTCGGTACCACCTGGAGATGATTACGGGCCACAAACTCATACAAGAGATCGTTCCTCATCTCAAAGTACTTATACAAGCCTGTAACGGCCAAAATATCTATTATTATTTGGCAATAGTCATCTTTACATTGACCGTTTTTAATCCGTGGGATGATACCGTCCTCTATGCGCATGACAGCCGGACAGCGACTTAAGGCATCCACGTAGCGCATGGCGGTTGCAGCTCGATGTAGTACCTCGCAAACATACTCTTGTAACATTAAAGCCCACCTGGCTACCTTCGGACACAAATCCTTCTTCTTCATAGTAGCCTGGAATGCTTTACAATCGGTGTAAATCCTAAATCGTTTTCCCAATAAGTAGACCGTCAGCTTCTTAACACACGGCTAAAATCTCATGCTCGTAACTAGTATAATTTGCTTCTACTGGTGTTGTTTTTAAACTGATGTAGAACACCGGATGTAAGCCTGTACTTCCTAAAAAATCCGGTTAGACCGAGGAAGCTTTGCACCTGTTTCACGTTCACGGCTTTCGGAAAATGTTTAACTGCTTTAAAGTTTTCCACTGAAGGCTCGATGTTCCATCTTCGATGACATGACCCAGAAATTACACTTTTCCCACTTGATGACCAGTCCGTTCTCCTCGGCCACCTTTAATACCGTTGTAAGCTTCTTAAGGTTTTCATCTTCGTCTTTGGCAGCAATGATGGCGTCGTCCAAATACAACAGCAAGCAATCCTGTCGAATCAGATCCCGAAATACGGTGTTGACGAAGCGTTGAAAAACTGATGGTGAGTTACACAAACCGAAAGGTACTTTTAGAAATATGTATTGCCCGCCCCGCGTTACAAAAGATGTGTACTTTCTGCTATCTTCGATTACGTTAACGTGGAAGAAACCGTTGCGCAGATCAAGTGTTGTAAATACTTTAACGTTATGTAACTTCTCCAAATTCTCCTCCATATAAGGCAAAAGGTAACGATCTTTGACGATCTTCGTGTTCAACTTCCGATAATCCACACATAAGCGACTGCTGCCATCTTTTTTCTTCGCCAAAACTACAAGGCTAGCGAAATTCGATCGGCTGTGTCGGACTATACCCTCCTCCAACCATTCGTCTATTTGCCGGTTAACGATTTCTCTTTCTGGAGCAGCTAAACGTCTCGCCTTTTGGTACACTGGGACTTCGTCTTGCAGTATCAGGTTCATTTCCACACAAGCCTGTTCTACTCTTCGGGGTGAATATGATGCGATGACATTTTCGATTCGTTCCTTGAAGTCTTCATTGCCAATGCGGGGGTTCTTCTCACTATCCGCTTCCAGATTGGTTACTGCAATACTTAATATATCATTTTCTTCTAAATTCACACGGTTCAGAAACTCAGCCTTGTTAGGTAGCTCTCGGATACTAATTATCGTGCCCTGGTTGATCACTACCTCGACCTTTCCCAGAAAATCCTAAATCCTACTTAAAGAATGCGATCTGGAATTTATTCATCGCGTACTACCTGGAACCTAACCTCATATTGATTCCCGTTTATTGTCAATGGCACTACACCAGATCCTAATGCCGCCTGTTGTGCGTTGCCAAATCCCTTCATTATCATTCCAGGTTGCTGGGTCATATTGAAAGCGATCTCCTTTTGCACGGATGCGTGCATGACCGATACGTCACTCCCACTGTCTACGTTGGCGCGATACGGCTTGCCTTCAACTTGTATCGTTTTGTGACTTCCATTAGACTCGATGCGATTTACGTGCCTTATTCCTTTTGAGGTCGAAGGTGTTTCATTTTTTACTGGACAATTGGACGAGGTATGTCCAAACTGGTTGCACTTGAAGCACCGCATACCTCTCGCTTGGTCCAGGCAGTTTACCGCCAAATTTGTGAAAGTAAGCGTATTAAATCATAAAAAACGCCAGTAATCATGTGCAAATAATATTTTACAAGGGCTTAACCAGCAAGCGCACTATACGGAATCCCAAATAAAAAAGAATGATTTTTTCAACTTTCCTTTTGCATAAAGTACATCTACTCCCATTGCTAATGTACTTCACCTTCAACTCTAGAGAATTTATCAATTGCTGGAATACTTTTTGCCTGCTGTCTCATTTGGACAAATATAAATTTTAATTTTAATTAAAATAAAAGGTAAATATATTTCAATAAAGAAAATCTCTTAATTAGTATTATGTTCTCTTTTTTGTCTTTGTCAATGTCAGTTTTGCTAAATGTTTAATAAAGAAACATAATTTGATTGATCAGAAGCATTTAAACTGCTTATCCTTAAATAAGCTGCCTTGCGGAAGAACACTTTCGTTCTAAAGCTTTTACTTCGACTTTAAACAAAAGTCAATATTTTTTTCCACCATATCCATATTCAGAGTTTATCCCGAATTTTTGAAGAATTTTACCAGATTTGTACACATATTACAAAATTGGGCCATTTAAACATTTTGTTTTACGGTTTTCTCTATTTAAGTTTGTTTAATATGATTTACAGTCCGATAAGATGAAATCATACTTGCTCCCTACATATTTCATCCAGTTCGATTCCTATTCAGAAAATAATAGGAGGAGGAGGGTTCTGAAACAGACTCCGAATCTAGTAACGCCCCCGTCCTTATCGGCTTCAGCAGAAAAGCATAGCAAGACCGCTGCGCATAGCTTTAGCCTGGACACCGTGACTGTCTTGAGTGGCGCTGCTCTCGTCTTTGATGCCATCAAAATGCATTTCGTTTCTTCACTGACCGAGGTCGATCGTACATAGACGACTGCCGCGTAAGTTCTGGTTGATGCATCTGCAAATCCATGAAGTTCCAATCCGCTTGTCAGCTCGCTCCCTAGCCATCTTGGAACTCGGATTGGTGCTAACTGCGGTAGCTCCTCGCAGAAATTATTCCATGTTGACCCCATGGAGTTTGGGATTACCTCATCCCACTGCACGCCCGATCAGCACGAGTCCTGGATGAGGATCTTAGCACGTATGATGACAGGTGCAATGGAGCCATTTGGATCGCACAATTTGGCGATTGAACTGACTACCGATCGCTTGGTGAATTCCTGAGTTTGCTCCCCCAGCTGCACCTGATACCGAATCTCATCGGCTACTGGATCCCATATAAGTCCCAATATCGAGGTCTCGGTCTCTTCTGGGAATATGTGCTCTGTGCTGTGGATCTTTGTGCCCACAAGGTCTGCTCGCACCAGCTCGCTCGTTGAGGTGAACTTGTCCAGTTCAAATACGCCATTGCCCAATGCTGCCACTATGGACTTAGTCAGCTCTACTGCTTCTTGTTCCGTATCAGCTCTGGTAAGCATGTCTTCATCATGTAGAAATTCTTCGTTATAGCTTCGTACGCTTGTGGTTGTGCCTCCTTGTTATCATGTGCACACTGGATCATGGCTCTTACGTAACTACTAGAAGCCATACCGTAGGTGACGACGGCAAGCCAATACTCATGAAGCTCTTGCTCTGGACCTTCCCTCCAAAATACTCGCCGGCGCGCCCTCTAGCACCTGCTTCAGTTCTTGCATTTTGGTTCGCCACCGAACTGTTGTCATGCACCTCCATGATAAATTGATCGCGGAACCGTTGAAAACCAGTATTTTGGTTGGCCGCTCTTGCCGCACCTAAATTATGTTTGCTGGGGTAATAGCACCACTGCCCGATGATTCGCTTTGAACATTTTAACGCTCGAGTTGATGTTTGCGCGCCCGAAGTTTGGCCATGGATGAGTGATGCACGTCTTCAACTGATAGCAAATAGTTGTCATGCGCTTCCAGCTCATCTGAGCTTGACGCCTTCTCCACCAAAGACAAGTTCTCTGCCAATAGCCTTTCGTAGGCGTGCTCTATTGCCTCCAATTTAGTTTGGAGGAGAGATTCATCTGTTTCGACGAAGTCTTCAGCTGCAACCAGCTTTGCGATTCGCAGCATAGATGCACGGAATACGTCTCGCCGCGCTAGCTCGCTCATTTTGCACTTGATTAAATTATGCTCAATACTAAATCTGCACTAATGTTTGCTGAATGGTTATGCACTTGAACTTTTGTCTGTTTTGATCCCTTGGATCTGCATTAGATTTGCACTGAGTTGGAAAACCCTTTATGGTTTGATTGCTCCTCCCGTAAGACTATTTGCGACGCACAGCAATTCAGGTCGACTCTTCGGAAACGCTGCGTCCGCACATAGAATTGAGCTTCATTTTTTATACGATCATTTTTTTTTGTTAAACTTGCTCTGATAGCTGCACCGCACTGCACTGCACTGGTTTTTTATTTTATTTTCACTGCACTGTTCAAATTTGGATCTGAAGTACCAAATATTTGGGAAAGTGAAATAAAATACACGATTAAATGTTTTATTGAAGTGGACTGTATTTATTTTTGTATGAAATAATGCTCTGTCGAAAGTGAACTGCTCCGCTCGATGCTCGCACAAGAAGAAGGTTCGCTAATAAATACATTGCACGTGCGCCCAAAAGGATGGTGTCAGGCGACTGTGTGTCACCCTTACTGCCTTGGTGGAATTTTCCATTATGACCAACTCGTGCTGTGAACGGCTGCCGTGAACCCGGAGTTTGGACATCTGGTCGTTCGTTGTAAGAATTGCCGATATTGCGTAGGTAGACGGCGCCTGTGTGTTGTTATCGTCTTCTCATATGCGTGTCGTGGAATAATGCTACGTGGCACCGGCTAGTGTTGCCACTGGTGTTTGCTCCGTACGTGGCACTGGTTGGTGTTGCCACTGGTGTCCGCTCTGGACATACTCGTCTATGAACAAAAGCGGTGACACTTTAACAACAGGTCGTGTAAGTACTCCATCGGCTGTTTTCAACGTGACTACTCGCACTTTTCCGTCCGATCCTGGATGAATGAGGATTATCCTTACTAATTTCCATTTGGCCGGAGGTAGCACCTCATCTCGAATTACTACTAGGTCGCCGATTTGGAAATTCGGCCTGCAGCGAGTCCACTTCGCACGCTGTTGGAGTTGCACCAAGTACTCCGACCTCCATCTCCTCCAAAAATGCTGACTTAAATTCGTAATAAGTTGCCATCTGTTCAGAATATTTCCCTTGAAGTCAAATGCGCCGGGCTCAGGTATTGATTTGAGCGGTTCTCCTATCAAGAAATGCCCTATAGTAAGTGGAGTGAGGTCATTTGCATCTGAGGATATTGGGCAAAGAGGTCTGGAATTGACGCAAGCTTCGATTTGCGCCAAGAGCGTTGTGAACTCTTCATACGTTGCCTTCCAGTACCCACCCATACGCCGAGCGGCTGGAGGATTCAAACGCCAATCAGTGCCGTCGTCAGCTCGACGTTCCGCCAGCCTATCGTCCTTAACGGAAGTAACCAGCATTGTTCTCAATTCCTTCTTCGACCCAGCAAAATTAGTGCCGTTATTGCCATACAACTCTCCGCATCGGACACGGCCAGAAGCGAAACGCTTAAAAGCAGCGATGAATGTTCCGGTGGTTAGATCGCTTGCAAGCTCCAAATGCATAGCACCAGTTGACATGCAGATGAACTCGACTATGTATCCCTTCACAGCTTTCGAGCCGCGCCCTGTTGATAAGCGGAGTCGGATTGATCCAACAAAATCCACACCCGTACGATAAAAAGCTCTGGAAACTTGGACTCGTGGTTTCGGCAGGTTACCCAAAAGTTGACGTTGAAGTGCGTGTGAGTACCGAACGCATTTTCCGCCCGATCTTGGTATCTTCCGTAAGACGTCGCGAGCTCCAGTCTCTTTTCGTCCAAGAACGGGTGTAATCGAAGGACTTTGCTTCGGCGGCTAACATGTTTGTTGGATCGAAAGCACTCAATATCTCCGGTGAAGGAATGCTGCTGCGTAAGCTTTATGCACAGAGTTAAGGCTTCATTGAGTTCAAAGAGATTCAAATGTTTATTGTTTTGAGCGATTTGTTTCGGTTCGAGCGTTGCGCGTGAATCTCAATACATTTGCTGTGACACGTTTTAATTTTGTCAAAGATGAATATCGATCAATTATTTCCCAAACGGGTAGTGGGGGCGAACATCTGGCTTCTTGTACTTGCGATACACGATTCGCAACGAAGGTAGACCATTTGCCGGGAGGTTAACGGATCCAGGCGAGTGCAACACTGGAGACGGTCCATCCGTTGACGTTGTGAACGTAAGGCTGTATATCTGTAATGAGTTGCGCCAATAACGCGGCCGCACACAGTTCCAATCGAGGCAGAGATAACGTGTCCTATTTCAATGGAGCGACCCTTATCTTTGCTGTAAATAAAAAGACATTAATGTTACCATCAGGAGCTTCTCTGCGCGCATATACTCCAGCTACATATGTGGATTGTGAGGCATCTGCGAATCCGTGCAAAGCTCGGCAGCTCGGCACCTTGATTGCTGCGAGGGAGGTGATATGTTCCCTATAGTTAAACCACTGTCGTTCAACATGCGGCACAGTTTCATCCCAGTCTACTTTCGGCCTCCACAGACACTGGAACAATTTTTTTGGAATTATCGTGCTTGGCGATAACAGCCCGGGGGGATCAAAGAGTTTCGAAGCATCTGCAAGAAGCAGACGTTTAGTTAAATTTGCGACATTAATTTTATTAACCTGGATAGTGAATGTAAGATTGTCAGAGGAAGGTTCCCATCGAAGACCCAATGTGCGAACGCTGTCTGCTTCGGAGAGATCTTTTGGTTGGATTCTATCTCCCAGAACTTAGAGACAGCTTTTGTCAAGGCGGTGCCAGTATACATACAACCAGCAGTGTTAGCAGTGCACGTCTGAGACATGTCGTCGATTTTCCCAAAAAGAACCTAGCCGAGAGTCGTGAGTTGTGCACAGGGGTGCCAGCAGGCCCTTTAATCAATCCTGAGCGTAAAAATTGTCCCAATTCATCAGCTCCTATGAGAATATCAACAGCCGCTGGCATGTAAAATTAAGGGTCAGCCAGTCGAAGTGTCTCAATGTGAGGCCAAAAAACTTCACGCAGCGCAACAGATGGTATGTTATTGGCTATTTTTAGCAATATTTGTGCACGAACAGTTTGAAAAATGCTTCCATCGAACGATGATATGTTGATTTGAACTTCGCCCTTAGAGTGTGCTACCGCTGTACCACCAATTCCCTCGATTGAAGTTGTAGGGACAATTGAAGAAAAAATTAAGTCCCTTTTCGACCAACATGTTCCTTTGAAACGCAAACAAATAAACAACCGTTCTCCCCGTTGGTTTGATAGGAATTTACACGAGCTGATTGATAAACGTAATACTGCATACATCCGATAGAAAAGGTATATGTTGAACGTACATCATGATGTATATAAATCTCTCCGAAACATAGTTGTCCTCCGAATCAAAAATGCAAAGCGTAAATACTATGAAACTTTATTGAACTCCACTAATCAATCTGGGTGCAACATTTTGCGGGAACTACGGAAACTGGGACATGGAAAACAACCTGTCTTATCTCCTGCTGACATAGACTGCAATCTTCTTAATTCGCAGTTTGTGTCCGCTCCTTTCGTACAAAGTACTGATGCTGCTGAACCTTCGCAATTCGTTGATTCTGTAAATGGAACCACTAATGAAGGCTTCGGGTTTTCTAGATTCACAAATGAAGATGTGCTTGAGGCTCTTTTATCTATAAAATTGAATGCAACAGGCCTAGATGAGATAAATCCCAAATTCCTTAAAGTCCTCCTCCCAGTTATCCTTCCTTTCATTACTCATACTTTCAATTGCATTCTTACAACTTGTGAATACCCGAAATCTTGGAAAAAAGCCAAAATAATTCCAATCCCGAAGCCGCAGAGTAGGGCTTATCCTGAATACAGACCAATTGCTATATTGCCATTTCTGTCGAAAGTATCCGAAAAAGCGATACTTAAACAAATGCAAACTTATTTAACCACAAAAGAATTGATAATTTCCGCCAAGTCGGGCTTTCGTGAGAAAAGAAGTTGCACAACAGCACTCCTGTTTGTGGTCGATGACATCCGAAGAGGTCTGGATTTGGATTGTCCAACATTTTTAACCTTGCTGGATTTTTCTAAAGCGTTTGATACTGTAGACCTTGCACTTCTATGCAATAAGCTAACGAACACTTTTGGATTTTTGCAGCTGGCAGCTAAACTTCTACGCTCCTACTTGACTGGTCGAATGCAATGCGTGATGGTTGGAGACAGAATGTCGTCGTTCCTGGATATCGTTAAGGGAGTGCCACAATTGTCCTTGGTCCTTTACTTTTTTGTCTATATGATAATGAAATTCCTCGATTAGTCAAGCACTGTACTGTGCACATGTATGCTGACGATGTCCAGCTCTACCTGACATGTCCGCTCCCTTGGATCGAGAGTGCGATTGGTGACATAAATGCAGATCTGAATAGAATTCATAACTGGGCCACAAAGCACAACTTATCTCTAAACCCAATGAAATCTAAAGTGCTCTGCATTTATAAAAGAAGACTCGACACATCTTACTTCCCACCAATCAAACTCGATCAAGAAACCTTAGAGTTCGTCTGCACAGCCAGAAACTTAGGTATGGTTTTTAACGACGCACTTACAAGGACCGATCATGTAGTGGTTACTGTAGGGAAATTATACAGTAGCCTCCGGTTATTATGGACCATTCAATATTTCATACCTACAAATGTTACTGGTGAGGTCGTTGCTGTTACCCATTCTGCTTTACGGATGCGAAGTCTTTAGTAAATTGGGCTATGATATAAATAGAAAATTAAATGTCATTTACAACAATTTTGCGAGATCAGATCACGGGCCTTACATTAAGCAAACTTCTTGAGTTCCGTTCACTTATCCTGCTGAACAAAATTAATCAAACGGGTCAGACTGAATATTTATACAACAGACTTAATTTTGGAACTTCTCAAAGATCGGTTGTTTTAATCCAGCCAAGGTATAATTGTCTAGTTTCTGAAAGAACATTTTTTGTCCACGTCGCTCGACTATGGAACTCAATGCCCATAGCACTTAGAAGAATCAGAAGCGCAAACAGTTTTAAGACCCTCCTCTTTGAACATTTGGCCAATGGTATAGTAAATTAAAAAAAAATATCCTATTCTTAATCTATCTTTTTTCTCCTTATGCAATTAGTTTTCGCTTAACATTTTCTTTTAAACTTGTGTTCATAAATTGAATTGAATTTTTTTAATTATTACTTAGACTATTGATTATTACCTTAAAGCCTTCACTACTTATAAGATTTTAATCTTAATGTGCAAATATTCATTTTAATTAAATACAAATACAATAAAATAATAATACAATAAATACTCTCCCAAGCTTTAAGCGCTGTGCACAGCTTTCGGTAACGAACGTCAGATGGGAACCATTGTCGAACAGCAGCCTTGCCAGTTGAAATGTTTCAGCTCGATCCATAATTTTGACGATGGCTGTGCCGAGAAGAAATTGGTGCAAAGCGAAAGTCTATATCAATGGTGTTGACTGCTGTTGCAGTGGCTGATATTTGCGCCTCACGATGGAGCAGTGTGTGGTGACGTGCTTGACAAGCGCGACAGTTATTTTCACTAAGCAGTTAAGATGATCGTGGCCAGATGTGAGGCAATTTGTACACAAATGCTTCCACTGTACAAAGGAAGCCCGTCCTCCAGCATCGAGATTTCGAAAACCATCGCAGATATATAATCTATGATTAGCTGAGCAATAAGAGCATACGTCTTTTTGAGACCAAGATGATAAGGTTGGCCCCGATTCAAAATTTTCTCAGACAACGTATCTAATGTAACTTGAGTAACGTGGCCTTATGAGAAAATTTCGTCAAATATTCCAAATGCAGGTGTGCACCTGTTGATCCAATTAAATTCAATTAAATCATTTTCTACACAGTCAGTATCATGGCTTATTGCAATCAGCGGCTTAGAATCCATACATGCTTCTACTTGCGTTAATTTAATATGGAAAGCCCTTCAATTTTCAAAGAAGTAACTCCGATGACCCTTTTTAGATGATATTTCGTCTACTAAACCCCAGCTTTCCACAAGCCAGCTAAGTGTGGTTCGGCGGGAATAAAGTGCCACTGGTATCTGCCGCTTCTTTGTTGCCTTGGGCGATCACAAGTTTAAGCTGTTGTGGTAGTTCTTTCTGTGCTGTAACGAATGCTGTTCCACAGTTACTGCAGAAATTAGCACAAGATCATCGCCGGGATTTGAGTCTGCGAACAGCTGCAATAAACACTTCTGCATTGAGTCGGTGACTAGTTCTTGGTTAACGGCCTTAGTAACCAAACACACGAATACTACAATATAAATCTTGGTTGATCTCCAGATACCGTTATCAGGTCGAGACTTTTTTTAATAAAGTTAATATACACCTAAAATAAATCAAACGTGATATAAAGCACAAAGATGATAATTATATAAATGTTAATTAAGGGTTATTTTCTCAATATTCATCTGTGTGTCACATCTGTGTAATTGAAATAACATATTTAGTTGTCATAATAGCCCGATGATACCGTTGGCAGAACCCGCCGTTAGTATTGATACAAACGCTAGCAGTGTAAGAAGTCCATTGATTGATGAAGGTGTGAGTTCTAGGTGTCACTGTGCTTGAATTCAATCGAATGATGTTTTAAAGACTATAGATAGATATTTTATTTTTGACTATAAATTACAATAGAGGTTGTCCGCACAATTCACACAGAGATTCGAAATTAACTAAATCTTTCTACCGAAAATTAATACATTTTAATTTAAATAGGCATAAGGTTGTCTAAATTTTTTTTTTGCCTAAGACGTAACGAAAAATTCTTCTGTATGGGTATAAAACAAAAATAAATAAATAAATGAATAAATAATATATAAATAAAAAGATAAATGCATGAATAAATAAATAAATAACTAAATAAACGAATAAATAAATAAATATATATATATAGTATATATATAAGTTAATACAGAAATAAAAGAAATAAAAACTACATAAATAAAGCAATAAACAAATAATGAAATAAATAAACAAAAAAACATGTTTTAGCAGTTAGTTGATTTATAAAAAAATTACCTGACATATCACAGTTTCTTAAAAATCATTCCGTTATCGCATCTATTCTTTGTGAAACCAATTCAAGATCGGCTTGACTATGAAAGTCATGCGTGGAATGATATGACGGTAAGTTAAGCATCATTTTCAACAATATTCTGTTTTGCGTCACTTTTAATTTCTTCAGGTGACATTTTGCGCAGTTACCCATTACTTAATTTATCGTTTAAGTGCATTCCTAAATAGTTTGCGGTCTTGTCCTAGTTCAAAATTTACACTCTTTAGGACAATTTGACAATTTGATTGCTTGGTATGGAGCAAGTTATTCCTTTTCTTGGAAAAACATTCCTTGCATTTTTTCAGCATATAGTTTTTATTTCCACTTGTTAAAATATTGGTTCAATATTTCGTGCGCATTTTGAAGATTAGTCTCAATGTAGAGACTAAATTCATGCGATGAAAGAATTTATGATGAAATCTGAAGTGTATTTATTATAAGGAATTGGGCTGTTTTTAGCACCTTGAGGTGCACCTGCATTATAATATTGTAAATCTTTTATATGCTTGGTGATCCTAAACACTTGGTGGGAGGTATTGTGGAAACTTCTGAATCCGAATTGTTGGTCTAGGAAAACGTTTTTATCCTCAATGAATCTTAGAAATTTCTGTTTAAGTATTTAATCAAAAAATTTGCTAAGAGCACTGCTTGGGTTTTGTGAAGGTTTTCCCGATTTCCTTATGGAAATAATTTTCGCAATTTTCCAAGCTTCTGGGAAGTATTGCATTTTTAAACATGCGTTTAATATAGAAGTAAGAAAGAGCTTCCCAAATTTTGGTTATTGGTTAATATATAAAGTGCGTATTCCATCAAGTCCGAAAGCCTAACGCACTTTCAGCTTTCTTATAATGTTTTCAATGTCGACTACTAAGAAATAATCAGTTTGGCAGGTTTCTGCATCTTTCTGAGCTAGGCTGTCAATTATATCTTTTACCAATCTTTCAGTAGCTATATTACCAAGATGTTGAGAAACTGAGTGGTTGGATATAATCGTTGAGGCAAACGTTTTCGCTCCATCACTGTTCGAAATCGAGATCCCCTCAGTGCTGTTTAAGGGGGGAATATGTTTGTGTTTATTTTTAAAATAAATGTTATAAAGGGATCTCAAAAGATTTCGATATCTTGGAATGCGAAAACGTTGCTATTCTCTTTTGAATGCTAATGCGAAAGTATTCAAGACTTTGATCAGAAATTTACATCGAAATATTTCTTTTAATAACTTTAGGTATGCATAACTCAATTAACCTGAGAATATCCTCTGTAAAGTTTGTTATGTGAAGATCAACTTGATCATTCGAAGTAACGCCATCCAGATCGGGATGTTTCTCACTTTAGTTTTTATTTCAGACCTGAAAAGTGCCAAGTTGGCATTTTTGCAATCGTAAAGATATGGAGCTACTTTATTGTAAGATACGAAAGGCTGACAGACAACGGGATCATGATCAGAACTCATTTCATTGAGAACAATCGGCAATGATAGTGAATCAGGTACATTGGTAAGATAAAAGTGAAGAAGTCGCGCAGTTGATGGAACAAACGACGGAGTTGGCGGATATAGAATGGAAAAAGGGAGGACATTGAAAACGTCGAATAGTATATTTCCCCAACTATTTGCTCTTTTGCATCCCGAGTCTCTATGTCTGCAAATAAGATCACCACCTATGAAGTATTCGTTGCTCCTTATAGGTCATTTTCTGAGATCATTCTTTAGGCCTATTCTTTTCTCTGACGAAGTATTTCTACCAGGAAAGTAGACACAAAATACATGTATTGATCTTTGATTGCTTAACTTAATTTCGATACCTACATTTTCAACGAAACTAGTGCGAACGATTTGCAACACCAATCTCGCTCTTTCGGTTTTATCACCACAATATCATTTGAATTCCGCTGCTGAAAGTGTTGTATTTGAATTAAGCTAGGCTTCAGTAATCAATGCTACGTCTATTTGTTTGCTCCTCACAAGGCTTACTAGCTCAACATGTTTTTGCGAATGCCCTTAGCATTCCAGGTTACAATATGTAGAGACTGTAACAAATCATTATTATAAATTAGAAGAAAATAACTTAGTAGCTTATTGTGCGACAGCATAAAATTGTTCTACCTTAGTTTTACATGCATCCAACTTATTAATCATTTCCATCGTAAGGGAGTTAAGCACTTCAATTGAGAACAGATCTCTGTTGTTGGTATCATAAATTTGAAAGAGGTCATTCAGGCATTAACGGTGATGTTCTCAAAAAACTTATTTAATTCCTAAAATCAAAAGTTCTTCTAAAAAAATTCATCAACAATTGCGAATTCGAATAAAGTAAAGCACGACATAAATCCAATTCGAAATAAATTTGAGTTTTCCAAAACCCCGAAAGATATAGAAATTATACCTTTGAATTGGTATAAACATCCATTAATCTAATTCAAAGGCAAACTTTCTTACATTTATAGACAGATTCTCAAAGTTTGCTTCAGCATTTTGGTAGAGGATAGAAATAACCAAACAATAATCGAAAAAATTCGGCAATATCAATCACAAGTAGAACATTTCGAAAAACTTATTACAGACAATGAATTTAAAAGTATAAATATCAGGGAACACTTTAGACAGGAAAACATAGAACTTCACTTTGTTAAATCAAACATTCTTACGGTAAATGCTGAATTGAACGTTTCCATAGTAATCAGTGAGAAAATAAGAATATTAGGCCTTTAGTGTAAAGAACTTCATATCAGAGAAAAAATTAGCAAAGCAACAAAGGAGAAGCCAATAAACATACAGGAGAGTAAATGCAATAAGGCTGTAGCTTATGAGAACGTAAGCAAAGGGAAAACAAGATTCATTACCAAGCATAACAGGAACAGGGACGAATATAGGTTAAATAAACTATACCGCAGTACGACACAAAGAACAACCAAAACGTATAAACACAAATCAGCAAAATTCAGATGTTTCTTATATTAAACGTGAAAATAATTTTTCAGGTAAAATCACTTTTCATAATAATTCTGGTTCTTCTAACACGGATAGTAACTCAAACACAGTTGACGGTAGAAAAAATTTAAAAAAATCTCGGATATACGGCGATCCATCTTGAACAAGTAAACTTTATAGAAAACTATGACACAATACTATAGTGAACCCAAAAGAAACATAAAGTATTTTGGAAAATTTGGAGATTAATGTTAAAAAAATCTAATTTAGATGGAAAATTACAACTTTACAATATCTTACTTTGTAGGTACTGCACATAAGTGACTTTTTGGCACAATGGATGATGCTGATAGTCAGGAAATAGAAGAACCACAATGCCATACTGAACCTTAACAATCAACTTAAAATTAACCTGGACTTGAATGATACATTTAGTAGGCTAAAAAACTCAATTGAAATAGACAGAGATTTATTTGCGAGAAGATTAACGTAAATTGATAGCAACAATAAGAAAATATATCCGCAAGCCAATTATATAGACTGTAACGGCGCAAATCGGTAGAGCTGGGTTGTGGTAGTGGGCCACTCCGAATTTTCGTCCCAATTCGTCCTTGCACTGCAGTAAAACGCAGTTGTACTTTTGTTTTTTCTTTTATTTAAAAAATTAATAAAATTCTTGAAGCGTGAACAAAATTGAAAGAAAGAAAGAGAAAATTAAAATTCAAGCTAGGCTTCTTCCTCTTAATACTAGGTTGCCCACGAGTATGCGGTTCGGAAACTGCAGTACTCGTTGAAGAAATCAGTTACTAAAAGGGTATTATTAATGCAAAATTAAATGGCAATGAAAATGGTCAAATTAAAGCAATTAAAAAATTATCCGCGCAGAGAGTGTGAGATTGAAACCTCAATAGGAAAATCACCGTATCGTATGGTCACCGTCTCGAACGCCCGATTGATCGGTGCAAGCCTTTTATACCTCCGCGGCACAATAACAGATGTGAATTTTATCAACAGCTTTTGCAGATCATATGTTTAGTACATTATGTTAAAAAGCTTTTTGTTAATGACAGAGCAAGGTTTGTGCATATGATAAAATGATTGATTTGATTTGACCAATGTTTTGTTGTACACTAATGGACAAATGTTTGAAAAAAGAAAATAGATGAATACAATGATAATTGTAATAATTATATAAAAATAATGAAAACATAACGATAAAGAATTCAATGTTATATAAGTAAATAAAAGTATTGGTATAATAAATGAAAAGTTTTTGAATGGTGTCGAGTTGTCGTGTTACATTCTCCCCCTCTGGCGCAGAGATCGTCCCGATGTTGCGATAGGAAGAAGTTTGTTTGTGGGTCGCCCTCGTCTTCGAAGTGCTCGAACCGGCTCTGCATCTCAATTTTCAATTTTTTTCAATTTTAATGCATTTTTATTCATTCATTATTTAACCTTACATGCTAGACAAAAAAATGCTTAAAACTAGCTTAATTAACTTAACTATATATATACTAACTTACTGGCCCTATACGGGCGCTCTAAGCTAAAATTAACAAATACACCTATGTCTTTCGACTTAGCACTAATAACTATATTTAAATTTAAATAATTACTATTAAAACTAAGAAAAAAGATTAATTTTCAAAAACTTAGTACCTGGACTATTTATGTTTAAACTTAATCTAGACTTAAATACTAAACTAAAAACTAATCTTAATCTAAAAATCTAAACCTAACTTAACAATAATATTAAAAACTACTTAAACTACATAAAACATATATAAGCCGGCCACGGCTGACAGTACATGCTAGTTTTGCCATAAGGGCACCCAAGATATAAAACAACGACGAAGTTCATACTCCGTCCAGCCACCAGAAGTGTCGATATTGCCTTACGACATCAGCCCTGTCGCGGTTAGATACCGCCTTACTAAACCTGAGGGTCTCCGGTGAGCTACTTGCGACGTCTTGTTCGTAAGTGACTCGCCCGTCCACAGCTTTTCGACCAACGTGGAAGATTAGCGGTACCGCTAATCTATCCTGGACCAGACCTTTTCTATCTAAATAGAGAAAAGCTTCAGGGGGAATAAGGCCGTTGAGGCGCACTGTCTCATGATGCAAATCATTGGGGTAAAAAGCCCCGGAGATCAAGTTGTTGGTCGAAGTCATTGCTCTTGCAATGTGACTTCGAATAAGTTTTATCAGAAAGTTGTCCACTCTGATCAGGTTGGCCCCGTTGTACAGGACCTCATTACTATAGAATTTTTTGTACTCAGACTCTGGAGTTCTATATAAATGGAGACAAGCCCTAAGACATCGTCTCTCGAAAACCCGTATCTTTTCCATTAAGCTAGTTCCCACGTTAAACCAAACGGGACAGCCATAAGCAAGGACAGGCCGAATAAGGGCCGTGTAGCAGATCACCTTTACCTTGGCATCGAGTTGACTGCTGTGAAACAGCCTCTTTGTCAAGGCAAAGGCCACTTTGGCTCTGGCCAGAGCAGCATCTATATGTTTATTAAAATATAGATATTGATCTAGCCAGATCCCAAGGTATCTGACAACACTTCGGTTCGCTAATGGCTGTCCGTTTTGTCCAATAATAGAGAACATTCGCCATTTCTTTCTAGTATTTCTAGAAGCCCCAGACAACGGAGTCCTAAACAGAATGGTCTCGCACTTTTGAAAATTGATTTTCAACTTCCAATCATCGCAATAACCCTGAACTTTTTCGAAGTCACGCTGCAAAAGACTTACAATGACCTCGATCTTCGGACTTGACCTGTACGCGATCAAGTCATCTGCGTACGCTATGGATTGGCGGAGAGATCCTACAAGATCACTTGTGAAGATCGTAAATAATATCGGCGAAATAACTACACCCTGTTGTAGACCGTTTTTAATTTCAAAAGACCCAGCAGACACCACACTGCCATTTTTCACAATAAACTGTCTGCTGGTGAGCATATCTAAAATTATGTATAGCAGCGGTTTGCTTATGCCGAGCTGGTCAAGCTTGAAAAAGAGCCCCTGCAACCATACAGTGTCAAAGGCCTTTTCCAAGTCAATCAACAAGGCACCCGTGCATTGTTTCTTACCTTTGTTCCATTGGATATCCGATACCAGTTTAGACGCGGCATGTATACAATCATGCCCCGCTCTGAAACCGAATTGGTTATCCGGAATAATATTTTTGTCCTCAACCCACTCGGTCAGGGCTCTATTGATTACCTTTTCAAACACTTTGCTGATGTTGGGAAGGAGACTTATCGACCGGAGATTTGCCGGATTGGATGTGTCTTTGTTCCGTTTAGGAATTGGTTGCACCACCGCTGTCTTCCAATGAGCTGGATAATGTGCATTATTCAGCAAATTGTTAAACAGGGTGGTGTAAATGTTTACCGCTTCTAGAGGAAGGTGTTTGAGAACAATGTTTGGTATTTCGTCGATTCCCACAGATTTCTTACTTCTCAGTGAACCGAAAATGACCAGGAGATCTTCCTTTGATATGAATGGTGGATGTGTCCCTTCATTGGCGATGACATCATTTGCCAAATTCTCGTCATTGAACCTGGTGAAACCAGTGTTCTCCGATCGCCAGTGCTCAATGTCATATCGCAAGTAGAAGTTGTGCAATAGGACACGATTTTCCAAGATATGGTTCGGGCGAGTGCTAACATTCACCTTATACACATCCTGAAACGCCGCACCTATTACTTCAACTTTCTCCTGAGGATCTTCGATCACAAAAAAGTTGTCATCCTCGATCGCTTCTATTGGATCTATGCCTGCTGTCACAAGTACTTGTTCGTTGTCTGTAGTTCGGGGGAGCTTAAGACACGGAAGCTCATTTTGATTTTTTCTTCGAAAGATTTTATTAATTTCCGGGAACATACTAGGATTGCTAGCTTTAACAGCCCGGATTTTGTTATTCCAATGCGAATTAATTGCAGCACGGTAATTTTGCTGAATTAATTGCTGTAGGTTTTTTAACTGTGATTTCAGTGTCCTAACCTCCGAGTTTTGTGGGTCGGTGAAACGTCTGTACAGGAGTTTAAGTCTCGTCAGTAGCCTACTCTTTTGTCGGTGTAGAGCGTCGATCGTAGCATTGCGGTATATGTTGACATTGTCAGTCAGTTGGTACTTAGGAATTGTTCTGTCCATTGTTTGTTTTATTTTGTCGTCCATCCGTTTGAGGTAAGTGTCGATCTCTTCGTTCGACAAATTCCTATTGGATGGTGGGTTGAGCGAGTTCGAAGAGAGTGCTCTTGTCATTGTTCGGGAGAAGCGTGTCCACCGCGTCCTACTATAATTGTAAGAATGCGTTTGAACATACTCCTCCAGTTCCGCAATTTCGTTGGGAATTGTTACTACGGCACTGAATCCGCAATGGTCACTGTCGTACACGAATGTGTGAAGACAGTTTATTGTTTGTCGGTTCATGTTAGTTAGCTGTATCCGTTCGTCAAACAGCATAAGATCTATGTAAGAGCCTGATCTGGGATAAGACGGACTATCCGTCGCTTTTAAATCGAGTCGATACTCGACACTATTCTGTCCCCACCAATTGAATAGTAGGTTCCCTCTAGTGTTTGGTGATTGATTTCTCCAATTACTATGTTTGGCGTTTAGATCTCCGGCCATGAGGTAATAATTCTCCTCCGAACCCAGACGTAAGTATTGAAAAAGTGCCTCGAGCTCTGAGATAAAACAGGTTTGTTGAGTAGCTTCAGTTGCATAGGCTGAGATCATATACATCCTCTTCCCACTACGGAGGGGGATGCATATGATGCAAGCCTCTAGCACCTGGAATCTACGCACTTCACCGCTGTACATAACCTTAAAACGCAGATTTTTTCTTACAAAGATAGCGACGCCACCAGCCCCATTGGAGTTGGGTCTGTCTCTTCTTATAATATGGTACTGACTGTGCCTCAACTTGTGCCTCTGAGAGAGCTTGGTTTCGCTAACCAGAAGAACATCGGGACTTTGGTCTTCTAACAACTTGAAGAGTACAGCTCTTCGTTCGATATTTATTAGCGAATTTACATTCACTGAAAGGATCTTTAAGGGTTTCTCCACCAGCGAACACATTACGACTGGAGGCGCGTTAGACTCGGCAGCAGAGTGTAGATACGATCTACGCGTGTCGCCTGTTCCTGTATTTGCTGTTGCAGCTGACTAATTTGCCCCTGAATAGAAAGCAAAATAGCCAGCAGATCAGCATCACCACTAGGTGCTCCAGGTCGTGAGGCCTGAGGAGCAACCTTTGGTGCTTGTTGTACCGTACTCCTCTGACCGGCCGCCATTTGGGCGTAGGTCACATTGGGAGTTACGGCTGGAGTTTTAGGAACAGGTGGGCGCTTCACCTCCACCTTCTGTTGACGAGCCAGGTTTAATTTCCTAACATATTGGTAACTGGAACAACCCCGATAGTTAGCGGTGTGTCCCGAGTTACCACAAAGAATACACTTCAAAGTCGTGCTATCAGCGACCCTATCTTTCCCTAGCGGACATTCCTCTGCCTTGTGGTTCAATGCACACTTGACGCACCGAAACTGCATTTGACAGTTCGCAGCGGCGTGCCCGAACCTCTGACAGCGAACACATTGTAAAATGTTATCGCTGCGATTTAATTTTTCCCAACTAATGCATTGATAGTCTAGGACTTTAATCTTCCTCAGACTATCTATTTTGCTGTTGGGAGTCAGCTGGACCAGGAAGAACGGTAATTTCCGATTCTCCCTTCGGGCCTTTGCTGTAGTGAAAGGCTTAACACTGACGAACTTAAGATCGTCACATTCCTTCGCTTGAAGCTCCTGAAGGAGCTCCTCGGGATCGGTGGACGAATCTAAACCTCGAAGGAGCATTGTCTGCAAACGCTCTCCTTTGGGGGTGAATGAGAAGAACTCAGTCGTTGTTTTCTCTAATATATTTTTAATTATTTTGTGATGCTCCACTGTGAAGCAGTGGATAGCATGCCTGTCATTACTTAAACGTTTAATTATAAAATTATCGCCTATGGCCGACTTACACAGTTTGATGGTGTCTTGAAGCTCCATCTTGTAGGTGTTTATTGGAGGCACCTTTGGCCTCACTGTCGTCTGCTTCTGCTGTTGTTTCTGCTGCTGTTGTTTCTGTTGTTGTTTCTGCTGCTGCTGCTGTTGTTTTTGCTGCTGCTGTTTTTGCTGCTGCTGTTGTTTTTGCTGCTGCTGCTTCTTCTGCTCCGTTTGCTGTTGCTGTTTTGGCAACTCTGTTTGTTGCTGCTGCATCGGCAACTTTGTTTTTTGCTGCTGCTTATGCAGCTGCGGCTGCTGTTGTTGTATAACAGGTGCCGGCTTTTCGCTGGTTGCTGTCAGGCGCTCTTGCTCGCGCCGAGCCATTTGTTTGGCCTTCACAGCCCGTATTATAGCCTCTAATTGGCAAATTTCGTCTTCTTCGTCGTCGGTCTCTGAGGCCGCCAAAGACACGAAGGAATTGCTGTCTCCGGTGTAGCGGCCCTCGCCGCCGTCGGAGACATATGGGAATTCTTCTATTGTTGTTGTCGATTTTTCTGCTGCGACATTTACGAATTCTGATGCTGTTATTTTTGCTGCTGCTGTTGTTGTTGGCGCCCGTTCCCCGGCTCCAGTCGGCAGCTTTTCAGCTGAAGCCGATAGGGACGGGCGCTTTACTAGATTTGGAGTTGGTCTGGCCCTCCTCCTCCTCTTTCCTGTCATCGATGACGACAACGGTGGTGGCGGCTTAGGGTCAGGCAATACCGCCTTCCCCGCTCCTTCCCCAGTTTGGTGAGGCGACGACTGCCGCTCACTCATTTTGAGTTTATTTTTCTTTTTATTTAATTAACTTGATATAAATTAATTTTAAGAATAAAAATTGATTAGTCCCGACTGGGAATCGAACTCTAACGTGCGGATCAAAGAGTCCGACACACAACCACTGCACCGGCTGGTTTGTTATCAGTGCAGTAGCAAAGAGAACACTTGAAAATATACTATGTACTTGGTTTCACTATTAAAATAAAACACTTGTTCTTCCGTTGGAGGTTCGTGAACGAATGCCGGCTCTGCATCTTTGTCTTCTTGTGTGTACTTTGTTAAGGACGACACATGATAAGTCCCCAGTGGAAGGGTGAGGTCATCTTTTGAAGCAACCTGGTACGTAGATGTTCCAAGTTGTTGCGTTATGACGTAAGGTCCATCTCGCTTAGATACAAATTTGGAAGTGGTTTGTTCGAATGCTTTGCTGAGTACATGTGTAGTGACTAGTACTAAATCACCAATTTGAAGTCTCGGTTGAGTCCGTCGCCTCTTATCTGAGTAGATTTTGTTGTGATCGTGGGCGCGTTCCATCGTTTCTCTTACATCTTGGATTACATCAGCCAGTCGCACAAGTTTCGGCGTAATTTGCGGAAGGAAGTTTTCGGCTTGTGTTATGCTTTTTAAATCATTTTTGACATCGTCAATTGTTCTTGGTTCTCGTCCAAAGGTTAGATATGAAGCAGAATATTCCGTACTTTGACATTTCGCGGTGTTCATTGCGAATCTAATCGAAGGAAATGCTGAGTTGAGTCTTCAGATCCCTGTTCTTACGTTCGACGGCATTCGCTTCCGGATGATATATAGGAGTGAGGGTGTGTTCAATCCCAAAACAATGGGTTAGTTGTTGCATTAGTGCGGATATAAATTGTGACCCATTGTCAGTTAACAATCGTCGAGGAGTGCCATACCGAAGGAACACTTCATTTAATAGTGTAACTGCACATTTCTCTGCTGTGGCTTCGGTTAAAGCGAAAAGTTCGATCCATCTGCTGGCAAGGTCTTCGCTTTTGAGAATCCATTTATATCCTTCTGGATGGTCCAAATAGATCTACAGCTAATATTTCAAACCGTTTGTTGCTGGAGACAGTTTGGAAGAGACCAGTGGGTTTCAAATTGCTAGGTTTGCATCGCAAACATTGAATACAATTGCCTATATGCTTCGTAATATCTCTTCGCATTCCAGGCCAATAGTATCTAGAGTCAATCCTGTGGATAGTTCGGTCGATACCGTAATGACCAGCGGTTGCATCGTCGTGGTAAGTCTTGAGTATGACTTCTCGTTCCTGAGATGGTATTACGAGTTGGGCATCTTCGGCGTCAGATTCTGATGAATACCTTTACAATATTCCATCGTTAAGCAGGTAGCCACGGGTAGTCCATCGAGCAATATCTTCTGTATTGTTTTCAAAAGAATCGATGATACTCTTAAGTTGATCATCTTGCAGTTGAGCCTCCCTGATTTCGCTTGCTTTTCTTGAAGGGATGTCTACTTGGAATGCGCACAGTTTACATTGCAATTCATCGTGCTCTGGATGATCACATGGGGGTCGAGATAAAATATCAGCGATGATATTGGTTCTTCCGGGCATGTATTCGATGCGAAAATTATAAGGTTGCAACTGCAATGCCCATCTTGCTAGTTTACCAGTTGGTGATTTCAGGCTCATTAGCCACTTTAATGGTTGATGATCAGTAATGAGGATTACTTCCCCTCCTTCGATATATCCCCGAAATTTATTGACTGCCCAGACTAAAGCCAACGCTTCACGCTCGATTGTTGAGTAGTTTCTTTCGGCGGCGGTAAGAAGTCTTGAAGCATATTCGATGGGATGTTCATCGGCTTTCTCCCCCTGGATTAAAACTGCAAAAATAGCATAACCGCTAACATCGGTTTTTAGACGAAAGGGTTTCTCATCCCTGGCTTGCTTCAGTATTGGTGCACTAGTGAGTAACGATTTCAGCGTGTCAAATGATGTTTGCTCTTCGTTTCCCCATTTCCATAAAGTAACTTTCTCTGATATCCGTATTTGATAATACCCAAACTGTAGATCGAGAGTGCTTTTAAATGCCGTTCTCTTCGTGGTATGAAGGAGATCATCGATTCCCGGAAGAGGGTATCTATCGGGAACGGTTAAACCATTTAACTGTCTGTAGTCTATACAGACTCGTATGCCTCCATACTTTTTAGGTACAAGCACAACAGGTGCTGCCCAAGGAGATTCGCATTCTTCAATGATTTCGGTTTCTAACAGCTTTGTTAATTCCGTTTTCAACTGAGCTTTTCTATTAGGCGAAAGTCGGTAAGGAGTTGTTGCTATTGGGCTATGATCTTTGGTGTTAATAGAATGGACTGCGAATGGCGTTGGTTCAGACAATGAACCGAATACCTCTTTTTCTTTTATCAATAGTGAATTGAGGGAATCCCTTTCACTGGAGCTTAGGTCAACTGCTTCATCTTCACGTAGTTTAACATCGATTGTAAGGATTTCCGTAAAGTATGGTTCAAGCTCAATTTCGCCTTTGTCTTCTACTCGGATCAAGGCTGCGAAAAGGTCCGGTTTGTCCTTTTTCCGGTCGGGGGTGGCTTCATCGCTTCTCAGTGTATTGGAGAAAATATGCTGGATTGAGTGTGGCAAGTATTCATTGTCACTTGTCTTACGCCTTTTTACCGGTGTTCTTGGTCCGAGATATTCTTCTGGTCGTGCTGCTGTAGCAAGTGGTGAAATTTTATTTTTGCTCTGAACCCAAGTCAAGAAAACAGTCGTATGCTGCAGAAACTTTTGCGTAGGTGAGTATGACATGGTTTCTTGAATTTCGTTCGACGTCATATGCTGGATGTTGTCCGGCGAATTTCCAATGGGTGAAATAGGGTTGAAAGATTCCATGTCTGGCAAGAAAGAGTTAAAATCGGAAGAGTTTTTCAAAACCTTTGTCTCAGAAGTGTCGTTAAAGTCAAAGACTTTATTCTTTTGGTCTGCAAAATACCACATTCGTTGGCCTAAATCTAGGACTATGCCGTTTTCTTCCAAAAAGTCAATTCCAATCTGTGTCCGATTGTCAGTTGCTTTGGGTAACACCAGAAATTTGATTGGCCTCAAACGATTTCCAATAATAATGCGAGCCAGCCACACTTATGCGAGCCGCCGTATGCAAATATGCTATTCCCGTTTCACCACGGGAAGCGATGGGTATTGTTGGTAGATCTGCACTCAACGTGGTCTTCATATAGTTAAGGGAAACCGTTGTTGGTCCCTTTGGCAACTCTTTACATGTTGGACAATTAGAGCGAATAAATCCAGGCGCTTTGCACTTGTAACAGTGAATTTTCGGCATTGTAGGATCAGGAAGGGGCTGTGATTTCATTCGGTCATGCCTGTCCTTTTTCCGGCATTCGTTTATACTGTGGCCTGGGATCTTGCAGAAATTACATTTTTTCTTCTTTTCAACGAAGTCACCCGGGACGGAAGTAGCGTGATGAGAAGATCTTTCAGCAATGGAAAGGTAAACTGCTCTTGCCTTAGAGATCAATTCTTTAAATGTGTGAACGGCGTCTCTGGGGACTCCATCACGTATATGGATACCCATTAATCCATAGATCATGTCTATCATCATTGATTCCAAATAGACTGGATCAGTAAGCTGGGAAAACAATGCACGTTTATTGGCAATAAACTCATCTGTTGGATTATTTGGCTTTTGCTTCGTCTCAAATATTTCGAGGAAAATTCTGTACGCTGGCTTACCGTGAGTATAGTTATTGCGCATTAAGCTTATAACACTTTGCCAAATTGTCGGTTCTGCTTTTACGCCTTGCCACCATATCGCAGCACTGTCTTGCAAAAGAAGCGGAAAGCTTTTTATCGCATCTTCTTCAGAGATTCTCTCGATGTCTTTAAAGATATTTATGGTCGCAATGAAATTTTCGACGACTGCTGGATCTTTTTCAACTCGAAAGCGTTCCGTACAATGGCTAAAGCTGCCTTTGTTCGATGGCAATGTTGATATTGCTTCGATCAACTCCTTGAGCTGTTCAGCTGAAAGCTGTGCCATTTTAACTACTTCGTATGGTTCCGCAGAATTATTCGAAAGCTCAGATTCCTCGTCTATTTCCTCAAATGCTTCTGCTTTTTGCTTTTTCGATTGAAATGCCGCTATGCGCGCACTCCTTCGAGAGTTATTTAATTTGCGTTCCGCCGTAACGTCGGAATAGCAAATGTCTTCTTTTGGAGTAAATTCGGGCCACTAGTTGGGTGCCAATGTAACGGCGCAAATCGGTAGAACTGGGTTGTGGTAGTGGGCCACTCCGAATTTTCGTCACAATTCGTCCTTGCACTCGAGCAGTGCAGTAAAACGCAGTTGTACTTTTGTTTTTTCTTTTAGTTAAAAAATTAATAAAACTCAATTGAATGTGAAGAATGAGAAAATTAAAATTCAAGCTAGGCTTCTTCCTTTTAATACTAGGTTGCCCACGAGTATACGGTTCGGAAACTACGTACTCGTTGAAGAAATCTGTTATTAAAAGGGTATTATTAATGCGAAGTTAGATGGCAATGAAAATGGTCAAATACAAGCAAATAAAAAATTATCCGCGAAGAGAGTGTGAGATTGAATCCTCAATAGGAAAATCACCCGTATTGTATGGTCACCGTCTCAAACTCCCGATTGATCAAGAGCGACCGTCTTCTAACGGTGCAAGCCTAAGTAAATAAAAGTATTGGTATTATAAATGAAATGTTTTTGAATGGTGTCGAGTTGTGGTGATACAAGACTTAATTTTAAAATTAAAAATGTTGCAGGAAAATGTCGACCATATCCAGAACAACATAACTAGACACGGAATTTTACACGGAAACATTTTACATAATGAAGAAATAATAGAAAATAACAGTGACCTTCAGAAACTAGAAAACATTAAGCACACATAATAATCCTAAATAAAACGATTGTTCTTCAAAGAATTCTACTCGTTCCTATTGGAGACAATCGTAGCAGAGAGTCAATGCTTCAGGACCAAGAAATTGTAAACTATCAGAATACTTGAACTAAGAAATTTAAAAATTTGTAGCCATTGTGTCATGAGAAAAAACTGCATAAAAGTTTTAAATAATGGATGTGAAATTTTAGAGTTCGGAGAAGAGATGTTAAAGAATCAGAGATTTGTTGAGCTTACTAGTACTTGTGAATAACGATAAATTATTTTAAACGGAAATTATTTCATTTATTTCAACAATTGCTCTGTATGTTCACCGCACCCGGGGCATAAGTTAACATTTTTCAATTACCTTCCTTATAATGCCGAATATTCAATCAATTTTATCAATTTTCGTAATAATCATTTCCTTGCACGATGAACGGAAACGTAGCCATGAATTCTTCAAATGCTTCTTTCCCATGGGCTTCCCGTAAACTAAGAGCTACCTTTTTCATGGACACTTTAAAACCCATTTTCGACATTTTTGATTGGATTTTTTTACTTGCACTTGCACATGTTTTTTTTACCTTTTTACTTACTCTTTCACTTTAAACTTTGCACTTACAAATCAAGTATAAATTCAGGTTTTCATTTTTTTGACATCATAAAATTAATATGTTTTCCAGAGAATAGAAATCATTTGGAACAAACAATTTCACTTTATAGACCTAGCTGAAATTTGACACGCAGTTCGTCTGCACTGTTTCATTTGAGCTCCAGTGTGAGGGTCAACACTCACTTGACTGTTTTTTTTGCTCATTGTCCTAGTCGTGATAAGAGAAGTGCGAACAAATTCAAATCAGCCACCGGCCATATGTCAACATTTTTTTCTTCAGAACATTGATTTTAAAAACTCAAAATTAAGTTTAAGTTAACGATTCGGTACAAAACATCGATTGTATCACAATCAATAATGTAGATAGTCTACAAAGCATAGCTTTCGCTTCCACTACCAAGGAGAATGATGAATGTATATCAACATTCATCTGAAGAAGATTTGGCAATGGGCTTAAGAAGGTTTTACCTATATTTCATTTTGAGTGCGAACGTAAAATGGAGCTGAAACTTCTATTGAATTACGATTCAACTCTGAAGAAAAGCTACATATACATGTTTTGCTATAATAAATGAAAAATCGGTTCTTCAGTGTTGGCATAGTTTAAAGAAGGAATCGTACTCAGTGATTGATAATTGTAGAAAGCTGAATATAAATATGACAGAATATATAGTATATAAATAGTAAATTGGATACATATATTCATCACTATGTAAACAGCTTTATGCAAGATATAAATAAAAATAAATAAATAATCTTAAGTTTAAATGTTTTTTATTTATTCTCATTACAAAACTATATATGTGTTGTTTGGTTTTCATTTATGAGTTCTGTATATAGCTCTTTTGCTATGCATATATGTTCAGTGGAAACCTTATGTACGTAGCCGAGTTACTGAAATACGCCGTCACACATCAGCCTTAAACTGGAAGCTCTCTCCGTGGAAGAGAATCCAGCGGATCTCGGAAATTAGTTTTTTGCTAAAAGGAAAATCGGTACCTTTATCATCCAAAATTGCACAATTGTTACCCTTTCTGGATATCAATAGCTGTTCTGAGATTCTCAAGCACCCCATTACACTGCCAGAAAAATCCTATATCACTGAGCTTATAAGTAGTTGAAGTAGACACTCAAAGTCGATATCATTCTATCCTAGTTCTTTTGTTTTTCTTTTTATTAATTGTCTCAAAAGCATTATTATTAATATATCAAATTTAATTCACAAGTTCATCATCTGCAAACAGCGATTTCTTAAAGATAGCTGTCAAAGTAATGCGCAGCTGTGGTGAGCAACGAGAACTGCGCTTCTCAAACAAACGCTGTGAATAGCAGTCTCACAAACTATTATTTCTGAAATAACATGCATACTTTGTCAATTCTCATCACTTCTTTCAGTGCTTTATATGTTCAACCATGACATTGAAAGAAATTGCTGGTGTTTATTCTTGTTGTTCTTACAAGATGCAATATCAATCGAACAAAGTGGGTAAAAAAGTGAATTGCTTTAACACATCTCACAACACACTGATCTGGAAAATTGAAGCACACAACTATTGAACTTATATAAGAATGACTTATATGCAATTCTTTATTATTTTAGAAAGTCTTTGATGTGTCCCAACGAACGTTGAGAATTAAAAATCACGCACTTAAGTAATTCCCTCACAAGTTCTATGAGCAATTCTTTTAAAGTTTTTCTACCGCAACGATGCATACTCGACTAGTGAAAAACAACGAATGCTGACACATTATCAAATCCCGATGCTTTTTTCTTTGTCATTCCAGTGAATTCTATATTTTACAAGTTAACACCATTGTTAACATTCCACTCCCACATTTTGCCACGCGCATCCCACATGACACCTTACTTGCCATAAACATAGGAGCATGGAAAATGAGTTGCTGATAACGTGTCTGGGACAGCAAACGAGCAGCCCGTAACCGGTAAACACCTCTGCAAGTGCATTCCATCACGTCCAGCAGCGACTCTGTATGTTAAGACAAATATCAATGTTATTTTGTTTTTATTTAATTTAAGTAGAAAATAAATTGCCACCCAACGTGGCGCTGTTCATCTAGTAGAGCTAATTGCGACTAACAATAATTAAAGTAGTAAAGTGTTTCCCGCTAGTTCCCTTTAGTAGTGAACGCGCGAAAAATAATAGTGTTCCTGTGTGTGGCAACAACTCACACCCAATAAATGAAATCTGTAATCGTTTGACGATCTTCAAAACGCTAGTAAGCCACGAGGGAGTGCGTGACCAGAATCAGGAGTAGCCAGAACAGCAAAAAGGAAAACATCCAGTTCATCAGCGAGGGATGGAGCTCTCCGTAGTTGTGTAAATCAAGAAATATAAGAAAAATTATAACTATAAAAAAAGGTGTTTGTCATTAAAATATAATAAATCAAATATAATTTGAAGAAAAAAAAAGTAAAGAATAATTAAGAAGTTTTTTTTCACAATAAACGATCAAGTCCCTTCTTCAATTATTACAAAGGTTTTATTGATATTAATTGTAAGAATATTGGAATATTTTTTGTAGTAAGGTAATTTATACCAAATCTCTAATGTGCAATATAGTTAAGAGTCAATAATGTTAATATTTTCGCTACAATAAACAAAAAAAAAACAAATTCAATTTGAAGAAAAAAATTTAATGAATAATTAACCGAAAATCAAATAGAAGTTTTTTCACATTAAACGAAGAAAAGATAAATAAAATAATTTGATACAAAATTAGAAAATCAAAGAAAACCCATTAAAACAAAGAAAAACATATAACATTTCATTCAAATTATATCTTTAACAATGCCTTCTATTCGATAAGGCCTAGATTATGTCGACCAACCAACTGCAACTGCATCAAAATCAAATATATTAATTACTGGCAAATGGTATCGTCACACCACCGAAATCAACATACAACTCCCCAGTATTGATTTTATAGAAGAAACCTGACTCTGCAGAAACCGGCTGGTGATTGAAGTTCTATCCCAATTGGGCAAGAACACACAATCAGGGCTGTTCTAGAATCTGAATTGGTTCAGAAACGGAATTGATTCCGACGGTTGGTGTTCTGAATTTCGAATTTCGGATTTCAATTCCGATTCCACGCTGTTCTTAATTCCGAATGAATTCGAACGGATTTGATTCGGAAATTTGGTGTTTTGGATTCCGATTCTCAGAAATTTTTCCCGGATTCAATCCGATCAAAAGTTTGTTAGTGATTTGTGGTAAAAAAAACTCGAAAAACTAATTTATCCGATTTGAAAGGAAAATGTAAGCAATTAAAAATTTTGTCGCGTAAATATTCTGTAAAAATAGTGAAAAATACTTTGCTTTTTAGGGGAAAACATGAAACATCATGTTATGAAGGAAAACGCAGACATAGCAAGAGGATTTACAAAAGGCGATAGAGTGGCTATTGAGGATCAGTGGAAACAGCGAACGGAGAGCCTCAATAGCCAAGGGCCTCCAATAAAAACAATAAACGACTGGAAAAACTCCTATTGTTCGCTCAATAATGTTACGAGCTGAGGAGTGCACTTTATTGAATTTGTGTTGAATTGACCGTGGGACTGGATTTCTATAAGGTGTTAATAAAAACGGCTCAAGCGCATATCCAGCATCACCTAATAACCATGAACCTCTTTCACCTTCTTGGTATTTTGAAAACAAGAAGTTTCTGGCATTACTTAGATTCCAAATAAAAGAACCATGACTTGAACCGGGGTGGCAAGCATCTATTGCCTTTATGACCATATTGTGATCGCAAACCTGAAATATGAATGTTACACTCAAAATAACATTGATGCTAAAGAATCCTTTTCTGTTGTAATAATGGAAGCCTTCTTTGGGTTTCATGATTTTGATATGAGTGCATCAACACAACCGGTTATGCCTGGTATGGCGAAATTCTCATAAAAGTTTCTTTTAATTTGCCAGCGCTCCTCATCGGCAGTATGAAATTTTATCCACTTCTGGCACAATTTCCGCTCTAGAAGGCCAAGGGTTTTGATTATTATTTTCTTCTTCTTCTTCTCCCAAGAGCAACGTTCGAGTCCATTCCCACCGATCGCTGAAAACCTCCCTCAGCAAGAAATCGTAAAGTAGCAGTCAACTGAAGTATCGTCGGAATGGACGACCGCTGAAGAAGTGGTTCAACCTCCCTTCAAATTATTTTAAATGCATCCTTCTTTAGGAGGAATTGTGCAACAAAACTGCAAACAAAGTTTTAAACTTTTCGAAAAATCAAATGTGCACTACTTACGCAGGATCTCGTAATTGTAAAGGATTGCTGTGGTCTCGCAAAATCTTTCGCTTTACTTTCTATTTTGTTGAGGCTCGCTGCTAGATAACAGTGCCAACAATACTCCTGAGCTCATTTTTATTTATTTTAACTTAAAATTAACAGAGTTTCACGAAATTCAAATAAATTTATTTGTCGGCACAACAAGAAACAGCTGATTCGAATTTAGGTGTCAATCGGATTCGAAATCAATTCCGAAGAAGCAATTCCACTCGAATTTTAGAACACCAACTCAAATCCGATTCGGATTTCAATTCCGATTAAGAAGCATTTCCGAAGTGGATTCTAGAACATGCCTGTATAATCACGGATGACCAACTGCTTATTTTTCTTCTTAGCAATAAGAACAATAAAAGTAAGATGAAGCGTTGGAAGGCTATTGTTGAGGAATGTAACTACCAACTTCAGTATAAACCTGATAAGAGCAACGCGGTGGCAGATGCTCTATCACGGCCCCAGGATTTGCAGGTCGACCCTCCAACACACCTCCAAGTCGCAACATAACTTATTGATCTATCCACAAAATTCCCCGATAAATTCATCTTCACATCTTCACATCTTCACAGTTCATAGCCACGAAAGCACTGCACAAAACCTGACACAGATCGGTTGAACCAATCAACGTATTGAAGAACTAAGTTAATATACCACGCTAGGGTACTTTTTTAACATAGTTGGTACCAACATTTTAACATCAAATGTAATTATTAGTGTTGACGTGAAATGGAAATCTTCCCGCCTCTTTTTTTGTATACATTTACCCTGGAATTTTTTATAATTTTTTCGTCTATTGTGATTGATTGAACCCAATGGATTGATGGAGCAAGCTTTGAAGCAACATTCGTTGCCGTCATCAAGCTCTTCAATTCCACAATTCCGGCCTTTTGGTATGGAAAAGGAGTCATGGAAGACTTACCTTTTTCAGTTGCAGCAGCATTCCACGGCCAATTCTTTAGAGGACGAGAACTTACTTAAGGCCCACTTTTTGTCAACGAGCGAGATACAAGTGAATGAATTGCTGACTAAATTAGTAGGATAAGAAGATGTGAGTGATGCACAGTCAAAAAAACCTTTCTACGAAGCTAACAAACCATTTTCAATCCAAAATGCACATACTCACGTCAACTTGCAAGTGTCTAAAACAGGAAATGAACCCATGACAAACATATGCGGATTGAATAGCGGATTTGAAAGGTCTATCAAGAGATTGCGTATTCATCTGCACGAGCTCAGGTAGCAGAACATCATATGCAGACTTCATGACCAGATATGATCGCATGCTTCTCACCTCATGATCCAGTACGCATCGCTGTAACACAAAAGAAAAATCCGACGTTGGAAAAACTCGAGGAATAAGTACCAGCATTTGAAGAAACACAATTGGTATCAAATATCTTAAAGGGCAGCAGCACTTCAAACACACCAGTGTCCTCAGAAGTAAACCAATTTTAAATTTTCAACATGTACCAACAGAAAATCACAAGTGCTACGATAATTTTATGATAAGGAAATCTTGCCCAAATTATTTCTCAAAACAAAAATACCATATGTGCCAACGTCTCTAGGCAATATTTGATTATATATCAAATGCGTGTGCTTTTCAGCTAAAAGTGCTAATATAAAAAATGCACCGCAAATCTGACACCGATCGAAGAGTCGTGGGAGAAGACAATCGCGCTTCAATAATTGAACCACAACCACAACCATTGAACCACAGGAATGTCCGCTAGGGAAAGATAGGGTTGCTGATAGCACGACTCTCAAGTGCATTCAATGTGGTGACTCGGGATACACCGCAAGCTATCGGGGTTGTCCCAGGTACCAATATGTTAGGAAAGTAAACCTGGCTCGTCAGCAGAAGGTGGACGTGAAGCGCCCACCCGTTTCTAAAACTCCAGCCGTAACTCCCAATGTGACCTACGCCCAAATGGCGGCCGGTCAGAGGAGTACGGTACAACAAGCACCAAAGGCTGCTCCTCAGGCCTCCTGACCTGGAGTACCAAGTGGTGATGCTGATCTGCTGGCTATTTTGCTCTCTATTCAGGGGCAAATTAGTCCGCTGCAACAGCAAATACAGGAACAGGCGACACGCGTGGATCGTATCTACAATCTGTTGCCGAGCCTTACGCGCCTCCAGTCGTAATGTGTTCGCTGGTGGAGAAACCCTTAAAGATCCTTTCAGTGAATGTAAATTCGCTAATAAATATCGAACGAAGAGCTGTTCTCTTCAAGTTGTTAGAAGACCGAAGCCCCGATGTTCTTCTGGTTAGCGAAACCAAGCTCTCTCAGAGGCACAAGTTGAGGCACAGTCAGTATCATATTATAAGAAGAGACAGACCCAACTCCAACGGAGCTGGTGGTGTTGCTATCTTCATTAGAAAAAATCTGCGTTATAAAGTTGTGTACACTTTTTCAATACTTACGTCTGGGTTCGGAGGAGAATTATTACCTCATGGCCGGAGATCTAAATGCCAAACATAGCAATTGGAGAAATCATTCACCAAACACTAGAGGGAACCTACTATTCAATTGGTGGGGTCAGAATTGTGTCGAGTATCGACTCGATTTAAAAGCGATGGATAGTCCGTCCTATCCCAGATCAGGCTCTCACATTGACCTTATGCTGTTTGACGAACGGATACAGCTGACTGACGTGGACCGACGAACAATAAACTGTCTTCACACATTCGTGTATGACAGCGACCATTGCGGATTTAGTGCCGTTGTAACGATTCCCAACGAGATTGCGGAGCTGGAGGAGTATGTTCAAACACATTCTTACAATTACAGTAGGACGCGGTGGACACGCTTCTCCCGAACGATGACAAGAACACTCTCCTCAAACTCGCTCAACCCACCATCCAATAGGAATATGTCGAACGAGGAGATCGACACTTACCTTAAAAGGATGGACGTACCATAAAACAAACAATGAACAGGACAATTCCTAGGTACGAACTAACTGACAATGTTAATATTTTCCGCAACGCTAAGATCGACGCTCTACACCGACAAAAGAGTAGGCTTCTGACAAGACTTAAACTACTGTACAGACGTTTCACTGACCCACAAAACTCGGAGGTTAGGAGACTGAAGTCTGTTAAGTTTACGATGTAGAAATTCAGACTGTTTATGGTCAAGTTACAAAGCATACAAATTCAGTGACATGTTCTTAGGAAGTAAGTACATATATATTAAATAAAAGAAAGAGAGAGAGATTAGGCTTAGCTCAACTATGTAAAGCTCACTAGTAAAGTAGTATTAGTGACTATGTTAAACCAAACCACAACATCTCCCTCCTATTTTACATTTCATAAACTAACAAAATTCATATTATAAAATTACTTAATTTAAACAGAATATTTTATAGCATAAGTTCTTAAGTCGTGTGTACATATTCATACATAATTCCTTTATTTAATTCATTTTATATAGGAACCTATTTTCAATATAATGTTTATGAGGGAACGACAATATCAACGATCAGTGTTTATCAAATTGAAACTTATTAGGTGGTTTCACCACCCGTCCAGCTCGTGTGATGTAGTTTTCGCTTGCAGTTTTAGCATTCCCGTCGTTTTCGACGCTATGAATTTCAGATGACAATTTTTTCGGATCCTGTGTATTAGAATCAGGAACATGCTCGTAACTTTGCGGAGTGATACGTGCTTCAGGTGCGTTTCCATTAAGCGAATGACGTCGGTTAAGGAATATTTTATTTTTTCGATATACTTCTCCTCCTGAGGCCTACACGATGTATGACCTTGGTTCGCTAAGTGGCTGCATTATTTTTCCCGGATACCATAAGTTATTAGCCTTTTGGAACATGATGTTATCACTTGTTTGAAAACTTGGACGTTCTTTAGCAGATATATTGTAATGATTTCTTATCTTTTCCTGATTTGCTTTAATTCTGTCTGCGATATCTCTTACTATCTGTGGCTGCAGATTACTATCATGTGTAGGAATTAAAGTTCGGCATTGTCTACTGAATAAAATTTGTGCCGGTGATGCCCTTAGTGCCGAAATGGGTGTGTTTCGGTATTCCAAAAGTGCTAAGCAAAGATCTGTTCTACTTTCAGTGGACTTCTTCAAAAGATTTTTAGCTATACGTACACACTTTTCCATTGGAATGAGGATAATAGAGACTTGAAAAGGTTAATTTAAACTCATATTTTTGAGAGAACTCTATAAGCTGAAATGAATTAAATGGGTTGTTATCACATACATTTTCCTTTGGGATCCCATGAGTTGAAAACAAGGATTTTAAATGTAATATGATTTCGATAACAGTTTTGGTTTTCAGCTCCAAGATTTCAATCCACTTCGAAAAATAATCGCCGATTACTAAGTAATTTTTATTTTCATAATACATTATGTCCATACCTAGTTTCAAGAACCTAAAAGGCGGAATATTATGGAAAATTATTGGTTCGTTGCAATTTTTGCTTCTATATTTTTGACAAACCATGCAACTTTGAATCATGTTTTCAATGTCGTAGTTAATATTTGGCCAAAATACTAATTCCTTTGCCCTATATTTAGTTTTTTGGGTACCTAAATGTGCTTGGTGCAGTAAAGATAAAATTTCTTTCCGCATGTTCTGAGGTGTTATGACTCTATTTTCGAAAAAGAGCATATCGTCCTCAAGGAAGACTGCATGCCTATTTTTATAATAGAACATAATGCTGTCCGAAACTTTACTTTTATCCTTAGGCCAACCGTTTTTGCAGTTTTGGATTACTTTGCTTAAATCCGGATCACCTAATGAAGCTATTTGTATTAAAGACTCTCTTTTTTCACTTATGTTAATTGCGTGAGCTACCTCATTGAAATCTTCTTCAGTAACAACAGGTTCAGTAATATCTACATTACGTGATAATAAATCCGCTATATGTAGATATCTTCCTGCCACAAACTGCACATTAATTGAACATTTCAAGAGTGACAAACGCATTCTTTGCAGTCTTGTAGCATATACTTTACTTAAGTCACTTTTAAATATTGAAATTAGTGGCTTGTGATCCGTTTGTACCCTGAATGTCTTGCCGTATATATAATAGTGAAACTTTTTACACGCAAATGTGATTGCAAGCATTTCCTTTTCAATTTGTGCATAGTTCTTCTCTGCTGGACTTAAACTACGTGAAGCATAGCTCACTGGCCCTGCATCTTGTAATAAACAGACACCTATTCCCGATTGCGATGCATCACATTGCAAGACTATCTCTTTATCTGGGTCATAACTTTGCAATGTTGGGGCTTTGCTAATTAACGACTTTATTTTTTCGAATTCTTCTGTGTGAACTTGTGTCCAAAGAAATTCCATATCTTTCTTCAAAAGATCTCTCAAATTCTCACAAGCCTGAGATAAATTAGGGGTATAATTCCTAAGAAAGTTTATCATACCCATAAATGACTGCAGAGTCTTCTTATCCTTAGGTCTCTCTAGGTTAAGAATAGATTTAACTGAACTTGGATCAGGCCTCATACCATCGGCTGAGAAAATTTGACCCACTTACTTCACATTGTTAACTTTGTATTGTAGTTTATTAGAATTAAATCTAATATTTAAATTTCGTGCCCTTTCTATGACTACTAAGATTTCTATCATGTTCTTGCTGTGTTTTTCCACACACTAATAAATCATCAAAATATGTTTCTGTTCCCGGTATGTCCTTAAAGTGATTCGAGACATACCTTTGGAAAACTTCAGGAGAAATATTTAGCCCAAAAGGCAATCTGTTAAATTTAAAACATCCAAATGGAGTACTAAACGCACACATATGACTTGACTTCTCATCCAATTTGATTTGCCAAAACCCCTGCTTGAAGTCTAAAACTGTGAAAAATTTCTTCTTACTGAGGTTCGCTGTAAGCTCTTCCATCTTTGGAATCAGAAAATTTTCCTTAATCAAAACTTTATTCAGATCTTGTGGATCCAGACAAAGTCGTAACTCCCCATTTCGCTTCTCAACGACTACAAGATTGCTTACCCAACTTTTTGGGTGTGCCACTGCCTGAATTATGCCTAAGTTTTCTAATTGTCTTAAATGTGCTTTTAAACGTCCATGCAAGGACAGTGGTAAACGTCTAGCCGCTTTCACAGTTGGCTCACAGTTTGGCCGTGTCCTAATCCTGTATGTATTAGGGAAACTGCCCAAACCAGTAAAGACGTCCAAGTTTTCTTTAATAAACCTTTCTTTTTCCCCAGCCATTATTTGGTCTACTCTTTTAATTAAACCAAAGTCACGACAACCTGGAAGACCCAGGATCAGAGCAGAATCTGTCTCAAGAACAATAAAATTTTGCAGCAAGATGACATCCTTATACTTGCAATTCAGTTGAACTGTACCAATTGGGCTCAATTTATTGCCACCGTATGTTTCTATAACCATTTTAACGGCTTAACGGCCGCAGATTGATTAATTTGCTTCATATATTTCAATGGCAAAACGTTTATTTCCGAACCCGTGTCTAATTTAAAATTAACCTTTAGATTTCCGAAGTCGAAACATTCGAACCATTGTGTAATCGGTTTCATCTTGCTGCTTATTTTACTGTCATTTAAACTATCAATGTAAAAAGTTTTAATAGAATCAATACCTGAACACTCCTCACCCCAACTGTCATTGCCTCCTGCATCCTGATCCATTATTATTTCGTTTGTTTTGTAACTATTTTTTCTCTTGAATTTATTGCATACAATGTAAAAATGATTAACTTTTTTGCAGACTTTACAAATTTTCCCGAAAGCTGGACATTTATTTAGCGCGTGGATTGATAAACACCGATCACAGTTGATATTATCGCCTTTAGACCTGTAATTATTTGTAACAAAATTAGAGTTAGGAAAATTTGGATATTGAGTAGCATTATTGCTATGTGAACTTAAATTATGTTTATAAGTTGATCTTCTATTAAGCATTGATACTTCAGCAGGCATAACTTCTTTTATTCTTGATGCTTCTAGTTCTGCTACTCGGCACGTGTTTATTGTGGTATCCAATGAAAGATCGGCGTTATTCATCAATTTATCAGCCAAGTCCTTATTGCTCAGTCCAAGTATTAACATTCCGGATCATTGTGTCTTTTCCAGCTTCAAACTCACATCCTTCAGCAAGAGCCCTCAAATCTTTCAAAATATTGTCGAATGGTTCACTGCTTTTTTGTGTGCATTTGTAGAACTTCATTCTCTCGTTAATAGTATTTTTGTTTCGGGTTACAATATTTTTGGAAAGCCTCCACAATTTTGTCCAAGGTAGCACTGGTATCATTTGCAATGTCCCATGTGTAATATTTTTGTCTAGCTTCAGCTCCAATGTAATTTAAAAAGTTTGCTTTTTTGCATGCATCCGTTTTACTGTTCTTTTCTGTAGCTTCCATATATAGTATAGTATATATTAAAATCTTTCAGAAACAGGTAAAAGTTAACGGCCAGATTGCCTTCCAGCAGTAACGGATCTGGTCTGTTAAAATCCATGATGGTGCTGTTAATGATATTTTTAATAGAATTTTCTTTTTTCTGTTCACTTCTCAATTCTGATTTTGGTTGAGCCTGCTGCTTATCTAAATAAGTTTCGTTTTCAGGTGTAGACATTTAATTTTCTTTTCACTTTTTTTTTTTTGAATTATAAATTTTCACGACTTCGGCTGCGCCATGTTAAGTTTATGATGTAGAAATTCAGACTGTTTATTGTCAAGTTACAAAGCATACAAATTCAGTGACATGTTCTTAGGAAGTAAGTACATATATATTAAATAAAAGAGAGAGAGAGAGATTAGGCTTAGCTCAACTATGTAAAGCTCACTAGTAAAGTAGTATTAGTGACTATGTTAAACCAAACCACAACAAAGTCACAACTTAAAAACCTACAGCAATTAATTCAGCAGAATTATCGAGCTGCAATTAATCCGCATTGGAATAACAAAATTCGGGCTGTTAAAGCTAGCAACCCTAGTATGTTCCCGAAAATTAATAAATTCTTTCGAAAGAAAAATCAAAATGAGCTTTTGTGTCTTAAGCTCCCCGGAACTACAGACAATGAGCAATTACTTTTGACAGCTAGCATAGATCCATCAGAAGCGATCGAAGATGACAACTTTTTTGTGATCGAAGATCCTCACGAGAAAGTTTAAGTAATAGGTGCGACTTTTCAAGATGTGTACAAAGTGAATGTTTGCACTCGCTCTAACCATGTCTTGGAAAATCGCGTCCTAATACACAACTCCGACCTTCAAAATTATATTGAGAACTGGCGATCGGAGAACAATGGTTTAACCGTGTTCAATGACGATAATTTGGCAAATGATGCCATCGCCAATGAGGGGGATCATCCTCCGTACATTTCAAAGGAAGATCTCCTGGTTATTTTCGGTTAAATGAGAAGTAAGAAATCTGTGGGAATCGATGAAATACCAAACATTGTTCTTAAACACCTTCCTCTAGAAGCGGTAAACATTCACACTACCCTGTTAAACAATTTGCTGAATAATGCACATTATCCAACTCATTGGAAGACAGCGGTGGTGCAACCCATCCCTAAACGGAATAAAGACACATCCAATCCGGCAAATCTTCGGTCGAAAAGTCTCCTTCCCAACATCAGCAAAGTGTTTGAAAAAATGATTAACAGAGCTCTGACCAAGTGGGTTGAGGACAAAAATATTATTCCGGAAAACCAATTCGGTTTCAAAGCGGGGCATGATTGCTTACATGCCGCGTCTAAACTGATATCGGATATTCAATGGAACAAAGGTAAGAAACAATGCACGGGTGCCGTATTGATTGACTTGGAAAAGGCCTTTGACACTGTATAGTTGCAGGGGCTCTTTTTCAAGCTTGACCAGCTCGGCTGTACATAATCTTAGATATACTCACCAGCAGACAGTTTATTGTGAAAAATGGCAGTGTAACGTTTGCTGGGACTTTTGAAATTAATAACGGTCTACAACAGGGTGCAGTTATTTCGCCGATTTTATTTACGATCTTCACAAGTGATCTTGTAGGATCTCTCCGCCACTCCATAGCGTACGCAGATGACTTGATCGCGTACAGGTCAAGTCCGAAGATCGAGGTCATTGTAAGTCTTTTGCAACGTGACTTCGAAAAGATTCAGGAATATTGCGATGATTGGAAGTTGAAGATCAATTTCCAAAAGTGCGAGACCAATCTGTTCAGGACTCCGTTGTCTAGGGCCTCAAGAAATACAAGAAAGAAATGGCGAACGTTCTCTTTCGATGGACAAAACGGGCAGCCACTGGCGAATCGAAGTGTTGTTAGATACCTTGGGATCTGGCTGGATCAGTATCTTTATTTTAACAAACATATAGATACTGCTCTAGCCCGAGCCAAAGCGGCTTTTGCCTTGACAAAGAGACTGTTTCACAGCAGTCAACTCGATGCCAAGGTAAAGGTGATCTGCTACATGGCCCTCATTCGACCTGTCCTTGCCTATGGATGCCCCGTTTGGTTCAACGTGGGAACAAGCTTAATGGAAAAGCTTAGGGCTTGTCTCCATTCATATAGAACTCCAGAGTCTGAGTACAAAAAATTCTATAGTAATGAGGTCGTGTACGACGGGGCCAACCTGATCAGAGTGGATAACTTTCTGATAAAGCTTATTCGAAGTCACATTGCAAGATCAATGACTTCGACCAACAACTTGATCTCCGGGGCTTTTTACCCCAATGATATGTACCATGGGGTTGTGCGCCTCAACGACCTTATTCCCTCTGAAGCGTTTCTCTATTTAGATAGAAAAGGTCTGGTCCAGAATAGATTAGCGGTGCCGTTAATCTTCCTCTTGGCCCGAAAAGCTGTGGACGGGCGAGTCAACTATGACCAAGACGTCGCAATTAGCTCAGTGGAGACTCTTAGGCTTAGTAGGGCGGTATCAGACAGCGACAGAGCTGATGTCGTAAGGCAATATAAACAGTTTTGGTGGTTGGACGAGGGGAAGAACTCTGTCGTCTATTAGTAATCTTTGATGCCCTTCGGGCAATGAATATTGCATGTCCTGTCAGTCTTGGCCGGCTTGCATATGTAGGTTTAAGGTATTTTAAGTAGGAAGTAATTAGCTAGTTAGTTTGTAATTTTAAGTTCGATAAAGCTTTTTAAGTTTTAGATTAGCTTTTAATTTCGTTCTTAGTTTAGCTTTTAGGTACAGTTTTTAAAACAAAAAAAAAACATAAAAAGTCCATTTATTAAGTTTTCAATCTTTATTTTTCTTAATTTTTAAATTGTAGATGCGTAAATTTAAATATTAAAGTAATCTTAAGTCGAAAGACATATCTCTGATCTGTTAGGTTTAGCTTAGAGCGCCGCGGAGGAACAGTAAGTTAGTTATGAATAGTTAAGTCAAATAAGCTAGATTTAAGCATTTTTTGTCTAGCGTGGAAGTATATGAATTAACAGATAAAAATGCATTAAAAAAAAAAGGTATTTCGCAGCGCTATATGGGGTAGCTTACAGCTGATCCGGAGTTTTGCGCATCATACTTAATATAGATTCTGTGCTAATTTCTAGATGGACAAATCAAGATCACTTGAGGAATCTTCATATATTTCTAGAGAGTATGCGTTTTTTTAATCATAACAGCTGTACCCCCATATGCTGTTCCTTCGGAGTGATAAGCACTAAGATGTTGTAGCAATTACTTCATTGTCTTTAATGAATTGTTTCAAGTCTAGATAGTGTTGGTGAAGATCATTTGCATTCTATATAGTGATTTTTATAAAGTAAGCAATACTGGCGTGTTAATCAACACGCGTTACAGAATTACTAGCAAGGTGTCAATATTTATCATGTTCGTCATTTGTCTCATCACTTGTTTCAAAATGCCGAATGTATTTTTGTTCCCTTATAACTACTTATTTAAGTGGAGGTGACTGAAGATTTAAATTGAAAAGCTAGTTTTGTTAGTATATTGTATGCGTCTGTAATATGCAGTGATTTAATAAACCCTTATAGGAAATATGTTAAGTTTATATTAATATTTGAGTGAAAGAAAAACTCTGCAGTTATTTCTGAAAGATCGTCCGATGGTATTATCTAAATTCCTGATATTCCAAGCGATGCGTCAAAAACTTAGCTTATTGTAAGAATAAAATTGAAATTATACGTTCTACCTTGTCAGAAAGTTCTTGTTAATAAACACAATAAATCGATTCGATAAAGTACACACTTACAAAATCAAGACATATAGTATTAACTTCCACTTTCATCACAAAATGCAAAAGATATCATATGATCCATTCTCCCGCCCTTCCTTGTACTACTGTGTCCAAAAAATAAGGTGACATTGTATTTATTTTGAAAATTCTTTATTTATTCTTCCAAATCAATATAATCCCCTTCAAAGTAATCCCCTCCCGATGCAATGCACTTATGCCAACGGATTTTCCAATCTTTGAAACACTGGTTGTAGTCACTTTCCGGGATGGCCTTCAGTTCCGTCTTCGCTGCGGCTTGAATCTCCTCTATCGTATCAAAACGGTGTCCCCGGAGCGGTCTTTTGAGCTTGTTGAACAGCCAGAAGGCGCACGGCGCCAGATCAGGTGAATACGGTGGTTGCGGAACGATATGGGTTGAGTTTTTGGCGAAATGATCACGACTTACGAGTGCGGTATGGGATGGTGCATTTTCGTGGTGTAAAAACCAAGAATTGTCTTTCCACAATTCCGGCCTTTTTAGGCGGATAGCGTTACGCAAACGACGCATAACGTTCAAATAATATTCCTTGTTGACTGTTTGGCTGGTTGGAAGGAATTCATAAAGCACAACACCACGATAATCGAAGAAGACAGTCAACATGACCTTGATTTTTGAGCGAATTTGGTGCGGTTTTTTTGGTCTCGGCTCTCCTTTGGCACGATATTCGCTCGATTGATCGATTGTTTCGGAGTCGTAAGCATAGATCCAAGTCTCATCGCCAGTTATAATGCGTTTCATGACATCCTGGTAGTCGGAAAGCATTGTTTCACACACTTCAACGCGACGCCTTTCTTCCAAAAAATTCAATGTTTTCGGTACCAGTCGAGATTTGACGCGCTTGAGGCCCAAAGTATCCTTCAAAATGGTATTGACTGAGCCTTTCAATAAGCCAACTTCATCAGCAAGGTCTCTTATCGTTAATCGATGGTTTTTCAACACCAAATCTTTGATTTGTTGGACGTGAGCTTCATCGGTTGAGGTTGATGGTCGCCTAGAACGCTCTTCGTCTTCGACACGTTCACGGCCGGCTTGGAAATCGCTATACCACTTGTAAACATTTTTTTTAGACAAAGCCTCATCATCAAAGGCTTTCTGCATCATCCTCAACGTATCCGCAGCAGAAAATTGATTCCGCAAACAAAATTTGATGCAAATTTTTTGCTCAATAAATTTCGACATCGCAAAAAACGAAAAACTCACTTTTAGCAGCTCACAAAATGACGCGTATCTCAAACACTATTAATATATTTTGACATGAAATTTCACATAGATGTCACTGACAGTACTACCAACCTAAAAAGAAACAAAAATTTCCAAATCCTTCGACGCGCGCAGTTTAAATTCATATGTCACCTTATTTTTTGGACACAAGAGTATATTATAAAAAAAAACTCATTCCCTCCGACAAACGCACATCGATCGCTCTTATTGCATATGTATATTCACACGAAAAATCCCACAAAAATATCAAACGATATACCCTTTCATATGGAACATATTGAATACTGAATATAAAACTCACACATTTGCCAACATATTCCATGGTTCATTCTCTTTTTTACTTTATTTTTCATTCTTATTTTTTTTTGCTTTTGCTATCTGACAGGGCGATAGGGAAAAATTTAAAAATAATGATCGGTAAAGGGGTGTGGTGTGAGAAGAGGGACAGAAAAAAATCTTTACTTGCTGAGCTTTTATTTTCTGAAAGCTATTTGTCGCCTTAAACCTTGTCGCCTAAGACCTGGTCGCCTAGGAGAAAATTTTTTATCCTTCAAAAAATGTGGTTTCAGTTTAAGGTTTGATTGCCTCCCCATAATGCACACTTTGGTGGATTTCTTCATCCCTCTCCTCAGCAGTTGAAAGTCAATTGTGATATGATTTCCTTCACGTTTTACGCCAACTGAGTCATTTGTGCAATACTTTTATTCGTGTATTTCGTAAACGGCTTTGATAAACCAGTGAGAGTCCATTGTAGGCTGGCTTTTCGATGTAAATCTTCTCTGTGAAAAGGGTTCATCATTGGTTTTGATGAACCCTGGGGAGGTTGCGTTGCATTTTTACTCCTCTCTCGGTAAGATTTGGAGTCATTCGTCCCTGTTAATAATAATCGTTTTAAGTTTGTTGGTTTTAGACTAAGCTGTTGGCGAAGATAAGTGAAAGGTTTTTGTATGCGGTGTAACAATTAGAGCTTTTAAAAAAACATTCCACGTAAGTTCCACGCAGTGAAATTAAGATCAAGCTTTTATTTTTAAGTTAATATGTGGTACAGTGGTATGTTGATGGTGAGCCTTACCCAGCTATGCACAACGGTAAAAATAAGCGATATGATTATTTTAAAATTTATATTTTTTTTAATTCGGAGCTACTGTATAGCTCGATTTTTTTTTGGTAAGAAACAATGCTACGTTTTACTTGTTTATCTACCAGATAACTGTTTTAAAAACATTTACTGAGAGTTGCTTTTGTTGAAGGAACTCGTGTTGATGTAAATTTGATAAATGAACCAAATCATGTTTATATTTTCTTTAAATATTGAAATACATGAGTGTTTTTCCTAATAGATAAAAAAACAAAATATTCAGTTCATTAAATATAGCAAAATTAGTAAAATGAGTTTAATGTTTACCTGAAAAAACCAAAGCAAATTTTAATAAATTTATAATTTCGTGTAAACTATTTACAATAACGCTAATATTTGACAACAAATCCCTTATTTTTTAATCACTTTAGCGCATCTTCGAGGCATGAACTTTACTTAATTGTAATATTATTTAGAATAAGTTTCCAAGCCAATTTAATGTGTTTAAGGAAATGTTATTTAGTTTTGCTATTATTCTTTGAAATTCGGCAATTTTAAATCGCCTAAGATTTTCTATGGGAGAGCTTTGGACTAAGCTGGCTTTTTCAACACGTCGACTTGGTTTAATTAAAACCATGTTTTTTCCGCATTGCACCTGTGCCTTGGGTCGTTGTCCTGCTTCCTGCTGAAATATCTATTTGAGAGACAATTGATGCCCAGCGTGGGATAGCATTATAGCATTATGTCTCTATACATGAAACAATACATTGTAGTGTTTTTATAAATCGTCCGTGCCAACAGAAACAGAAACGAAAATTGTTTGCTTACTCAACAATGCCTATGAATAGATCCAATTCTATTTTTTCTGCAAGCACTTGTGATTGTTATGCGTAGTAAATTTCTAGGCAACGGTTTATCTTCCTGTAAGAAGAAAAGAAGAGATAATTTAAATAGTTTTTGTTTTGACCAGCTAAGAATTCATATCATGTGCTTAATCTGTAATATAACTGTTACGCAATATATTTTCTGTTGTTTTCAGTGAGAAAATACACACATATGTACATTTAAATTTTGAAAGAAACACATAAACATGATTTGTTTAAGTTATTAGTTTATAATTTACGCAAAGGTGGAGGTTATTTCAGTTGCATATGTTTCGGCCAACACTGTATGAATATAATCAAAATCCTCACACACTGCTGATTTTGAAATCATGTTGTGTTAAAATAACAATCACAAAACGCAACACCTACATTCTATGCTGTTACATTCGCCCTTCACAACCAGTCCAACTTGCCGTAGATACTTTCGACTCTCTTCTCGATGCTTTGAACCCTTGTGACGAAGTTATAGTCATGGGAGACTTTAATGTTCCACAATTGCAATGGACTTTGTCAGATGATGAGTCTCACTTTATCGCAATTAATCCCACATCGGAGGAGGAGATCCTATTTTCTGACTGTCTAACCAACTCCGGACTTTTCTAATTCCGTGGTTTGATAAATAACTTAAAAAGACAAATCGACCTCATTTTATCCACCGATGCCGACAACTGTTGTTTCCGAGAGCACTCACCTCTTGTCTACGCGAGATCGATTTCACCCACCTCCTTAACTCACCTTCTCATACGAGACTATACCGAAACCCATACTCTCCGAGCACATTTACAGCTTTAATTTTCGTAAAACAGATTTTCGTTAGTTAAACTGCCTCCTCAGAAACGTCAGTTTTAGCATTCTTAATACCACAACAAGACCTGTCACTATTGATGATGCTCTCTTGGCTTTCTACTACGAAATTCTTGATTGCATCATCCAATCAGTCCCATACTTGTATGACCAGTTTTCAAGTAGGCTGTGCAAAAAGCTTACGTTTATAAAATTGCGCATGGAAAATAATAAATTAAAAAATTGAAAAAAACAAAAAACAGGAGAAAAAAAAAACAATTGAAGGTCATTCCAGATTCCGCAGCGAGATTTAAGAGTGTACGTTGTGATAAAGTGGATCCGCGAAAAAAAAGCAAATAAATCAATAAAAAAGAACAATATACAGAACGATAAACAATTAAAAAGTGAAGTGTTCAATCACTTGGACTGTATTTCCTAAAAAAAAAAAAAAATTAAAACAAAACTGTGAAGCGGGGTCTTGGTTTTAACACCAATGTCTCCCGCGGGAGATAAGCCCGTACCCGATCACGAGGTAATTACCCGTGAAATGTATTTAACCGCAATCGAGACAATAAAAAAATTAGAAACAATGGTGAGAGAGCTAAGGAAAAAGTCTGCGGGGACCGACAGCGACAGCTCTCTCACCCAAGTATCTAAAAGGCGACGAGTCCCCAAAGAAAGAAAAATGGGAAAAAAAACCCAGAATACAATTCGAGCAGCAATTCTTTCTCGCTGCTTGACAATGAAGAGGATGGCAATGGACAGCCGATGGAGGTTCAAGTCAAAGAACCGGAGAAGTTGTCAACAACAACCACACGCACTTTGCTCGCTCAATTAAAGGCGAAGAATGAGGAGCAAAGGGAACTAAAAAAAAAAGAAAAAACAAGTGAGCGTTCAAGCACGTCACAGCAGCAACAACATCAGCAACAACAACAACAGCACCAACAACAGCAGCATCAAGAAATGCAAGCAAAGAAGCAGCAAAACCAGCAGCCGACAAAACAACAAGAGCAAATTATCCTGAAGACCAAAGTTCCGCCGATTAAGACGTTGAATATGATGCTCAAGGAAACGGTAAGTCTATGTAAGTCGGCAATAGGCAACAATTTTTATATAAAAAGATTAGGCGAGAACAGGCACTCCATTCACTGCTCCACTTTGGAGCAATATAAAATAATTGTTGAATTATTGAAGGATTCTACGACAGAGTTCTTCACCTACACGCCAAAAAGCGAAAAGTTACAAACCGTGCTACTGGGTGGATTGGAACCGTCCTCTGATCCAGAGGAGATTCTTCGAGAATTGAAAGCGAAGGAAGGCGATGATCTTGAGTTTGTAGGGGTCAAGCCATACGTCACACTTAGGGCTAAAAGGGAGAAGCGAAAACTTCCGTTATTCCTGGTATCTATAACACCCAAAAGCAAACTGGAGACCTTACGGAAAATTAAATTCCTAGATCACCAAGTTGTAAAATGGGAAACATTAAACAGGCGCGGAGACACCCTTCAGTGTGTCCGTTGCCAAAGGTTCGGTCACGTCTCGTCGAACTGTCAAATGCAGCCTCGGTGTGTCAAGTGCAGTAAGATCCACAAGGCAGAAGAGTGTCCGCTAGGTAGAGATAAAATTAATGATAAGGATCAACTTAAGTGCGTTCTTTGCAATAACTTTGGGCATACCGCAAACTATAGAGGATGTCCACAGTACCAATATATAAAGAAACTAAATCTGGCCCGACAGAAGAAGGTCGAAATAAATAGTTCACCCGTCCGGTTTCAAACTCCAGCCGTCAGTCCTCACTTAACCTATTCCCAAATAGCTTCAGGTCGAGGTATGATGGTACAGCAACAAACTAAGGTTGCTCCACAAGCACAAGTGCCGAATGCACCACAGGCTGATGTCATGACTGTCTTGCTTGCTATCCAAGCACAGATGAGTCATATGCAGCATCAATTACAAGAACAGGCGGCACGGGTGAATCATATTTACGCTCTTCTTCCGAACTTAGCGCCCGTTCAGCCGTAATGAGTACGCTGGATAAGAGACCAATAACGATCATTGCAGTTAATGTTAACTCATTGGTAAGTATCGCGAAACGAGCCGCACTTTTCAATTTTCTTAAAGACCACGCCCCTGATGTTCTTCTGGCAAGCGAAACTAAGCTAAACCAAAGGCATAAACTGAGGCACAGTAATTACAATATTTTTAGGAGAGACCGTCCCAATTCACAAGGAGGCGGTGTCGCTATATTCATAAGAAAAGATTTACGTTATAAAGCAGTGTACAGTGGTGAATTGCGGAGATTCCGAGAATTGGAAGCAAGCGTAGTGTGCATTCCTCTTCGTAGTGGGAAGATGATATACTTGGCTGCACTATATGCTGCTGAAGCTACTCATTCTTCATCTTTTATATCAGAGCTCGAGACACTTTTTCGTTGTCTACGGCTGGAGTCAGAAGAAAACTATTTTGTTTTGGCCGGAGACTTAAATGCCAAACACAGAAATTGGGGAAATAACTCACCTAATACCAGAGGGAACTCACTTCTCAATTGGTGGGTTGAACACAATGTCGAGTATAAAGTTGATCTTAAAGCTACAGATAGTCCTTCATACCCTAGCAGTGGCTCTTATCTAGATCTCATGCTGTTCGACATTGGACTACAACTTGCTAGTACGGATCGACGAACTATTAACTGCCTACGGACTGTTGTATATGAAAGTGACCATTGCGGACTTTGCGCCGATGTGACGATTCCTAATGAAGTTGCGGAGTTAGACGAGTTCATCCAAACGTACTCCTACGATTACAGTAAGATGCACTGGACACGTTTCTCCAGAGTTATGACAAGAGCCCTCTCCTCCAGCTCACTTAACCCACCCTCAAATAGGAATCTGTCAAATGAGGAGATTGACAATTTTCTAGAACAAATGGACGCGACCATTAAACGTACTATGGATATTACGATACCAAAGTACTCACAGACTGATAACGCTTATATATACCGCAACCCAACTACCGACGCACTACACAAGCAAAAGAGTAGACTTCTCTCACGACTAAAACTTTTGTACAGACGGTTTACCAATATCCAAGATACGGAGATTAAGACACTGAAGTCTTTGTTAAAAAATATTCAAAAACTTATCAAGGAAAATTACAGAAAATCTGTTAATTTGTTTTGGAACAACAAAATTCGCGCGATTAAGTCCAACAATCCGAGTATGTTCCCTCAAATTAATAAAATATTCCGAAGAAATAATCATAACGAACTACCGAATCTTAAAATCCCACGGACGACAGACAACGAACGTATACTATTGACAGCAGGCGTAGATCCGATAAACGCCGCTGATGATGAAAACTTTTTCGTGATTGAAGATCCACAGGAAAAGGTTGAGGTTATAGGAGCGACCTTTCAGGAAGTTCATAAAGCAAATGCTTGCACTGGCCCGAACCGTGACTTGGAAAATCGTATCCTTTTCCACAATTTCTACCTACGAAATGATATCCAACAATGGCGATCAGAGAACCAAGGTTTCACCGAGTTCAATGACGATAATCTGGCATATAATGCCGTCGCTGTTGATAGGGAGAATCCTCCGTTCATTTCTAAGATAGATCTTCAAACGATCTTCGAATCACTGAAAAAGAAAAAGTCTACAGGAAATAATGGGATACCCAATATTGTGCTTCGACATCTTCCCCTGGAAGCTATAAACGTATTCACTATACTGTTTAACAATGCGTTGAATAATGCATATTATCCGGCGCTATGGAAAACAGCAATAGTACAGCCCATTCCCAAATCCGGCAAAGATAACTCCAATCCGGCAAATCTGCGGTCAATAAGTCTCCTTCCGACCATCAGTAAGGTATTCGAAAAAGTAGTCAATAGAGCCCTGACTAAGTGGGTAGAGGACAAATATATAATCTCTGATAATCAATTCGGTTTCAGAGCGGGGCATGATTGCATACATGCCGCGTCTAAACTGGTATCAGATGTACAATGGAATAAATCTAAAAAACAGTGCACGGGTGCTTGTCTGGTTGACTTGGAAAAGGCCTTCGATACCGTATGGTTAGAAGCGCTCTTTTATAAGTTAGACAGGCTTGGAGTAGGCAAAGCACTACTGTACATGCTTTATAACATGCTTACCAATAGAAAGTTTGTTGTGAAAAATGGCAATGTAACTTCTTTTGGTATTTTCGAATTATTAAGAGGTCTACAACAAGGTGCGGTTAATTCACCGATACTCTTCAGCATTTTCACGACTGATCTTTTAGTGTCTCTTTCCCATGTCATAGCGTACGCAGACGACTTGATTGCGTATAGATCGGGACCGAAGATTGAAGATATCAGATTGAACTTGCAGTGTGACTTTGATAAGATAAAGCGTTATTGTGATGACTGGAAGTTGAAGATCAACTTCCAAAAATCGGAGACTATTCTTTTCAGGACTCCATTGTGTAGGGCTTCTTGGGATACTAGGAAGAATTGGAGAAAATTCTTAATCGTTGGACAACACGGGCAACCATTGGAGAACAGAAGTTTAGTCAGGTATCTAGGGATCTGGCTAGACCAATATCTATATTTTAACAAACATATCGATGTAGCTCTAGCCAGAGCCAAAGCGACTTTTGCCAGGGCAAAGAGACTGTTTTATAGCAGCCAACTCGATGCCAGGATGAAAGTCATCTGCTACATGGCTCTTGTCAGACCAATGCTTACTTATGGCTGTCCAGTTTGGTTCAACGTGACAGCAAGTTCGATGGAAAAGATTCGGGTTTTTGAAAGACAATGTCTCAGGGCTTGTCTTCGTTTATATAGAACTCCAGAGTCCCAATACAAAAAATTCTATCGCAATGAGGTCCTTTACAATGGAGCAAACCTGGTAAGGGTGGATAATTTCATAATAAAACTTATCCGAAGGCACATTGCAAGAGCAATGATTTCGATCAACAACCTGATCTCTGGGGCTTTTTACCCCAACTTGTTGTACCACGAGAGTGTGCGCCTTAACGGTTTTATCCCTCCAGAGGCATTTCTCTACCTCGACTCTAAGGGTTTGATCCAGAGTAGTCTGGCGGTGCCGCTAATCTACCACGTCGCCCGTTCCAGTGTAGACAGGCGACTCACCTACTATCGAGACATCGCACAAAATTCCGAAGAGTCTCTCCGTTTCAGCAGGGCGGTATCAACCCGCGATAAGGCAGATTCGCAAAAGCAGCACCATCAATTTTGGTGGCTCCTAGAAAATGGGTAGAGATCTCTGTCATAAATATCCTTCAAAGCCAGGTCTCCTTACGGGGAAAAGTTGGCCTCTTTTTTGTTTAGAAAAGCCTTGCCGACTTACATAGATTTAGTTTTTCTTAAGTTTAAGTAGGATAAGGGTATATATATAATAGGTTTGTATATATACGTAGGCTTAAGTCAATTTTAAGTTTATATTTATAAGTTATTTTAAGATAGATTTAAGCTTTATATCTTAAAAAAAAAACGTACTTTCACTAAGTTTTTGCCAAAATTTTCTTAGTTTATAATTGTTATCTTTAAGACATATATTAAATAATAACTTTTAGTCGAAAGACATAAAATAAGTACTAGGTTTAGCTTAGAGCGTCTGCACAGGACCAGTAAGCTAGTTAAGTTAAGTAAAATTAAGGTACATATATAAGCTAGTTTAAGCGTTTTTGTCTAGTGTCTAAGTAGTACTTTGAAATAAATAAAAATGCATTTAAAAAAAAAAAAAAAAAAATACTTGTATGACCACAACGAAGAGCCCGACCATGATTATTTCCGATATATTAACACTGCACCCATACAACTCTAACCTCAGTTGATATAATACCTGAACAGGTAACAGAGAAGATAAATAAACTCAAGGATGATTATTCCTCCGGCCCCGACTGTTTACCCGTCATAGTGCTAAAAAAATCCATCAGATTCCTGGTCCGACCCCTAACAGCACTTTTCAAACTTTCCATTTCTCAAGGAGTTTTTCCATAATTTTGGAAAAGCTCATATATAAACCCCATCCATAAGAAAGATCCTAAAACCATCTGTCGAACTACAGACCAATTGCTAAACTCTCATGTATTCCGAAGCTCTTCGAGAGCAACATTTATGATACCATGTTTTTTTCACTGCAAATCCATCATATCTTCAAATCAACACGGATTCCTAAGAGGTAGGTCAACAACCACCAATTTAACTGAATTCTTATCTCGAACCCTCTGTGCCTTGGAAGAAGGTAAAGAAGGCGATGTTGTAGCCACTGACTTCAGCAAGACTTATGACGAAATCTCCCACAGTATCATACTCCTCAAACTTAAGGCTTTTGGCTTTCCATTGGGTTTTATTGCGTGGATCAAAACCTACATGGAAGATCGTCAATACGTCGTCCTTTTCAGATCTTCCAAATCCAATCAATTTATAGCTTCTTCAGGAGTCGCTCAAGATAGTCATGTTGTCCCAATGATTTTCATCTTGAAAATAAATAATGTCGATCTTATCATCCAAAATGCATGTGTATCTGTATATGCTGATGACATGAAAATATTTGCGAACATAGCATCCCCCGCTGACTCATGCCTCTTGCAAGGTGATCTGACAAGTTTCTCAATGTGGTGCAAGAAAAAATTTCCTGGAGCTAAATATAAGCAAATGCCAGGCCATCACACATATACGTAAGCGTCTACCACAAATTCACAGAACCTACTTCTTCTTTTCTTTCAGTCTCTTCCCTTCGAAATATGGGTGTAATCGGTGATACCGAACTTAATTTCCGTTCTCACATCGATTACATTATTATTAGAGCCATACTCTACACTTGGCTACGTCAAACGATGGTCCAAGGAATTTTCTTTTGTTAGACCCCCCCTTGTATATGCTTCCCAAGTCTGGTCCCCTCACTACGAATTCCATATCCAGCGAATCGAGGCTATACAGTGCAGATTCATTCATTTCGTACTACGTGGTCTTGCCTGGGCGGACAGATAGAATCTTCCCCTTACTTAAATCGCGTAACTTATCAATTTGCGTTCCCTCGAGGAACGCCTTAATATTGCTGATATTCTTTTGATTCACCGCCTTCTAACCGGAAATATTAACTGCCCCTCACTGCTGCGATTGATCTCTCTCAATACTAATCCCCGTTACCTTAAATCTGTCTCCTTTTTCGGTCTCGTCAATCACCGCACTAACTATGGCACCAACGAACCCAGAATATTGCGTGAAGCTAACGCGGTGCAGAAAATCTTTAATTCATTTGTATCTAATCCTAATTCATTCATCCTCACCCGCTAGTTAAGCATATCATTAAGTTTAGTTTTTGTAAGTTAAGTAAATAATATCTCCTCCCTCCCTTAACCACGATTTTTTCCATTCCCTCTCCCTTACTAAGCTTCTAGTTTTTAAAAAGCTGTAAGTTTAATTGCTTTACTTTCTTCCGTAAAGATTATAGTATGAAAAAATTTATTTCTCAGTATATATGTATACAATAACTTATTTTTTTCTTTTGTTTTCTTTCAAGGCGAATACATACGATTACCCCCAGATGATTTATTTGAGGATTTTCTTACGAATGAAGGAAATTGCGTAACGAACTCAAACCTTAACGTAAGTGTTCATGTCAAAAAAAAATCAATATAGTTTTATTTTATTTAATTTAAATAAAAAAGGTAAAAATAAATTATTATCACTGATAATGATCATAATGCGTTTATATTTTGTGAGCAAATATTTTTTAATGAGTCAACAATTCGGATTACATTACGGTGGTTTATTGAAATTCTTGGACAAACATAACTTAAACTCAAACACACGTCAAAATCACATGGTATACTTACTTTAAGAATTTACTTTTTAGAACATTGAAACATTGTAATTAATTTTTTCGGATTGAGAAAAATGCCGCCACGAAACTTGTTGTCTATTTCAGGTGTTAATTTGGGTTGTGATTTTTTGAAACACTTTTTTGTAAGGTGATCCCCATTTGCTTTTAACTTTATGCCATTTTTATTATTTGTTGTTGCAGTGGCAATAGCAGTACACCTTCTGTCAAAATTTGCAAGTGTCTCCCTGAAGCATCAAGATGCGTGTGTAGATTTCCGGTTTTTATTAAGTTTGCAGGCCTGAATTTTAATTTTAACTCATGTTAATAAAACCACGCTGATTCAGATTCAGTATTGATAACTGATATACTCGTATATGCACTCACCCCTTAAAGCAGTTGATAATGATTAAGATTCATTAATTCAAAATATTGAAGCTCCGAAAGCAATCCGGAAGAAAACATTAAACGTATTTTTTTTTATTTTTTCAATTCATACTTAAAAAACTATTCTAAATTCAAAAGATATAAAAAATTGATTTATCATTGTCTCTTTAGAAGAGGGCATCAGACAGCTTCTCATTACAAGAGGGATTGGATTTCAAAATGCAGGGCGTTTCTAATATTTCCAATCGCGCACTAGATGGCATAAATGCCGATACTTTATCGCACTCAAACTACCATCAAAATTATTTACAAAAGGTTTGTACGTTTAATTTTCGTAAGTAATTATACCTGACTACTATTTTCACTTATTTGGATCAACAAATTTATTTTTTCTTGTGTACCGCGACAGATTGCTTTCCATAGTTTAGAAAGGAATGAAAACTGCTTTCAGGCACGCTTCGAAAATTTGGATTCAGTGGGACTTTTAACTCAAGGTCCTTCCTTGGCTGGTGCTGATATCAATTACACAAGACAGCTTTCTGTGAGAATTCATAATTATATTCACATAAATAAAAATATTAATCTTGATTTGATTAGAGTAACTCAGCGGATCTAGCCCAGACGGAAGGCATGTCAAGTTCGTTTTTCAATGACGAATGTATTGAAATGCTGGATATAAGCGGATGTCAAAGTAAGTATTTCTTTTTTTATTAAATGGTCAAGAATAAAAAGCAAATAAAATAATCTCGTCGTGCGTCGTTTGTCGTTCTTTCTCGCTCGCCGATTCCTTCAGACTAACTTATTTATGTAATGACAGTAGCAGCTGAGGGTTTCCGTTCATTGGGAAATAGCGCGCTGCTAGGAAAAAAAAAGTAAAAAAATATTAATTAAATTAAACGGTATCCTCGTCAGATGACGAGTTTACGTCAAAGTCCGTTTGATGCCAGGGCTTCATTAAATCGATACGACTGGTTGTGACATTCGGTCCCACATGATCCCCTATCTTTTCCGCTTCGTATCTGTCATGATTGCTAACACAGATAATTTTGTAAGGACCAAGATATTTTCCCGATATTTTAACGTTCGGTCCAAATTGAGTCCGACGAATCGCTACCAAGTCTCCTGCTCTGTATTTCTTCCACGGATGCCGCCCCCTCTTATATATCAGGCGATTTTCTTCCTGAGTTTTTAATTTGGCGTTTCACGCCATCTGCCGAACTTTCTCTTTTTCATTATTTAATAGTTCCCTTATTTCTTCATCAATCATACGTGATAATTCCGGCTGTGTTTTATTTTTCATCTTCATTCCAAACATCATCTCAAATGGTGTGGCTTTTATACGACGTTGCCAGGTTGAGTTGATGCATGCTTTAAGTTTTTTGCAGTGCATATACCATTTCCTGGGGGTCTTCCATGGACAGTTTGGTGAGAACGGAAATTATTATCCAATTAATTTGCTCTACTATGCCGTCTCCCCTTGGAACGACAGTCGTGGTATTGAAAGTTTTGCTCATGAATGCCGGTCGCCCATCTGTTATGATCCTCACTGGATTCCTAAATGTAGCTTTTTGGATTTCGCTTTAGCTTGTTGATAGTTCCTGCCGCCCACGTCCCTTTAGCTGGGTAAATCCAAGTGAATTTGGAGAAGGCATTCACCATGCAAAGAATGTAACTAAACTGCTTTCCCTTCTTCGTAAGAGGTTCGAGTTGATCAATGTAGAATGTGCTAAGCTGAGTTTCCTTGTCGATGGAAGCAGGAAGCCCTCCTGCTTACCGCCTTTCCTTTCAGACAAAATTCAAGCGATGGAGTTGTTTTGAGTTTGCTCCAGCTTCTTCGTCAAATTTGGCACATAGTAATACCGTTTTATTACCTCACACACCTTCTTCGTTGTACTATAAAATGTCCATCGTTATGCGCACTCTGCAGAAACTCTGTTTGCATCCTTTTTTGGTACGTACAGTAGTTTCCGTCCCTCTTCATCGACCTTGAAAATAACACCTCTTTCACTTAATAAATTTTCATGCATACTGTGTTCTAGTAATATTTTAATAAGGCAAACATTTTCGTCGCTCAACACCCACCCGGTGATTCGTGAAGAAAACTTTTTCCTTTCCATTGTACCTTTAAACACTGCGCAGTCGGTTACAATTTTGAAGGCACTCACCACGGCAAGGGCTTCCAACTCGTAGCTACTATTATTCTGATTCGCGTAAAGCATAACCTCTTCAGCTCCTCGATCCAATCTGAAAATTCACACCTTTTTATTTAAAAGATCGGTTAATGGCCACGCTATAGTAGAGTTTGTTGGATTAAATCTACTGAAGTAACCAGTTAATCCTAAACAGCTCTGTATTTTCAACACATTGTTTGGTTGTGGGAAACCCCCCAACGGTATTCGTTTTCACCTCTGAATTCCAAGTAATCAATGGCTTCGCATAATAACTGTACACAAGAGATACAAAGGACGTACATTTTTGACTTTCTTCATTTACTGAGACATGGAAATATCCACTCTCCAAATCCATGATAGAGAAAATCTTAGCTGAACTCAGCTGATCGAGTTCCATTTCGAGGTAATGGAAACCGGACTCGAACCATGATCTTGTTAAGATTGCGATAGTCGTCACATTATACCCTACTCGCATTTTTTTTATTAGCGAGAACAATTGGAGTAACCATAAGGCTTTGTGCATTCTTCTAATAATCCTCGAAAAATGTGACCATTTGATAGCAACGAAGGAGATCCTACCTTGAAATACTGCTCTGGACTCATTGCTATGGTCATTTGGATAAAACATGACCAAAGCTGTCGCAATTGAAACACCCTTTGACTTATGCTCACATATTTTGCTCTTATGGCCAGTCCTTCCACAATTGAAACACCGCACCTGTGCTAGAATCTTTAGCGTTGAACCTTATTGATTGTTTAGTAGACGAACGTGGCCGTAGAGAGCTCATATTCTTATTATCTGAGTCTAATATCTCATCGTTTGTGCACCATATAACATCACTTTGTTAATGGGAAGTCGTCGATGCCGTCGACTACATATTGGATAACAGATAGGTCGCCCACAACGCCTTTTGCACATAATTCTCCCATAGCCAACAAGTACTCGAAAGTAATTAGGTTCTACATTTGCCGTAGTAGTAGGCAGTATGCCCCTTCGTTATTATCGGCGTACTGTACTTTAACTTTTATAGAATTGTTGTTGGAAATGATCCCGGACGAGCCCGAGACTTCGATATTTTTTTAACATTATTAAATTTGATTTTGTTCAGAAAAACAAGCAAAAGCTTATAAAGAAATGTTTAGAATAAATGATTTATAATTTGGTGATAATTCGATGAAGATTTCAGTAGCAGCTTAGAGTTGCCGTTCACTGTGAAACTGGATCCCACATACATGTGCATATTTGTGGCTATATGTACATATTTTTTACTTACAAAAGTTTCAACTTATTTTGCTATGTAATTTGTTATTTTTTTGTGTTTATAAAATAATTTCTTAATTTGAAAAAGTAAGCAATGTTAATTGCACTCAAATTATCTTACTTTATTTATTTATTATCTTTATCTATTTAGTATCATATATACATTTGCGGACCAGACAAACGTTGTCCTATCCGAAGGTTGGTTTTGGTTCAGCAAATGCTTTTATAATATAAAATAAAATGTACAGTCATTAACGCAATTATTCTGACAACCTTCGTGTGATAGGAAACCAGTGAAACATACACCTGTAATTTCGTTTGTTCTCGAAAAGTTCTTCTCATTATTTGAATTATTAATATCTTGATCACAAGCAACAAAAATTAAGTCTTACAAACTAAAGAGAAAAACATAAGAAATAAACAAACTAAAGTATTAAAACACGTAATAATCACGGCAAAGTATCTGATAGTAAAGAACTCTGAATGTATCCTTGTACATAATTTGGGAACTGTTCAATTTTTACTGTTTATAGAACTTACTAATTTGTTTAAACTCCTTTCACAGTAAATGCCTGGAGTCGGCTAAAGATTGGGCTTTAAGCATCTATAAGATATTTTTGAATGCCACACAATCGTGTCAATCCCCTCGGTATCATAAGTTTCCGTAAGACATTTTTGAATGCCACTCCACGTCGCAATTTTGACTAAAGGAGGTAACAATCCCCTCGCTATCATAGGCACTATTGTGATTTTGGCGCATGGGATGAACCATCACCGACAGAACAACGGGATAAATGTAAAAGCATACAAGGTGCAACTGTATACATTAAGTACGGTTCGCAGTCAAAGGTGCATACTCCTTCAATCATACAACCAAATGCATCCTCGGATAAGAGCATGTTGTTATATAATGTCAATTTGCAATGTTGGTAATAATCATAAATCCATCACTAATGAAAATATTACGTATAAGCATCAAATTGACAGCACCACAGTTCTCTTTTGGATCTTTCATTACATGGGAGACCTTCGACGCAAATAGGTTTGTACTTATCTAAACATTATCTAATCAAGAACAATGGAATCATTTAGCGGTAAAGAAAAACACTGCTTATTGCATACCCCGCGGGTTGCCTACCGTCAAACTTTAAGTTGCATTAATTTGATTTAAGTAACCTTCATTTCTTGGGCAAATTGTCGCCTTTCATAAGGAAGAGCAAGGAACATCCAACAACCGGACAAACGTGAACTCATACGAGTTGGAGGGAAACTCAGACATTCTGAGCTTGGTACAAGTATTAAAGACCCAATTCCACTGCCAAAGCGAAGCAAAGTTTCAAAACTAATTTTGAAAACCTTACACAAAAGACGTAGGTAGGACCCCAAACTTTGGTCGTCTTATCATGGGAGAGATCATTGACGTGAAGAGAGCCTCATCGGAAATCATGCATAAATATATCAGATGCTTCCGATCAAAGCCACAACAAGTACATCAAGTAATGGGAGACCTTCTAAGCGAACGGGACAGGCGTGACTTTGCGGGACCATTTGAGATTTGGAGGCGAGCCACCGACCAGGGATATACCATATTGCAGTAACTTGACTTTCAACTTCAACATTGATGCCAAAAGAAGATAATTAAATGGAAACTTATGCCCCCAAAGATCTTCTCACTTCGGCAAATTATCCAACAGCCATTTTGGAAGAGATGGTCTAAACAAGACCCGTCCCGTTTCGGGCTCCACCCGGAAGTGAGTTGAAACCAATTACACCTGAGTTTCTCAAACTACTACACAATCTTTCATTCTTCTCCTAATTCTTCCGCTGGCTGTGTGCTACACGCATTATAAGAGTCTTAATATCCTCTTGAAGAGCGAGCAATTAATTAAAATAAGCAAGATCTTACTCTACTACAACGATTATCAAAGTGGTTGGACGGCAGCAGCGAATTATCACCTGGAATGATGGTTCAGTTGATAGAGGTAAGAATCTTAAGGTCCAACAAGTCAACGACAATGTGATCCGGATAGTTTAGGCACGAAAAAATAAGGGCGTATTCAAGCGGGATACAACTTAAATTTACCCTTTACCACATGAAACCACCCCAACCCAACCGGAGCACTTAATAGAAATCAGAGTATACGAGCTATTAAAAGGAGACGCGTCCATCCAATCAACGCCATAACGGGCGCATGGAACATCGTTGTGTATCATAACACAACCACATATTTTAGAGAGTTAGAAGTTCTACAGTTATCCCTGCGAAATATGAACAGTTATGAGGATGCAAAACCACCAAAATATTTGGAAAAATAGATCGAGACCAAGCTGAACAATGCAATTTGGGCATTGAACGACTTAATAAGACTATAAAGTACCAAGCTGAACTAACCAAGTGTCAAACAACGTCAGAACTTTTGCATCAACTAGACCTCATAAGCCACATTTCACAATAAACTTGGCAATACCATCAGAAAGACTCAGCATTGCCAATACCGTAAGACGAAAGGCTGACATTCGTCTAACCAATGACAGAATACATGGCTGTTTCTCTGCTTCGTGATCAGTTTGTTAATTTTTTTTTTTAATTATTTGCTCGCTCTTCAAGAGGATATTAGGACTCTTATAATGCGTGTAGCACAGAGCGAGCGGAAGAATTAGGAGAAGAATGTGTGGTTTGAGAAACTCAGGTGTAATTGGTTTCAACTCACTTCCGTGGGTGGAGCCCGAAACGGGACGGAGGATTTTGATATCGACCTATTAACTTTAATCTAATTCACAGGATTTTGTTCGACATTCAACAACTTTGAAAGTTTGGAAGATTTAGTTAAGATTGTGTTTAGATCACAATGAACGACATCCAGGAGTGTGAAAAATCAATTATACATGTGTTATGTAATCTTCCAATTTACACACATAATGAAAACAACGCACCGTGTTAAATTAACTTTTTCAAACATGCTGATGCGCCCGTCTAACATTGTACTTTGCGGAACATCGACGAGAATCAAGTTTGAATACAATTACAAGCATCCAAGACCTAGAGATTCTCGACCCTACTTCCGTTAATAGTTTATGCTGTATGGGTACAAATGGGACATCTCGAAAGGTTTCATCTACACTCAGCGATTGCTTAAAGGTACAGCTAAACTTTTCCTGAGATCAACTGAAGAATGTTTTAAGAAAATACGAGAGATGAAACTAGAAGTCAATCCGTCAGAACCGGTACATACTAAAACCGCTTTACCATCGAGACCAGGCATACAACATCCCACTCAGTCTGCCATAAGGTGTTATAATTGCAATGATGTTGGACACATCGTCACCACTTGTCCGAAACCCCATCGAGAGAGAGGAACGTATTTCCGTTATGGACAAAAGGGACATGTGGTTCGAAACTGTGCCCAGCCGAGCATAGTATTTAATAGTATATATAATTAACTTTCGATAAGGAAAAGTTAAGGGTTAAAAAAGTAAATGTTCTTGATGAAACTTGTTTAGAAGGCGAAGTCGACGAAATTTTGAAAATTGACGCGGGTTACGTCGGAACCAGAGACCGACACACGAGCCATAAAGGGAAAATGCTCAGCGACACTTTCCCACAAAGCCAATGCCCAGGGTCAAGGCCCGAAAGCTGATACCTCAGCTTACGATGTCTGTGAGAACAACATCAGGCGGCAGGTGCATGCACCGGGAAAGCTAGCTCAGCATATTTCACCTATGCTCACGGTCGAATGGAAGACATAGCCTCTCCACTCAGTGCAGTTAGACTCAGACCTTTAAGGGAGGTGCACCTGAATAAATTAATAAAACTTCAATTTTTATTTAAGTTTGTTTTTGTTTTAATTTTTTAAAAAATCAAACGGGGAAACCCCAAACGTAATTGGCGCAGTCGGTAGTTCTAAAATCTAAAGATATTAGAATAGTGATAGAATCTACATTTGTTCTAAAGAATCATAAAGTTTGTAGTGAAAAAATAGACTTAATTAACTAAAGTTATTAAGCAATAAAATAAAACACTAAAGTGGAAAAGTTAGATAAAATAAAAACACTAAGGTAAAGAAGTTTTTGAATAAAACACTAAAGTGTTAGAAAAAGTGCATAAAACTGAGCAAAAATGGCAAATAACGGAGATCAAGCAAACCAACAAATTGCCCTGCCAATAAGTGAAATCCTTAAGGAATCTGGCAAAATAAAGGAATTTACTGGATCGGGGGAATATTCATTAACCTCTTTCATAAGGGAAGTTGAACTATTTCTCCCATGTTATACCGACACTCCGCTCGAAAATTATTTTACACAAAGACATATAATCAACAAAATCCAAGGATCCGCATTAGAAGCCATAAGGACGCTACGAGACAACCCAACATGGAACAACATCAAGAAAGAGCTCATACGGAACTTTGGCGTGAAGGAAAATTATCATACTCTATTCCATCAAGCGTTGTCAATAAAAAATTATAATGTAAGTGAGTATTTTAATAAACTTAAACTTGTTTTAGATAAGCTGAATTGTAAATTCGAATTTGACGCCGAAAAACCCCAAGAATTTTCACCAAAAAATAACGATAAAATGATCCTCAAAACTTTTTTAAATGGCATTGATCCTAATTTGGCCAGTATTATAATAAGCAGACAAATAGATAATTTTAGGGAAGCTTATTTTGTCCTCGAAGATTCAGGACTACTGCATAGAACTAGACAAAACAATTTCAAATATAATCATTTCAATAGCACAGAACCAAAAGAAAGAAAAAACTATAACGACATACATAATAATTCAGGTCAGAATAGAGCTAGACAAAATTCAGGAATATATAGAAATACGACTTCAGGACAGTTTAGACCAGGACAAAGACCCCAACAACGTAACGTTTTTAATAATTCTGGACAATTTAGACAACCATCCGGACACTTCCGAGAAAATTTCCCACGACAAGGTAGACACAACGACGTCACACCAATGGAGACTGATCACATACAACAAGACGCACAAATAAATTTTCATTCACCGCCTCAAGACAAGATTTACCCATAGTAAGACTTACAATAGGAAATGATCAACTTCTGTGTCTCATAGATACAGGATCAACCACTACTCTATTAGACAAAACTAAGCTGAAATCATACAAAAGAGTCCCACTGAAAAACAAAATTAAATTCAATACGCTTTCTGGACATACACTGACTGAAACAGAAATCATAACTGAACTGCCAAAAGAATTCAAGGAAAACGCTTTTATGAGTTGGAAATTGGTAACATTTAAAGATAAAGAATTTGACGGACTTATAGGTCAAAATTTACTAAAACCCCTTCAGGCCGTAATTAATTTAAGCGAAGAATATTTAGAAATTAACGGAAATAAGATAAAATTCGAAAATGCCTGTCCATTTCAATACGAAAATATAAATGTACTACAAAGCTCAGAACAATCCTTATCATCACTCTTAAGAAATGACCTCAGTAGCGAAGAAAAAAACAAATTAGAAGTCTTGCTAACAGAGAATAGGGATCTATTTTACAAAGAAGGACAACACTTAACTCATACAGATAAAATCCGACACGAAATTATTACCACTGTAGACAAGCCTATATTTTCCAAAATCTATAGGTACCCGCAAATACATGAAGCGGAAATTACAAAACAGATTCAGGATATGCTTAAGCAAGGGATTATAACTGAAAGCAACTCACCCTATAACAGTCCACTCTGGATTGTCCCTAAAAAGACGGACAACTCTGGAATTAAAAAATTCCGTATAGTCATTGACTATAGAAAATTAAACGAAGTCACAACGGACGATAAATTCCCTATTCCCAATATAGACGGTATATTGGAGAAACTAGGCCGTGCACAGTACTTCACAACACTGGATCTCGCGAAAGGTTTTCACCAAATTTTAGTCAAGAAAGAAGACAGAAAGAAAACCGCATTCTCGACACCACTTGGGCATTACGAATACGTAAGGATGCCTTTTGGGCTCAAAAATGCCCCGGCGACCTTCCAGCGGTTGATCAATTCCATTCTTAGAGAATATATCAACAAAATATGCGTCGTATATCTTGATGATATATTGATATTCAGTACTACTCTAAATGAACACATCATAAACATTCAGAAAATATTCGACAAAATTAGGGAAAATAATTTAAAAATTCAGATCGACAAATGTAATTTCCTTTCCAGAGAAACCGAATATTTGGGCCATGTACTTACTACAAATGGTGTAAAGCCAAATATGAATAAAATTGATGCCATTCAGAAACTCAAAATACCGCATACTGCTAAGCAGATAAAATCTTTCCTAGGGATGACAGGCTTCTACAGGAAGTTCATCAAAGATTACGCCAAGTTGGCACATCCCATAACAAAGTACCTGAAAAAGAATGCTAGGATAAATGTCAATGATCCTCTCTATATCGAAGCCTTTGAAAAGCTCAAGCTTATATTAACTGATCCACCCGTTTTAAAATATCCCGATTTTTCCAAGAAGTTTAAACTTATCACTGACGCAAGCGACTTCGCTCTAGGTGCAGTCTAAACGCAAGATGGACACCCAATTTGCTACTCAAGTAGAACATTAAATGAGCATGAAAAAAAATATTCTGCTACAGAAAAAGAACTTCTAGGGATAGTATGGGCAGTTAACTACTTTCGACCATACATATACGGCAGACCTTTTGATTTGATGACGGATCACCAACCATTGAAATGGCTTCAAGCCAAACATAAAGGCAAAGATATAAACCCAAGACTACAAAGATGGCTACTCAAATTAGGAGAGTACAATATTAATATAGATTACATAAAGGGAAAAGATAATGTAGCCGCCGACTTTCTAAGTCGAATAAATGCAAGTACAGGAGACATTAATGCGATCGAGACGATCACACAAAAGGAGGGAGAGACAAACTCCGTCAATCTTGAAATCCATGAAATAGACGATGATAACGTAGAAAATAGTACTCCACAACAAGAAAATATTGAAATAGATAACGCAAGCTTAGTAAATACTATACATTCCCAACAAGAAGAACATAATGACCATTTCCCAATATTAGATACAATTGTTAATAGGTTCTACACTCAAATTATTTTAACAAACAATAAATCCAGAGAAATCGAAGTAATAAATAACAAAAGGAAAATCTATGTAAATTCTGACGATATTGATCAAAATAGATTAGCAGACATCTTTAGAAGATTTATAAGAAGAGGAAGAATAGGTATTTACTCCTATCTGAGTGAACACGAATACAATCTTGTTCAACAAAAGTTGATTGAACTATTTTTACCAAGCGAAAGAATTAAATTTTATAAATGTGCATTACATGCGAGAGATATGAGAACAGAAGATGAAGCATTTAGGCAAATAGCAAAGTACCATAAGAATGAAACAGGACACGGAGGTATAAATGAGAATTACGAAGGACTTAAAAAGTGTATTTATTTTAACAACCTTAAAGAAATAATTCAGAAGTATATAAATAACTGCGATACATGCAATAGAGCTAAATACGATAGGAACCCTGTAAAACCAAAACTTAAATCCACAGACACACCCTCTGATATAAACCAGACAGTACATTTAGATATATACACCAATAGTAGGACTAATTTCATTACATTCATTGACAAATTTTCCAAACATGCCACCATATTTCATTTAGAAAATAGAAACAGCGTAACAATCAGAGAAAAGCTTCGACTATATTTTGCAATTAAAGGCAAGCCAATAAAAATAATACTAGATAACGAATTTAGTAACATCAATGTAAAAGACTTTTTACGAGAAGAACAGATTGAGACACACTTCACCAAACCAAACAGTCACACGGGTAATTCCGACATCGAAAGACTTCACAGTACGATAGGAGAAAAAATGAGAGTACTTTCAGCAGAAAATTCAAGGCTAACAACTCAAGAAAGAATTTACAAATGTGTTGAATGGTACAACAAATCTTTGCACTCAACAACAAAATATAAACCCTTACAAATAGAACAAGGTAGAGTTGACAAAGATATCGTTAAAAATAATATGCAAAATAAGAAGACTGAAGTCATATCAAAACGTAATAGCAATAGAGAGGAATATGAGGAAGAAAGAGAAGAAGGGTACGTTAAAAATTACAGAGCGTTAAGGCATAAGCATCAACCTAAATTTCGTAAACTTAATCTTTCAAATGTCCATCCAACTAACATAAAACGTCCATACAAATTTGCAGACTTACTTAATACTGACGATATTGGTACTGACACTGACGAAAATAGACGCAACACTGACGATCGAACAAATTGACAGCAACAACAGATTTACAGAAATCAAGCTAGGAGAAATACAAATTGTAAAATCTTACGACCTTATACTTCACATTATAAGACCGACCGAAATACTTACGACAGTGCAATTTTTAGAAGACAACCTATCACACATTCAGTTTGAAACCGAAAAGACTCTTCTTTCTAGCGAAATAGAAACACTCAAGTTCAAGATACAGACAATCATTCCACATAGACAAAAGAGAGGACTTTTTAATATAGTAGGTAGTGGAATGAAATGGTTATATGGAACCATGGACGATGACGAGAAACAAAACATTGAGAACCATTTACGAACCATTGACGAAAATAATCATAATATAATCAATCAAGGTAATAATCAAATCGTTATTAATCAGCATTTTAATCAAACGTTCTCAACGCTGAAACGTACCATTGAGGAAGATAGGATAAAAATTTCAAATAAACTTAACTTAATAGAAGGCAGAAGCAGTACACTTCTAAGTAAGCTTATATACCTAGAAACACTCATTAAAATTAGAATAATGAATGACAATATAGAACATATACAAAGCAACATAGCTTCAAGTAGAATTGGTTTAATGACTAGTAACATTTTGAATAAAGAAGAAATAAATAAATATAATATAGACTTTGAAAAGCTTAGATTAGTGAAAATAGGAACAGCTTGTTATGATACTGATAAAATTATTTTCGCAATTAAAATACCAAAAGAACTAATAAAAACTAATAAATATCTAATCACTGCCTTAACAAATAACAAATATACTGAATTAGTAATCGAAGATGAAGAAATTGTTAAATTAAATCAAACTATATACACATATAAAGAAAACACAGATTTTAAAGATTTGAGGAAGTCAAAATTATGTATCTATACGCAAAATTGTATTGTAAACAAAAAATATGGCAGTCAACCTTTAGAAATTGAAAATGGTTTATTGTTACTAAAAAACTATAAAAATGTTAATCTTTCGAGTACATGCGATGAACGAAAAATCAAATTAAATGGAAATTATTTAATAAATTTCAATAACTGTAATATTAAGATTGGTAATGAAACATTTAATAATAGAAAAAGAATATTTGAAGAAAAATTTGTTATTCCTTACGAAACTGTTTTAAACTCTACAAAAAATGCATTAACATTTGATGACATTGTAATAAAGCAAATGGAAAATTTAGAACATGTAAAAGAACTGAAATTAGAAAACAAAAGCCATATCGTGTACAATATTTACATTGGAATAACTATAATAATTATTATCATTGTAATATTAATTCTAACATATATAAAAATATATAAATTAAAGAATGAAATAAACAAAACTCAGGAGAGTTTTAGGTTAAAGGGGGGAGAGGTTACGTCGGAACCAGAGACCGACACACGAGCCATAAAGGGAAAATGCTCAGCGACACTTTCCCACAAAGCCAATGCCCAGGGTCAAGGCCCGAAAGCTGATACCTCAGCTTACGATGTCTGTGAGAACAACATCAGGCGGCAGGTGCATGCACCGGGAAAGCTAGCTCAGCATATTTCACCTATGCTCACGGTCGAATGGAAGACATAGCCTCTCCACTCAGTGCAGTTAGACTCAGACCTTTAAAGGAGGTGCACCTGAATAAATTAATAAAACTTCAATTTTTATTTAAGTTTGTTTTTGTTTTAATTTTTTTAAAAATCAAACGGGGAAACCCCAAACGTAATTCGCGTGTTACGATTTGGACGATAAATTTGGATTAAAAATTAATGAAAATTGAAACTTTAACGAAAAACAAAGAGTACGAAATTTATTGAACGAGAGTAATTTGATAAATAAACATTTACCTGAATCATCAAGTAACGAGATAAAGATAGTTTTATTTGAAAAGATCAGTGTTTTTAGCTGTACTCCAAGGTGTTTGCCTCACGCACATTCTTTGCAACTACGTGCAATGTTAGATAACTTTTTAAGTGGAAACATCGTTCGTGAGAGCAATTCACGTTTAACATCTCCTTTTGTTCTAACTAAGAAGAAATCGGTCGAATTATGCTTATACGTTGATTTTCGACAGTTAAATAATATAACAGTCAAGGACAACTTTCCAATCCCTCTTATGGAAGACCATCTTGATATATTACGAAGTAAAAAATATTTCTCCCTTCTAGATCTCAAAAGCGGTTTTCACCACGTAAATATGTCAGAGACCTCAATAAAATGTACGTCCTTCGTAACCCCACTAGGACAATTTGAATTTCTGCTCATGCTTTTCGGGTTGAAAATGCAGCTTTTCAGCGATATATCAACACAATATTTAGTGAGCTTATAAGACCAGGAAAACTGAAAGTATATTAGTTAACTCAAAAATCATCCACGATCGTCTGGATAACATGATGCTGTGCAAATTCCAACATTCCATCACGTACGGCAGCGGTAATTTGAAGACGACTGTGGGAACGATGTCCAGCAGCTGTAATCGGAAGACACCTGTGGGAACGATTCGTCGCGAGGTGATGAATATGGAGCAGATGGTTTAGTATTTAAGCTAAGTTAAGAAAAATTCTTGTGTTGTTGATTTTAGTTTTTGTAAGGGGAAGCTCTGCCCAACAGAGCCGTGAAAATAAAAATTATTTTTTTAAGACAAATAAACTAATGTTTATTTAAGTAGCGCCCGAGCAGCTGGACCCGGTTTAAGGACAGTTGCATTGCGAAAACAAGTTTTTTAAAAATAAAAATATAAAATTCATGAAAAATTTACATCGCTTAAGTCGACCTTAAGTACTCGCCGCGAAGTAGCAAAATGCAACTCATCTAGTGCGTTTAATAAAGAAAGTCGCATTGCATAAGCCGACCTAAAGCAGCTCGTCGCGAGTTACTAACCGTTAAACAATAACACTAGTGCTCCTTGTTCCTGGGTCCACCCATGAGGTGACATCACTGGAGGTCTGTAGACCAAGAGAACCACGTACCGTAAAGTGTGAACGAGATACCTTAGTAGCCAAGGCAAACCGGAAGACTGTCAAATTCACCAGCGTGGGATGTTCGCCGCAACAATAATAATAAGAGTATAAAAAATATTAAAATAGAATTTGCAAAAATATTAAAAAGGGGAAAATAATTAACTATCCAAATAATTATATTAAATTCGTAGATAAATAAAGCTGATCTTTTTTTTGTGAAAATACATAAAAATTAATTTCAACTGAAATAAAATTTAATAATGCCAGACCTTCGATCAGGCGTTTCCACCAACCAAACCAAACCCTCCTATCAGAAACCCTCAGGTTACAATAAGTACTAACTGCTCCTTTCAATCTACTTCGTCCCGCGTGGACATGAATAGAGCGATCGGGTCAACCCCAGAATTAGACGCGTTGATCACACAAATTGTGTGTAGTGTCCTGGAAGGACAAGGTCCCTCTTTGGTCCAAAGCGTTCTGAACCCGTATGCCGATCATTTTAGCAGAAATTATCAAACAATCTCCGCCGACCTGGATAAAATTCCGGACATCGTCTGATGCCTGAGAGAATTTTCTGGAAACCCCGGAGAATTCATATCATGGAAGAGGAGTGTGGATAAGTGTATATGAACCTCCACGTGGCACTCCCAAGTATTTTGGCATCCTCAGCGTAGTGAGGAACAAAATTGTGGGGAATGCAGATATAGCTTAAGAGTCCTATAACACCCCGCTAGATTGGAGATCCATCTCTAAATATCTCGTCATGCATTACGCTGACAAAAGAGACCTTGGCACCTTGGAATACTAGCTCAATTCTCTGGTACAAGGTAATGAGTCAATCCAAACATTTTACCAGGCAGTTTAGAGCCAACTGTCGCTCATACTAAATAAAATTGGTTGTCTAGACATCGGCAATGAGGCTCTGAGACTTTTAACACAAACGTATCGAGACAAGGCTCTGGATACTTTCATTCGAGGCTTAAAAGGAGACCTCCCAAAGCTCTTAGCAATCCGTGAACCGGTTGATCTTCCGCAAGCACTACATATATGCTTAAAATTGGAAAATCAAAATTTTAGGAGCCAACCAGGCTTTTCGTACAAATTATACGTATGCAAAACCACATATTTCATCGCACAGGCAAACATTTTCACCGCATTGTTTCGGCTCAGTTCCACATATGAATAGAGCAGCACAATATCCTCAAGCGTACACAAATAGACCAGTACAATATCCTCAAGCACATATGAATAGACCAGTACAATACCCTCAAGCACACATGAACAGACCAGTACAATATCCTCAAGTATAACAGTTACCTTTAGCACAAGCGAACTCGCCGCCTTACAATCAACAGACTCAACCAAATTTCATCCGCAATCAATATCCTACACCTTTTAATAAAAATCCTTACCAATCCTCACAGAAACCACAGATTAAGCAAGAACTAGTTACACAAGGACGTTCTTTCCAGACAGGACGAATAAATCAGTACAATAGACAACAATATCCTGCAGAGGCAGGAGCGACAGGAAAGTTTCCTCAACAAAACTCCTATCCGTCCCAATTGCAACAGCAAAATTTTTATATAGAACCGGACCCAGAAATGACTGAATATAATGAAGCAATGATCTCTGAAAACAATCAATTTGAGAACACTCTGGAAGAATATATTCAAGACATTCCTGAAACCAATAATCCTGTAGAGACTACCGACTTTACGGACGTACATTTTTAAGATTAACAAGCTCTTCGTTGCCGTTTTTCGAGTGCCGCACGGAGAGCGGGAAAATATTAAAATTCTTAATTGATACAGGCTCCAACAAAAATTACGTCCTTAATAAATCTTTCCCAAACGAGCAATGCTTCTATGCTAACTCCGTAGCAGGAAGTATCCAAGTCACTCACCACACATATCTTAACCTTTTCGGCCTCCAATCCAAAATCAAATTCTACTTGCTCCCAACACTCAAATCATTTCACGGAATACTCGGACATAACAGTTTAAAGGAACTGTCAGCCATTATCCATACTAATGAAGACTATATGACAATATAAAACTAATTTAAAATGCATATAAAATACCAACCCTCTCAAGACGTAAATTCAATTAACATCAGAACGGATCACATCACTAAAGAACAGAGGATAGCTATAAACTCTTTGGTAGCATTTCACCCTTTACTATTTGATGAACCAAATGAAAAACTCACTTTTACCACTACGGTAAAAGGAGAGATCAGGACAATGGATGAGAATCCTGTTTATTCTAGATACTATCCCTATCCGATGTCCCTTAAGGCAGAATTTGAGAAACAAATTCAAGATTTGATTGATAATGAAATAATAAGACCTTCACGGTCACCTTATAACTCTCCAGTGTGGATCGTGCCTAAGAAAATGGACGCATCCGGCTAAAAAAAGTATCGCCTAGTTATTGATTATAGGAAATTAAACTCAGTCACGATAGCTGACCGGTATCCAATACCGGAAATAAACGAAGTACTTTCTCAGCTTGGCAAAAATAACTGGTTTAGTGTTTAGTCAGACATCGAGAAGACTGCCTTCTCAGTAAACAACGGTAAGTACGAGCTCACTAGATTACCATTTGGGCTGAAAAATCCCCCCGCCATATTCCAAAGAACCTTAGATGACATTATTCGCGAACATATCGGTAAGATATGTTACGTCTATATAGACGATATTATAATATTTAGTCAAGACGGAGAATCACACGCAGAAAACATTCGATAGTAGCCGGATAATCCTAAAAGATCTTCGATCCTTTTTAGGATAGTAGCCGGATAATCCTAAAAGATCTTCGATCCTTTTTAGGATTATCCGGCTACTATCGCCGATTCATAAGGGACTATGCCAGAATAGCAAAACCACTAACGAGTCTTCTAAGAGGAGAGAAAGGCAAAGTTTCTAAAAGTGTATCCAGCAAACATCCAATAACTCTCGATGAAAAAGCTCTAGAATCGTTCAATAAAATAAAGCAAAGTCTCGTTTCAAAAGAAACAATTCTCACATATCCCGATTTCAACAAAGAGTTTCAGCTAACTACTGATGCGTCAAACTATGCCATTGGGGCCGTGTAGACCAATAACAGAAGACAGACCAATAACTTTCATATCACGAACTTTAAATAAATCAGAGGAACATTACGCCGCAAATGAGAAGGAGATACTGGCAATAATATGGTCCTTGAAATAAATCCCTACGAAATTACCTCTATGGTAGAGCCAATGTAAGAATATACACCGACCACCAACCTCTGACCTACGCATTGAGCAACAAAAACAATAACGCAAAGATGAAACGTTGGAAGGCAATATTGGAGGAATACAATTATGAACTCCAATATAAGCCCGGTAAAACCAACATAGTTGCAGATGCACTCTCTCGACCACCGCACGAAAGTTTCTTAAATTCCATGTCATCCACAATTCACAGTGACGAAAGTTCACCACAAAATCTGATTCCTAGCGTTGATGTACCGGTCAATGCTTTCAAAAACCAACTTTTTCTTCAAATTGGTACGCCATCAGATCACAAATTCGAAATAATCTTTCCAACTTTTCATCGACACACTATCATCGAACCAGAATATACCCCGGGAAAACTCAAGACAATTCTAAAGAAGCTTCTCAATCCCTCAGTTATTAACCCAATCAAAACTGAAGAACATATCATTTGAATGATTCAGAAAATATATCCTTCTAATTTCAGCAATTATAGGGTTAGGTTTACACAGGTCCAAGTAACAGATGTTAAAAACGAGCAGGAGCAAGAAGACATTATCATCTAAGTTCATAAACGAGCAAACCGCAACGAAAAGGAAAACAAAAACCAAATTCTCGAAAAATACTACTTTCCAGCCATGTCCCGAAAGGTTCAAAAATTACTAGAACATGTAACATCTGCAAACAAAATAAGTACGATAGGCACCCTAATAAGCCCGAACTACAGTCTACTCCCATTCCGACATATCTCGGAGAAATAGTTCATATAGACATCTTCTCAACCGAAGGAAAGCTTGTCCTTTCTGCAATTGATAAATTCTCCAAATACGTTCATGTAAGAATTATAAGCTCAAAAGCCGTAGAGGATGTGAAACAGCCACTGAGAGAAGTTCTTTTCGCCTTTGGCCTACCTAAGACTGTGGTGGTTGATAACGAAAAAACATTCAGTTCAGCTTCAATCAGTTTTATGATCGAGGTAGAGTTAGGAGTCCAAATGTTCCGAACACCGCCGTATATAAGTTCCGTAAACGGTCAAATCGAAAGATTTCACTCAACACTTGGCGAAATCATGAGATGTCTCAAAGCCGAGAACATACAAATTTCCTTCACGGAGCTTCTAGAAAAAGCAGTCTACGCCTTTAATTTGTCAATACACTCGGTCACAGGAAAAAAACCAATTGAAATATTCTTTGGCAGAAAGGTTAGCACCGATCCAATTCAGTTTGAGAAAGCTAGGATAGAAAATATAAAGAAAATTACTGAAAAGCAGGACAAAGACTTGACCTATCACAATAAGAGTAGGCAACCAATAAAGACATATAAGACAGGAGATATCGTTTATGTTAAAATAAATAGGCGCTTAGGGTCCAAGCTTACTGCAAGATACAAAAAAGAAATTTTTGCAGAAGACAGGGTTACTACCGTATTAACTAAGTCAGGTAAAATCGTGCATAAAGCACATATTAAGAACTAAACAGTTTTACTCATAGGTTGGTGACACTGATAGGGAACGTACTGACTGACTACCAAATATTTGACTACTCCAACGCACAACTGCTGACATTAGACAATGGCACTGCAATGCTGGAAAACGGACATTTCAAAATTATTCACGTTATAAACATCGACTTATAGTATACCAAAACATACCGAACGAAATTAACAAGACGGTGACTAAACAATTTAGTGACAAAGACCCGATGTACGCTTTCATGATTCATGACATTGAGCAAACCCAACGACATATTGACAGACTAAAGCCGATAAGTAAGACGAAACGCTCATTAGACTTTTTGGGTTCTGCATGGAAATCGGTGGCAGGATCTCCTGATCACGACGATCTGAAGATTTTAACATCAAAAATCAATGAACTGGCAGAAAACAACAATAGATAAGTTTTAATTAATAATATTATAGAAAAGAAATTTAACGATTTAACTAGAATTGAAAACGAAATTTTAAAAGATTTTAAGGCATCCAATAATCTAAAAAAAGAATACGCACTTGTAATAAGAAGCAAAATAGACATAATAAAAGAAGAAGTAACAAACATTGATTATGCAATAAAATGGGCTAAAGCCAACATTATAAATTCCTATATACTAACTTATTTCGAAGATAAAATAATGGAAAATATGGTTATAAAAAAAAAAGTTACCCTATATAAGTATCGAACAAATTTTTGGATTTAGTAATGTAAGAATAGCAATAAGTAATTTCAAAATTCTATATTTAATAGATAAACCAACTACTGAAAAAGAAATGTGTAAAAGATTAATTGTGAGAACTACAAAAAGGGGAAATACTATAAACCAAATTAACTTCAATACTATACTAAAATGTAAGAAATCAATATTCGGTATACTAAATATGTGTAATTCATTTGAAGACCTAATAATATGTAATAAGAATAGAATCATAGATATAAGTAACACTTCGTGTCTGCCAAAGCTCCTCAACAATTCACCATCTTCATGCACCATCATAAATAATCAACACGTACCAACCGTGGAAGAGATAGATAGTGGAACACTGTTTCTAAACCAATACAATGGCACTATTCGAATTGACGACGACAAGATGAACCTCACAGGGTCCTTCATTCTCCAATTCCAAAACACAACCGTTAAAATTGGCAAAGCTACATTGCATTTAACAGAAGTTTCTATTGTTCAACCGATTTTCGCTCTATTGCAGCCAACATCACCAATAACGAATGTGGAAGAAAAGCTATCCCTAGAAATGGTAAAAGAGCTCCCCCTTACCAACAGAGAGTTCATAGGACTCATAAATAGCGATAACACTTGTCATCAATTGGCATCATCATAACTATCATCATTATGGTTTACCTGTACATTAAACGCAAAGCCAACAACACTAAAATTGTAATTCAACCACAGACAGTGAATCCGTCAGAAGCTCACTCATTGAACCTTGGACCAGGGGCAAGCGAGGATACCACCAATGGCCAACATAAGAGTCCAAGAGTTTCCAGATTGAACAAATTCCACTCTTCTAGAAAGAGTTCAAACGAGGACGTTCGAAAATTAAGCGGGGAGGAGGTAACTCAAAAATCATCCAAAGTTATTCTCCTCAAATAACGGCAAACATCTAAGCACCCAATTGATGACACGATCGTCTGGATAACATGATGCTGTGCAAATTCCAACAGAAGACGACTGTGGGAACGATGTCCAGCAGTTGTAATCGGAAGACACCTGTGGGAATTATTCGTCGCGAGGTGATGAATATGGAGCAGATGGTTTAGTATTTAAGCTAAGTTAAGAAAAATTCTTGTGTAGTTGATTTTAGTTTTTGTAAGGGGAAGCTCTGCCCAACAGAGCCGTGAAAATAAAAAATTTTTTTTTAAGACAAATAAACTAATGTTTATTTAAGTTATACTATATATTGCTACTCAAACAAAGGAGGAACATTTCCAAATTTTATCAGAAGTCATTGAGGTAGTACGGTAAAATTGTTTACAGTTGCGATACGACAAATGTCTCTTATTGTTCGAGAAAATAACATATTTGGGATATGAGGTTTCTGCCGAAGGTAAAGGTCCAAATACATGCGGTTTGCAGGCAGTAGCAGATTTTCCTGCACCTACAAATGTTAATAATCTTCATTCATTTTTGGGCTGGTGCGTACACTTTCGCAAATTCAAAAAGAATTTCTTATTATTATAATATATCCAAACCACTATATGATCTTATTAAAAAGGATGGGGAGTTTGCCTTTGGCGAAAAAGAGTTATTTGTTTTTGAGACGTTGAAGGAAAAACTGCTGAATGCTCCACTGCTTAGTATTTACAATCCTACCGCCGATAGGTACATTGTGATGCGAGTAGCCTCGGGTTTGGTGCTGTTTTGTTGCAGCGGCAGGAAGATAAGTATTTTCATCCAATATTCTGCTTCTCTAAGCGCGCCACCGCACATAAGTATTATTTTTGAATTAGATGGACTGTAGCGAAATAAATTGCCCTTGAACCGAAGTGAATGAAATAAAAAGAAGTCAAACTATCGATGAATTTGCCAAGAACAATTTAATTGGAAAAAGAATTGTACAATTTGAATTTTATACTTAGTTGATACTTAAAGTATGTCCGGGTTCCAAAGGTGTGGTTGTTGCAGCGATCAAGATCCAAGTGACCGAGACCTTCACACAGTAGCTATCATCAGGCCACCCACGCATGCATGGTAAAAGACATCTCACTGCAACTGCAGAGCGAACGAAAATCGATTAAAGCAAATGTATAAAGAGCGTATCAATTGCGAGAGATAACACGCAATCAGAAATCAGTTCGACAAGTGCGTGAGTGGCCCAGTGGGAGCTGCTGCATAATTATTGAGATTCGCCGCAAGAGCATCGGATGATTATGTTACAATGAAGAATAATAAAATGTTAAATGATGCGCGTACAGCGAGTCTCAGTGTTTTCTGTATACAAATTACATTTTTTTGTGTTTAGGATATACGAACATTTATAAAGCAAGTAGCAGCAGTTAAAGTTCAAAGAATTTAGTAGAACAATAAATATAAGATTGAAGTTCAAATGCAAAAAAAACGATAAGATAATATATATTATTATAGCATGAACCCGAAAAATAATATGAGATACTTTGTTAGTTGCCTAGTCTCAAACGAGTTTCAGGACACAGGCAATCGGACGATCCATTGTTCCTGATGCAGTTCTCACAGTGGCGACTCGGACTTGATGATCTGCTCCGGTTGTAACACCTTCGATACGGCCAAGTAACCATTTGGTAGGCGGAAGATGGGGTTCTTTGATGACGACCAAATCTCCTGGCTTCAAGTTATTTGTGCGGTGTTGCCATTTAGGTGTTGCTCCTGTAATGTCGTCAGGTACTCTGTATACCACCTCTTCCAGAATCCTTGGGTCATATTCTGGATCAGATTCCAATGTGACAAGTGATTAAGAGGGATGCTTAATCGACTCGGCTCGGGAACGGCTGTGAGTGGTTCACTTACAAGAAAGAGGGCGGGAGTTAATGGATTTAGATCAGTATCGGACATTGAACATAGAGGACGAGAATTCAAAACAGCTTCTATTTGAGTAAGGACAGTATATAATTCTTCAAATGTTAATATAGCTCTTCCAATAACTCTACGTAGGTGCAGTTTCACTGACTTGACGCCAGCCTCCCACAAACGACCAAAGTGTGGCGCTGATGGCGGGATAAAGTGCCAAGCAATACCGTCCTTGGACAGCGCAGCAGCAATTTTATCGTTGTGAGTTTGATCCAATACAAGCTTGTGCATTTCTGTCAGGCAGCGCTCCCTCGAAGTTCGTCCCGTTATCGCTATAGATATTGCTACACTTTCCCCGGCGAGATGTAAATCTACGTGAGGCAGCGAGGATAGCTTCATGATGTAAATACTGTTTATGTATATCTGTTATAATGAGGGTAGAAATACGGTTAGTTTTAGGGAGAATTATGGGATGTTTTATATTAAACGATACGATAGCATGTTTTATACGTCCACCAACTCGTAACAATCCATCGTTGTCCAGAAATGTGGAATACCTCAATAGTTTTGAATTTGAAGGCAGTTGACCGTAGCTTTTTAATTTCATCTTCGAAATGATACAATTGTATGAATTTAAGAATAGCTATCCTAGCAGCGTAAATTTCTGCGTACTTCAAACCTCGATGAATTCGAGCAGATAGGGGGATTCGACACTCTGAGGAATGCCGTAGGCAATGAGCAACGATTCGAAGCAACCGATACCATGAAGACAAGTCCCTTATAAAATCATTGAAGATATGACCGTCAAAAGAAGTGACAAACACCTGGCGGGTGATTGGCTTCTTTTCCAGTATCACCAATTCACTTTCCGACAGATTAGGCGAAAGTTTAGATGTTGGCCAATGTTCGTCAGCTAAGGGAAGCCATGATGGACCGTTCCACCAAAGACTGTGAGTGCAGAGATTGGAAGGCAGGACACCACGCGACACGCAATCTGCAGGGTTCGATTCCGATGTGACATGACGCCAGGAATATCGCGGCAAAGTTTCGAGAATGGCTGCCTTTCGTTTGGCTGTGAAGGTGGTCCAGCGACGTGGTGGTGAGGAAATCCAATGTAACACTATCTCGGAGTCGCACCACGCGAATATTCTTGCGATATTGGTATTTACCGATTTTTTCACTAAGGCTATTAACCGACTTAGCAATAATGCACCACAGAGCTCGAGACGTGGAATGGAGACCGGTTAAAGTGGGGCTACTTTCGTTTTTGCCGCGACGATGATAATAGTAATGTCACCAGTTGCAGATATAGCGCGTGCGTAAACGACAGCAGCATAAGCGAGCGATGAAGCGTCAGAAAAACCGTGTAGCTCTATAGTCTTTTCGAATGGGAACATATGTCGTGGAACCTTGATTCGATCAAAAACGAAAGCTCTTTTCGGTACAGTAACCACTCTTCCGCGATGGCATGGGGTAGTGGATCATCCCAGCCCAATTTTAGTTCGGCTGACCAGAGCTTCTGGAACATCATTTTGAACAGCACGACCGATGGTGCAAGAAGCCCAAGAGGGTCAAAGATACGCGCAATTTCGGAGAGCAAATTTCGTCTGGTTATCGTGGAGCGCGGGCTAGATTTAGCGATTCGATAGGAGAACACGTCAGCAACCGGGTTCCAGAACATTCCCCATACCTTTATGAGCGATGGGGAATGTTCGGGATCAATAAAGGAATACTCACAGTCTTCGGCCTTTTGGTTTGCGAGAAGCGCCCAACAGTTAGAGCTCCATTTTCGAAGCTGGAGACAACAGCTCGACGAGTTCTGCCTGAAATTCGAGTAACGTTTCTATTGAATTTGTACCGGTCATTACATCGTCCACGTAGACATCGTTAAGCAATATTTTCGATGCATTCGGATAAGTCAAACGATAGTCTTCCGCGAGTTGCTGCAATACACGAACCGACAAAAACGGAGCCGAGGCAGTGCCATACGTGACAGTTCTAGGGCGAAACCTGCATTCCATAGATTGTAATCGCGACACAGCCGATTGTAAGGTATCTCCGAAACTTGGGGAAGGAGTTTTGAATGGAAGCGAAACGGTGTATTTTCCGTCGGGTGAACACGAAACTGTTTTTTGAAAATGATTTTCAGCTGGATCGTCAAAGTTTACATTTGCTTTAACAGGGGAGACCTCTTCTTAGTCCCAGAATCGCTGCAAGAGATCGTCTACGTCGAGAGTGGAATGAAACGAGGATAACTTCCGGTCGTTGGTATTTGGATCAGACAATTCTCCTGAAATAACCCAATCAAGTGATGTTTTAAATGCTATAGGAGTCCCATCGAGTCCATGAATTTGTTCTCCACCGAAGATATTCCAAACCTTGTCGGCTCCCAAGAGAACATCAATTGAACTAGATTTGTTGAAGTAAGGATCCGCTAGTTCTAACTTCTGAATATGCTTCCCTGTCGACGCATCGAAGGATTTTGATGGCAAATTCGAAGTCAATTCACCAAGCACGAAAGCATTGACCGATAAATGGGTGGAATTGTAGCGAGAGAAGAGTTGTATAAAAACGCAACCCTTTGTGAAATCTGCTTCCTTAGATGATAGTCCCATGATAGGGATGCGAGAGTGCTTTCTTGGAAGACCCAACCTTTGCACGTACGATTCAGCAATGAATGAACACTGTGATCCTGTGTCAAATAAGACTCGACAGTCGAGAAACCGCCCACGGCTATCTTGAAGTTTCGCGAGAATGGTTGGGAGGATGGTTTGTTTTTGAAACTCAAGCGAATGATTACTAATCAATGGGGAATATGCAGCAGATGTGGAAGGGATCACGGAATGATCAGATTGGTGCGAAGCAGATGATGACGAAGGCAATGGCAGAGGCACTGCAGCGGTAGGACTCGAAAATCGCGAAGGTAATGAAGAGACTTTATTTTTGACGATGTCTCGATGAACCAGGGAATGGTGGCGAGATTTACAAACGCGACAACGAAACGATGACCGGCATTTATTGGAGGAATGACCAATCCGAAGACAATTGAAACACAAGGATTTTGTAATGACGAAATTTCTACGAGTAACAATGTCTGAGGTAAGAAACTGATTACACTGGTACAGTTAATGGTTACCTTGGCACATGGAACACTGCGCACTGCTATCTGAGGCTTTCACTACATGCGCTCGAATCTGAACCGATTGTTTTCCACGGGAGGTGACTGACCGATTAAGAGTTTGATACGATTCGAGTGCATCACATCGACGTTCAAGAAATGTTAGAAGATCCGCTATCGAACTATCATCACGAGACCCGATTTCTTCAGCCCAAGCATGCTTTGTATCACTGTCAAGTTTAGAAATCAAGATGTGGATTAACCAGGGATCTCTACCATTCCTTCGTATCGCGTAAAGCCCACGAATTACTTCGTCCGCACCATCTGTTATCTTTCTGAGAGTTTGCACGTTCGACACGTTCATTGTAGGAAGTGAAAGAAAGGTTTGCACAAACGATTGGATGATTAAATTGACCCGATCATAGCGTTTTTCTAATCTATCCCATGCTTTGATGTAATTTGCATCTGAAATCGCCATATGTTTTATCAAATTGGCCGCATCTTCACGTAAAAAAGACTTTAGATAGTGAAATTTTTGCGTTGGAGTTATATTTAGTTTACTATCTACGGAACCCAAGACAAATCTTTGAACGAAGGCCAATCTTTGTAATTGCCCGAAAATGGAGGCAAATTTACAGATGCACATGTGCTACCCGAAGAATCAAGCTTTTGTCTGCTGATTTACCAGTGTTTTTAATGCGCAATTCAAGCTTCAGCTTGAATGGTAGATTGTCTATCGCGAATAGCTTTTTTCGAGCCAGAATGTGCCACAAAATATTTTTCTTCGTACTGACCGAACTCACTTTGACATTCCCCTAGCTCATCGTCTGCTACTAAATTTTGCAGAAGTTCATTGTGCAGCGACGAAAATTCTGACCACGCTTCAACGACTCTGCTTTATCTTATTTCTAGCATCTCATTATAGTCGATTCTTCGATGGATGCAATAAAATCTACCGCACGTGTTAAACATGCTTTCGCATTACCGCGTTTTTGCTTATGTATAATGGAAATGGAAATGTAAGATATGGAAAAAAAACAAAAGTGAAATGCTTCTTCACCGATTCACAGAATATCCTTAGTTAATTATAGCCACGTGTCCTATGATTGCTAAGTTTATCTGCCACGCTGGAAAAGTTCTAAAATCGCCTAGCTCACATTAAGTCTGTATTAACGAAAACCACGCACACGCAAGTTACATACCTCAGCAATGAGCATCCGCAAACAACAGGAAATGCTGAGCCAGAGCTTACCAATGACCTGCCAAGTTCATACAAAATAAAAGCAAAGACAAAACCGCTTGCTTGGTGATTGGTATGACACGATCGTCGGTCATTCGCATGAACTGGCTTCCGTTGATGTTGCGGCTGCATCAGCATTTGTTAGATCGTAAGTTTGTAAGTAAGAAATCGGGGAGTCTTGTTTGAAGTGTGACCTAATAAAGTTGGCTTGTTCTTTCTTGTGTTTTTAATTTTGATTTTTTTTATTAAATTTTTATTTGGCGCAGTCGGTAGGATTCTCTTCAGTGGAATTAGAATCCAGTGAAACGAACAAAAACTATAAAAGTGCAAAAAGTGTTAAAAGTGCGAAACACAGTAATCTAAAGTGAAATTTAGTAGATTACGAAGAAACGAACCCTAAAAAAAAAAACAAAAAAAACAATCTGGAGAGGAGAACGATTCGAAATCGAATTTTGGACAACAATAGAGGAATGGCGCAAAATATAACTGAGCAATGCTTAGCTGTTCTGACAGACATATTAAGCCGCCAAAATCAACCGCTTACATTGAGGAGCAGGCTCGAGAAGGAACTCCGGTATCTTCCTATCTTTGATGGTCGTGTGGGCACTCTGCCAGCCTTCATTTCTTCAGTGGACAGAGCCCTCGAGGAATATGAAGCGAACCAGAGGAGTGATGTATACACAGTCATCTACAACGAGAAAATCATCGGAACAGCAAAGAATTTTCTAACAACATCACCTCCATTGACCTGGGAGAGCTGCAAGAAAAAATTGAAACTCCACTTCAAGGCATCGAAGGACCAAGGGAAGATTATGAAGGAGATCAACTTTTTAAAAGTAAGTTCGATTTCTAAATTATGTGATAAAGTAAGGATTATTGTTAGTGACATTGCAGAATGTGCAATTTTCAGTGATTCCCAAATAATGATTGTCAATCATTTAAGTAGCTTTCTAGTTTTAAAAATTAAAGAAATAACTGCAGGTGCTTTAGCAGCTGAACTGCATGATGTGTATGAATTGGAAAGTATTCGGGAAATACTAAATAAATAGGTTGGTCAAGATTGTTTTAATTTGAAAGAACAAAAATTTAATAAGACGTTTAGAAAAAATAAACTAATTGCATCCAGGCCAATACAAACTAATATTTCACCACACACAAATTTTCACACTAACTATCAAAACAATTACCACCAAAATAATTCTACTAACAATAGTAATTCGAGGCAAACTCGGAGGATTTTCAATAGCAATAATAATAATAGAAGTCAACAGTCCAGGAATAATACAAATTCTAGCTATAATTCATCCAGAGCAATGGAAGTTGACACCGTTAGTAATAGGGACGAGGTAAATTTAATTTCACAAAATGAGTTTTTTATAAACTAGCCTCGGAGAACAACAAAATTTTCATTATTCTAACTTTTAGTGAAGAAAAATACATTGCTATGGTAGATACGGGTTCTACGGTTAGTCTATTAAATTTAAACAAAGTGCCTAGAAGGATATACGAAAGCATAAGAGGGGAAGTGACTTTAACAACAATAGAAGGACAAGTTACAAGAAATATGGAATATGTGAAATCTAAATGTCCAGTTGAATTTGGCCAAACTCCAACTGCTAGATTTAAATGGGTGAAAATTAAATTAGAGAAACCGTATGATTTTCTGCTTGGAATGGATTGGTTAGATAAAAACGTTAGAATAATAGATATTGAAAATCAGGAAATTGTATTACGCAATGAAATAAGGATACCATTTCTTAATAAAATAGTTCAGGCCGAAGTTAACACTTTAGAAGAAGGTGCCCTTGAAAATATAACACTAAACCATCTTAATGAAGAAGAAAAATGTGGTTTAATCAAGCTTTTAGGTAAATTTAAAAAAATATTTTACAAAGAAGGAGACAAGCTTACTAATACAACAAGTATTGTTCATGAAATTCGAACTACGACAAATGAGCAGATCAATTCCAAATTATATAGATATCCACCTCAGCATGAAGCAGAAGTAAGGAAACAAATGAAAGAAATGGAAGCTCAAGGCATAATCAGGAAAAGTAAGAGCAGGTACAGTTCACCGATTATAGTAATCCCTATAAAAAGACAACTCAGGAGTACTAAAATTCCGAATTGTGGTAGATTACCGAAGACTAAACCAAGTCACGATTGACGACAAATATCCACGTCCCAATATAGATAGTATATTGGACAAGTTGGGCAAAAGTCAATATTTTACATCACTAGATTTGGCAAAGGGGTATCACCAGATTTTGGTAGCCGAAAAGGACATAGAAAAAACGGCATTTGTTACACCATCTGGATTATACGAATATGTCTAGATGCCGTTCGGATTAAAGAATGCACTGGCAACTTTTCAACCTCTAATTAATGAAATATTGAGGGACTTTATCAATAAAATATGTGTAGTGTATTTGGATGACATCTTAATTTTTTCGACTACACTAGAGGAACATCTGAATTCATTGCAATTAATATTCAAAAAATAAAGTGAACATAACTTGAAAAAACAACCCGATAAATGTTGTTTCATGAAAAAAGAAACCAATTTTCTAGGTCATATTCTTACTACGGAAGGGATTAAGCCAAATCCTGATAAAGTAGAAAATATAAGGCGAACTGAACTACCTAGAACAGAAAAGCAACTTAAAAGTTTCTTAGGCATGACCGGGTTTTACAGAAATTTTATAAGAGACTATGCCAAAGTAGCACATCCACTAATAAAATATCTAAAAAAAGATGTAAATATTAATATTAACGATCTTGAGTATATTGAAGCTTTTGAGAAACTCAAACTTTTGTTGTCGTCTCATCCTATCTTAAGGTATCCAAATTATGAGAAAGAATTTATTGTTACAACGGATGCTAGTGATTATGCAATTGGAGCTGTTCTTTCGCAAGACGGTCATCCAATATGCTATGTATCCAGAACGTTGAACAACCATGAAAAAAATTATAGTGTAACTGATAAAGAATTTTTGGCTATAGTTTTCTCGATAAACTATTTTAGACCTTATCTCTATGGAAGAAGGTTCAAAATTGTCACTGACCATGCACCATAAAATATTTAAATTCAAAGTATTAAGGGAAAGGATTTTCACAAAGGAACCAAAGGTGGCTTCTTAAATTACAAGAATATAACTATGAGATCGAGTATCTTAAAGGGAAGGAAAATAAAGTGGCTGATTGCTTAAGTAGGTTGGAAAAAAGTCCTCAAATTAATGCAAAAACTAGCAGTGAATCCAATATGGACCTGTCTGATGCAATGTCTTCAGTAGAAGAGCGATTACGAGACCATATACCAATAAAAGAAGAGATAGTTAATAAATACAAAACTCAAATTATTTTAACTTATCGTCAAGTAAAAGAAATAGAAATAAAGCTTGGAAGGATGATAATAGATATCAATCCGCAAAGTGAGGACTTAACTATTAAATATATATTAAAAAAGTATATTAAATCAGGAAACATAGGCATTTATTCCGAAGTAGATGATAGAGAATATAATAAAATAAAACAATGCATTATAGAGCTGTTCTCGGAAAATCCACGAATCAAGTTTAGAAGAGCAACAAAAAGAGCGCAAGAAATAGAGAACGAAGAAGAATGTCATAAACAAATATCTCTATATCATTCAAAGGAGTCATTACATAGTGACATCAATGAGACCTATCAAACACTAAAAGATAAAATATACTACCCGAAGTTGCAAGAACATATACAACTTATCATTAATAATTGTGAAAAATGCCAGGGAATAAAGTATGACAGAAATCCAATAAAGCCATTATTTAGCATTACCGAAACACCAAATCAAAAGAATGAAATTACATTACATTACAAAAAGCAAAGTTTTGTTACCGTTTTTGATAAATTAACTAAATTCGCCGTTGCATATTTAATTAATGAAAGAAACTGGATAAAACAGATTGGTATATTAGAAAACTATCTAGCTACTTTTGAGACAATGAGCTTAAATCAGAACAAGTGATTTAATTTTTAATGGAAAAAGGCATAGAAATACACTGGACAAAGTCCAATAGCCATACTGGAAATGCTGACGTTGAAAGACTACATTCCACTTTAATTGAAAAGATTCAGGCAATAGAAGAAGATATTTCAGTGGAACAAAAATATATAAAGCAATTGGAAATTATAACGATAGGTATCACTCAACAATTGAAATGACTCCTAGGCAAGCTAGTAAAATAACAAATATTAAATCATTAGTAGAAAAAGTAAAGAAGAAAAAATACAAAAATACACAAAAAAACAATAAAAACAGAGAAAACTATGTTGAAAATAGGAATGAAGGATATTTCTAAAATTATAAGAGGGTCAGACATAAAGACGAACCATATTTTAGGAAGTTTCAATTAAAAAACGTGCATTTATGTAATATTAAAAGAGCTCCTAAATTTGCAGGTCATAATAGTGTTTTTAATGGTGAGGATCATCGCAGTCCAGGGACTTCTACAAGTACATCCTATTCGAGAAGAAAACGGGTATGTGAAAATAAGAATTAAACAAGTTCAGATAGCTTATAACACTGACACAATCTTACATATAATAAATCCATCTGAAATGATGAGCATTTTAGATCAATAAGCACTTAACCTAGCTCACTTAAAATTGGAAGATTCTGTTGCACTTTATTCCGAAATCAAATTAGTTAAAACTAAATTACGAACCATTAGTAAAACAAATAGACAAAAAAGGGGTTTATTTAATTTCGTTGGTGGAACTCACAATTGGTTATTCGGAACAATGGATGACAATGATCGACAAGAAATAGCGGATCATTTAAAAGTTACAGACACTAATAACCATAGAACTATTGAAATTCTTAATCAACAAATTAAAATAAACGACCATTTTAACAGAACACTACACGATTTGAAAACACTAATAGAAAATGATAGAAAAAAAAATTTTAGATTCATACAACACAACAAATAACATAGTTAAAGACCTAAATTACAAAGTTTTATTTTTGGATCAAGAAACTTAACTAAGGTACTTAGAAAACAAAGTGAATCAAATACTTGACAACATAATGGCAACTAAGAACAATTTAATTCATCCAAGTATGTTAACAATAGAAGAGCTAGACTATTATAATATTGATTTTCACAAACTGATGCTTTTGAAAGCTGGAATAATGGAATTTAAGAACGATTGTTTGATATTTGCAATAAAAATACCAGTAAGTTATATAATAACAGATTTACAATTAATAAAACCTATACCAAATTCCAATGGTTGGCAAATAAATGCATCAGAAGAATTAATTGTTGAAATAAATAAACAAATATACGAATATAATGAAAAAGCTCTGTTTAGACACTTAAAGCATAGTAAAAATTGTATTTTTCAGAAAACATGTCCATTGGCTTATAACAATGTTACAAGCATAGAAGAAATAGATGATGAATCTGTTTTGTTAATAAATATGATTAATGAAACCCTAATACAAGATTGTGATAGAAGAAAGATAAATTTAATGGGAAACTACTTAATCAATTTTAATAATTGCACATTAGAGATCAAACAAAATAAATTTTATAACAGAAAAATTACTATTACTGATAAGTACTATTATCGAGAAAATAATGTTAAGGAAATGTTTATTAAACCAATAAGATTTAATGATATAATAATAAATAGTATGGAAAATTTGAAAAAAATTAAGGAGCTGCAATATCATAAAAATGTAATGTACGGCACTAACATAGGCCTTATATTGATAATAATCTTTATGGCTGTAGGTATGATCTTCTATGTCTCTTGGAAAACTAGAAAAAATAATGTTTTTATAATTAATAACATGAAGCCGGAGGCTTCTGATTCAAAGCAATGAGCATCCGCAAACAACAGGAAATGCTGAGCCAGAGCTTACCAATGACCTGCCAAGTTCATACAAAATAAAAGCAAAGACAAAACCGCTTGCTTGGTGATTGGTATGACACGATCGTCGGTCATTCGCATGAACTGGCTTCCGTTGATGTTGCGGCTGCATCAGCATTTGTTAGATCGTAAGTTTGTAAGTAAGAAATTGGGGAGTCTTGTTTGAAGTGTGACCCAATAAAGTTTTCTTGTTCTTTCTTGTGTTTTTAATTTTGATTTTTTTTATTAAATTTTTATTTCGCACGAGCAGTTTTTCACGATTTTTTTGTTTTTCTTATTTTTAATTTAATTTGTTGTAATATCCCGCCGCAGGAGGACCAAATGTTTTTGAATTAGATGGACTGTAGCGAAATGAATTGCCTTGGACCGAAGTGAATGAAATAAAAGGAAGCCAAACGATCGATGAATTTGCCAAGAACAATTTTATTGGAAAAAGAATTGTACAATTTGAATTTTATACTTAGATGATACTTATGTCCGGGTTCCAAAGGTGTGGTTGTTGCAGCGATCAAGATCCAAGTGACCGAGACCTTCACACAGCAGCTATCATCAGGCCACCCACGCATGCATGGTAAAAGACATCTCACTGCAATTGCAGAGCGAACGAAAATCGATTAAAGCAAACGTATAAAGAGTTATATTTCGTACCTCTGTTAAACACGAAATGTCTCAGTCAAGTGTCTTTATTCATTCATGTAACATATGACATTTGTACAATGTTAAACAGAGTTGCCAGATTGGCACTTCTTAAATAATAACTTCATCTATATACAACATCTTCCCCTTTTACAAAAGTTAAATAACTATTTAGCTTGAACAGTAAATGTTTGGTTTTTTAACAACTCTACCGTAACGTGTAACGTAATCGGATTGGTTTGCTGACATAGTGGTGGAGGGCTTAGATACTTTGAATTCATTACTATTTGCATCTTTATTTTCATTGGTGTTTGAATTTGAAACCATCTCGAACCGATTCAGAAGCACAGTGGATTTCTGCTGAGCTAGGTTGGGATAGGTTCGATCGTGAATGTTTGCCTGATGATAAGAACGCCTTAGGTGTTCGGTATTTCTACGAATTAGTCTATTTTGTTCATTCCTGATAATGTTGGAACGGGGAGAGCTGTGTTTTTCCACTACCTTTGCAGGTTTCCATGTACTCCCGTGTTTATAAACAACATTTTCACCTTTTTTAATCACATCGCCTCTCTTCTTTCCCCTATCGTGAATTTCAGAATATTTCATTTTATATTCATCTACTTTTTCATAAATATTTTTAACTAATTTAGGTTGCAATGCTGCTGTTCTAATGGGAAGCTTAGTCCTTAAATGTCTGCTCATAAGGATTTCAGATTGTGAATATCCTACGCTCGTGAGTGGAGTTGCTCTGTACTCCAAAAGAGAAATACCGATGTCAACTCGTTGTTCAAGTGCCTTTCGTAAAATTGTTTTTGCAATATGCACTCCCTTTTCAGCTAAACCATTCGAACGTGCATAACGAGGGCTTGAAAAACTCAAATTAAAGTTCCAATCGTTTGCGAATTCACACATTTTAAATGAATTAAATGGTTGATTATCTGAAACCACAGTTTCAGGTATCCCGTGAGTAATGAAGACCTTTTTAAGGGCTTTGAACACACTTTTTGCAGTTCTATCTATTAATGAGTTTATTTCTAGCCATTTTGATACATATACGACCAGAACTAAATATAATTTCCCCGCAAAATCAAACAAATCACTTCCCACTTTTTGAAATGGATACATTGGTGTGGAATGTGGAATCAGTTTATGGTAAGGATTATTTGTTTTATGTTTCTCACAAGTTCTGCATTTAAAAATAATATTTTCTTTGTCTCTATTCATATGAGGCCAATAAAATAGTGATTTTGCACGAGTTTTTGTTTTACTTATGCCAAAATGCGATTCGTGAAGAAGACTTAGTACCTCCTGAATTTATTTTCGAGGTACACAAACTCTATCGTCATAAAATAGCAATCCCTCCTCAACAAAAAAATGTTCTTTTAGGTTCCAATAAACTTTAAACTTTAAAGATTGTTTCGATTTCGGCCATCCGAAATTGTAGAAACCTATTAGTGTTTGCAAAACTACATCATTTTTTGTTTCTTCCTGAAATAGTGCTTTCTTTGACTCGCTTAAATTAACAGTATGTACTACATCTATTAACGAGCTATCAGTTTGTACGGCGGAGTTTCTAGATAACAGATCTGCTACATGAAGTAGTTTCCCTGGTACATATTGAATATCTAAATCATATTTCAGAAGTTTGAGTTTCATACGTTGGAGTCTATTTGAATGTATTTTGCTTATATCTTTCTTCATAATACCTACCAAAGGCTTATGGTCAGTATGAACTGTGATTTTACGTCCATATATATAGTTATAAAATTTCTCACATGCATACACAATACTCAAAAATTCCTTTTCTATCTGAGCATAATTTTCTTTTGCTGCTGATAAACTTTTGGATGCAAAAGATACTGGCTTATTATTTTGGAAAAGGCAGCACCCCAAGCCATTCTTTGATGCATCGCTCTGTAGTATTATGGGCAAGTCTGGAGAAAAACTATGCAAAATTGTAGCCTTAGATATATTATCCTTAATCTTTTCTAGTATTTGCGAATGGTTTTTGGACCAAATGAATTCTACGTTTTTTCGTAGCAATTCTCGTAAAAGTACATTAATTTCAGCAAAATTAGGTAAAAAATCTCTTAAAAAATTTAAAGTTCGAAAGATCTTTTCCAAATCCTTTCTACTGTTAGGATCCTTGATCGCTTGAATAGCTTTGATCAGGAGCCAGTCCATCTTTTGAATAGCTATGCCCTTAATATTTAAGCTGTTCAACCTTATACTGCAACTTGCTTGGATTGAATTTGACATTTATCTTTCTAGCCCATATTATAACCCGTTTGAGATTTTCATCGTGCTCCTTTTCTGACCTGCCGCCTACCAATATATTGTCGATGTAGACGAAGCAGCCAGGAAGGCCCCCGAAATATTTTGAATTGACTTTTTGAAACTTCTCTGGTGCAATATTGACACCAAAAGATAGCAATTTGAAGTTGAATGTGCCAAAGGGCGTACTAAACACTGTCAATTTTTAATTTTTCGTCCAGCTCAAGCTGCCAAAATCCGTCCTTTAAGTCAAGGACTGAAAAATATTTCATATTCCTCATTGCGCAACGAAAATCTTCAATTTTAGGAATAAGGAAATGTTCATGTTTAATATTAACATTAAGTTCTCTCGGATCTAAACAGATACGTAAAGAACCATTAGGTTTTTCAACTATGACTAAATTATGAGACCATTCAGACGGCGTATCCTTCTTTGTTATAACATTTTACTTCTCCATAGCTTTTAATGTTTCCTTCAACTTTACCCTAATAGTGATTGCTACCCGCCGTGGAGGGTGATTGCAAGGCACTGTGCCCAATTTAAACTCAGTGGAACACTCATCCGGGAACCTACCTATACCCGTGAACACATCTCTATTGAGCTCTATAAATTTCTGTTTATCACTTTTCATTACATCAAGGGCATTCACATTAAATTGAATACACGTTTTAAGACCTAAAATTGGTCTCGAATTCACGTTTGTCACCACATATCTGGTACTCAAACACTTGCCTTTATATGAGGTCGGCAAAACAACTTCACCTACCGTATTAAGTTTGAAACCACCATATGCTTCCAAATTAGACTTAGTTGGTTTCAAATCTATTTGCTTAGAATTTAATATGTAAAGGGGCAACACATTGACATCATGATTCCGTGCTATGTACTTCATTAACGGAATCCACATATAGATCCGAATCACCACTGTCAATATGCTCGACCAAATCCCTAACTTTCGCTTTCTTATTACACATTGATTGGAAATGTCATATCTGTTTACACACCAAACATTTCTGTTGCAAGCCGGACAAAATCCATACTTATGTTTTTTACCACATTTTATGCACTTATTATTTGCACTACCTTTAAATTGTTTTTGGTTTACATAATAATTTTTATTTTGTTTAATATTACCTTCCTCTTTGCTCTGTCCCGGACCCCCGCTTCTGATTTTTTTTCGGCTGATACCATCTACGCTGCTATGCATGTCTTTGGCTTGGATCGCTGTTAATTCGGCTACGCTGCAAAACACCTTTGCTTTGGGCAAATCCAACTTGTCAATTTTTACACAGCTGTGCCTGTACATTATGATCCGCTATTCCAATCACCACTCGATCTCGCAGCATTGATTTCTCTTGATCACCGAATTCACAGCTTTTGACCAACTTCGATATATCGGCTATGAAGTGATCAAACGATTCACCTTCCCGTTGACTCCGCGTGTAAAAAATGTACCGCTCGTAGACCACGTTGTTTCGTGGATTGCAATACATCCCATGTGCTTTCTTTAGCTCCTCAATTTTTTTTCCCTCTTCTTGAGTGATCGATATTGTGCTGTACCGATCAATTGCCTCTTCCCCGGCACAACTTAGAAAACGTACAACTTGTATTTCCTCTGCCTCCTTATTCGTTTTGGTGGCCACTGCATACCGTTGCTTAAATTTTGCCCAGTTCTCTTTCAAAAAACTCAAAAAACAAAAAACATTTAAAACTGATGGACCCGGTTTTTGAAAATCCACTTTGAGCTCCAATTTTTTCTTTTTTCAGTACCACTTCACTACTGCTTTTTAAGTTTCCGATTCGGCTGCGCCATGTTATATTTCGTACTTCTGTTAAACACGAGATGTCTCAGTCAAGTGTCTTTATTCATTCATGTAACATATGAAATTTGTACAATGTTAAACAGAGTTGTATCTTAATCTATATACAACATATCAATTGCGAGAGATAACACGCAATCAGAAATCAGTTCGATAAGTACGTGAGTGGCCCAGTGGGAGCTGCTGCATATTGAGCATCGGATGATTATGTTTCAATTAAGAATAGTAAAATGTTAATTGATGCGCGTACAGCGAGTCTCAGTGTTTTCTGTATACTAATTACATTTTTTTGTGTTTAGGATATACGAACATTTATAAAGTAAGTAGTAGCAGTTGAAGTTAATAGAATTTAATAGAACAATAAATATATAGTAAGTTTGAAGTTCAAATGCAAAAAAATGATAAGAAAATATATATTATTATAGCATGAACCCGACAAATAATATGAGTTACTTTGTTCGTTGCCTAGTCTCAAACAAGTATAAATAACACTCCTACGAATTAGAAACTCTGGCAATAATTTAAGCTCTTAACCGATTTAGGATTAATTTAACTTTAACTTTAACTGGCATTAAGCTCAGCATTATAACGGATTGTAAATCCCTTACGCTTACTCTGAATAAAAAACTCTTAAGCCCGAGGATTGCTCCATGTCCCGAGCCACTTAGCAGGTGTCACAACGTCTTGACAATCGAAGCAAATTCCATTGAACATATCCTGTCTGCATCTTAGCAGAGAGATCCGATAATAAAAAGATTGGTCGAAACTTTGTCTAAAAGGGAAAGCCCTTCTTATGAATTGATAAACGGCCTTGTGTATAGGAAAATTAATCAGAAAGTATTTTTTTTATATTCCGTCGACAATGGAAATAGATCACCCTTTTCTCTCGAAACAACCTAAGACGTTTCCACTTTTAACTTGCCCTTCCTCAGGAAACTTTTTACTAAAACTTGCGCTGAGCTATCACTTAAACATCACTTAAAACTTAACATTCTAACTAGTGCTATTCTAATAAATATAAATATATCGGGCTTTGCTTTTTCTGTTTGCAGAGTTTAAACTGTTGTTTCGATATAAATTGTGAAAGACCGCTTATGTCAATTCCTTGTCCAGTGTATTTTCGAAATTATTTCTACGACCTTGTACGAGGCACCTCACCTCACAAAAAATAAAATCATTTTGTTTAATAAAAACAAATGTAATATTGATAAACTGGCGCCCGAGCAGTAGGGACAGCAGGGCTTAAGTCGTAGAAAGGCTTAGTAAAAATTACTTACGATCGCGAAGTAAACATTTAAATAAAATCCTTTTTAAGGGCTGACGTGTTCGTTTTGATAAAATCCTTTTTAAGGACTGACGCGCTAGTTTTAATAAAATCCTTTTAGAGGACTGACGTTCTCGCGAGTGAAACGTCTGTAAATTCCCTGTGGTCACAATCGCGTAGTGGTGAAAAGACTGTTTTGTCTAAAAGGCCCCGAAGTAGCCCTACATCAGGATATAGGAAGACAAAACGGAAGCTGATTGAAGCTAGGCGCACCATCCGTTTAGAGCTGATTTTCCGGAAGCAAATGGGGAATCTGCAGTTTTATTTTATATTGTAAGTTATTGTTATCTAAAATTGAAAGTCTATTAAGAGATTAAATTAAGTATATATAATTGAACATAGTTAATCAAAAAAGTGAATTGTGAATTTTTCTTCATCATAAGAAGCTGGTAAAGGAAACAAAAAAATTTATTTACAAATATAAGTAACAAGTTCTAGAAAATCGAAATAATTAATAATTGGAATTTAATAAGTAAATAGCGAGTTCCTGCATTATCATTTTCTAATATATCTTTGCTTTTCGGTCTCTTTTACTTCAAATTGTTTTGTATTGCGTATTAATTAAACAATCAATTCGCGTATTAATTACAAATCTAAATATAATTTACACATTTGTATAATATAATGATCGGTATGGTCAACACAAGATCGGGTGCGGGTGAAGAAGTACCTCCTTCGAATCAAGGGCAAACCGCTTCAAGCTCACCCCCTCCTACTTCCCAAGGACCTTCTTCTTTCCAAAACCAACCATCTAACATTAACCCCTCTACCCAATTTCAACAAGTTATCAAATTCCAAGTAATGTTCCTTCTCTTTGTCTGCCACCCACTGCAAACCAAGACCAAAATTGTTCTTTCCATTCGAGCGCATCTTAAGCTGAAACTCAGGAGATTAGATCCACACCTGAATTGGACGTTCTTGTGACGTCAATAGTTAGTCGAGTTCTAGAGCAGCAGGGTAAACAATTAGGAGAAAGTATTTTAAATCCAAGTGCGCAACGTTTCTCTGGCATAGACCAGAAAATATTTCCGCAATACAAGAATAACTTGGATGGGTTAGAAAAAATTCCTGACGTCGTAAGATGTCTACGCAATCTTTCCGGGGAGGCTTGTGAATTCTCTTCCAGGAAGAAGAGTGTCGAATGTGTGTTAAAAATTTACGAAAGCTTTAACGGAATGCCCAAATAGTATGGAATTATTAATGTAATTCGCAATAAAATCGTTGGGCAAGCAGATGCAGCCCTAGAAGCTTATAACACCCCCTTAAACTGGAGAAGTATTGCACACTGCCTAACGATGCATTACGCTGACAGGCGGGATGTCATAACCTTGGAATATCAAATGGCAAATTTGGTTCAAGGAAATCAGAGTGTTTAACAATTTTATCAGGCAGTTAATTCCCAATTAACTCTAATAATAAATAAGGTATCTTGCATGGAAATCTGTCCAGAATCACATTCATTAGGAGACTTAAAGGTAACTTGTCTGACTTTAGGAATGAAAGAACGCGCGGATTTACCGCAGGCACTAAAACTTTTTTCTTTAATATGAAAACCAGCATTTTAGGTCTCATCACGTTCAATCAACGAGGGATGAGAGAGAACTTCGGTCAACAACCTCCACGTCAACAAAACGCGTTTCCTCAAAGTGCGTTACCACCAAGAAACTTCCACATGGTTCAAAATCATCATCATCATCCCTCATATCCTACTTATAATTCATCTAAGCGCCGAGCCCATGCTTTTGGCTTTCAACCACCCAATAATTCCTTTGCGCAAAATCACGTGAATAATTTTCGTCAAAACCAGTTTCAAGTTGCCAGATCTTCCCAAATTAAATTCCCATAAAAAATGAACCGTTAACACAAGGACGCAGTTAGCAGTATAAAAATATAAATAATCACAACAAGAGAGCGAATTTTAGCACAGGCCAACAACCACCGAGGCCATCCTTTCAACAACAGCCGGCAGTGTATAAATCAAAACAGCACAACTTTCACATAAATCCTGGCATGGAATCATTCGAAAATCCGCCAACAACCCAACCTAACGAGAGCTAGAATTGCGAAGAAGAGGCGTATGCCCAAGCTTACGAGGCGATGGCTCAAAATGTCAACGTAGAGCTGAATGACAATTCCCCAACCGAATCCTCAACCGAATATTTGGGATATAAAGTGATATACATTTTTTAGACTAACCCAGTCCTCCTTGCCATATTTTGAATGTAAGACGAGGACTGGAGAAATTTACGCAAGTAATGTTAACAGAATAGACGTGTTTCTCAGTTGCTCTTGACATAATTTCTTCCGGTTTCTAATCCAGTGATCTATTTGTACTTTTAAAAGCAGGGAATAAGAAACAAAAAAAACGTGATACTCCTCCCTTTATGTTTAATTAAGTTCCTTATTTGCTTAAATAAAAGTTTTGTTGAAATTTGCTTTTCGGTTATCTTGGTCTCTAATAGTGATCGCGTAATGCATAGCACTCGCTCGCAAGCATTTAAAGAGAAAAGTTCAATGACCTCTTCATCAGACAAATTCAATTCCCCGTCTATTAAAAATCAAAATACAAATTTACTAACAACTAGTAGTTATAAGAACTCTTTACTAAATGAGCTACGCAAGCTTGAATCGAACATCTTGGCGAAATTAAAGTTTTTGCTCTCGGAACTAGAAGAAAAAATCAAAAACAGCATTAGTGAGACTTTGTCTAATTTGAACAATCGTGTGCTACAGTGTGAGAAAGAAATCTCAGAGCTTAAATAAAATTTAGCCGTTAAATTCAAATTTCTCTTCACTTTGATGCGTTCCGTCTAAGAGGCAAGACACGCAGCAGCAAGCCAATGTTATTGATTCGACTCTCATCCCATGCCGAGCAAAGAGCTTTATTATCTGCTTATCGCGCTAACTATGGGCACACTCTTTGTCAACTAGAGAACAAAATAATTGCTGCTGACTCTACTTCTGCTACGGCTCGTGTCTTTGTTAATGAAAGCTTGACACCTGAAAATAGTTCTCATTTAAGGCACCCGAATAAACTACGTAAAGAGGGATTATTGTACTCTGTAAGAATGAGAAATGGCTTTGTGTACATGAAAAAGAGCAAGGATGACGCTGAAACGAAAATTGATCTCAACAATGATCTTCTTTGTAAAGCGACATGCATGTCTTCACTCCACCCGTTCATCCACCGCCGATGTAGTAGTAGTAGTAGTAATTTTATTAATATTTGCAAATACTTTTCAAATGTAAATAAATGTACAATATATAGTATAAATAAAATTCAAATTCAAATTCAGTTTTCGTATTCATTTTAACAATTATTCTAATATAAAATATTTTCTTTTAATTTCTAATTTTATTACAAGATTATTCTTCAAGGCAATTACATTAATTTATTTTAATATATTTTTTGGATTTATAACTAGAACAAAAATTATTAATAATTCAGTCTATTTATATTTGCTTTTACACAACGCATTTCTTTTTGAAAGATATAAAGTTTGTTTCTGTTTTAATGTTATCCGGCAAAGAATTGAATAAAATAAGCCCTTTGTATAAAAATGTATTTTGGCCCCTTGTGGTCCTCTGGAGACCAACTCTAAATTCATCCTCATTACGCAGCTGGTATGGTTGTACATCTCGCACTCTCCTGATCTCTCCATTAATTAGATTTGGCCCTTCACCGTTTTTTATTTTGTGAACTGCAATTAAGGCATTTAGCTCCAGTTTTTGTGCATCCAGCATCACTCTTATTGGCGTGTATCTGTTGCATTTTAGAATGCTCCGCATGCCTCTGTTCTGTAGCTTTTGTAGTCTTTCTATATGTCCCTGGTTGCAGCATGCATATACAATTTTTTGGCGATTTTTTTACATGTGGTATCAATGTGGTCATTAAAATTTAATTGGTTATCTATAACTAGACCCAAATATTTAATGCTTCTTACATTGTCTATATATTTTCCATTTATTTCCATGATCACCCCTATATTTGACCCTATTTCCATTATTTTTGTTTTTTCTTCATTCAACTTTAACTTATTCATATTAAGCCATCTGATCATTCTTTCCAAGTCACACTTCAGTTTATTAACACATTCTTCCCCGTTTTTTCCTTCGGCATATATCAATGTATCGACTGCGTATAAAACTATTTTACATTGATTTATTATTTCTGGCATATCATTAATATACTATATATTATAAAAAATAGAGCGCCAAGAATTGAACCTTGGGGCACCCCTATATCAATTAAAGCCGCCTCAGACATTTTATCATTCACTTTTGTTCTTTGTGTTCTATTTGTAAGGTATGTCTCAAACCACTTCAGTTCTACGTCTCTTATGCCATAATTATACAATTTTTTAACTAATATTGTTCGGTCAATAGTTTCGAACGCTCTTCGGAAATCCAGAAACATCGCAAGTATTTTCTTCTTACCTCTTCCTTTCCATTCATTTACCACATAATTCACTGCTGTTTCGCACGAGCATTTTTTGCGAAAACCGAACTATGAGTCCGAAAAAATGTTGTTGTCATCAATGTACTTTACTATCTGTTTTTTAACTACGGCTTCGATAACTTTTTCCAGCGTTTGTAATGTTTAGTACTATATTTACCGGACGAAATCCTTCACTTTTATTTGTGTTAGCAATTTTTTCAACCGGAATTACTACTGATTCTTTCCAAGTCCTAGGAAATTCTCCATTAAGCAAAGATTTGTTTATAATTTTTAGCAAATTAGCTCCTAGGACATCCCAGTTGTCCAGTAACATTCGTGGACTAATTTTACCAAAATCTGCTATATTTTTCAACGATCTGCATATTTCCTTCAGTTCTTTCGGCGTTATTTGCGTGAAAGTAAATTTGGATGTTTTTGTTTTGTTTCAAAACATGAGTTTTAATTTCCTTCTTCATTTGTTTTTGTCCTTTGGAGTCTATAATTTTTCTATTTATATATATATTTTTTGTCTCATTTATCTTTACCCTATATAGATTTCTAATGGTTTTATAATCGTTCCATTTATGTTCATCATTTGTTATTTTTGCGATTTGGTATTTTTTGATTTTGTTCATTTTCAACACGTTCAGTTCATTATTATACCATTTCGTTGTTGTTTTGTTGTTTTAATAGATTTCTTTGTAATAAATGTTGAAGCTACTTCTCTTAACATTGAATCGAAGTTTTTCGCAGATTCATGAAAGAAATTAGTCGTATCAAATCTCATATTCCTCTTTTTTAGTTGTGATGCAAATTTTTCTTTGTTGTATTTAAAAATCTTAATATCTTCCTTCTCCTCCTTTTATTTTATTTTTTGTGTTTATTGTAATTTCTATGCTTTCATGGTCAGATATTTTTTCTTTTTCTATCGTTTGAACAGTCATGTTTTCCATGTTCGTTATGACATAATCGACAATTGTTTTTGATGTATTTGTCACTCTTGAAAAATCTTCCATTTTTTGTACTAAACAGTTGTCATTGAGTATTCTTTTAATCTGCCTTTTATATGTTTCATTTTTGCACCAATTTATGTTGAAGTCTCCAGCTATTATTACATTTCTACCCGATTCCGTTATTATTTATATATTTTCTTTAAAAAAAATCGCAGAATTCTACTTCAGGTTAACTTGGCGATCTATAAATAGCGACTATGGTTATTTCTACTCCCTTGCATTTTACATTGCAAGCAAGTAACCACATTTTATATGGTACTGATTTCCTTATAATACTCGAGATACTCCAATTATTACGAATATAAATAGTTGCGCCACCTGTTCTTTTTGAGTTCGATGAACATAATATTACGTTGTAGCCATCTATATTTATGTCATTTATTTGGAAGTCATCTGTCATGTGTGTCTCTGACAGGACAATAAATTCATATGTATGAGTGCTCGCTATTAATTCCAATTCCTCAAAATTATTTATTAGACCTTGAATATTAGCGTATAAGCATTTAATATTGTTTAATTGCTAGTATCCAATTCTTTTCTTTTTCAGTTCTAGTTTGTTAAGGTACACAGGACAGTTTCTATTATATGTTGCATGATTTTCTTCAAGTCCAAGATTAAGTCTTTTATTTACACGCATACAATTTACGCACTTGTTAATTATTTCCTTGTTGCACTCATTGGTTTTGTGATTCTCTAAGCACTTGAGACACGTTTCTTCATTTTTACAATAATTTGCTTTGTGATTGAATCCCTTACATTGTTACCGCCGATTTTTCTCACTCCGCGACAACTTACGGGAGGTCGCTCGACCAACTGCGGAGGCTGGCCGTGGGTGAAGATATTAATTTTTGGGCGCCACGCGATTGCCCTCCCTTAGGTTAACTCACAACTAGAATCGCGAAATAGATGTGAGCCTCGCGAATTATATCCCCGACTTCCGTAAACTCCGAAGAAACAAAATATCACAAAATCTCGCTTATCGACACTTATTACAATTTTTAATTAACCATGTACATATATCCTTAATTACTAAGCTTAACTAGTAACAATCCATTTGCCTTAAAAACTAACCTACACCAAAAAAAAAAAATATTATAAAATCAACCAAAAAAAAAAAATATTATAAAATAAAAATCCGCAACCGATGGACTCGAACCTGCACACACACGACCGTGTCAACGACTCAACCCGCGCGACTAAGACCGACTTCGAAATCGGATGTCTTTTTGTTTATATCACGGCCACGTCTGAACGACTATATATGGATAGGAATACCTTAGTTTCTCTTATAATTAACCACCCTTATTTATGGGTATCTTCCAGGATGACCCTCACTTGTTAGTAGTCCTCGATGCGACCGAAGGTGCTCGAACTTAAGTGGTTCCGAGTTCGGCAACTCGCTTCTATGGACCCGGGGCTCCAGACACTCGCGTTCAGTGAGGCGTGTTTAAGGTCAGTGGGGAAAAAGAAAAACCTCCAACCACAAGGTAAAATCGTTCCTGTAGGGGATAGAGAGGGGTTCAGGTACAGCTCAGGAAGAAGATGAGGAGATCTTACCTATGGACTTCTGCGACAAAAGGGATCAATATTCCTGGCTAGTACTCTAGCGCACACAAAGAAAAAAACAACACTCGCCTTGGCTTAAACTAGCACTTTATCTAAGACTGGGCTGCTCCGCTGTTCTCACCCAAATGTCCCTTGAAGCTAATCCCAACCTCCTAATCTTCCGATTTCCTATTTATTTATTTCTTTTTTTTTTTTGTTCTCTCCCTATATACTAAAACCTATGGCCTGATCGCTATCGCACGGTTCTTATGTGGTCTCACTCATGGTCCTACTTGGTTCTCGCTGCACAAGAGAGTCCCCCCCCCCGCCTCCACGCCCTCTGCTGGATCACTCCCCTCACACCAAAGGAATGCCCTTCAAACTCGACATTCATAAATAAAAAGAACCGAGGCCGGGGATTGAACCCTGGTCGCCTGTCTCTAGAGCAGTGAACGCCCCAATTTTTTTTTTTTCAATTTTTATGCATTTTTATTAAGTAAATTCATGACCTTACGTGCTAGGCAAAAAATGCTTAAAACTAGCTTAATTAACTTAACTATGTCTTAAATAACTTACTGGCCCTATGCGGGCGCTCTAAGATAAACTTAACAAATTGAAAATCTGTCTTTCGACTTGATACTTATTTTATATATTAACTTTAACGACTAATTAGAAACTAAGAAAAATATTTAAATAGAGAAAAACTTAGTACATGAACTTTTATGTTTAAATTAAAACTAGACTTAAATACTAACTACAAACTACAAGCTAATCTAAAAAGTAAAATCTTAACCTAACTTACAATAAAATTAAAACTACTTAGACTAATTAAACATAAATAAGCCGGCCAAGGCTGACAGGACATGCTATTTTTGCCATAAGGGCACACAAGATATAAAACGACGACGAAGTTCATCCTCCGTCCAGCCACCAAAAGTGTCGATGTTGTCTTACGACATCAGCTCTGTCGCGGTCTGATACCGCCCTACTGAACCTGAGGGTCTCCGGTGAGCTACTTGCGACGTCTTGTTCGTAAGTGACTCGCCCGTCCACAGCTTTTCGACCAACGTGGAAGATTAACGGTACCGCTAATCTATCCTGGACCAGACCTTTTCTATCCAAATAGAGAAAAGCTTCAGGGGGAATAAGGCTGTTAAGGCGCACTGTCTCATGGTGCATATCATTGGGGTAAAAAGCCCCGGAGATCAAGTTGTTGGTCGAAGTCATTGCTCTTGCAATGTGACTTCGAATAAGTTTTATCAGAAAGTTGTCCACTCTGATCAGGTTGGCCCCGTTGTACAGGACCTCATTACTATAGAATTTTTTGTACTCAGACTCTGGAGTTCTATATAAATGGAGACAAGCCCTAAGACATCGTCTCTCGAAAACCCGTATCTTTTCCATTAAGCTTGTTCCCACGTTAAACCAAACGGGACAGCCATAGGCAAGGACAGGCCGAATGAGGGCCGTGTAGCAGATCACCTTTACCTTGGCATCGAGTTGACTGCTGTGAAACAGTCTCTTTGTCAAGGAAAAGGCCGCTTTGGCTCTGGCCAGAGCAGCATCTATATGTTTGTTAAAATATAGATATTGATCTAGCCAGATCCCAAGATATCTGACAACACTTCGATTCGCTAATGGCTGTCCATTTTGTCCAACAATAGAGAACATTCGCCACTTCTTTCTAGTATTTCTAGAAGCCCCAGACAACGGAGTCCTGAACAGAATGGTCTCGCACTTTTGAAAATTGATTTTCAACTTCCAATCATCGCAATATCCCTGGACTTTTTCGAAGTCACGTTGCAAAAGACTTACAATGACCTCGATCTTCGGACTTGACCTGTACGCGATCAAGTCATCTGCGTACGCTATGGATTGGCGGAGAGATCCTACAAGATCACTTTTGAAGATCGTAAATAATATCGGCGAAATAACTACACCCTGTTGTAGACCGTTTTTAATTTCGAAAGTCCCAGCAGACACCACACTGCCATTTTTCACAATAAACTGTCTGCTGGTGAGCATATCTAAGATTATGTACAGCAGCGGTTTGCTTATGCCGAGCTGATCCAGCTTGTAAAAGAGCCCCTGCAACCATACAGTGTCAAAGGCCTTCTCCAAGTCAATCAACAAGGCACCCGTGCATTGTTTCTTACCTTTGTTCCATTGGATATCCGATACCAGTTTAGACGCGGCATGTATACAATCATGCCCCGCTCTGAAACCGAATTGGTTATCCGGAATAATATTTTTGTCCTCAACCCACTCGGTCAGGGCTCTATTGATTACTTTTTCAAACACTTTGCTGATGTTGGGAAGGAGACTTATCGACCGGAGATTTGCCGGATTGGATGTGTCTTTGTTCCGTTTAGGAATTGGTTGCACCACCGCTGTCTTCCAATGAGCTGGATAATGTGCATTATTCAGCAAATTGTTAAACAGGGTGGTGTAAATGTTTACCGCTTCTAGAGGAAGGTGTTTGAGAACAATGTTTGGTATTTCGTCGATTCCCACAGATTTCTTACTTCTCAGTGAACCGAAAATGACCAGGAGATCTTCCTTTGATATGAATGGTGGATGTGTCCCTTCATTGGCGATGACATCATTTGCCAAATTCTCATCATTGAACCTGGTGAAACCAGTGTTCTCCGATCGCCAGTGCTCAATGTCATATCGCAAGTAGAAGTTGTGCAATAGGACACGATTTTCCAAGATATGGTTCGGGCGAGTGCTAACATTCACCTTATACACATCTTGAAACGCCGCGCCTATTACTTCAACTTTCTCCTGAGGATCTTCGATCACAAAAAAGTTGTCATCTTCGATCGCTTCTATTGGATCTATGCCTGCTGTCACATGTTCGTTGTCTGTAGTTCGGGGGAGCTTAAGACACGGAAGCTCATTCTGATTTTTTCTTCGAAAAATTTTATTAATTTCCGGGAACATACTAGGGTTGCTAGCTTTAACAGCCCGGATTTGGTTATTCCAATGCGAATTGATTGCAGCACGGTAATTTTGCTGAATTAATTGCTGTAGGTTTTTTAACTGTGATTTCAGTGTCCTAACCTCCGAGTTTTGTGGGTCGGTGAAACGTCTGTAGAGGAGTTTGAGTCTCGTCAGTAGCCTACTCTTTTGTCGGTGAAGAGCGTCAATCGTAGCATTGCGGTAAATGTTGACATTGTCAGTCAGTTGGTACTTAGGAATTGTTCTGTCCATTGTTTGTTTTATTGTGTCGTCCATCCTTTTAAGGTAAGTGTCGATCTCTTCGTTCGACAAATTCCTATTGGATGGTGGGTTGAGCAAGTTCGAAGAGAGTGCTCTTGTCATTGTTCGGGAGAAGCGTGTCCACCGCGTCCTACTGTAATTGTAAGAATGCGTTTGAACATACTCCTCCAGTTCCGCAATTTCGTTGGGAATTGTTACTACGGCACTGAATCCGCAATGGTCACTGTCGTACACGAATGTGTGAAGACAGTTTATTGTTTGTCGGTTCATGTTAGTTAGTTGTATCCGTTCGTCAAACAGCATAAGATCTATGTAAGAGCCTGATCTGGGATAAGACGGACTATCCGTCGCTTTTAAATCGAGTCGATACTCGACACTATTCTGTCCCCACCAATTGAATAGTAGGTTCCCTCTAGTGTTTGGTGATTGATTTCTCCAATTACTATGTTTGGCGTTTAGATCTCCGGCCATGAGGTAATAATTCTCCTCCGAACCCAGACGTAAGTATTGAAAAAGTGCCTCGAGCTCTGAGATAAAACAGGTTTGTTGAGTAGCTTCAGTTGCATAGGCTGAGATCATATACATCCTCTTCCCACTACGGAGGGGGATGCATATGATGCAAGCCTCTAGCACCTGGAATCTACGCACTTCACCGCTGTACATAACCTTAAAACGCAGATTTCTTCTAACAAAGATAGCGACGCCACCAGCCCCATTGGAGTTGGGTCTGTCTCTTCTTATAATATGGTACTGACTGTGCCTCAACTTGTGCCTCTGAGAGAGCTTGGTTTCGCTAACCAGAAGAACATCGGGACTTTGGTCTTCTAACAACTTAAAGAGTACAGCTCTTCGTTCGATATTTATTAGCGAATTTACATTCACTGAAAGGATCTTTAAGGGTTTCTCCACCAGCGAACACATTACGACTGGAGGCGCGTTATACTCGGCAACAAAGTGTAGATACGATCTACGCGTGTCGCCTGTTCCTGAATTTGCTGTTGCAGCTGACTAATTTGCCCCTGAATAGAAAGCAAAATAGCCAGCAGATCAGCATCACCACTAGGTGCTCCAGGTCGTGAGGCCTGAGGAGCAACCTTTGGTGCTTGTTGTACCGTACTCCTCTGACCAGCCGCCATTTGGGCATAGGTCACATTGGGAGTTACGGCTGGAGTTTTAGGAACAGGTGGGCGCTTCACCTCCACCTTCTGTTGACGAGCCAGGTTTAATTTCCTAACATATTGGTAACTGGAACAACCCCGATAATTAGCGGTGTGTCCCGAGTTACCACAAAGAATACACTTCAGAGACGTGGTATCATCAGTCCTATTCTTACCTAGAGGACATTCCTCTGCACTGTGGTTCAATGCACACTTAACGCACCGAAACTGCATTTGACAGTTCGCAGCGGCGTGCCCGAACCTCTGACAGCGAACACATTGTAAAATGTTATCGCTTCGATTTAATTTTTCCCAACTAATGCATTGATAGTCTAGGACTTTAATCTTCCTCAGACTATCTATTTTGCTGTTGGGAGTCAGCTGGACCAGGAAGAACGGTAATTTCCGATTCTCCCTTCGGGCCTTTGCTGTAGTGAAAGGCTTAACACTGACGAACTTAAGATCGTCACATTCCTTCGCTTGAAGCTCCTGAAGGAGCTCCTCGGGATCGGTGGACGAATCTAAACCTCGAAGGAGCATTGTCTGCAAACGCTCTCCTTTGGGGGTAAATGAGAAGAACTCAGTCGTTGTTTTTTCAAGTAATTGCTTAACTAATTTATGATGCTCCACTGTGACGCAGTGGATAGCATGCCTGTCTTTACTTAGTCGTTTAATAATGAAATTATCGCCTATGGCCGACTTACATATATTGATGGTGTCCTTAAGCTCCATCTTGTAGGTGTTGATTGGAGGCACCTTCGGCCTCGCTGTCGTCTGCTGCTGCTGCTGTTTTTGCTGCTGCTGTTGTTTCTGTTGTTGTTGTTGTTTCTGCTGCTGCTGTTTTTGCTGCTGCTGTTTTTGCTGCTGCTGATTTTGTTGCTTCGGCAGCTCTAATTGTTGCTGCTGCTTTGGCAACTCTTGTTTGTTTTGCTGCTTTGCAAGCTTTGGTTGTTGTTGTTGCTGCTTAGGCAGCTGTGTTTGTTGTTGCTGCTGTGGTGCCGTATTTTGGCTGCTATTTGTCAGCTGCAGTTGTTCTTGGCGTTCTTTGGCGCGCCGTGCCAACTGTTTTGCCTTCACGGCCTTTAGCAATGCTTCAAGTTGGCAAATTTCGTCATCCTCGTCGTCGGTCTCCGAGGCCGCCAGAGACATGAAACTGTTACTGTCTCCAGTGTAGCGGCCTTCGCCACCGTCGGAGACATACGGGAATTCGTCTATTGTTGTCGTCGCCTGCTGTTCCGCTGCGACTTTCATTGCTGCTGCTGATGTTGTTGCTGTTGTTGTTGTTGTTGTTGCTGCTGCTGCTGTTGTTGTTGGCGCCCGTTCCCCAGCTCCAGTCGGCAGCTTTTCAACTGAAGCCGATAGGGACGGGCGCTTTACGAGGTTTGGAGTAGGTCGCACCCTCCTCCTCCTCTTCCCAGTCATCGATGATGATGACGACAACGGTGGTGGTGGCGGCTTTGGGTCAGGCAATGCCTTCCCCGCTCCTCCCCCAGATTGGTGAGGCGACGATTGTCGCTCACTCATGTTTATTATGAGTTTTTCACTTGATTTAATGAACTTGATATATAAATTATCAATTAAAATTTATTGGCCCTTGCTGGGAATTGAACCCTAACGTGCGGATCAAAGAGTCCGGCACACAACCACTGCACCGGCTGGTTAATTATCAGTGCAGTAGCAAAGAGAACACTTGAAAAAAAACTTGGTATTTGCTTTCACTAGAAAATCAAAAGCACTTGTTCTTCCAATGAAGGTTCGTGAACGAATGCAGTGAACGCCCCATCTGGGCCAAGATGATCACATAAGGGGGGTTGCTCCAACAACGCATACGTCCCTCAGGCTCAAATCAGCTTGAGGTGGAGAAGAAAAAAACATGTTGAAGCGGAATGGAAAAACGAAAACCTTTTCCACATAACACCCATAATATTTACCTCCTTCCATAAAAAAGGTTTTCGTCGCCCTAACCTAATACGAACCTACTACAAGAGATCCTCCCTATTATTAAATAATTTTAGGTCCTTTGCATGCCAAACACCCACTTTCCTTCCGCCGGCATCGATCAATTCATACGTCCACGGAGATACCCTCCTTGCGACTTCAAATGGTCCTACATATCTTGGAGCGAGTTTCGCCGTGAAGTATTTGGCAGCATCAGAAAGGACGAAATTTCTCCTCAAAACTAAGTCTTTAGGGAAGAACTGAGTATCCCTTCGCCTTAGGTTGTACTGATTTGTGGCTTTCTTTGATGAGGCCTTGATCTTAGATCTAATATCTTCAGCCAGTTCGCCCAAGGCCCTCGACCAAGCTTGGACATCAACGGACTTATCCGTACGGTGGCCCTCGGATGGGAGTTTTAAATCGTCGCCCTTGACCGACATCTCCCTCCCGAACAAAACAAAATATGGGGTAGCTTTAAGGACTTCGTGCGTGGAGTTCCGAATAGCGCATGCGACCTTGGGCAAAAGTTCGTCCCATTTTCGGTGGTTCTCGGAAACATACGCTCGGAGCTTTGTCTTGAGTGTCTGATTAAAGCGTTCGGCAGGATTTGCTTGTGGGTGGTAGAATGCCGTAAAATTCAAGGTGACACCATATGATTCCGCTAGGTCGCTTATTTGGTTGCTCTTGAACTGCACCCCATTATCACACACAACCCACTTGGGAACCCCGAACACGAGAAAGACCTGCTCTTCAAGAATTGTTCGAACGGTTTTTGCAGTGGCTGTCCTTACGGGGAAAAACAAGGGAAATTTTGAGAAATAGTCTACCACCGTCAAAATAAAACAATATCCGCGGGTCGAACTTGGGAGCGGCCCCACAAAGTCTATGCACAACATTTCCCAGGCCTTGCTTACATTGCAACGCGATGCCATCAAACCCGCAGGTTTTTGCAGGTCAGGTTTCACCTGCTGACAAGTTAAACAAGTTCGGACGTAACGTGCAATACTGCTCCTCATCTGCGGCCAAAAATAACTCCTTGCTACTTTATCCAAGGTCTTCTGGATACCTCCATGCCCACTTAAAATATCATCGTGGCATTCTTTTAGGACATCATCCCTACACTCTTTCGGAACAACCCGCTTCCACTCTTCATCCTTGTCCATTAGGCTCGGATACTTCCCTGGCCTACGTCGAAATAGGGTGCCATCAATGACCCTCCAGTCCGGATATTTCCCCGGATTTTGTCGAACAGATTCGAGCATCCTCAAGTACCAAACATCGGCTGTAGTGGCCGAAATAGATGCTAACTCTTCAGCTACCCTAGACAATGCATCAGGAACTAAATGGTCCTTGCCCTTGCGGTGTACAATTTTAAAACTATATTGCTGCAATTTCACAGCCCACCGTGCCAGCCTACCCTGTGGGTCTTTCAAATTGTTTAGCCAAATTAGGGAGTGATGGTCAGTAACCACCGTAAAAGAACTGCCTTCAAGGTAAGGACGGAGCTTTTCAACTGCCCATAAAACAGCCAAACACTCTCGTTCGGTTGTAGAGTAGTTCCTCTCGGTTCTCGTTAAAATCCTACTCAGGTAGCTGACGACCTTTTCGCCCTCACCCTGATGTTCTTGCGTAAGAACCGCTCCTATGCCACAACCCGACGCGTCCGTGTGTACCGTAAATGGTATGGTGAAATCTGGGCACGCGAGAATGGGCGCCGAGATCAACTTTTCCTTCAAAGCACAGAAAGCTTCCTCACACTTGGCGCTCCATTCAAAACGGCGTTTCTTCTTTAAAAGGCACGTAATTGGCGCGATCAGATCTGAGAATCTTGGCACGAACCGTCTGTACCACGACACCATACCAACGAACCTCTGCACACCAGAGACTGTTTTTGGTCGGGGATACTCGACCATACCCTTAACCTGGTCGGGGTCTACAAGGAGACCCTTCCCGTTTACGACGTACCCTAGGTATCTCAGTTCTGGTTTGCAAAACTCGCATTTCTCAAGACTCAGGACAAGTCCGGCTTTCTTTATACGCTCCAACACTACCCTCAAAACCTCCAAATGCTGCTCAAAAGTCTCCGAAACTATTATTACGTCGTCGAGATACACAAACACGTTCGGTTCAAGGTCGGCTCCAATGACTTCATCAATAAATCGCTGCCACGTCGCCGGCGCGTTGTGTAACCCAAAAGGCATGCGGCGGAATTGATACAGCCCTTTTCCGGGAATAGTGAACGCTGTGTACTCCTTTGACGTCTCCGGCATTGGAATTTGCCAGTAGGCTGACTTTATGTCCAATGACGATAAAAATTTCGCATTTCGAAGCTTGTCAAGCGTACTAGTGACATATGGGATTGGGTATGCATCACGCTCTGTCACTTGATTGAGTTTCCGAAAATCGACACAGAACCGGTACTTCCCATCCTTTTTCCTGATCAACAAAATCGGAGACGACCATGGACTTAAAGACGGCTCAATGACCCCTGCCTTGAGCATCTCGTCGACCTCCTTATTGATCTGATTCTGGACTATCGGAGAAACGGGATAATATCGCTGTTTGATAGGGGGTGCATTTGTTTTTATCGTGTGCTCAACGAGTGTTGAACAACCAAGGCCTTCGCCCATCGATTCAAAAATCCCTTTCACCAAATCGTTCAACCTAACTCTATGCGTGTTCGTCAGCACGAAACCCTCATCAACTTAAAAGATTTCTTCCCCAAAAGTCCATACCCGCTTCCTCAGGTCGGGGATGATGGAGAATTTTTCCCAAAAATCGGCCCCCAAAATAAGACTATGAGGAAGCTTCGGGATCAGAAGCACCTCCATGACCTTAACTACATTCTCTACCTTAATTGGGACATTTAGGGCCCCCACCACTTCCACACCATCCCCGTTCGCCACCGTAACTGTTTTAACTCCAGCTTCAGATAAATTGCAATTAAGATCCTTCAGTAGCTCCCACCCTTTCCCACCAAGAATCGTCCGAGAAGCCCCTGAGTCTAGCAAGCCTAAAAGTTGGACACCGTAAATTTCTACGTTCAAGTAAGGTCGACCGTCTGAACCTCTACTCTCTAAAATAAAATCTAAGGCTATGTTACACTCTCTCTCCTCTCCACTCCCTCTGTTCTCCTGCCCAGCGGTCCGCTTTACCCGAATCAAGGCCCCGCTTTGCCTTGAGCCGCGGACTGGTTTCCCGACGCTTGCGTCTGACATCGAGGCACTTATGCAGCTGCTGCACAGCGCGGGCATCGACTGCGTATGGTACCCACCGCATTGCACCCATAACACCTCACCGGCTGCGAACATTGTGCGGCGATGTGCCCCGACTGTCTGCATCGGAAGCACTGGATGTCGTTTGCACGGCCAGTTACAGTCGCTACCGCATGTACCTCGTTTCTGCCTTCTCCCGCATCAACATAGGCTAAATCGGGCTCTAACAGAGTATTGTTCCTTCTTGACGGTGGTGGAGCAAAACGTTCGACGAGGTAACGAGTTGCCTCTAGCTGATGGCCAACTTTAACCAAACGGTCTAAAGACGGAATTTCGACCAACGCCATCTGGGTTTGATAGAATGGTGAAATATTCCTCCGAATCCATTTCAACTTAGTGTCATCCGAACAGGGCTCGCTAAGTCTTGAAAAGAGACCTAACATAACACTAACATATATCCCTATTGTCTCCGACTGTCCCTGTGTCCTGCCCCTAATCTCCTCCCAAAGCCTATCATCATATCCAGGGGGTAAGAACTCCTCTTTCAATTTCTCAACGAGCTGATCCCAGCTGTTGATAAATGCTTTATTCGCCCGGTACCATATAGCAGCCTTCCCTTCGAACAAGTCATAAGCCGCTTGAAAGAGCTCCGATTTTGTGAAACCCCGAGCTTCCCTTAACTCGTCTACCTTTTCCAAGAAACAGCTGATGGAAAGGGTATGGTCACCACTGAATTTAACACCCCATTTCATTATGGGCACCCTCTTCTCTGTTGGGAACAGAGGTGACGAGCTGGCTATGGGGTGGGGAAAGAAAGCCTCACTGCAATTTGGCCCAGCCTCCGCCGGCGGCAACTTCCTAGCTTTGTCAGTTGGAAATTGTTCTTCCCTCTGCGCCGGCCCCTCTACACTAGCCTTCACATCTAAGTTAGTAAGCAAAACTACAACCTGCTGTCTGGCATCGGAGAGAAATCCTCTATCCTCGGACGTACTACCTTGTGATCGACCCAACCTCCTCAAGACCCATTCAGACTTAGCTACTATCTTCTTGAACTCCTTGGAATGTTCGTCGCCATGAAATTCGTTTGTAAGCTTTTGAATCTCGTCTAGTTTCGCAACGATCGCCTCCTTATCCTCGACAAAAGTAAACGGATAATCAGGTAGAATAAAACTAGAATCCCTTCTTAAGGCAGTACGTAGAATCTTCCTCATCTCATCTACGTCATTTCCCTTAAGGCCCCTCACCTCTAACTCATACCTCAACTCCTCTGAACTCAACCTATTAACTTCCATCCCAAAAACGATTTTCCTCAATTATATTGGTTGAAGGTTTTTCTTCCCCTTTTCTTGTACAAACAATCAGAACAAATTTAAAATTATCAACAAGACAAAAAAAAAATTCCCGAAAAAAATTGAATCAAAGAAAATATAAAGATAAAAAAAAAAATAAAGAAAAAAAAACAATATGTGGCAAAAAAAAAATAAAAATCGATAAACAACACAAAAAAACAGATCCGGACCGAAATCGCAATCGGACTAATTTTACACCGAGATACCGACAACCGGCAAGTAACCAATACAGGCGTTTATTCGTATTCGGATAATCTTCATTAAATTACCGCCCCACGTTGGGCGCCAAAATGTTACCGCCGATTTTTCTCACTCCGCGACAACTTACGGGAGGTCGCTCGACCAACTGCGGAGGCTGGCCGTGGGTGAAGATGTTAATTTTTGGGCGCCACGCGATTGCCCTCCCTTAGGTTAACTCACAACTAGAATCGCGAAATAGATGTGAGCCTCGCGAATTATATCCCCGACTTCCGTAAACTCCGAAGAAACAAAATATCACAAAATCTCGCTTATCGACACTTATTACAATTTTTAATTAACCATGTACATATATCCTTAATTAGTAAGCTTAACTAGTAACAATCCATTTGCCTTAGTTTCTCTTATAATTAACCACCCTTATTTATGGGTATCTTCCAGGATGACCCTCACTTGTTTGTAGTCCTCGATGCGACCGAAGGTGCTCGAACTTAAGTGGTTCCGAGTTCGGCAACTCGCTTCTATGGACCCGGGGCTCCAGACACTCGCGTTCAGTGAGGCGTGTTTAAGGTCAGTGGGGAAAAAGAAAAACCTCCAACCACAAGGTAAAATCGTTCCTGTTGGGGATAGAGAGGGGTTCAGGTATAGCTCAGGAAGAAGATGAGGAGATCTTACCTATGGACTTCTGCGACAAAAGGGATCAATATTCCTGGCTAGTACTCTAGCGCACACAAAGAAAAAAACAACACTCGCCTTGGCTTAAACTAGCACTTTATCTAAGACTGGGCTGCTCCGCTGTTCTCACCCAAATGTCCCTTGAAGCTAATCCCAACCTCCTAATCTTCCGATTTCCTATTTATTTATTTCTTTTTTTTTTTTGTTCTCTCCCTATATACTAAAACCTATGGCCTGATCGCTATCGCACGGTTCTTATGTGGTCTCACTCATGGTCCTACTTGGTTCTCGCTGCACAAGAGAGGCCCCTCCCCCCCGCCTCCACGCCCTCTGCTGGATCACTCCCCTCACACCAAAGGAATGCCCTTCAAACTCGACATTCATACATAAAAAGAACCGAGGCCGGTGATTGAACCCTGGTCGCTTGTCTCTAGAGCAGTGAATGCCCCAATTTTTTTTTTTTTCAATTTTTATGCTTTTTTATTAAGTAAATTCATGACCTTACGTGCTAGGCAAAAAATGCTTAAAACTAGCTTAATTAACTTAACTATGTCTTAAATAACTTACTGGCCCTATGCGGGCGCTCTAAGATAAACTTAACAAATTGAAAATGTGTCTTTCGACTTGATACTTATTTTATATATTAACTTTAACGACTAATTAGAAACTAAGAAAAATATTTAAATAGAGAAAAACTTAGTACATGAACTTTTATGTTTAAATTAAAACTAGACTTAAATACTAACTACAAACTACAAACTACAAGCTAATCTAAAAAGTAAAATCTTAACCTAACTTACAATAAAATTAAAACTACTTAGACTAATTAAACATAAATAAGCCGGCCAAGGCTGACAGGACATGCTATTTTTGCCATAAGGGCACACAAGATATAAAACGACGACGAAGTTCATCCTCCGTCCAGCCACCAAAAGTGTCGATGTTGTCTTACGACATCAGCTCTGTCGCGGTCTGATACCGCCCTACTGAACCTGAGGGTCTCCGGTGAGCTACTTGCGACGTCTTGTTCGTAAGTGACTCGCCCGTCCACAGCTTTTCAACCAACGTGGAAGATTAACGGTACCGCTAATCTATCCTGGACCAGACCTTTTCTATCCAAATAGAGAAAAGCTTCAGGGGGAATAAGGCCGTTAAGGCGCACTGTCTCATGGTGCATATCATTGGGGTAAAAAGCCCCGGAGATCAAGTTGTTGGTCGAAGTCATTGCTCTTGCAATGTGACTTCGAATAAGTTTTATCAGAAAGTTGTCCACTCTGATCAGGTTGGCCCCGTTGTACAGGACCTCATTACTATAGAATTTTTTGTACTCAGACTCTGGAGTTCTATATAAATGGAGACAAGCCCTAAGACATCGTCTCTCGAAAACCCGTATCTTTTCCATTAAGCTTGTTCCCACGTTAAACCAAACGGGACAGCCATAGGCAAGGACAGGCCGAATGAGGGCCGTGTAGCAGATCACCTTTACCTTGGCATCGAGTTGACTGCTGTGAAACAGTCTCTTTGTCAAGGCAAAGGCCGCTTTGGCTCTGGCCAGAGCAGCATCTATATGTTTGTTAAAATATAGATATTGATCTAGCCAGATCCCAAGATATCTGACAACACTTCGATTCGCTAATGGCTGTCCATTTTGTCCAACAATAGAGAACATTCGCCACTTCTTTCTAGTATTTCTAGAAGCCCCAGACAACGGAGTCCTGAACAGAATGGTCTCGCACTTTTGAAAATTGATTTTCAACTTCCAATCATCGCAATATCCCTGGACTTTTTCGAAGTCACGTTGCAAAAGACTTACAATGACCTCGATCTTCGGACTTGACCTGTACGCAATCAAGTCATCTGCGTACGCTATGGATTGGCGGAGAGATCCTACAAGATCACTTGTGAAGATCGTAAATAATATCGGCGAAATAACTACACCCTGTTGTAGACCGTTTTTAATTTCGAAAGTCCCAGCTGCCACACTGCCATTTTTCACAATAAACTGTCTGCTGGTGAGCATATCTAAGATTATGTACAGCAGCGGTTTGCTTATGCCGAGCTGATCCAGCTTGTAAAAGAGCCCCTGCAACCATACAGTGTCAAAGGCCTTCTCCAAGTCAATCAACAAGGCACCCGTGCTTTGTTTCTTACCTTTGTTCCATTGGATATCCGATACCAGTTTAGACGCGGCATGTATACAATCATGCCCCGCTCTGAAACCGAATTGGTTATCCGGAATAATATTTTTGTCCTCAACCCACTCGGTCAGGGCTCTATTGATTACTTTTTCAAACACTTTGCTGATGTTGGGAAGGAGACTTATCGACCGGAGATTTGCCGGATTGGATGTGTCTTTGTTCCGTTTAGGAATTGGTTGCACCACCGCTGTCTTCCAATGAGCTGGATAATGTGCATTATTCAGCAAATTGTTAAACAGGGTGGTGTAAATGTTTACCGCTTCTAGAGGAAGGTGTTTGAGAACAATGTTTGGTATTTCGTCGATTCCCACAGATTTCTTACTTCTCAGTGAACCGAAAATGACCAGGAGATCTTCCTTTGATATGAATGGTGGATGTGTCCCTTCATTGGCGATGACATCATTTGCCAAATTCTCATCATTGAACCTGGTGAAACCAGTGTTCTCCGATCGCCAGTGCTCAATGTCATATCGCAAGTAGAAGTTGTGCAATAGGACACGATTTTCCAAGATATGGTTCGGGCGAGTGCTAACATTCACCTTATACACATCTTGAAACGCCGCGCCTATTACTTCAACTTTCTCCTGAGGATCTTCGATCACAAAAAAGTTGTCATCTTCGATCGCTTCTATTGGATCTATGCCTGCTGTCACAAGTACATGTTCGTTGTCTGTAGTTCGGGGGAGCTTAAGACACGGAAGCTCATTCTGATTTTTTCTTCGAAAAATTTTATTAATTTCCGGGAACATACTAGGGTTGCTAGCTTTAACAGCCCGGATTTGGTTATTCCAATGCGAATTGATTGCAGCACGGTAATTTTGCTGAATTAATTGCTGTAGGTTTTTTAACTGTGATTTCAGTGTCCTAACCTCCGAGTTTTGTGGGTCGGTGAAACGTCTGTAGAGAAGTTTGAGTCTCGTCAGTAGCCTACTCTTTTGTCGGTGAAGAGCGTCAATCGTAGCATTGCGGTAAATGTTGACATTGTCAGTCAGTTGGTACTTAGGAATTGTTCTGTCCATTGTTTGTTTTATTGTGTCGTCCATCCTTTTAAGGTAAGTGTCGATCTCTTCGTTCGACAAATTCCTATTGGATGGTGGGTTGAGCAAGTTCGAAGAGAGTGCTCTTGTCATTGTTCGGGAGAAGCGTGTCCACCGCGTCCTACTGTAATTGTAAGAATGCGTTTGAACATACTCCTCCAGTTCCGCAATTTCGTTGGGAATTGTTACTACGGCACTGAATCCGCAATGGTCACTGTCGTACACGAATGTGTGAAGACAGTTTATTGTTTGTCGGTTCATGTTAGTTAGCTGTATCCGTTCGTCAAACAGCATAAGATCTATGTAAGAGCCTGATCTGGGATAAGACGGACTATCCGTCGCTTTTAAATCGAGTCGATACTCGACACTATTCTGTCCCCACCAATTGAATAGTAGGTTCCCTCTAGTGTTTGGTGATTGATTTCTCCAATTACTATGTTTGGCGTTTAGATCTCCGGCCATGAGGTAATAATTCTCCTCCGAACCCAGACGTAAGTATTGAAAAAGTGCCTCGAGCTCTGAGATAAAACAGGTTTGTTGAGTAGCTTCAGTTGCATAGGCTGAGATCATATACATCCTCTTCCCACTACGGAGGGGGATGCATATGATGCAAGCCTCTAGCACCTGGAATCTACGCACTTCACCGCTGTACATAACCTTAAAACGCAGATTTTTTCTAACAAAGATAGCGACGCCACCAGCCCCATTGGAGTTGGGTCTGTCTCTTCTTATAATATGGTACTGACTGTGCCTCAACTTGTGCCTCTGAGAGAGCTTGGTTTCGCTAGCCAGAAGAACATCGGGACTTTGGTCTTCTAACAACTTGAAGAGTACAGCTCTTCGTTCGATATTTATTAGCGAATTTACATTCACTGAAAGGATCTTTAAGGGTTTCTCCACCAGCGAACACATTACGATTGGAGGTGCGTTAGACTCGGCAACAAAGTGTAGATACGATCTACGCGTGTCGCCTGTTCCTGAATTTGCTGTTGCAGCTGACTAATTTGCCCCTGAATAGAAAGCAAAATAGCCAGCAGATCAGCATCACCACTAGGTGCTCCAGGTCGTGAGGCCTGAGGAGCAACCTTTGGTGCTTGTTGTACCGTACTCCTCTGACCAGCCGCCATTTGGGCATAGGTCACATTGGGAGTTACGGCTGGAGTTTTAGGAACAGGTGGGCGCTTCACCTCCACCTTCTGTTGACGAGCCAGGTTTAATTTCCTAACATATTGGTAACTGGAACAACCCCGATAATTAGCGGTGTGTCCCGAGTTACCACAAAGAATACACTTCAGAGACGTGGTATCATCAGTCCTATTCTTACCTAGAGGACATTCCTCTGCACTGTGGTTCAATGCACACTTAACGCACCGAAACTGCATTTGACAGTTCGCAGCGGCGTGCCCGAACCTCTGACAGCGAACACATTGTAAAATGTTATCGCTTCGATTTAATTTTTCCCAACTAATGCATTGATAGTCTAGGACTTTAATCTTCCTCAGACTATCTATTTTGCTGTTGGGAGTCAGCTGGACCAGGAAGAACGGTAATTTCCGATTCTCCCTTCGGGCCTTTGCTGTAGTGAAAGGCTTAACACTGACGAACTTAAGATCGTCACATTCCTTCGCTTGAAGCTCCTGAAGGAGCTCCTCGGGATCGGTGGACGAATCTTAACCTCGAAGGAGCATTGTCTGCAAACGCTCTCCTTTGGGGGTAAATGAGAAGAACTCAGTCGTTGTTTTTTCAAGTAATTGCTTAACTAATTTATGATGCTCCACTGTGACGCAGTGGATAGCATGCCTGTCTTTACTTAGTCGTTTAATAATGAAATTATCGCCTATGGCCGACTTACATATATTGATGGTGTCCTTAAGCTCCATCTTGTAGGTGTTGATTGGAGGCACCTTCGGCCTCGCTGTCGTCTGCTGCTGCTGCTGTTTTTGCTGCTGCTGTTGTTTCTGTTGTTGTTGTTGTTTCTGCTGCTGCTGTTTTTGCTGCTGCTGTTTTTGCTGCTGCTGCTTCTTCTGCTCCCTTTGCTGTTGCTGTTTTGGCAACACTGTTTGTTGCTGCTGCATTGGCAACTTTGGTTTTTGCTGCTGCTTATGCAGCTGCGGCTGCTGTTGTTGTATAACAGGTGCCGGCTTTTCGCTTGTTGCTGTCAGACGCTCTTGCTCGCGCCGAGCCATTTGTTTGGCTTTCACAGCACGTATTATTGCCTCTAGTTGGCAAATTTCGTCTTCTTCATCGTCGGTCTCTGAGGCCGCCAAAGACACGAAGGAATTGCTATCTCCAGCGTAGCGGCCCTCACCGCCGTCGGAGACATACGGAAAATCTTCAGTTGTTGTTGTCGATTTTTTGGCTGCGACTTTCAATTCTGCTGCTGCTTTTGCTGCTGCTGCTGTTGTTGTTGTTGTTACTGCTGCTACTGTTGTTGATGGCGCCCGATCCCCGGCTCCAGTCGGCAGCTTTTCAGCTGAAGCCGATAGGGACGGGCGCTTTACTAGATTTGGAGTCGGTCTTACCCTCCTCCTCCTCTTTCCAATCGCTGATGAAGCCAATGGTGGCGGTGGCTGTGGGTCCGGCAATGCCTTCCCCGCTCCTACCACAGGTTGGTGAGGCGACGACTGCCGCTCACTCATGTTTTTGTTATTGTATTGTTTGTGTTATTAATTTCGTTTATAAAAATTAATAACAACTGAATTAAATTTATGATTGCCCCGGTGGGAATCGAACCCTAACGTGCGGATCAATGAGTCCAGCACACAACTACTGCACCGGCTGGTTTGTTAACAGTGCAGTAGCAATAAGACCACTTGAAAAAAGACTATGAACTGGTTTCACTATTTAAATAAAGCACTTGTTCTCCTTATGAAGGTTCGTGAACGAATGCAGTGAACGCCCCATCTGGGGCAAGATGATCACATAAGGGGGGTTGCTCCAACAACGCATACGTCCCTCAGGCTCAAATCAGCTTGAGGTGGAGAAGAAAAAAAACATGTTGAAGCGGAATGGAAAAACGAAAACCTTTTCCACATAACACCCATAATAACATTTAAAACATCGAGAGACTTCCATTCCATCGTAGACGTTGTATCGCTCCCATCCTATGTTAAGTTTGCACGCTTGGAGTACTTTTGGGAAAGTCTCAGCGTCAATTTCTATGATGGCATTTACAGTATCTTTATTGTTTCGCTTAATTTCGTATTGTTTTATTAACTTAAGTTCACTGTTGCTAATAACATCATTTTGTTTTCTTAATTTTTTTTTCTAGAAGGTCCGTGTCGCCATGCTTGAAGTTCATGTTTGCCAATAAAATGCGTGGATTTACTTTCTTTGGAATTTTGATTTCACACTTCTTCTATTGCGTTTTTGATTTTCTCGCTTTCTACATTATTTTCACTTTCAATTATTAGAATTCCATTTCTCGAGTTCCCTATATTTGCAATTTTTAGATTCTTCGGATCTACTTTTTTAGTAAGATCTTCTCGCGTTTTACTACATTTTTGCTTTTCTTATGGTTTTTCTAGAAGTGGCAACTCCTTGCGTATTTCTGGTATTGGCAACACTTGGCTTTTGTCATTCGCATATTTGACAATGTCAGAGTATGACACTTGACTTCCCGTTTTTATTTGTTTATCTCCAATTATCTTTCTCACTTCATTGACAACATTCTCACCGGTCTTTTTTAATTCACTGCATACTTTATAACCTTCTTTTTTAAAATTTTCGGCTACACTGCATATTTTTACTATCTCCATGACTCCCTTTTCACATATTTTTTGGTTGTTTTTCATTTCGCCCAGCCTCTCCATGTATCTTACTTCGATTGCTTCTAGTAGTGCTTTTATTTCACCTTCGTTTTTTTTAGTGACATTTCAAACTCTTCTTTGTATTGTTCCAAGCAATGATTGTTTTTCTCGACACTATATTGCATCTCCTTAATCACCGAATCTACATTTTGGATGTAAAGGACATATCCTTCACACATAAATTTTACCATTGCATTGTTCGTGATAACGCCGATCGAGTATTCGTCCAACCCCGAGCACTTGATATTGCAGTGAAACACCTTGTTGCATACTCCCTCGCACGTCATGCCAGTTTAGCCTCGAATGGTCAATTTGCATTTACTGCACTTCGCCATCCTAAATAAACTTGTCTTTGTGTTTTATGAAATCACTGTTCCAGAATATCAAAGTAACAAAAGTTTCTTGAAATTAAACACTAATAATTATTTTTAAAATAAAAATCAAATCGCAGCCTATATTTCTCACAACTATCACTTTCAAACGTCAACTTTAGTAGTCATCTGTAGCTGAATAAAATTAAATGAAAGCTCTTCTCTTATACTATTTTACTTTACTTTCTTTCAGTAACCTAATAATGATTTTCTTGTTGCACAATTGTTTCAATCACTTTTATATTATTTTATCAAATTATTTTTATTTTATGTCTTCTTATTTCTTTTCTATTCTTTTCCCTTTTCCAACTTACCTTCTTACTTTTCATCTTTGCTGTTTGAAAAAATATTATGATATGGCCACACTCCTATTGTTTGGTAGGTTTTTGTTCTACAGTCAATGATGGATAACAGTGCGTATAGCTCTGGTGGAAGAAATAGTATTTCAGTTAAATCCATGATTAAAATACTTGCTGATTCATGCGCGGGGTTCAAAGAATGTCACTTAAATGCTCGTAGCCTAAACTCATCGAAGTTAGATTACGTTGGATATATTTTTGAAAATTCCGGTGTTGATGTTTTTTGTGTCACAGAGACATGGTTCAAACCTGATATCGAGAAGAAAATTTATAATATACCAAAATACAAATTAATTAGAAATGACAGAATAACCAATACCACCGGTAGCGAAATAGCTGTTTATTGTAGGACTTCACTTAATTGTAAAATAATCATGAAATCCGAAGGCTGCGGTATTGAATTTCTTCTTCAATTCAATTTTTTTTTTTCAATTTTTATGCATTTTTATTAAGTAAATTCATGACCTTACGTGCTAGACAAAAAATGCTTAAAACTAGGTTAATTAACTTAACTATGTCTTAAATAACTTACTGGCCCTATTCGGGCGCTCTAAGATAAACTTAACAAATTGAAAATGTGTCTTTCGACTTAATACTTATTTTATATATTAACTTTAACGACTAATTAGAAACTAAGAAAAATATTTAAATAGAGAAAAACTTAGTACATGGACTTTTATGTTTAAATTAAAACTAGACTTAAATACTAACTACAAACTACAAACTACAAACTAATCTAAAAAATAAAATCTTAACCTAACTTACAATAAAATTAAGACTACTTAGACTAATTAAACATAAATAAGCCGGCCAAGGCTGACAAGACATGCTATTTTTGCCATAAGGGCACCCAAGATATAAAACGAAGACGAAGTTCATCCTCCGTCCAGCCACCAAAAGTGTCGCTGTTGTCTTACGACATCAGCTCTGTCGCGGTCTGATACCGCCCTACTGAACCTGAGGGTCTCCGGTGAGCTACTTGCGACGTCTTGTTCGTAAGTGACTCGCCCGTCCACAGCTTTTCGACCAACGTGGAAGATTAACGGTACCGCTAATCTATCCTGGACCAGACCTTTTCTATCCAAATAGAGAAAAGCTTCAGGGGGAATAAGGCCGTTAAGGCGCACTGTCTCATGGTGCATATCATTAGGGTAAAAAGCCCCGGAGATCAAGTTGTTGGTCGAAGTCATTGCTCTTGCAATGTGACTTCGAATAAGTTTTATCAGAAAGTTGTCCACTCTGATCAGGTTGGCCCCGTTGTACAGGACCTCGTTACTATAGAATTTTTTGTACTCAGACTCTGGAGTTCTATATAAATGGAGACAAGCCCTAAGGCATCGTCTCTCGAAAACCCGTATCTTTTCCATTAAGCTTGTTCCCACGTTAAACCAAACGGGACACCCATAAGCAAGGACAGGCCGAATAAGGGCCGTGTAGCAGATCACCTTTACCTTGGCATCGAGTTGACTGCTGTGAAACAGTCTCTTTGTCAAGGCAAAGGCCGCTTTGGCTCTGGCCAGAGCAGCATCTATATGTTTGTTAAAATATAGATATTGATCTAGCCAGATCCCAAGGTATCTGACAACACTTCGATTCGCTAATGGCTGTCCGTTTTGTCCAACAATAGAGAACATTCGCCACTTCTTTCTAGTATTTCTAGAAGCCCCAGACAACGGAGTCCTGAACAGAATGGTCTCGCACTTTTGAAAATTGATATTCAACTTCCAATCATCGCAATATCCCTGAACTTTTTCGAAGTCACGTTGCAAAAGACTTACAATGACCTCGATCTTCGGACTTGACCTGTACGCGATCAAGTCATCTGCGTACGCTATGGATTGGCGGAGAGATCCTACAAGATCACTTGTGAAGATCGTAAATAATATCGGCGAAATAACTACACCCTGTTGTAGACCGTTTTTAATTTCAAAAGACCCAGCAGACACCACACTGCCATTTTTCACAATAAACTGTCTGCTGGTGAGCATATCTAAAATTATGTACAGCAGCGGTTTGCTTATGCCGAGCTGGTCAAGCTTGAAAAAGAGCCCCTGCAACCATACGGTGTCAAAGGCCTTTTCCAAGTCAATCAACAAGGCACCCGTGCATTGTTTCTTACCTTTGTTCCATTGGATATCCGATACCAGTTTAGACGCGGCATGTATACAATCATGCCCCGCTTTGAAACCGAATTGGTTATCCGGAATAATATTTTTGTCCTCAACCCATTCGGTCAGGGCTCTATTGATTACTTTTTCAAACACTTTGCTGATGTTGGGAAGGAGACTTATCGACCGGAGATTTGCCGGATTGGATGTGTCTTTGTTCCGTTTAGGAATTGGTTGCACCACCGCTGTCTTCCAATGAGTTGGATAATGTGCATTATTCAGCAAATTGTTAAACAGGGTAGTGTAAATGTTTACCGCTTCTAGAGGAAGGTGTTTAAGAACAATGTTTGGTATTTCGTCGATTCCCACAGATTTCTTACTTCTCAGTGAACCGAAAATGACCAGGAGATCTTCCTTTGATATGAATGGAGGGTGAATCCCTTCATTGGCGATGACATCATTTGCCAAATTCTCGTCATTGAACCTGGTGAAACCAGTGTTCTCCGATCGCCAGTGCTCAATGTCATATCGCAAGTAGAAGTTGTGCAATAGGACACGATTTTCCAAGATATGGTTCGGGCGAGTGCTAACATTCACCTTATACACATCTTGAAACGCCGCGCCTATTACTTCAACTTTCTCCTGAGGATCTTCAATCACAAAAAAGTTGTCATCTTCGATCGCTTCTATTGGATTTATGCCTGCTGTCACAAGTACTTGTTCGTTGTCTGTCGTTCGGGGGAGCTTAAGACACGGAAGCTCATTTTGATTTTTTCTTCGAAAGATTTTATTAATTTCCGGGAACATACTAGGATTGCTAGCTTTAACAGCCCGGATTTTGTTATTCCAATGCGAATTAATTACAGCACGGTAATTTTGCTGAATTAATTGCTGTAAGTTTTTAAGCTCTGATTTCAGTGTCCTAACCTCCGAGTTTTGTGGGTCGGTGAAACGTCTGTACAGGAGTTTAAGTCTCGTCAGTAGCCTACTCTTTTGTCGGTGTAGAGCGTCGATCGTAGCATTGCGGTATATATTGACATTGTCAGTCAGTTGGTACTTAGGAATTGTTCTGTCCATTGTTTGTTTTATTGTGTCGTCCATCCGTTTGAGGTAAGTGTCGATCTCTTCGTTCGACAAATTCCTGTTGGATGGTGGGTTGAGCGAGTCCGAAGAGAGTGCTCTTGTCATTGTTCGGGAAAAGCGTGTCCACCGCGTCCTACTGTATTTGTAAGAATGCGTTTGAACATACTCCTCCAGTTCCGCAATTTCGTTGGGAATTGTTACTACGGCACTAAATCCGCAATGGTCACTGTCGTACACGAATGTGTGAAGACAGTTTATTGTCTGTCGGTCCATGTCAGTGAGCTGTATCCGTTCGTCAAACAGCATAAGATCTATGTAAGAGCCTGATCTGGGATAAGGCGGACTATCCGTCGCTTTTAAATCGAGTCGATACTCGACACTATTCTGACCCCACCAATTGAATAGTAGGTTCCCTCTAGTGTTTGGTGAATGATTTCTCCAATTACTATGTTTGGCGTTTAGATCTCCGGCCATGAGGTAATAATTCTCTTCCGAACCCAGACGTAAGTATTGAAAAAGTGTCTCGAGCTCTGAGATAAAACAGGTTTGTTGAGTAGCTTCAGTTGCATAGGCTGCTATCATATACATCCTCCTCCCCCTACGGAGGGGGATGCATATGATGCAAGCCTCTATCACCTGGAATCTACGCACTTCACCGCTGTACATAACCTTAACACGCAGATTTTTTCTAACAAAGATAGCGACGCCACCAGCCCCATTGGAGTTGGGTCTGTCTCTTCTTATAATATGGTACTGACTGTGCCTCAACTTGTGCCTCTGAGAGAGCTTGGTTTCGCTAACCAGAAGAACATCGGGACTTTGGTCTTCTAACAACTTGAAGAGTACAGCTCTTCGTTCGATATTTATTAGCGAATTTACATTCACTGAAAGGATCTTTAAGGGTTTCTCCACCAGCGAACACATTACGACTGGAGGCGCGTTAGACTCGGCAACAAAGTGTAGATACGATCTACGCGTGTCGCCTGTTCCTGAATTTGCTGTTGCAGCTGACTAATTTGCCCCTGAATAGAAAGCAAAATAGCCAGCAGATCAGCATCACCACTAGGTGCTCCAGGTCGTGAGGCCTGAGGAGCAACCTTTGGTGCTTGTTGTACCGTACTCCTCTGACCGGCCGCCATTTGGGCATAGGTCACATTGGGAGTTACGGCTGGAGTTTTAGGAACAGGTGTGCGCTTCACCTCCACCTTCTGTTGACGAGCCAGGTTTAATTTCCTAACATATTGGTAACTGGAACAACCCCGATAGTTAGCGGTGTGTCCCGAGTTACCACAAAGAATACACTTCAGAGACGTGGTATCATCAACCCTATCCTTACCTAGAGGACATTCCTCTGCACTGTGGTTCAATGCACACTTAACGCACCGAAACTGCATTTGACAGTTCGCAGCGGCGTGCCCGAACCTCTGACAGCGAACACATTGTAAAATGTTATCGCTGCGATTTAATTTTTCCCAACTAATGCATTGATAGTCTAGGACTTTAATTTTCCTCAGACTATCTATTTTGCTGTTGGGAGTCAGCTAAACCAGGAAGAACGGTAATTTCCGATTCTCCCTTCGGGCCTTTGCCGTAGTGAAAGGCTTAACACTGACGAACTTAAGATCGTCACATTCCTTCGCTTGAAGCTCCTGAAGGAGCTCCTCGGGATCGGCGGACGAATCTAAACCTCGAAGGAGCATTGTCTGCAAACGCTCTCCTTTGGGGGTGAATGAGAAGAACTCAGTCGTCGTTTTCTCTAATAAGTTTTTAATAAGTTTATGGTGCTCCACTGTGAAGCAGTGGATAGCATGCCTGTCATTGCTCAATCGTTTAATAATAAAATTTTCGCCAATGGCCGACTTACATATTTTGATTGTCTCCTTTAGCTCCATCTTGTAGGTGTTTATTGGAGGCACCTTTGGCCTCACTGTCGTCTGCTGCTGCTGTTGTTTCTGCTGCTGTTGTTTCTGTTGTTGTTGTTTCTGCTGCTGCTGCTGTTTTTGCTGCTGCTGATTTAGCTGCTGCTGTTTTTGCTGCTGCTGTTTTTGCTGCTTTGGCAGCTCTGATAATTGCTGCTGCTTCGGTAACTCTTTTTGGTGCTGCTGCTGCGTTGGCAGCTTTGGTTGTTGTTGTTGCTGCTTAGGCAGCTGTGTTTGTTGTTGCTGCTGTGGTGCCGTATTTTGGCTGCTGTTTACCAGCTGCTGTTGTTCTTGGCGTTCTTTGGCGCGCCGTGCCAACTGTTTTGCCTTCACGGCCTTTAACAATGCCTCAAGTTGGCAAATTTCGTCATCCTCGTCGTCGGTCTCCGAGGCCGCCAGAGACATGAAACTGTTACTGTCTCCAGTGTAGCGGCCTTCGCCACCGTCGGAGACATACGGGAATTCGTCTGTTGTTGTCGTTGCCTTCTGTTCCGCAGCGACTTTGGTAATTGCTGCTGATATTGTTGCTGCTGTTGTTGTTGTTGTTGCTGCTGCTGCCGTTGTTGTTGTTGTTGGCGCCCGTTCCCCAGCTCCAGTCGGCAGCTTTTCAACTGAAGCCGATAAGGACGGGCGCTTTACGAGGTTTGGAGTCGGTCTTACCCTCCTCCTCCTCTTCCCAGTCATCGATGATGATGACGACAACGGTGGTGGTGGCGGCTTTGGGTCAGGCAATGCCTTCCCCGCTCCTCCCCCAGATTGGTGAGGCGACGACTGTCGCTCACTCATTTTAAATTAATTATATTTGTACGTTTGGTTTAAATTAGTGATATAAATATCGAAGTGAAAATTTATTAATCCCGTCTGGGATTCGAACTTGAAACGTGCGGATCAAGAGTCCGACACACAGCTACTGCACCGGCTGGCTAATTAACAGCACAGTAGCAAAATACACACTTGAAAATAAACTCACTGGTTTCGCTAACAAAGTCGAAACACTCGTTGCTCCGGTAAAGGTCTGTGAACGACTGGAATTTCTTCTTCTTGAAGTCTCAGATGGTAACGCTATGTGTATGTTGGGTGTTGCTTATAATCCAGATAAGAATTTTTCCACGGAACCATTTTTCACTACGCTTCAGCAGTTTACTGCACTTTATGAACACATTGCTATCTGCGGAGATTTTAATGTAGATGTCCTCAAGAAATGTTCTTTGACTTCTCGATTTCTTGATGACGTGGCAGCATCTGGGCTTGCAGCAGTGGAATCCTTTGCAACCCGCTTTGCACCTAATTTTACGATCAAACTCAAGTTCTACTTCACGATCAACTGTCGTTAGATGGTATCTCGGATCACGACCTAATTTTCTGTGCGTAGAATATTAACTTCTCTAATATCTCTACGTCTTCCATGTTTTACTTTAGAGATTTCAGAGCTGTGGATTATAATGCTTTGCATTTGGAGGCGAGCCTCATACCGTCGCATTATTGCTATTACCTCTCTGATGTCAACGAGAAAGTTAATTATGTTCAGTCTTTACTGCTCGAACTTTTTAATAAATATGTGAATTTTTTGGGTTGTGACAGTCACGGCTGATTGTATCTGCAACAGGTATATTTTTGCCCTTTGAATAAATTACCTTTGCTTGATACTGAAGAATTTGGAGCATGATTTTTTTTAAGCGAGTAGGGGTGCTGTGTATTGGCTTCTAAAAAATCGTTTCCAAGGGCTTCTGATCGCTTTCAATGGTAAGAGGGTTTCCGAATATTAGCTCATGGAACTTTACACAGGCAAATATGATAGCAAGTGCTTCCTTTTCGATCTGCGGAGCTAATTTTTGTATCTCTGTTAACGCTTAAGATGTGTACGCTACTGCCTGGTTATCTTGAAGTAATATCGCACATGCACTAGACCGACTGGCATCAACTTGAAGTTTCACTGCGCGATTTGGATCAAAACATTGTAAAATGTTGTTTTTGATAGAGACGTTTCAAGCTTATTAAAAGATTCTTCTTGTTTTGCAGTCCACTGCCTTAATGTGTTTTTGAAGTTGTCGCATCGGATCTGTAATTTCGGATAAATTATTTATGAACTTACGTAAGTTTGTTGCCGCTCCGAGCAATCTTTGAAGTTCGGTTTCATTTGAAGGTTGCTTAAAGTTTTCTATTGATTCAAGCTTTTCACGATCTGCTGCAAATCCGGCCAATGTGATGATGTATCCTAAGAAGAGTGCTTTAGTCGTAGCAAATATGCATTTTTGTTTATTTACCTTAATTACTGCTTCATCAGGCTTTTTAAGCACTTTCATGGTGTGCAAATTAAGTGTCTTTTCATCTGGTGCATGAATTTAAATGTCTTCCATTGAGACTTCTGTATTTTCACAGCCTTCTAGTAGATCATTCATAACTTTTTGGTATATCTCTGTGCTGAGGCAAGACCAAACAGACCAAGCAAGAAGGACACTCTACTCTTAGGTGTAGCCATGGTCAAACAGTCTTTGGTACGATCACTTACTCTTTTCTGCCAAGAACAATTTTAACAATTCAAGATTGTGAAGCGCCTTCTTTTTTTCTGTGACATCCAATTGAATTTTTCTGTTGATCTCTTTCTTCACATCATCTTGTAATGCACGTGGAATTTTCGGGGGCATAGTTCTCAAAGCCTGGATTTTCGACAAGATCAATATCGTTTACAATTTTTTTTAATGCGCATAAGAAGACTTCACCGAGAGCACTGATTTTATAATTTACAAATGAACCTAGTTTTTTTGTGCTTAATTTATTTTATTTAACGCCATTGTGTTTGTCAATAACTTTTTTTGGCAAGACTTTGCACTGGGCAGCTGTGTCTAATTTCACACTTGATTTTTTTTCGATGATTTTTGATGTAGATTCTGATATTAAAACTCAGTTTCTTTGGTTGAACACAAGAATATGTATTTATTGTTGAACAAAAAACCGCGAAGAAAAAAAAAAAATAATACAAAATAGAACCAATTTCACAACATATACGGAATTCAATATATCATTTAAATGTTATACAATATCAATATTATACATTTAACAAAAAATATCTAAAATTAATACCTAAACAGACATGAATATTACAAAAGTTTTAAGTCTAAAAGTGCATTTCTCACACCACATTGTTTAAGAAACTTTATAATTAACTCCTTAGATAACGATTTGGTTAACATGTCTGCCGGTTGATTACATGTACTGATCTACTTAACACAAATTTCGTTATTTTTAATTAAATCCTTAATAAAATGATATCTGATATCTACATGTTTTAAGCGTTTTACAGATTCTGTGCTGGCATTAATAATTGCTGACTGATTATCACGAAATAAATTTACTTGATATGTCTTTTGGAAGTCAAAATCACACAACAAATTTACTAGCCAACATGCTTCACTAGCAGCCATACTCATTGAATATATTCGGTTTCTGTCGAGGATAAGCTTACAGATGATTGTTTCTTTGAGCACCATACAAATAAACAATTTGCAAATGTAAATAAATAACCTGAAGTTAACTTCCTGTCTCTTTGATCTCCTCCCAGTCAGCGTCACAGAAACCTTCCAGCATGTTATCATTACATTTATAAATCAATTTATAATCAATAATATACTTTAGAAAGCATAAAACTCTTTTAAGCGCACCCAATAAAACATTATTCGCACATTTCTGATATCTGCTTAATATAGAAACAGCAAAACATAGATCTGGCCTTGTGCCTGAAACAGCATACATAAAACAGCCAATTATTTGTCTACAAATTTCTTCAATGTTTTCATCATATTTAACATCAGAATGAAATATCTTAGTATTGAAATTTAGATCCATAGATGTTAACATTGGTTTGCAATTTTCCATATCAAATCTCTTAAGTACATTTTCTAAGTAATTCCTCTGTTATATATATATAGTTATACCTTAATACAAATCTTGTTTAACATTTATTCCTAAGAAATCTGGAATTAGTCCTAAGTCCTTCATTTTAGATTCTTTTCTTAATACAGTTTTTAATTTTACTATCCAATGTTCATTTGTACCAAAAACATTTTATCAACTCCTTTATACTTTTTATATAAACATGGGTCACATTTTGACCTTTCAAATCCCTCTTTAGTAATTACAGAGTTAAATTTAGTATTCCAACACTAGGGTGAACTTTTCAACCCGTATAACGATTTGTTCAACTTTACAATATTATTATTTCCTGAATAGTCACTATCTGGTAAAGAAACATATATAGTACATCTTCTTTTATTTCTCCATATAAGGAAGCCCCCGTTACATCCATTTGGGTTATAGGTAAATTTAACTTCGTCGCTACTGCTACAAATAATCTAAATGAGACAACTTTGAAACTGGAGCGTAAACATCATTAAAATCAAATTCATCCTGTTGCTCGATACTAATAATACTAAAGAGTATAATTTAGTATGATTTACATTTTTAATATTTAAAACCCATTTGCTAGTGATTGTTTTGGTATTCACTGGCACAGTAAAAAGTCCCACGTGTTTTTATTTTTTAATGTCTGTAATCCCCTTGCAATAGCTTCGCTCCACTTACAAGCATCACTTCTATTCATGGCCTCACTATATGTAATTTGTTCACACTCACCTTTGTCCGTTTGCATAATGTTACATTGGAAGAAATCCGTCTGCTTTCTTACACGTTTACTTCTTTCTTCTTTGAGTGAACTGGTTCCTTGCAATTGACATTTTTCTTCACCGCTTTGTAATTACTCACTGTCACCATCACACATTTGTATATCCTCTTCAATACTGCTTATTTGTGTCACCTTTGTCGCTTTTTCGAATCCATTAGTTAACTTGCTCACATCTATCTCCGGGCTTCGATCTTGTTCGAACTCCTCATCCAGATCCATTGGGATCATAGATTCCTTTTCTTCGACTTTCTTAACTTGAACTTCCTCTTCATCTTGATTTAAGAAAACAACATTCATCTTTATTTCCACCGTATTCGTTTGTGATAAATAAATTCTATATCCTTTTACATTTTCTTCGTAGCCAACCATCAACCCCTTCTCACCTTTCTTATCCCATTTCCTTCTTTTTTCCTTTGGAATATGAACAAACACTTTCGTGCCAAATGTTCTTAACTGATGAATGTCAAAATTTTTATTTCTCCATACTTCAAATTGTGACCTTCCATTTTCATGACTCTTCCCAGTTCTATTCAAGACAAATACCGCCGTATTAATTGCTTCTGCCCACAGCTTCTTTGGTAAGTTCCTTCCGTGTAACATTATCCTTGCCGCTTCCACCAAAGTTCTATTTTCCCTTTCAGCCTTCCCGTTCTGTTCTGGGGTATAAGGTACTGATGTTTGTTGTGTAATACCTCGCTTTGAAAGCATTTCCTTCACTTCTTTGTTTACAAACTCCAAGCCATTGTCACTTCTAAGGATTTTCACTTTGTTTTCAGTTATGTTTTCGGCCTTATTTAAGAAATTTTCAATGCAATATTTGATTTCGTTTTTGGTTTTGACAAAGTACACACTCCTGAAGTTAGAATAGTCGTCCTTCAGTGGCACCGGAGTCCACTAACCACTTTGAAGTATGCAATTCAGTGTTCGATACTATCAATGCATTGCTTTTCGTTTTATTTTCAGGCTTACTATCTCTTTGTTTTCTTAACCGACACTGTGCCTTATAGTGTCCAGACTTTTCACAATAGAAACATATATTATTATTCACGTTTTACTCCCTTGTTTCATTTCAGGCTTAATATCTCTTTGTTTTTTTAACCGACACTGTGCCTTATAGCGTCCAGACTTTTCACAATAGAAACATTTATTCATTCACGTTTTACTCCCTAGTTTCTTTACTATTGCATTCACTTTGATAATAACCGCTTTTGCCACACTTAAAGCATTTTACAGATCTTTTATTTTTTACTATCAACGCAGATCAGGATGAATTTTGCTGGGACTCCTCGTTCTTTCCCTTCACTCTCTCTTCTTCAGTTAATAATCTGGCTACTAAGTTGTCAATGGTTTGCTTATCGTCTGGTGCCAATTCCCACGCCGAAACAAAATGCTTGCATTCATCAGGTAATGACATTAACACTTTTGTAATCACAAACCTGTCAGAGATTTCTTCGCCAATCTGTTTTAACTGGTTTTGCATTTCTTGGATCTTAGATAAGAAAACTGACATGTCCACGCGTCTTTCATATTTGTACTGAACGAATCTTTACAGTATTATATGCACACTACTTTCAGTCTTCTGCTCATACACACTTTGAAGTTTTCTCCACATTTCAGCAGAATTCGTGCATGTGATGATGTGCAACATGGCCTCTTCTGTAATTCGTGTTACCAGCAGCGTCTGCACCTTGGCATCTTTAACTTCCCATGCTGGCATTTCAGCGGCATCTTCGAGCTTCACACACTTTCCCTCCACAACATCCAGCCAGCCGTTTCCTTGCAACAGCACCGTGGTTTGAAATTTCCAGATATTCCAATTCCTAGAACCCTCCAGCCTGATAACCTCAGTATTATTTTTATTAGGATCCTTCTTCCTCGTTCACAAACCAGAACGCGTTTTCCTTCTGAAATATCTTTAAATCCTGCTGAATTTTGTGACTGGGCCCATAACCAAGATATTAAAACTCAGTTTCTTTGGTTGAACACAAGAATATATATTTATTGTTGAAACAAAAAACCGCGTGCCAGGTAACAGAAGAAAAGAAAAATAATACGAAATAGAACCAACTTCACAACATATATGGAATTCAATATGTCATTTAAATGTATAGGCATTGCCATATTCAACAATTTTATCTTTCATATAACTATCATTGTTATCTCTGTTTGTGTCAACTGACAGGACAAGACAACGATTGTTATCGCTGTCTTTGCTATCGCTCATTGCGCAGTATGTAATTGCATGCACTTTTCTATTGTGGTTTCTTGTTCTTGTCCTACAGACCGTAGCTAGGTGTCCCTTTTTTCCACATTTGTTGAAACTTTGCCGGGCAGTTTTTTCGTGAGTGAGTAGTTCATCACCTTCTGCAATAGAACTCGACTATTTATCGTTCTCCTCGTTTTCTCACTTTTCTTTCGGTATTTTGTGACTAGAAAAATATCTAGAAACTGCGACAGAATATAGCAAGCAGAACTGTCCGAAGCAACCAAGTGTTGTCATGGTAATGGATTGGTGATAAATGTGTCGAAAACGAATCCAACAGAGTACAAAATCCCAAAATATACCATATATAATAAATGAATGCCCACACTTACATACAAAACAATGCATAGAGGAAGTAGATCACTTTAATTATCTCGGTGTCATAATAGATCGTCATCTTACATGGGACCATGGAAACAGGTCTACTACTCTCTTGCCATACTGTATTCTTTGCGGTAAAGAGGGTCACCCAGTCAACTATAAGGGATGCTCCGGGTACAAAAAGATAGCAGCAAAGGCAGCGACAAAAGAAAAGGATCAATAACGGCAAGATCATAAGGTAGCAGTGTTGACGTCGGTAAAATCTGCCCTGATTGATGGTAAGTCTTTTGCTGATATGTTTAAAACTAATAATACCCTACTAAGAAAACCGCAGTAGCGAAACCTGCATCCCACCTAAAACACAAACTCCTGAGGTAACTCAAAAACAAAAACCAAGTGCAGGCAAATCTCAAAATAAGACGAAAACGTCAAAAAGTTCCTTTCTGAATGTCTCCCAACGACTTTTTGGCTGCGACTTTTCAACGCTGATGACAAAAATTACTTCTTTTATTCCTCTGTACGAGGCATGCCCAGACGATATGGGCAAGAAGCAAATGTACCTTGAGTTCTGCTTAAAACTATGTCTAGGACAATAAACAAGCTGAACATAATAAGCTTCAATGTCAATTCATTAATATCCCATCCGAAACGGATTTCTCTAGAAAGTTTTGTCCACCGGAATAACCCTGATGCTGTCCTACTTTCTGAGACAAGGATCAGTCGAAGACACCGTCTTCACTTTGAACGCTATACTCTTTTCCGAACGGACAGAGATGTATGCGGAACTGGCACGTCCATTCTTATTCGTTCAGCATTTAAATGTCAGCAAATTAGGCTTCAAGCACCAAAAACATTTGAAACAACGTGCATAACCATATCCCTTGAAAACAGCACACCGATTCTTTTGGTTTCTCTCTACAACCAATGTGGAGCTACCAAAAATGACATTTACCACGACCTCACCACACTTCACGAGTTTTGTAAGGATTTCCCGCAATTCATCATTGGGGGCGATTTTAACGCTTGTCATCCACTTTGGATGGTCTCTGATACTTCCAACCAAGGAAAATCAATTGCAGAATGGCTTTCCTCCAACTCCCATAAATACCAATTTGCAATTGTATCGCAACCAAACCCAACCTTTCCTCTCGCGCCCTCAACTCTGGATTTCTTCATCTGCTCACCAAGTCTCGTATGTAAAATACCGTCTCTTACAAATTACAAATGTGAAACTATTCCTTCCGACTCTGACCACTTCGCGGTCAAACTCAGCTTAGAACTATATAATAGCCTGAAAATTCTCATACTCCAGAACAAAGAATTTATCGACTTCCGCAAGATGAACTGGGAGTCTTTTGAGGGATCTTTGACGGAGAAATTCATAGACAACATCCCCAACTCCACTTCGAATCTGAGTAACGCAGAAATCGACACTGCTATTGAAAAAATAGAAAGCTCGGCACGAGTACGATAACTTGTGCGCCAAAAATTGAAAACGTTTTTTTGTAGAGGGGTCAAAAACAAGCACTTTTTACTATGGGAGGGGGGGGGGGTCTATCTCGCACCGTTTAGGAGGTAGGGGCAATTTAAAAAAAAATTACTTAAAATGAAAAAAATAAAAACAACAACAACGGCAACACTTACAATAAAGTACTATACCGGCTTTGAAAGCGAGAAACATGTTCTTTAATCCTGGGTTTAAATTAAATAGTAAACGTTAATAGTTTTTGAAAAATTTTTGATAAAAAAATCAAAAAAACAAGTTTAGACCAATTTTTTTTCAAAACTGTGAAATGAAGTGCTAAATTTATTTAATTTTAGTCAATGCTTGTATCAATTCTGAATAGAACACAAAAACCGAATGGCTTTATATCTTCTAGTTTTTGAGAAAATTGGAAATTACTATTTTTCTTTTGTGACATTTAAGTGGTCTTCCTTTAAGGTAACCGAATGAATAATCGATTAAATGTCCGGCATGCGTCTTTATCAATAGTTTTTTTTATATCAACAGTAAATGGGTGGGCCGCTTCGCGGGTTAAAGGAATTCAACTTTCTTTCCGTAGTCAGTTCACGCTCACGCGACTTCGTCGCTCCGCTCAGGGTACCTGCTTTTTGCCTGGCAGGCGCCTATGTCATGAATACTCTTCATCTAAATTATGTATGTACTTATGTAATATGGAATGCACTTAATAATGATGCAAAAATATCACCGATCAAACTTTGAATTTTGTACCGTTGCTGTTTTCATGCACACGTGGTAAAGCTCATTCAACCTTAGTGCGAAAAGAGTGTTATTTTTTGTGAATAAGCAATGGCGACTAAGCATCCTCGAATCCATCCTTAACTAAATAACTTTTCGGTATTTTGTTCGTTCGGGGATTTGGTATCGACCAACGAAAAGAGCATCGCTTTTTTAGAAGAAATTGGTTTGATTCTCCTCTGAACTCCTCGTGGTGCATTGTGGATAACGCTAAATGATTTGCTTAGCTTTACTAACAAAGATGAACCTATCATTAACGTTTATACTAAATGTATCACCGTTAATACCAAAAAACAAAAAATAGTTTTAGTAGATCTCAATTTTCTCAAAAACTAGAAGTTATAAAACCATTCGGTTTTCTGTGTTCTATTCATAATTAATACAAGCATTGACTGCAAAAAGCAAATTTAGCACTTCATTTCACAATTTTGAAAAATATGGTTTAAACTTGTTTTTTTTTAATTTTTTTATCAAAGTTTTGAGTTTGCATGCGAATTTTTCAAAAACTATTTAAGTTAACTATTTAATTTAAGCTCAGGATTAAAGAACATGTTTCTGGCTTTCAAAGCCGGTATAGTACTTTATTGTAAGTGTTGCCGTTGCCACTACCTCCTAAACGGTGCGAGATAGACCCCCCCTCCCATAGTAAAAAATGGTTCTTTTTGACCCCTCTACAAGAAATCGTTATCAATTTTTGGCGCCCAAGTTATCGTATTCTCCCCGAAAGCTCGATTGCCGCGACTATTTCGGAAAAATCGGAGTCAAAAAACTTTAAATCAAAATGCCAGAACCTCCCTGACTATATAATTAAAATGTATGAATACAAGCAAAAGCTTCGTAAAATCCTGCAAAAAATCTTCCTCCGTACGTTTAACACTCGCAACAGTGAGTACCAATCCGTACAATCACAAATGAACTGCTTGAATTCCCTGATACAGCAAAATACTCAAGATTTTGTGAACACTGAGTTTAGGAAAAGACTCAGTAAAATCAAACCAGGCCCTGATACTTTTAAAAAATCAATAAACTAGTTGGCAAAAGATCCGCAATTGTGAACCAACTTCAACATGGTACTCACTTTTTATCATCTAACGATGAAAAAGCTAACGCCTTTGCAAACCAATTTGCCAATAGCTTCCGTCCAAATCTTCAATCCCACCTTCCACAATTTCTGCAACCCAATTTACGGAAACAAATTCCTCAATCCCAGATGAGTTCACTAATCCATCCGATCTCTCTTTCGAGATTCGCAGCGGTCACGCCAAGAAATCCTTCGGACCCGATAAAACTTTATTATTAAAAAACTACCTGCCACTGCAATCTTATTTCTTACAATTATATTGAATAATTGCGTGAATAACAGCTATTTCCCTAACAAATGGAAAATAGCTGAAATCTTTCCCGTCATCAAAAGCCAAGCGCAAACTGCATATCACAATTCAGGCCAATCTCACTCCTTCCAAACTTCAGCAAACTTCTGCAAATGCTGATACTAAGGAAATTCCAATCGGTCTGTGAAACGATTGGTGTAATCCAACAAAATCAATTTGGGTTCAAACTAATCCACTCCACTTTTCAACCGTTGTTGAAACTTCATACAGACACAACGATAGGCCTTAACAAAAAGGAGATCACAGTTGCCTGCCTTCTTGATATAGAAAAGGCATTCGATTCAGTGTGGATCAATGGTTTGGTTTACAAACTAATGAGACTGAAATTTCCCCCTACTACTATAAAAATCATACACAGTTTCCTTGCGAGTCGTAGATTCTACGTTCGTGTAGGAACATCTACTTCACCGGTCTTTGAAACTCATGCAGGAGTAGCGCAAGACACAAAGCTTGGTCCGCCCCTATTCAATTTCCATACCCATGACCAACCACGAAATTGTGAGAAAACAACAACACTGCTATTCGCAGATGACTCAGTCACGTATTCTTCTTCCAGAACGCCCTCTGTAGCTCTCCGCAATGTTGAGGAACATATCCTTAAACTCTGGGACTACTATCGAAAATGGGGAATTAAAATAAACACTACCAAAACCGAACTTATCTGCTTCAGGACTGCCTCATACAAACCCGTCACTTCTATAATAATGAAATACTATACGGCACGGCAAACATGCCACCCATAGAAAAGTATCTATGCATAATGTCCTCAAAGATGCTACGCAAAATCCGTTCCCACTCCAACAATATTATCAATATAATTACAGGTAGCCCATGTATTAAAAATCGCTATCTCAATGTCCCTTCCATGATGGACCCGGGGTATAGAATAGCAAATGAAGAAGGATTCAGAGACGACTTCGACAAGAGTAAGCAGAATCACCCCCACTATCACCGGAGTTGACACCAAGAAACTAGAAGCATTCTCGCCATCATCAACAGCATAATAATCATCATTATCATCATCATCACCATCATCATCTTCAACATCATCATCATCATCATAGACCGTCGGCGCTGCTCACGCACGGCGTTAAATTAAAATTAAATTAAATTCTAGAAAAAATGTAATTATTTCAAGCCTTTGGGCCAACGCAGAGCCCTATGCGCTCGCAGAAATGTATTTAAACTAGTTATAAGTCAAAAATTATTGAAAAATTATACATCAAAAATATATTTAAGCAATAAAGATTAAATTGTCAAAAAAAAACACTCTCTTGTCGAATCGAAGTTGAGGTATGGAATTCTGGCTTGAAGAAACGCGCCGCGGAATCATCTATTGCTAAATTCCGCAAACTTCAGAAAAGAACTCTCAAATCAATGGGTGGCGAAGTTGTTAGAGTGCCTGCCTATCAATTGATTCAATTGATAGGTCCCAGGTTCGATTCCTAGAGAAGTGGTCTAGTTTTTCGAATCTGGTCCAGTCACCATTTGCCATTGGGATCAAGTTAATGGCACAATCACTGGGTTGGTCGACCAGTGATAGTAGTCTGACTAATGGGTGGCGTTGTTGTAGTGGTTGTTGTATCGGCTTAATTCCTAATTCGTGTTTTCAAAAATAGCTGTTTGTGTAGATTGTGTGTAGATGACAGCGGGGTGTCTAAGCTAAATCTTCCAAACTTTCAAAGTTGTCGAATGTCGAACAAAATCCTGTGAATTAGGTTAAAGTCAATACGTCGATATCAAAATCCTCCGTCCCGTTTCGGGCTCCACACACGGAAGTGAGTTGAAACAAATTACACCTGAGTTTCTCAAACCACTACACAATCTTTCATTCTTCTCCTAATTCTTCCGCTCGCTCTGTGGTACACGCATTATAAGAGTCTTAATATCCTCTTGAAGAGCGAGCAAATAATTAAAAAACAAAAAAAATGGAAGCCAATAAGAGCAGCAGTGCTATAATACTTGACGTAAGCCGAATCTCTGAAATGACTACAGCTTTGGAGTACAAAAATGACACTCGGTTCCAGACCCCGATATTACATGCACAAAACACCAGAAGACGGGCGGAAGGCCTATGTACTGTCGGCTCGGCAATGCACACGATACTACGCTGGTCAGCTTACAACTGCCCTCGTTCTTGATCATGCATGCACACGAGACAACTAAAAAGCTAATAGAGATCAGAGTGCGATACGGTCAACTTCACTCCCGCACGCACTCAGTCTCTCTTCAGTGTTTGTACTCACCATCGTGATTGCTTATGATCTTGTTAATTAATAACTCAATACACTACAGCCTGCTTGAAGTACGAGCTTACACTAATAAACATTGACGAAGAAAACTTCAACACGCACTTTCAATAATTCTGAACAACTTCCCGGGAGAACTTTAATTTATTTCAAATTTAAAAAAACGTAAGAATTTATTAAAAGAATTAAAAGAACGATTGATTGTTACTTTCTAATCCTTTTTTGTTTACTAAATCTGTGTTTCCTTTTGGATCATAAAATTATTTTAATCTCCTTAAGTTTCTTGTAATGTAATAAACTGTCTTAACAAAATCACTTACAAAAGGGACTGAGTGAATGAAGCATTCGATGATTTCGTTATAGAAAACAGCTAGAGCTTCGGCAATACACACGCGTTTGTTGTTTGTATTTAATCTTATCTCGTACGAAAAGGTGAGAGAAAGAGGAAGGTGGAAACAGTCTAGTATGGATAAGAGTTGTCTGTTTAGATTATTAGTCACACCACTGATTTGGAAAAAACCGGCGTTCGAGAGAAAATCGGCAAAGAGGATCTCCTTTTCCGATGTTGCATTAGTTGATTTGAAATGAAAGTCATCATCAGATTTCGTCCATAGCAGATGTGGTAGTTTGAGGTCTCCCATAATTATAACTTCATCGCAGGGACTCGTAATTACGAAATAAGAGCCTATTGCATCTACCACGAACTGGTATCCCTGGATCGGTTGCGAAGGGCGGATTAAGTAATTTTGACGTAAATGTATTCGAAATCGGCGGTGTGTGAGGATTTTATGAACGTCGTATCCAAGCAATTATGAATTGCTAACAGGACTCCACGGCCAGATGAGTTATCTTCTTTGTTAAGCCCATCATCACGAAAAACTTTGTATTCAGACGTGTATAGCTCATTATTCTTGTAGCTAGAGGTCAGATTGGTTGTAGGAATTTAGTAATTTTTAGTACGCAGTTGTCTGACATTCTGATAACAGGTAGAAATGAATTAGTGTGGGACTTAAGCTGAATGACACACGATTTTGTGGGAGTTTCGAGGGGCATGAAGTAGTTCTGGGACGGTCAGCATTGGTCGAGTGGTTGAATGGTGGTGAAGAAGGTTTAAATGTGCTAATACGAGAAATGGGCCGTTAAAACTTGGTTTTGAAGGGATTGAGGAACCTTTAGTAAGATGGAGAACTTTTCGTATGGTAGGTAGAGTGGAATTTGGGAAAAAACCTGCTCTAAAGCTCGGTTCGGATCAGGATGGGTTGAACAGGTGCAGATGATATCTTACAGGTTGACAGTAATATGTGGTTATTGAATATGTGAGTGTTCGGTTAAGTGGCTGTTTTACGTGTCATATTCTTCCATTTGGCATAACGTTATTTTCTTAAGTTTAGAAACAGTCATCCATATTTGGAGGCGATGTTGACCATGAATGATTTGGCGTAATCGAATTTGTTTAGCAAAATCTTCTGGCACTTGAGTATCGAGATCGCAAAGTTATGATACAAGAAATTCCTAATCCAAGAAGCGTCCGCAGGTCGAGGAGTACCTTTGATAATCAAGGTTATTTCATTATCTGCATTATCATAGTTGTTGACAGAATCATGTTTGGCGAGGCACTCGTTCCATTCGGAAACTGGCCAGTTGGTGTCAAACCGTTCGATAAGGTTGAGGGGGTAGGTAACTTATGCAGTTGAAAGGTTTGCTATCGATAAATTAATCTAACAATAATTATAATGAAAAATCGGGGCTTCAATCTTCTAACAACATGATGAGTACAGCTCTTCGTTCGATATTTACAAGCGAATTTACATTCACTGAATGAGTCTTTTAGGGTTTCTCCACCAACGAACACATTACGACTGGACGCGCGTTTGATTCGGCAGCAGATTATGGATTCGATTTTCACGTGCCGCCTGTTTCTGAATTTGCTGTTGCAAAGGACTTATATGCCCCTGAATAGAAAAAAAATAGCCAGCCGATCAACATCATCGCTAGCTGTGCCACGTTGTGAGGCATGAGAGAGCATCTTCGGTGCTTGTCGTACCATACTCCTCGAGCCAGCCGCCAGCTGGGCGTAGGTTAAGTTGGGAGTATCGGCTGGTATTTAACGAACAGGCGGGCGTTTCACCTCCACCTGCTGTTGACGAGCCATTTGCGTGCATTTCGAGTTACCACAAAGAATGCACTTGAGAGTCGTGGTATCAACAATCCTATTCTTACCTAGCGGACATTCCTCCGCTTGGTAGTTCATTGCACACTTAACGCACCGAAACTATATTTGACAGGCGAATCGAAGTGTTGTTAGATACCTTGGGATCTGGCTGGATCAGTGTCTATATTTTAACCAACATATAGATACTGCGCTAGCCAGAGCCAAAGCGGCATTTGCCATGGCAAAGAGACTGTTTCACAGCAGTCAACTCGATGCCAAGGTAAAGGTGATCTGCTACACGGCCCTCATTCGGGCTGTCCTTGCCTATGGATGTCCCGTTTGGTTCAACATCGGAACAAGCTTAATGGAAAAGATTCGGGTTTTTGAGAGACGATGTCTTAGGGCTTGTCTCCATTTATATAGAACTCCAGAGTCTGAGTACAAGAAATTCTATAGTAATGAGGTCCTGTACAACGGGGCCAACCTAATCAGAGTGGATAACTTCCTGATAAGACTTATTCGAAGTCACATTGCAAGAGCAATGACTTCGAACAACAACTTGATCTCCGGGGCATTTTACCCCAATTATATACACCATGAGACAGTGCGCCTTAACGGACTTTTTTCCCCAGAAGCGTTTCTCTATCTCGATAGAAAAGGTCTGGTCCAGGATAGATTGGCGGTACCGTTACTCTTCCACGTATGCCGAAAAGCTGTGGACGGGCGAGTCAACTACGATCAAGACGTCGCAAGTAGCTCACCGGAGACTCTTAGGTTTAGTAGGGCGGTATCAGACCGCGACAGAGCGGATGTCGAAAGGCAATTCCAACACTATTGGTGGCTAAACGGAGAATGATCTCGGTCGTTTGTATAATTTAAATCCTGAGTGTCCTTAAGGCAAGTAAAATAGCATGTCCTGATAGACCTGGCCGGCTTACGTATGTACTACTGTGTCCAAAAAATAAGGTCACATATGAATTTAAACTGCGCGCGTCGAAGAATTTGGAAATTTTTCTTTCTTTTTAGGTTGGTAGTACTGTCAGTGACATCTATGTGAAATTTCATGTCAAAATATATTCATAGTGTTTGAGATACGCATCGTTTTGTGAGCTGCTAAAAGTGAGTTTTTCGTTTTTTGCGATGTCGAAATTTATTGAGCAAAGAATTTGCATTAAATTTTGTTTGCGGAATCAATTTTCTGTTGCGGATACGTTGAGGATGGTGCAGAAAGCCTTTGATGATGAGGCTATGTCTAAAAAAATGTTTACAAGTGGTATAGTGATTTCCAAGCCGGCCGTGAACGTGTCGAAGACGAAGAGCGTTCTGGGCGACCATCAACCTCAACCGATGAAGCTCACGTCCAACAAATCAAAGATTTGGTGTTGAAAAACCATCGATTAACGATTAGAGACCTTGCTGATGAAGTTGGCTTATCGAAAGGCTCAGTCAATACCATTTTGAAGGATGCTTTGGGCCTCAAGCGCGTCAAATCTCGACTGGTACCGAAAACATTGAATTTTTTGGAAAAAAGGCGTCGCGTTGAAGTGTGTGAAACAATGCTTTCCGACTACCAGGATGTCATGAAATGCATTATAACTGGCGATGAGACTTGGATCTATGCTTACGACCCCGAAACAACCGATCAATCGAGCGAATATCGTGCCAAAGGAGAGCCGAGACCAAAAAAAACGCGCCAAAGTCGCTCAAAAATCAAGGTCATGTTGACTGTTTTCTTCGATTATCGTGGTGTTGTGCTTTATGAATTCCTTCCAACCGGCCAAACAGTCAACAAGGAATATTATTTGAACGTTATGCGTCGTTTGCGTAACGCTATCCGCCTAAAAAGGCCGGAATTGTGGAAAGACAATTCTTAGTTTTTACACCACGATAATGCACCATCCCATAACGAACTCGTAATTCGTGATCATTTCGCCAAAAACTGAACTCATATCGTTCCGCAACCACCGTATTCACCTGATCTGGCGCCGTGCGACCTCTGGCATAAGTGCATTGCTTCGGGAGGGGATTACTTTGAAGGGGATGAAATTGATTTGGAAGAATAAATAAAGAATTTTCAAAATAAATACAATGTCACCTTATTTTTTGGACACAGTAGTATATTCGAGGTAGAGTAAGTTGTTTTTATTGTTTTTGTATTATAATAGTTAGTTTTTAATCTTATTAAAGTTAGGTTAAGATTTAAAGTTTAAGATTTATTTTAAGTTTAGTTTAGATTTAGATTTCGTATAAGTTAGTATACATTTAAATATGATAAGTAGTATTAAGTCGAAAGACATATTTTAACATGTTATGTTTAGCTTAGAGCGCCCGCATAGGGCCAGTTAGTTACCTTGAATATTGTTCAGTTAATTAAGCTTGAATTAAGCATTTTTGTCTAGCATGTAAGGTTATGGATTGAATAATAAAAAATGTAGTAAAAAAAACCTACTTTTGACAGTTCGAAGCGGCGTACCCGAACCTCCTGTACTGTTTTTGGGCTAGGCGATGCCCTTCTCGTTACTCCTCCACATGGGGACTCCTCTCTCCCACTCATGTCTAAAATACTTGAACTTTATTCAATGTTTTTATTTACATACAGAAAAAATAACGATTTTATTTTCCCCGCTGAGGCTCGAACCACGAACTCTCGGTCCATAGGTTCGCAACACACAATTTTTCCAATTTCAATTTCAATGCATTTCTATTAATTCCTTTTTAAACCTTACATGCTACATATAAAAATGCTTAAAACTAGATAAATTAACTTAACTATGTATATACTAACTTACTGGCCCTATACGGGCGCTCTAAGTTATAACTAACAATTTAACCTGTGTCTTTCGACTTACCAACAATTATTTTATTTAAATGTAAAAAAACTAATAATAAAACTAAGAAAAAAAGATTACTTTTTACGAAAACTTAGTATATGGACTTTTTATGTTTAAACTTGAACTAGACTTAAATACTAAACTACAAACTAATCTAAAACTTAAAATCTTAACCTAACTTACAAAAATATTAAAAACTAGTTAGACTATATTACATTAAACATAAATAAGCCGGTCACGGCTCACAGGACATGCTATATTTGCCATAAATAACGACGACGAAGTTCATTCTCCGCCCAACTACCAATAGTGTCGGTATTGCCTTCCGACATCCGTTCTGTCGCGGTCTGATACCACCTTACTGAAGAGTCCGCGGTGAGCCACTTGCGACGTCTTGTTCGTAGTTGACTCGCCCGTCCACAGCTTTTCGGCATACGTGGAAGATTATCGGTACCACTAATCTATCTTGAACCAGACCCTTTTTATCGAGATAGAGAAATGCTTCAGTAGGAATAAGGCCGTTAGGCGCACTGTCTCATGGTACATATCATTGGGTTGTTGGTCGAAGTCATTGCTCTTGCAATATGACTTCGATAAGTTTTATCAGAAAGTTGTCCACTCTGATCAGGTTGGCCCCGTTGTACAGGACCTCATTACTATAGAATTTTTTGTACTCAGACTCTGGAGTTCTATATAAATGGAGACAAGCCCTAAGACATCGTCTCTCGAAAACCCGTATCTTTTCCATTAAGCTTGAACCCACGTTACACCGAACGGGACGACCATAAGCAAGGATAGGCCGAATAAGGAACGTTTAGCAAATCACTCTCACCTTGGCATTGAGTGGACTGCTGTGAAACAGCCTCTTTGTCAAGGCATAGGCCGCTTTGGCTCTGGCCAGAGCAGCATCTTTATGCTTGTCAAAATATAGATATTGATCTAGCCAGATCTCAAGGTATCTGACAACACTTCGATTCGCTTATGGCTGTCCGTTTTGTCCAACAATAGAGAACATTCTTTCTAGTTTTTCCAGAAGCCCCAGACAACGGAGTCCTGAACAGAATGGTCTCGTACTTTTGAAAATTGATCTTCAACTTCCAATCATCGCAATATCCCTGAATCTTTTCGAAGTCAAGTTGCACAAGACTTACAATGACCTCGATCTTCGGACTTGACCTGTACGCGATAAAGTCATCTGCGTACGCTATGCAGTTACGGAGAGATCCTACAAGATCACTTGTGAAGATCGTAAATAAACTCGGCGAAATTACTACACCCTGTTGTAGACCGTTGTTAATGTCAAACGTCACAGCAGACGCCACTCTGCCATTTTACACAATATACTGTCTGCTGGTGAGCATATCTAAGATTATGTACGGCAGCGGTTTGCTTATGCCGAGCTGGTCTTACTTGAAAAAGAGCTCCTGCAACCATACAGTGTCAAAGGCCTTCTCCAAGTCAATCAACAAGGCATCCGTGCATTGTTTCTTACCTTTGTTCCATTGGATATCCGATACCAGTTTAGACCCGGCATGTATGCAATCATGCCCCGCTCTAAAACCGAATTGGTTATCCGGAATAATATTTTTGTCCTTAACGCACTCGGTCAGGGGTTCGCCACAAACCCACTGCACCGGCTGGTTTGTTTTCAATCAATCAAACACGGCCTTCTCCTTTAAAAGTTTGTGAATGACAGTCTTGAATGTCCCAATCTGCGAAGAAGTAATTATGTATGGATGTACTACTTTGTCCAAAAAATAAGGTGACATATGAATTTTAACTGCGCGCGTCGAAGGATTTGGAAATTTTTCTTTCTTTTTAGGTTGGTAGTACTGTCAGTGACATCTATGTGAAATCTCATGTCAAAATATATTCATAGTGTTTGAGATACGCGTCGTTTTGTGAGCTGCTAAAAGTGAGTTTTTCATTTTTTGCGATGTCGAAATTTATTGAGCAGAGAATTTGCATTAAATTTTGTTTGCGGAATCAATTTTGCTGCTGCGGATACGTTGAGGATGGTGCAGAAAGCCTTTGATGATGAGGCTATGTCTAAAAAAATGTTTACCAGTGGTATAGTGATTTCCAAGCCGGCCGTGAAATGGTCGAAGACCATCAACCTCAACCGATGAAGCCGATGAAGTCCAACAAATCAAAGATTTGGCGTTGAAAAACCATCGATTAACGATTAGAGACCTTGTTGATGAAGTTGGCTTATCGAAAGGCTCAGTCAATACCATTTTGAAGGATGCTTTGGGCCTCAAGCGCGTCAAATCTCGACTGGTACCGAAAACATTGAATTTTTTGGAAAAAAGGCGTCGCGTTGAAGTGTGTGAAACAATGCTTTCCGACTACAAGGATTTCATGAAACGCAATATAACTGGCGATTAGACTTGGATCTATGCTTACGACCCCGAAACAACCGATCAATCGAGCGAATATCGTGCCAAAGGAGAGCCGAGACCAAAAAAACCGCGCCAAAGTTGCTCAAAAATCAAGGTCATGTTGTCTGTTTTCTTCGATTATCGTGGTGTTGTGCTATATGAATTCCTTCCAACCGGCCAAACAGTCAACAAGGAATATTATTTGAACGTTATGCGTCGTTTGCGTAACGCTATCCGCCTAAAAAGGCCGGAATTGTGGAAAGACAATTCTTAGTTTTTACACCACGATAATGCACCATCCCATACCGCACTCGTAATTCGTGATCATTTCGCCAAAAACTCAACCTATATCGTTCCGCAACCACCGTATTCACCTGATCTGGCGCCGTGCGACTTCTGGCTGTTCAACAAGCTCAAAAGACCGCTCCGGGGACACCGTTTTGATACGATAGAGGAGATTCAAGCCGCAGCGAAGACGGAACTGAAGAACATCCCGGAAAGTGACTACAACCAGTGTTTCAAAGATTGGAAAATCCGTTGGCATAAGTGCATTGCATCGGGAGGGGATTACTTTGAAGGGGATGAAATTGATTTGGAAGAATAAATAAAGAATTTTCAAAATAAATACAATGTCACCTTATTTTTTGGACACAGTAGTAATTCGTTATTTCATTTCATTTATTGGATTCATCATTTCTTTTACATAGACTCTAAGCCTTAATCGCAAAAGTTAAATTGTGATATTTAATTCAAGTTAATAAATAGAAATGTAAGAAAATTAAGTATAACAATAATAATATAAAAATAATCATGACGATTTTAGGAAAATAGAATATACATTTTTGAGTTTTTATTTATTACATCATATACAAGTAAATCTAAGATAATTAGGATAATATGAACAAAAAAATGTCGCTAAGTATTTCTGTAAGTGAATCTTGGTTGAGTAAATTTTGAGGAGCGTTTAGAATCTGACATTTCAATCTTTTCAAGGAGATAAATGTGCTCTTTGGTTCTTAAGATATTATTAAAGGTCTTAAGGGCACTTAAGGTAAGATAAGAGTAGAGACTACAACGTAATATATTTTTTGAAAAAGCCTGATCAGAGTGTTTTAAAATATATACGTACCGTGTTATATTATTTAAAGCTACAGTAAGGTTTCTTTTCTGAACTAAAGCAGAAAACTATTTGATATCCGTAGGTTATTATCGGCATGATGAGAGTTTTCACAAGGTGAAGCTTAATATGTTGTGGATTGAAGTATCTAGAAAATGATAAGCTTTGTAGGCAGCCGTATATCTTTGCTATTATTGATTGGACATGAAGGTCCCAAGTTAGAATATTGTTGAACCTGATTCCGAGATTTTTTGCTTTCAACGTACTCTATGACTGTATTACCTAAATGCAGTGGGGAGAATAACAGCGGTCAAGTTTGTTTTTGTAAATTTCTTTGGGTTTTAATAAAGGTTATTATTGGTAGACCAGTGCATGATATTACTGAGGTCAGTGTTTAACCTAAAAGCACCATCTTCTATCATTCCAAGCTTGCAAATTAAATGTAGCTGTGCATCATCGGTAAAGAGATGAACAGACGCATTTCTGACCGCTAACGGAAGATCATTTATGACAATGCAAAACAACAGCAGCCCAAGTACTGTTCCCTGTGGCACTTTTTATGCTAGTTCCAAGAAACCTGAAATCTTTCTTCCAAGAACAACTGCTTTCTTACGTCCAGTAAGATATGAAGAAATTAGGTCGGTGGCAGATTTTGTGAACCGAAATTGATTTTTTAAGCTTGGAGATAAGGATATTTGTGTCGACGGTGTCGAACGCCTTTGAAAAATCCAGGAGACACAGGAAGGATATTTCATCTTGTCCGTAGAATAACGAATATAATCTGTTATTTTTAAGGTGGTCGTTATGCAGCTATGGTGTTCCCTAAAACCAGATTGAGATGGGTTCAATAATTTTTTATGTTTGGTGAATGCCGAGATTTGTTTATGAAGAATTTTTTCGAGGACCTCTGAGATGAAAGGAAGGATTGAAATCGGTCTATATTCAGCTGGTGTGGTTCAGGTGGCAGGTTTTTTAATTATGGGAATAACTTTAGCAGCCTTCCATGCTGAAGGATATTTTCTTGTTAGGATAATTTAGGATAAGAAATAAATGTGCTAGAGCAGGAAGTATATGTGGCAGTATGATTTTAATGAATAGAGGGTGCATTTTATTATTTATTTATTTATTAATTTATTTATTCATTTCATCTACAAGTAACAATATAACTAACAGATGTTAACAATTTGTTTTTGCTCAAAATATAAATAAGTAACATAAGTTAGTTTTAAATATACCTCTACTATCAGCTAGGTCTACTATCAGAAGCCCCAGACAACGGAGTCCTGAACAGAATGGTCTCGTACTTTTGAAAATTGATCTTCAACTTCCAATCATCGCAATATCCCTGAATCTTTTCGAAGTCAAGTTGCACAAGACTTGCAATGACCTCGATCTTCGGACTTGACCTGTATGCGATAAAGTCATCTGCGTACGCTATGCAGTTACGGAGAGATCCTACAAGATCACTTGTGAAGATCGTAAATAAACTCGGCGAAATTACTACACCCTGTTGTAGACCGTTGTTAATGTCAAACGTCACAGCAGACGCCACTCTGCCATTTTACACAATATACTGTCTGCTGGTGAGCATATCTAAGATTATGTACGGCAGCGGTTTGCTTATGCCGAGCTGGTCTTACTTGAAAAAGAGCTCCTGCAACCATACAGTGTCAAAGGCCTTCTCCAAGTCAATCAACAAGGCATCCGTGCATTGTTTCTTACCTTTGTTCCATTGGATATCCGATACCAGTTTAGACCCGGCATGTATGCAATCATGCCCCGTTCTAAAACCGAATTGGTTATCCGGAATAATATTTTTGTCCTTAACGCACTCGGTCAGGGGTTCGCCACAAACCCACTGCACCGGCTGGTTTGTTTTCAATCAATCAAACACGGCCTTCTCCTTCAAAAGTTTGTGAATGACAGTCTTGAATGGCCCAATCTGCGAAGAAGTAATTATGTATGGATGTACTACTGTGTCCAAAAAATAAGGTGACATATGAATTTTAACTGCGCGCGTCGAAGGATTTGGAAATTTTTCTTTCTTTTTAGGTTGGTAGTACTGTTAGTGACATCTATGTGAAATTTCATGTCAAAATATATTCATAGTGTTTGAGATACGCGTCGTTTTGTGAGCTGCTAAAAAAGAGTTTTTCATTTTTTGCGATGTCGAAATTTATTGAGCAGAGAATTTGCATTAAATTTTGTTTGCGGAATCAATTTTGCTGCTGCGGATACGTTGAGGATGGTGCAGAAAGCCTTTGATGATGAGGCTATGTCTAAAAAAATGTTTACCAGTGGTATAGTGATTTCCAAGCCGGCCGTGAAATGGTCGAAGACCATCAACCTCAACCGATGAAGCTCACGTCCAACAAATCAAAGATTTGGCGTTGAAAAACCATCGATTAACGATTAGAGACCTTGTTGATGAAGTTGGCTTATCGAAAGGCTCAGTCAATACCATTTTGAAGGATGCTTTGGGCCTCAAGTGCGTCAAATCTCGACTGGTACCGAAAACATTGAATTTTTTGGAAAAAAGGCGTCGCGTTGAAGTGTGTGAAACAATGCTTTCCGACTACAAGGATTTCATGAAACGCAATATAACTGGCGATTTGACTTGGATCTATGCTTACGACCCCGAAACAACCGATCAATCGAGCGAATATCGTGCCAAAGGAGAGCCGAGACCAAAAAAACCGCGCCAAAGTTGCTCAAAAATCAAGGTCATGTTGTCTGTTTTCTTCGATTATCGTGGTGTTGTGCTATATGAATTCCTTCCAACCGGCCAAACAGTCAACAAGGAATATTATTTGAACGTTATGCGTCGTTTGCGTAACGCTATCCGCCTAAAAAGGCCGGAATTGTGGAAAGACAATTCTTAGTTTTTACACCACGATAATGCACCATCCCATACCGCACTCGTAATTCGTGATCATTTCGCCAAAAACTCAACCTATATCGTTCCGCAACCACCGTATTCACCTGATCTGGCGCCGTGCGACTTCTGGCTGTTCAACAAGCTCAAAAGACCGCTCCGGGGACACCGTTTTGATACGATAGAGGAGATTCAAGCCGCAGCGAAGACGGAACTGAAGAACATCCCGGAAAGTGACTACAACCAGTGTTTCAAAGATTGGAAAATCCGTTGGCATAAGTGCATTGCATCGGGAGGGGATTACTTTGAAGGGGATGAAATTGATTTGGAAGAATAAATAAAGAATTTTCAAAATAAATACAATGTCACCTTATTTTTTGGACACAGTAGTAATTCGTTATTTCATTTCATTTATTGGATTCATCATTTCTTTTACATAGACTCTAAGCCTTAATCGCAAAAGTTAAATTGTGATATTTAATTCAAGTTAATAAATAGAAATGTAAGAAAATTAAGTATAACAATAATAATATAAAAATAATCATGACGATTTTAGGAAAATAGAATATACATTTTTGAGTTTTTATTTATTACATCATATACAAGTAAATCTAAGATAATTAGGATAATATGAACAAAAAAATGTCGCTAAGTATTTCTGTAAGTGAATCTTGGTTGAGTAAATTTTGAGGAGCGTTTAGAATCTGACATTTCAATCTTTTCAAGGAGATAAATGTGCTCTTTGGTTCTTAAGATATTATTAAAGGTCTTAAGGGCACTTAAGGTAAGATAAGAGTAGAGACTACAACGTAATATATTTTTTGAAAAAGCCTGATCAGAGTGTTTTAAAATATATACGTACCGTGTTATATTATTTAAAGCTACAGTAAGGTTTCTTTTCTGAACTAAAGCAGAAAACTATTTGATATCCGTAGGTTATTATCGGCATGATGAGAGTTTTCACAAGGTGAAGCTTAATATGTTGTGGATTGAAGTATCTAGAAAATGATAAGCTTTGTATGCAGCCGTATATCTTTGCTATTATTGATTGGACATGAAGGTCCCAAGTTAGAATATTGTTGAACCTGATTCCGAGATTTTTTGCTTTCAACGTACTCTATGACTGTATTACCTAAATGCAGTGGGGAGAATAACAGCGGTCAAGTTTGTTTTTGTAAATTTCTTTGGGTTTTAATAAAGGTTATTATTGGTAGACCAGTGCATGATATTACTGAGGTCAGTGTTTAACCTAAAAGCACCATCTTCTATCATTCCAAGCCTGCAAATTAAATGTAGCTGTGCATCATCGGTAAAGAGATGAACAGACGCATTTCTGACCGCTAACGGAAGATCATTTATGACAATGCAAAACAACAGCAGCCCAAGTACTGTTCCCTGTGGCACTTTTTATGCTAGTTCCAAGAAACCTGAAATCTTTCTTCCAACAACAACTGCTTTCTTACGTCCAGTAAGATATGAAGAAATTAGGTCGGTGGCAGATTTTGTGAACCGAAATTGATTTTTTAAGCTTGGAGATAAGGATATTTGTGTCGACGGTGTCGAACGCCTTTAAAAAATCCAGGAGACACAGGAAGGATATTTCATCTTGTCCGTAGAATAACGAATATAATCTGTTATTTTTAAGGTGGTCGTTATGCAGCTATGGTGTTCCCTAAAACCAGATTGAGATGGGTTCAATAATTTTTTATGTTTGGTGAATGCCGAGATTTGTTTATGAAGAATTTTTTCGAGGACCTCTGAGATGAAAGGAAGGATTGAAATCGGTCTATATTCAGCTGGTGTGGTTCAGGTGGCAGGTTTTTTAATTATGGGAATAACTTTAGCAGCCTTCCATGCTGAAGGATATTTTCTTGTTTGGATAATTTAGGATAAGAAATAAATGTGCTAGAGCAGGAAGTATATGTGGCAGTATGATTTTAATGAAGAGAGGGTGCATTTTATTATTTATTTATTTATTAATTTATTTATTCATTTCATCTACAAGTAACAATATAACTAACAGATGTTAACAATTTGTTTTTGCTCAAAATATAAATAAGTAAAATAAGTTAGTTTTAAATATATCTCTACTATCAGCTAGGTCTATGTACATATAAGCTTCGTTGAAAGCCAAAATGGCTCTTGAAATAGGCTCATTACGACCATAATTGGTCCTGTGATTTTGTTCAAATAGCAGATCTCGAATTCTCAGCGACCGTGCTGGAGCATATATAGGTATTAACGACAGGAGAACAGGAGACTTAATATGGTTACAAAGTAAGTCTCTCACAAACATTACATCAAGAATCGAACGTCTAGATTTTAAGGATTTGATTCCTAGTAACTGAAATCTAGCCCTATAGTTTGGATGGAAGTTCCAACGCAACTTGTAGAAAGTGAACTTCGTGAAGCGCCTTTGGATTTTCTCAATGCGGTCGGAGAAGGTTACATTAAAGGGATTCCAAATAACATCCGCGTACTCTAGAATAGATCTAACAAGAGATTTATATAGGGACAATAGCGCATATGGGTCCTTGAAATCTTTTCAATTACGTTTGATAAATCCAATTACTAAATTGGTCCTTGCGACTGTTAGTTCTATGTGGTTTTTAAATGAAAAAAAATTATCAATCGTAACACCAAGGTCTTTGATTTTGCTAACTCTATTCAAAGGCATAGAGTCAATGGAATAGTTGAAATCAATTAAAGAAGTCGATCTGGAAAAAGAGATTACATTGCATTTTTTAATATTGAGTTTTAAACTGTTAGTGTTACACCAACCCAGAACGCGATTAAGATCTGCCTGTAGTAGATGACAGTCATCCACACTCTTAATAACTGAGAACAATTTCAAATCATCGGCATATAGTAGATACTGGCTATGTTTAATAACACTTACAATATCATTAATAAAAATTATAAAAAGCGGTACACCTGAGGTACATTCGATTATCCTGGACAGGTATGCCCCAATTTTCATTCGTTGAGTACGACCAGTGACAAACGAAGTTATCCAACTTAAGAACTCACAATCAGAGTGAAATCCGAAAGATTCCAGCTTTTTAATAAGAACAGCATGGCTTACTGAATCGAACGCTTTGCTAAAATCTGTATAGATTGAATCAACTTGCGATTTATTCTCAATCGCATTAATGACATATGATGAGAAATACGCCAGATTTGTAGTAGTGGATCGACCGGATACAAATCCATGTTGAACTTCGGATATGGTCTCCTTTATAAGAAACTTGAGTTTATTTTCGACTATGCTTTCAAAAACTTTGGGAATCGCTGAGAGTTTGCTGATACCTCTATAATTCTCCACGTTATTTTTGGAGCCAGACTTATGAACAGGGACCAAGTACGACACCTTCCATTCGTCAAGAAATACACCTTCAGACAGAGAACGATTAAAAATATTTAGCAACGGAGTACAGAGGGAACTGCAGCAGTACCTTAGAACCACTACTGGTGTACCATCGGCGCCACAGTTGGGATTAGGATTCACAGATTGAAGAGCCAAGTAAACTTCTTCATAACTCAGTTGGAGTGACCCTATACTGATGCCATTGAGACAGTCAGTTCCTGAGTTACTACCTGTACTCGGGATTGAATAAACAGATTCAAAAAAGTTTGAAAAAAGTTCAAGGGAAGACTCAACCTCAAATGATTCAACGTCCTTAAAATGCATTGTATTAGGAATTTCTATGGACTTCCTTTTTGAATTTATATAATGCCAAAACGATTTGCTGTTACATTTAATATTGCGTTCAATATTCATGATATATCCACTGTAGAGAAACTTACTAAGAACAATAAAATCTTTACGTAATTTACTAAACTTGACATAATCGGTCGGATTATTCGATTTTTTATATTTTTTAAAAGCTTTGTTTTTCAAGTTCTTTAAATTTGTTAACTGATTATTATACCAAGGAGGCTTGGTTGTTCTGTGGTTAGAATATTGAGGAACAAAATTAGCGAAGCCATGACTAAGTTTTTCAACGAAACGTTTGTACGTGTGATGTAAATTGGGGTGATTTAATTCATTGTCCCACTCAATATTATTGAAAAAATTATTTAGCTCAAGAAAGTTGGCTTTCATAAAATTGTATGATTTTTCAGTATTACTGACCTTAACATCCAAATAACTATACATTTCGATTTCAATAAATAATTCATTATGGTGGATAGATTCATTTAAAAGAGAATAAGGAACTTTAGTTACATTAGCTTTAAGTTCTTCGCAACATAAAAAAACTAATTCAAGTATTAAGTAATACTCATGTTCATGTTTCATATTATAGGCAATAAGTGATTTATCATTATCTGACCAAATCCAATCAATATCCGGGACATTGAAGTCTCCTAGTACACAAACATTATCTAATGCAGAACATTTTTTATTATAAAAGAATTCAATATTACTCATGTGCTTCTCATAACACTGAAGCTTACATTTTGGTGGAACATACAAACGTTGTTCCTTAGTAAACGTAAAGAATTATAGAGATCAGGAAGACGAAAGCGTTTCAATCGTTTGTAAGATATATCTCTAACTTTCATTCTCCCCTTGTTCTCAGCGGAACGTGCAGTTTGAACAGTTGCTCAATAGCATTTTGCATGAAATGAACTTGATTATCAGGTGAATTTGTAAAATAAATATCCTGCCAATTAACCCTAAAAATATCGGATTCCAATTTTCCCAAATCAATTCTTTTGAAATCTTGATACTCAGATATTTCACATTTATTTTTGATGCTTCAAAGTCGGCGAACAGTAAATCATGCTTTGAAAAAGCAGCCGCAGAGAGTTGTTCATAAAAAAGTATTTTTTGAGGATATGAAACGAAAAATAGTTCTAACAGTGTCGACGATGTGGATGTAAAATGAGTTGAATTCGTTACATTAATCGGAACCAATCCGAAACTTTTCATTTTATTTATAAATGACTTAGAAGATCACAATTAGAGTCGCCGCATATAATGATACCCGAGTCTAGTGACGAGACATTTTCGAGTGCAGAGAAAAAATTTGCGAAATCGATATATTTGCTAGGCCTGTAAGCAACTCCAACTAGGTATTTGCTTCGAAAATTTTCAATATTGATGAAACAGTATTCAAGTAAAGAGTCAGAACTCGAACTAACAACAAGAGTTGATTTTAAACTATTGCGTATGTAAATTGCTCTACCCCCACCGCCTCGATCACACCTATCTACCCGAAACTGTTTATAACCTCAGGCTATATAAGTCATCAGAATTGAGAGCCTGAAACCAGGTTTCCGATACACATATAATGTCCACATTAGATTCTTCGAAAGTATTTCTGAATTCATCTATTATGGGATAAAGACTCTGAGCATTTATATGACAAATTTTAAGTCCATTATACTGTTTACATAAGATAATAACTAAAACGCACAAGTTATTGTTCATGTTACCAGCACAGGGGCCATTATTGCTAGCCATTTTCAAAATATTGGAAAAGTATATAAATATTACTACCCCGCTGACAAACAGAAAACTAAACACAAAGAGGGAAGAGACAAGATTCAGATATTTGGCAGATGAACAAAGATGAAATAATCAATGATGCGGAACAAAGGAAATTCAAAAACATTACAAAAAATATACACCACTGTTTACATGGCAGCTTACAGCATGTTGGTTATTCAAAGTATATGTTTGAGAAGAGGGGAAATATATATGTTGGCCAAGAATATTACCCATCATCATATGTCCATCCGCAATAATTTATATACCAAGGAGCACAAGCAAAAACAAATATGTAAAAAGAAATATAAATAATTGATATATCCGCAAGTCAGGAATTTCCGTGAAATTGGAAACCAGTATATTTATATAGATGAGTCATATATACATATCTCCCACACAAGAGTAATGTCTTGGACTGATGGAAGTACGGAATGATTAAAATAGCCTATTGGAAAAGGATCACGGCTTATTATTGCACATGCTGGTGGATCAAATGGATCGACGGCGCTCTTCTCATGTTTAAATCTGGATCGAAGTCTGGTAACTACCATAATGAGATGAACTTTGAAAATTTCTTCAAATGGTTAAGAGAACAAATTCTGCAGAAGCTGGATGAACCGTAGGTTATTGTAATTGACAATGCTTCATATCACAACAAATTGGAAACCCGTACGCCAACTTCATCAGGAATGAAATTTGAGTTACCTAATTGGCTGGTAGAAAATAATAGTACAAACATCTAATAAATAAATATTCACTTGAAAGAGGACGATAGAATAAAACATCCTTCTCAACACCACAACAACATTATGAGTATGTTCAAACTCCACTTGGACTTTAAATTCAACGACTCAAGAATGCGGTTCTAAAGGACTTAACCAACAAAACTCGTGTCGTCTACTTTAACGCCTTTCTGTTTTTTTTTTCAACTTCCATTATTGAACACATTCATGGTTTTCGAGAGTACAATTTGAAAAAAAAAAATAAAAAACTGAAAGAAAATTCTTGTCAAAGGAGACGGGTGTTTATGGCTTAATTCTGACACCTGAAGACGTGAAACTTAATCTAAAAAAGAAAGAAGATATTGAACGATTAAAGCTTAAAAGATCACAAAAATAAATTAAGTCTTTTCTTGAAATTACAGGATATCACAGGAAAGTTATAAAAGATTTTGCCAATGTGGCACAAAACAATGACAAAGTATAAGAAAAAATAGTCAAATTAATTGAGATTAAATCAGTTTTATAAATTCATTTGAAAAATTTTAAAAATTATTCACTGTGGCACCATTACTAAAGTACCCAAACTTCACCAAGTCTTTTAAACTTGTAACAGATGCTAGCGCTTATGTTTTAGGCGCTACACTCCAGCTCTGTGAATGTTATTGGAAGCTCAAACTTTTGGTTACAGTTCTTTTCCTGTTGTGAAATAATTTCTTTCGTTCAACGTCTTGCTAGCGTAGCAGATGAGATAGTTACACTGATGGACAAAAGTATTCGTAATGTGTTGTTACTTACAATGTAAAGCAGGAAAAACACGTCAAAATAGGTTTTATTTCAAAAAATTGTTTCTTGTTTTATAAAGAAATGCTTATACAGCAAATTTAACAAAACACGTTATTAACTCCACTAAAAAAAAATTTGAAAACAAATTTAATTTAACAATTCAGAACTTGGTTGGATAAAAGTACTCGTAATTTCCGAATAAGCTACGATATTTCCAACAACAATAAAAAAAACAAAGCTCGATCAAGTACATTTTAAACTGTTAAGTATTCATTGCTATGATTTGATATCAACTATGACGCTATGGCGCGAAAAGGTAGAGAAACTAATCCTAAAATCTAACTTATTTTAAATCATTATAAAAATGGTGAACCGGTGAAAAGAAAATTGTGGCATAGTTAAAAGAAGTTGTTCAACTGTATATAACATATTAAGACGTTTTAAAAATTCATCGGATTTTAAAAATGAACCCAGAATTGGTCGACCGGGTAAATTGCCGTCAAGAGACAAAAGAAAGATTATTTAAATGATAAAGAAGGAGCCTAAAACATCTTTCCAAAAATTACCTCCTATCATTACACGAAAGAAATTATTTCACAACAGAAAAAGAACTGCTACCAAAAGTTTGAGCTCCCAATTAATTTTATAATATTTTTTTTGTGTTCGCAATGACACTGTGTAATTGCTTCTTAAAATGAAACAGTTTGCCTCTGCCTGTTGAAACTCAAAAGAATGAATTTATTGAATAAAATGCTCTGATATACTATATATACAAGCAATACAAATAGTTTTGCATTACAAAACATTGCTCATGCTAAAGGTAATTGTGATGCAGTTACTACCGAAGTGGGTCAACATAAGCTATGCAGGTCAATCAGCAGTTTAAGCTGAAGCGACAATGAAAATGTAGAAAGATGTGTAGGCACTTTTTGGCTGTTTGTTTCGGAAACGTTATTATCATAAACATTAGGTGTTGAATTCGATCTAAGTGATCACCAACCTTTCAAATGGCTACACACCAAAAACAGAGGAAAAGATATAAACTTAAACGTTGACTCTTAAAGTTCGGGAAACCCAACACTAATATTGACTGTATTAAGGGAAAAGAAAAACATATTGCTGATTTTCTGAGTCGTATGAATATAGATATGCATGAAATAAAAATGTTCAATTAAAAATTCTACCTATCAAAATATTGGGCAGAAGAAAATATCTGATGAAGTTTCGTTGCAAATTTTGATGAAGAAATTGAAACGGTATTCTGAATCAGAGAACCCTAATTAAGGAAAATTGTTGTTAATGGTTTAAGGATTCAAATTTTTCTCACAGGCAATAAAGTAAAGAAAAGTGAAATTAAACACAAAAATAAGATTAGTATTATTATTAAGAATAAATCGGTCAGTCGGTGGTTGTTCTCTTCTGACTCTTTAAACGTTAATTTCTCATCTCATGGATCGTCAAATAGAAAAGCAAAAAAATTATTAATCTAAGATTATTGTTGCGGTGCCGCATAACAAGTATGTGCGTCGTAGTTTATTGCATTTACATATTCAGAAACACGTTGCCGTCCTTTAACTTTTGATTTCTTCTGCATCCATATTTGGTATGGATGTTTGCCGAGAAGAATTTTATTTGGCTATTTTTTAGATTAAGTATGTTGACGTAGAAACGGTGGGTAACCTTCATGTTTCCACCTTTGAATTTTGCAATGAACATTATTTTTAATCGACTCGGTGTGGGTTAGTATCTTTGGGATATCTCGGATCTTAATCTTGCTCAAAAAAAAAGAAGCGAAGAGCTGTTAAGTCTTACAAATGGATATCTGATAAGTGATTGTGCCCTGCTTTTCAGGTAAATGATAAATGAAAACCTGTTTTAAATGCAGTGCTTAAAATTTTTGAATTGATAATTTCCAGGTTCGATTACTTAATTGATATAATTTTCGCATCTTTTCCAGTCACCAGATGCCATTGGGGTCAAATAAATGGCTCTATCACTTGATTGTTCGGTAGTAATCATACTGATGGAGGGCTTTGTTATTTGTGCTCGCTTTATCAGCTGCTATTCTTCTATATATATATATATATATATATATATATAATTCTTAGTTCGTGTTGTCAAAATAGTGGTTTGTGTAATTTTTATGTCATTTTCTCTCTTGTGAAGGCACAAAACTAAAAGTAGGACATTTATCTCATCGTCAAAACATTCAAATATAACAACTTATCTCGAATAAAATATTCATGAGTTTATAACAAATTCTGCATCCCATATCAGGCTCCACCCACAGAATTGAATTAAAACCAAATACGGCCCAGTTTAAAAGCACTACACAATCTCCATTCATCCTGTAATTCTGTTCGACATGCATAATAAGAGTAGTCACAACCTAGTGAGATCGAGCATAAAAATTAAAAATGGTTGCTGTACCGGTTTTAGTAACAACGATTTACCTTTGAGGTGAGGTAGATGAGGTGAAATGTCTAAACCTTTTCTTGGTGGGTTATAAGTGATTGGTGCGTTAAGCTTTTTCTGTTGAAGATTGACACGGTAATTTTTTTGTTATAAGATTAACGCAAATATTCAATAACACTTTTCCGTCAAAATATATGTATACAACTTCAATTTCAAAACTAATTCTATTGGTGGAACCGCTTAATGTCGTTGAGCTTCTCTTTTTTCCTTCATGGTTACTCCGGGCCCCTTTCACTATTTATTTAAAACTCACAATTATTTAATAACAAACGTAAAATTTCGTGTACAATTGCTTAGGCAAATGAGGTTATAAATATCATCATGGTCGTTCAGTTCAAAAACAAATTGACAGCGATTGCGCGTACAATTCAGTCTTCGACTACCTTCTCTCTGAGTCAGTTGGTAATTTTTCTATTATGTCTTAGATTTGTGCAAGTTGTAATCTAGTCATAAAGCGTTCTAAAAACTCTGAATTTGTCGATTGCGGTCTTTACTGCGGTCGTCAATTTCATAAAACCTGTGTCGCAATATCAGACGATATCTTAAAATCTTTAAATAATCGCTATTTGTTCTGGAAATGTTATTCTTGGGCGAACATTAATTTTTCCGCTTTTATTAACAATTTTCATGAACTTTCTTAAAGTGTTAGTGAGATAAAAAATTACCTCAGTGCTCTCAAATCATCGTTTCTCAATAACTCCCCCCCACGAAAAACCGTTAAAAGAAATCATAAAAACTCTGAGAAAGCCATTGACGTGGCCCTCTGTTATCCACTTGATTCTGTTTTAAATGATCTACCGTCCTCATCTGCTATTGCGAAGACCGTCGAAAATAATTTATCTATTAAAGCTTCTTGATCGTCACAACTTAATTCTGAAGTATTAAATCAAACTAATGTTGGTCAATCTGATCCCTCCATCGCAAATAAAAACTTTGAATGGAAACCAGTGAATTAGACTCTTCTGCTTCTCTGCGCGCATTACCTGAATATAAATGGCTTCATTTGTCAAAGTTTGATAGAGAGGCGAAGCCTTAATGTGTAATTAAACACATATCACAAAAAATTAACATTTCGCCTGATCAATTTAAAGGTTTTACTTTGATTAAAAAAGACACTGACCTATCTAACCTAAAGTACATAACATTCATACTAAGTGTTCCAGCTTCTAAATATTCAGCTATTATGGGTTCCTGAGTTTGGCCATGTTTTGTCCAAATAATAAAATTCGTGATGCGAGAAAATAATAATAATATTAATAAATTAAGTCCCCACTCACAGACACATTCATCTTCTGCATCATCGCTTTTACCGTCGCCCGCACCACAGCGACCTCCATCATCATCACTGCCACCACCTTCGCCACAGCCGCTTATCAACATTAACAACAACAAATGACTACAATCTTATCATCTATACTGCCGTCTTTTTCGCGCTCTAAACTTCACAAAGCTAATCACCTCTTTGCATACTACCAAAACGTCGGAGGCATGCGCACAAAATTACATCAAATGTTCTTGTCCTTGTCTTCCAATCATTATGGCACTTACCGAAACTTGGCTAACAAAAAGCCATCACAATGGCGAAATATGCAACAACAATGATTACTCACTCTTTCGCAAAGCTCTTGGAAAACGAAATTGGGAAAAGGAGGGGGTGTATTGTTTGGTGTTCCTTCATCGCTATCATGCGTTGAATTCTTCTGCTTCTTGTCCCTACGACATTAATCAAGTTATAGTTAAAATTAATATTGAAAAAAATAGATCGTTAATTGTTGTTATAAGTTACATTCCACCAAGAAGTTCATTTGATTTTTACAAATATCATGTAAATAACTGCCAATGTCACTTGTCAAATCTTAATTGTAATGAACATGATCATTATTCTTGGGGATTTTAATTTAACTAATGTTGATTGGGTATTTGATCCCGAAGAACGCCTTCTCTTACCGTACAATGTAATTACGGACTTTGCAATTGAACTAGTTGATTCGTTTGCTAGTTTCGATTTAATACAAACTAATTATTGCAAGAATAGTTTAAATCGCTTACTGGATCTTGTCTTTGTGGATAGAGATTTACCTACAATAGTTGACAAATCTTTGTTCCCAATTTTCCCCAACTCTGTTCATCATAATGCTTTAGATATTTGTGTTTCTTTTTATGACTACCTTAGATCTGGTAATTATTCTAAATATAAGCTCAATTATAAAAAGGCTAATTTCGAGGGCATTACGAGTTTTATGTCGAGTATTTTGTGGCGTACAAAACTTAATTCTTTGACATTATTGCAATTCTATGATTTCATTGATAACCTCAATAGGGCAATTAATATGCATGTTCCTAAAATTAAATTAAATAATAATTCCAAGCCACCGTGGTACAACAAAAGGCTCTGTAATCTAAGCAATAAAATAAACAAAGCCTATAAACGTTTTCACATTTCCGTATACGATAATAATCTAAAGAATATATATAGTACATTCGATTAAAGCATGAGTTTGACGTTCTAAATAAATTTCTGTATAAAAATTATATTTTCTCAATTGAGTCCAATTTAAAAAATAATAGTAAATCTTTTTTTTTTGTTTTCGTTTATACAAACGGATGTTTACTTCCAATCTAGTCAATTTTTTTTTATTTTATTTTTATATATATATATTTTTTTTTCTTTTTGTATTTGCGAAGGGTTTTCACGAATTTCCCTTCCTAAAATAACATAATATTTATATTCTAAATTAAAATTTTCCATAACACTAAGATAATGTTTCAGTAGGAATATACAATTGTATTGTATCTCTGAATTGTGAAATGTGCGGTAACTCCAGCTTTTTGTAATATTTATTTCGAATAAAATAAATCTATCTATCTATCTATCTAGTAAATCTTTTTGGTCTCTCACCAAGAGTAAAAAATTGTCCAATGGGATTCGACCGGGTTCGACTTTTTCAGATATTTCTTCTATTTGTAACTCGTTTGCCGACTATTTTAATTCCAATTATTCAGAATTTAAAGGTGATGATTCAAATTCAAATATAGCTGAATCATATTCTCATGATTGTAAGGTTCATATCATTCATTTAGAATTAAACCTTTTTGAATTCGAAGACGGTTTGAGGAATTTGAATAGCGACACTTGCCATGGTCCTGATGGAATTCCACCAATCGTACTTAAAAACTGTAGCAGCTCTTTCCGAGCTTCTCCTTATATTTTTAATAGTTCTCTTCGGAGTGGCGAATTTCTGCCAGAGTGGAAGAAATCATTTGTAACTCCTATTCATAAAACCGGTTCTAAACAGGTAATTTCTAACTATCGCCCGATCTGCAAACTGTCCTGTAAGCCTAAGCTCTTTGAAAAAATTGTTTATGATAAGTTCAATTTAAATTCTATAAAATTAAAATCACATTTATTACTTGAAATGGGGAATGGTAAGCTGCTATGAAGATAAAGATGAGTATTCAACATTAATTTTAATTCAACATTTCGGCAATTACTTACTTACGAAAGTATTCTTTTAAGTGATCACATTTAGTAACATTTATTTAATGTTGTGCACAAGATTGAAAAGTTTGATAGATAAACATATTTCAATTTGGAAATACTTTTTTTCTGATTGAGTTACCTTTCCATGATACTAAAAGAAAATTAGATTTTTAGTTTGACTGCAGAAATAATTTAGTTTTTACCGTTTTTTTTAAACATGTTAGCTGGTTGGACTTTTTTTGTCATTAATCATTTAATTATTAACTTGAGGTGGCGCTACAGTCCACGTAGGATTGGCATTGTATCCTTTTGGCTAAGTCAATTGGTTGTTGAATCTTCTCCTCCACTCACTGTCAATGCAGATGGGACAAAAGATCACACTTTTCTCTCGAAACAACGGGGCCTTCATCCGCTTTTGAAAATATCCATGCTTCTACACCATATAGTTGGACGGGGATGATATTGGTCTCTTAGACCGACACTTCAGTTCTTCGAAAGAGGGCTTAGCTTTAACAGCCATGGTATTCTTCATTTGATCTCAGCGCTGATGTTATTATCTGTATTTATAGCGGAGCCAAGATAGACAAAGCCCCAACTACCTCAAAGTTATAGCTGTTTATGGTATTGTTCTGATCAGGGTTTGGTCTTTCTTTATGACAGCATATGCCTCTTTTTGCCTTCTGGCGTTGGCAAGGTTCTTTTGCACTATTGTCCCAAGAATAATGTTGAAGAAATCGCATGATAGTGCATCATCTTGTCTAAAATTTTGTTTGACATCATCATCAAACCAACCTTGAAATTGATGAAAGTGTGGTGCGTACTGACTTGGCGCTTCTGGGTTTTTTCCAAGATCTGCCGTTATGTTAATATTTGGTTTATGGTGGACTTTTCTGATAGAAAACTACATTAATACGGGCCTATCAGGATGTTGACGAACTGCTTCAGAAGTTTACATCATACGGCGGAAAAGATGTTAAAGGCAATTTAGAGGAGATTGATACCTCTATAATTGGCTTCCTTCCTTCAGGATTGGACAACTGACCATGTATTCCAGATGAGTTGGTGCATACTCACAACTAAGTCATCGCCGCCGCTTTTAGAAGTTCTATCTTGCTATCTGTACTTCGTCTAGGTCAGGTAGACGGCATTGTTGGTTCTTCCATGTCCTCAGCATTGACTGCAATTTTACTATGATATTTCTAATATTTCGAATTTTGCGGGCTTCGGTTTTAGGTGTGTAACCTTGAGATAATTGTTTTTGCTGGCTGGCTGTCGATGGCTTGCATTAAACGACTCAATAGAAGCATTTTCGATTGTAATATAGGACCAACGACCCAAAATCTTAGCCAGTCATCTCTCTCACTCAACGTGAAGATAAGATATTTTAAATTAAGAGTTGCGAAAATCGATTTCATAACAACAACTTTAACATTGGAAGTTGAATTTGTATTTGCTTTTGGCAACTCTGTTTATAGGGATTCATATTTTAAAAGTTTGAGGACCAACTGCTTATCTCAACTACATGTATTTTTGGAATTATTTTTAATCAATCAAATTTGTTTGATTGCTTTTCTTTGGAAGATATTAACCACTGCTCGGAATATTAAAGCTTAACTTTATGTCCTTTTTGAAAGAGTTCAAAAGTACATAGTTTCAATCCAGAGATTTCCACCACCTCTTCCTTCTGAGCTGGTAACTGTTAAGCAAAGGATCTTTTTCTGTCTGGTAAATATATGGCTTAAAGAGGATCACATTCAGTCCAGTTTTCTTTGCAGATTTTGATAGGATTTTTCACGCCGATTCCGAGAGATTTTTTTTATCTCTGTCATTTTCTGGAAAGGCCTCCAGGATTGGGTTCATGATTTAAACCCACAACAGAGGAAAACAAACTAAATCGGATGTTATGTTCTTCCTTGCAATATACGAGTAATGCAGTTTTATCCATGTATTTTAACTTTGCCATTTAGGTTTCTCTCGATGCTTTTGCTTTAAATTCAATTGCCTCATGTAATTTGCGCCATGTTCTTCTTTTTGCTAATATATCATAACGATAAAAAAGCGTCAAGCTAAAGCCGAGGAGGTTTTGAACAAAAAACTGGTGGCTCCATAATTTTCTAAGGATGTTTTCATGTGTCAGTGTTGCAGACGTCACTCTGAGTTTTGAAAAATGGGAATTTGGATCAGGAAATAGAGAAAGGGGCATATCAATGTATGAAATGGCCTCAACTAAAAACTGTTTTAGACTTTTTGGAAGTCTCTATAGTTAGTAACTTACTTAGTTTAGTCAATTGGCTTAGTAAATATAATATTGATGAAACTTTTGGCATTAAAATTGAACAAAAAAAAATTTTATATGAATTTGTCCGGAAACATTTGAACGGCAGTGTATATATTTATGCATATTTTTTTATCTGATAAGGTAGCTATAAACTATAAATTTAATTAATTTTGAACTTTTTTTGTTGGAAAACTAAATTGATTTTAATTGAAGAAGTCAAATTGTCCCTTTTTTTGACAGTTTTTTCATCATAAAATTCAAACCACCCTGTGAAATTTTACCAAAAGCTTTTCAAGTGATCTTTATGCACACACGCTTCGAATGAAACCAATTTGGCTTCGATAGCCTGATTTGTTCTTGAGTTAGGCTGTACGAAAGAATCCGCGCAAACGTACGTACGTACGTACACACACACACACACACACACATCTTTCTAAAAATCATGGAATCCGACGACTGGGACCGCCAAACGTGGAGAAATGTAAAAATTTTGAATTTCGAAAATCGGACCGATTACAAGAACTTCCTGATGGGAAGTCAAAAATGAAGAAGACGGAGAAAATGTACTTATCAACGAACTAAAATCTCTTACATAAAAGGTACAAACATTAATACCGCATAGACATGCAAGCGGACTTATTAATATAGTAGGAACAGAGATGAAATAATTATAGGGTACCATGGATAACGATGACAGACGAAATATCGAGAAGCATTTCCGAATTATGGACACAAATGGTTAGCAACTAAGTAATTGCGGATTTTTTTTTAGCAAATAAAAAACAATTTTTTTCATGGAAGGAAATAACTTTATTTTGTAATGTATTGCCCATTTTGGGCAATGACCTGTTGCCAACTTTCAAGCAGCATCATAATTCCACGTTCATAAAACTTCTGGTTTTTATCAGGAAAAAACTGAACCAGGTACGATTTGACATCATCATTATTATTGGAATTTTGACTATTCAAGGAGTTTTGCAAAGATCGAAATAAAAATAAGTCAGATGGTGCAAGGTCAGGGCTATATGGTGGATGTGGCAAAACATACCAACCAAGATCCAAAAATGTTTGCCGAGTGACCAAAGATGTGTTTGGCCTTGCATTGTCATGTTGAATACAACACCTTTTCGATTTGTCAATTCGAGCTGCTTTTCTTCATCTTCATTGTTCAGTTTGTTAGTTGTTCAATAAAGGCATCTGAATTGATCGTTCGGTTGAGTGGTAAAAGTTCAAACTAGACAATTCCTTTGTAATCCCACCAAACTGATAACATAACTGTCTTTTGATGAATATCAGCTTTTGATGTTGTTTGAGCTGGATCACCTGGCTTGCTCCACGATCTTTTCCGATTGACATTGTTGTAAACAACCCACTTTTCTTCACCAATCATCAATCGTTTTAAAAATGGATCATTTTCATTACGTTTCTTTAACAAATCGCAGTTGTTGATCAGTTGTGTTAAATGAATTTCTTTCAGTTCAAGAGTAACTCATATTCCGTACATAGCAAATTTGTTTTAAGCGATTTTCAATGCATGCATGTGATACATGAAGCTTTTCTGCAATTTTACGTGACTTATGGTTGTTGGAGGCTTGTTTGTTTGCTTGCAATGCAATTTGTTAGTAGTGAACTCAATTGAACTTGTTTTAACATTGCAATTTGATAATAGTGAACTCAATTGAACTTGCTTTATTTCTTTGTTTGTCTTTCTTTGCTTATAATGCAATTTGGTAATAGAGCTATGACTTCAGTTGCATTTCTTACTTTATTTATGACATCCAATCTATTGGATTTCTATGAATGGTTTTAGGCAACAGGGTCGACGTAACCCCTCCCCCCTTTGAGTTGAGTTGAAAATCTCCTGAGTTTCTTTATTAATTGTTGCTTTAATTGATTTATATTTAAAAAAAATAAAAGGAGCGATGATACAGAAAAATATCAATTCAAAAAAATGCAATCAAAATTGTCCAATTATAGAAGATATATTTTTATGATATGATATATTTTTTTTCGTGTAGTAAAAGTTCCTTGTTCTCTATTTTCCCTGATTGTTTTATATTATTTTCAAATGTGTTTAGTATATTCGTTATTTGTTGCAGTTTTATTGTTTGTAATATTATGTTGAAGCTATGAATAATTGGTATTTCTCCAATGTTAATTTCGGCGTATCCGATGTTGTTGTTAATTTTGTCGATTATTAGAGTTCCTCTCGTTGTGTGTAGAAGTGCCATCATTATCGTTATTGTAGTTGCTAATGTCCAGTTGGTCTGCGAATTTTGTAAACCTTTTAATGTTTGTCGGTTGTATGTTTTCTAATTTTAATTTTCAATATTAAGGTTCATCTTTATGTCGTTATGCCTTATAATTCTTAACAAAACTTTCCTCTTGGTTTTGTTCGTAAAATTCACGATTTTAATTTCGTTTGTTAATAACCTTTTCCTTGTATTCCTTCAAAAACTTTTCGATTTGTTTTTATCAACTTTCCCTGCTACAACATCTATTGGTTTTGCTCTTATAACTGAATGAAAAAATTTGTTATACCATTCTACGCATTTAAATATCCTTTCCTGTATTGGAATTTCAGATTTTTCGGTTTCTAAAATTCTAAGTTTTTCTCCTATAGTATTGTGGAAGTAAGTTTTTACTCCTTCTTGTCTTAAAAAATCTTTAACATTAACAGAGTTAAATTCGTTATCTAAAACAACTGAATTTGGTTTTCCTTTGATGGAAAAATACAATCGCATTTTCTCAACATTTGTGATGCTATTCCGATCTTCTAAATAAAGAACAGCTACATGTTTTGAGAACTTGTCAATGAAGGATAAAAAGCTATGTTTTTTATTTATACTATATAGATGTCTTAATGAACTATTTGATTTATATCATTCGGAGTTTCGGTTATACGGAATTTTGGCTTAATTGGCCTCCTCTCATACTTTGCTATGTTGCATGTGTCACAATTTTTAATGTATTTTTGAATATATGTTTTCAGGTTTTTATAGGTTTTTATAGTTTTCATTTATTCCTGCATGCCCTGTTGCGTTCTTATGGTATTTTGCAATGTAAGTTTCATCTTCGTTTGCCATATCTTTCACATGGTGAGTGCATTTATACAATTTTAAACTTGTGCTAAATAACTCTATCAGCTTCCGTTGCACTTTATTTCACTCATGATCAGGAAATTCGGAAAAAAATGCCTATTTTCCTGGGTTTTAAAAGTCTACGAAATATGTCAGTCATGACGTTATTTTCGATGTCGTTTTCGCTAATGAAGATCTTGCGTTTGTTATTAATACCTCTATTTCTTTTGTTTTAGTATATGTCAAAATTATTTGTGTAGAAAACCTATTAACAGCTGTCTCTAAAATTGAAAAATGATCGTTTTGTTCTTTTTCCTGTGAATGTATTGTTGCATCTGTGCTCATGTTATCAATTTGTGGTTCTAGGTCTATAGCATTTATTTCTCCTGTATTTGCGTTAATACTAGACATAAAGTCTGGTACTTTATTTTCTGATCCTTTAACATAATCGATGTTTATATCATACTCTCCAAGTTTTAGTAACCAACGCTGTAGTCTGTGGTTAATATCTTTCACTCTGTGTTTGCTTTGAAACCATTTAAGAGGTTGATGATCTGTAAGAAGATCACAGGTTCTGCCATAAATATATGGCCGAAATATAGAAATGCTATTTCAACTGCATCAGCAACGAATATTGTTGTTGTCGGTCAAGTTAAGAAACAAGTAAAAGTTGCGGTGTCGGCATAAATCGTAAAGCAACAAACTGATAGAAGTTCTAGGTCGCCTGTTGTGGCAGTCTAAAGACCAACTTCGAAACAATAACACATCAGAAATATTTATTTGTTTCCATTTGAGAGGAGGCTACTGATCGTCAGCATGTGGCAGCATTACATTTTCCAAAATGTCTCTTTACACAAAACAATCCATCGTACAGTATATTTAATAAATCTGCCCAAGTTGACGCGCAGAAAAACATTCGCACACCGTTATGCATACGTCTCCGTGTTTCACAGTGGTTTTGGTTTAACAATAATAAAGCGCCCTTTTGGCTGGTCTTTTTTAATTCAGCTTACTTGTTTTTGAGGAAATAAAGATTTTTAATGACTTGGAATGATTTAAGTTTACAATTAAGACCTCTTCTCTGGACCGTTCTCGCTCGATTTGGATATAAATTTCTCATAATGAAATAAAGGGAATCTCATTTGATTGTCTTTACTCTCGCAATACCCTCGCGCCAGGCTATTAATAGATCCAATTAAATTTTCTCTGCAAGCACTTGTAATAATTAATAATTATCTTATTCAGAAGGTATCATTGTATTTTCAACCCAGAAGAAAAAAAAGTTATAGCATTAGTAAATTGCTTTTGTTTTGACCAGGTTAGAGAATTGTGATGATTTATAATTATCTCAATTCGAAGTTATCGTTGCATCTTCAACCCAGAAAAAGTAAGTAGCAAGTTACTTCTGTTTTACCAGCTAAGAATAAATGTGAAATATATAATGAAGCGCTACAAAAAAATATTTTCTGTTGTAATCAGTGGGAAACAAAAAAGAGGCATTTAAATTTTGAAAGAAAATATAATATATTTAATTATTAATTTACAATTAACAAGAAGATTTAAGTTTAACGTTTTGGCCAACACAGTATGTTAAGATGCAGCACGTTGTCTTTTCAAAACTTAGCAACGAATTTAAGAAAAAAACGTAGCGATTATTTTATTGGAGCTTGCGAACTGTGTGATAAAAATTTATATAAGATAAGCCTTAGGTTCACTTTGTTTTTCATTCATTTCCGGTTTATTTAATTCACAGAGCCCCGATCGTATAGCCAGGATATGGTTCCATGCATGGAGAATTCTTGTTCAATGACACAACAAACGGAGGATAAATCAAAGGCAACTCCTATGTCTTTGTGTGGTAATAGTGCACCTGAGCGACTGGATCTATCGTGCGACAGTGCAGTCAGCTCTCTAGAATCCGAACCGATTCCGTTAACTTCGGATGGTGAGTGGGGTGATGGGAGCGATTCTGGCCAGGAATTTCACTTATACAACTATAAGTATACTGGAGGCGACGTTTACAATCGCCATTTTCCAGTAAAGCAAGTTCCAGGTGTACAAAAAAAGTATCACATGTTCGGGAAGCGATATGTTCAGGAAAATGCGCCTCAGAGTTCTATGATCCAGTCCACAATTCAGTTCCTTAGCTCTGGTTCAATAAGCACAACCGAGAGTATCGAAAGTATTATCAATTCAACAATAAGTGCCTGTACAAGCGATTTAATTAATACCGAAAATATAGAGAAAACAAATAAAATCGACGATGCGCACGACAAATTTGGACATGATAAAAGTACAAACAACTCATTGTACAATTTCGGCGAAAATAAGAGTATCTTACATCATAACCACACATATAGTTCGTTACATAACTCTTCATCTTATTACCGCTTAGTGCGGGAAAATTTAAAAAACAAAGACGGTGAACAGCTTACTCGTGATGAGAAACGAGCACGAAACTTCAATGTACCGATTCCGGTTACAGACATAATAAACTTGCCTATGGATGAGTTCAATGAGTGTATTTCTAAGTACGATCTTACCGAAAACCAACTGTCTTTAATACGAGACATAAGAAGGCGAGGAAAAAATAAGGTAGCTGCACAAAACTGTCGAAAAAGAAAACTTGACCAGATTTTATTCCTTGAAAGTGAAGTGAAGGAAGTTCGACGTAGAAAAGATAAACTTTTCAGCGATAGGGACTATATATCTGCAGAAAAACGAAGAATTGCTAATAAATTTGCAACTTTACATCAGCATGTGTTCCAAGTAAGATGATTGAAAATTTGATTACTGAAAGCTAAGCTTAATTAACTATTTTGACGTTATTTACAGTTTCTCAAAGACTCAGAAGGAAAGGCTTGCTCCCCATCAAAATATAGTTTACATCAGGCTCCGGATGGTTCTATTTATCTGCTACCGAGGGAGAGTACGAAATCATATGCGGAATCCCACATATCCCTTCTATTTGGAATAGACGATATAAGCAACAACGTGGGCTATCGAGAGAAGTGAGGAGAAGTAGGATAATACACGCTGTAATTAAAAGGGCTGATAAATTATTTATCATTCTGGGTTGCTTGGATAAAATTACCGAAGGCGGATTTAATTTTTAAAGGGCAATATACATATATACATATATACATTAATAAAGCCAAATATGTAGCCAACATGTATGTTGTTGCTTTTATTTCAAAAGTGGTATGAGTGTGTTTCTCATAACTTATTATCATTTATTTCATGCGCGGAGTATACCCCAGACTTTGCTTAACACAAACAACACTTAAAACTTACTTATAACTAAGGATTCGGTAGATTATGGATATTTTTAAGGGTGTTTCATTTGAGTTGGAAATGAAAAGTGTCCTGCGTAGTATTGGGCTTCCGCAAAATTCTGGACATAGATTTGGGAGAACCGTAGTTGGTGCGTTGTGGGTCTTAGCGGAAAAAGGAGACAGATCTGAGGTCACGAGGGTTGGTGTTTATAGAGATCGATCGAAGCAGCGTAAGACAGTCAATGCCCCCTGTTAAGAGCTGGTGAATGAAAAAAACATAGGCAATTTCGCGCCGATTGCCTATGCGTGACGGGATATGAAGCATATTCGAGGACGGGTCTAACAAAAGTAATGTAAAGAGCTTTCACGACGTAGGGACTTAGGAACTCTTTGGCCCATCATATTACTATATTGATGTGTCCCAGGTTCGAATACTAAATTGATATAGTTTTTCGCATCTTTTCCATTCGCCATATGCCATTCGGGTAAAATTAATACCACTGTTATTATGTTATTAAAAATAAACAAAGGCTGGCAACAACTTAATAATACTCAAAATAAAGGAAACAAATGAAATCCAGATGTCGCACCAGACGGAGAAGGATTATACCGTCACCGACACCGTTTTTTTGGTCGATGCACGGCGGGACAAAAAATATACTTCGGAAAGATCGAGACGATTTTTGAGTTTGGCTTTCTTGATAAAATTAATGTCGATATTGAAATTAAATGCATAAATAAAAAACACATTTAAGAAGCAAAAAGTTTTGATTAGTTTCATAGATGTTAAAGTTTTTAACAATTTTCAAAAATCTAATACAACGATAGTGGAGCAAAAATGCCCACTCTGCGACAATCCATACACATCCACCGAAATGGTTGAATGTACAAAATGTATGCACAAAGCGAAGTTTGGCGGCGCTAACCGAAAAAAAATAAATCAGGATCAAACCAGTCAGGCAAGTCCAAAACGATTCTGGGGAAACAACGTTTGATGGAGGAGGAATACCGCATTCTTAAAGAGCAACAAAACCTTATTAAAAAGCGTCAAATGCTTCTAGAAAAATTGTCGAACAGTGGATCTGATTCTGTGGTGTACGTGGGAGAGGACGGTGCTGCCCAACAGGGTAAAGTCATGCAAAATAAGTATGTAGACCAACCGTGCGGTAAGTCTGTTCTTAATAAATACCTATATGAATTGCCACAGCCAAAATATTACCACATGTCGGCGAAACCTATCCATTATACGAATCCAACATTCATGATAATACTATCAAACTTACTGAGCAACAAATGGCAACAAGACATGCTGTAGCAAGAGACCTTCCTGTATTTACTGGCAACCCAGGAGAATGGCCAGTGTTTATAAGTACGTTTAATCAAACAACAGTGGCATGCGGATTTCCTACGTTAGAACAAGCAGGTCAAGTTACCGCCCACTCTCCAACTTTCATGGGCAACACATAGACGCGGAAAAGAAGATTTCAGCAACATTTGCGTTCTGGGCGAATGGTTGCATTTTCTTGTCGGAGACATCTGTGATGTCATGCCTGCCAAGAGTTGGTTCCAAACTAAGTAGTTGGTAAACAAATCCAAGCATAAAAATGAACACCTGCATGTACATGAACAAGAAGATGCGCGAAAAAAACAAATAAGAGCCTTAAACTAAAACTTAAACTCCAACAAAAAGTGCAGCGTGTGCCAAGGCAGTTGTAAATCGAATTCAACTTGCTCGATTTTCATTGATTGGAATTGTTGAAAATAACAACATTCTTATATTCATTGCGTTGAGAGCTTAAAGTAAATTATCAGCTTTGATTTTGTTAATCAATTAAAATAATATGGGCACAGACCCTTCGGAAAAAACGAAAGAATAGTGTACAAATGTGCAAGAACATGTACATACAAATAATCATGGTTCCCACAGTAATCTACGGAAACCTACACCTTCATTGAACATTGACCAGACATTGCGTCAGCATATTTTGCCTGCTCAGGTATAATGCTATGCCTAACAAATTATGCTGATAAATGTCTAATTTTGTATAAAAGTTGGCTGAAAAATAAATATAGGGCGAGTTGATACGAAGACTCAAGCGAAACAGTTTGTTTTATTTTACGTTTATTTGTTAAACTAGCTATCCCCCCACCAGTGGTAAGGTTCCTAGAGTGATAAGTAAACAAATAGAATAAAATAAATATTTTCGCGTCGAAATGACAACATTAATGGGAAAAATCTCATTTTTCAATGGGGGAAATTATTTCACATGGAAACCTCAGATGGATGCAGTTTTGCACAAGAATCGCTTATTAAAAATCGTGCAAAGTTGGTGCAACCTACTGACGCTGGTGAAATCGAACAATGGAACAATAGGGACATGGATGCCAGATGTGAGCTGATTATCGCTATGGAACCCGCACAGGTGTCGTTCGTTAGATCGTGCGCAACGTCAAAAGAACTAAAGGATTTCCTTAAGGCCACGTTCGACCGAAAGGAAGCTCGACAAAAAGTAGAGGAGTTTCGTAAGTTAATTAACTTCAAATGCCTGAGGTCGAAAATATGGAACAATATATCATTAATTTTAATTCAATTGTAATTCGGTGATGGATGCCAAGTTGGATGAGTAGCTGCTGGTGTTGCTGTTACTGGATGGACTGCCGGAGAGTTATAAGGACATACAAGCTTCTTTTGATGCGTGCAATGAATTTCCCAAAATGGATGTGTTACGTTCAAGACTTCTTGAGGTGAGCGATAAAAGGAAGCCAATAGCTGCTGATCATAAGGATGGTGCATTTAAGGTGAAGTTTCACAGAAAACACCCACATGAACACTCAACAGGTATGTCAAAACCTATTTTGAATTACAATTGCCATAGATGTGGCCATAAGGGGCACATGAAACAAGACTGCCGAGTAAATATTCAAAAGGAAAATATACGATTTGTTAAACACGTTTCACATGAGGAAGGTTTTATTGCAACAGAATGTAAGAAAGTCACACCATTAAAAGAAATTTCACAAAAGGTCAACTCAATAGACGATAGCTTAGTTCGTGCTTATTGGCTCGTAGATAGTGGAGCCACCTCTCACATATGTTGCAGGGCAGGACAGATGCATAGGTAGTGTAGTACGCTTTCTACTTCTTCTTCATCCCTGCCCTCATCAAGTAATTCCTACGATCTTACTTATTATATTCCTGTTAAGGCTAAGGAGCGTACTTGTCTTTTTTGGATTAATTAGAGGCCAAATTTTCCTCCAAGTCCTACAGGTGGCTAGTTCCACCCGTCTCCGATTGGTGATATAGATGGCATCTGTATTTAGCATGGTGTTTATTGCTTGAATTGAGGGGTAATGGTTCTCCTGTTTATTGCCAGTGGCAAGCTCACCCCTGTTCTAGCTAGCTCTTCGGGTCTTTCATTTCCTGGTATACCACTTTGCCCAGGGACCCATCATAGGGTAAGGTTACATCTGACTGCAACATGCCAGAGAGAAAGGCAGCAAAATTTTACCATCTTGGATTTGATTGATGGTGTGTTCAGAGCCTTGATGGCCCTCTGGTTGTCTATGTTAATGACGATAGATAACCCGTTTATCGGATTCAGTGACAGTAAGCGGGCAGCCTCTTGGATAGCTTCAACTTCTGCTTGGAATACACTGCAGAATACACTGCATTGGCAGATTTTCTGACTATATCTTTCGTCCAGTCATCCCTATCTGGAATCAGTAATTTGTATCCCGATTCGAAGTCTAGGATAGGTGTGATATAGTCTGTATGTCTCGGAATTCTCGCATTCTTTATTATTTCCGTATGACCTGTGCTATGTGTTCTGCTCCAGTGGTTACACTCAGTCAACCTAATCGCTGCCTTGTTACAATGCCAATGAAAATCAACTTAAATTTGAACTCAAAAGTAACTGACGACAAGCTTTGAATTGAGCTCAACTATTATATAGTTTACTTTGGTCGTTAACCTTGCTAGTCCCTGTAACATTCCCGTCATGATAGTTATTGAAATTTACATTATTTCCCCTCTTAAACTTTTCTTAAAAATCTGTATTGTAAATTTGCCAATGCTTTACTTTGCGGTATAACAGTGGATAAATTCTTAATAGTCTGCTCTCTTCATACGTTATTTGTGAAACAATAATACAAGTATGAAAGAGGCAAACTATTTTTACATCTTTTCTGTCAAAATATTTTTGTGATTTGCTTATGCGGTCGTATCGATTTGGTTCTTCCTGGTCGATTAAGTAATTTTGTTCGGAACCAACATGCTCCCACCTCTGGTGACGTGTTGACGGTCTGGCTGAACGGATGTCTTTTTTCTGTTTCTGTTTCTTCCAAACAGTTCTGTCCCTTGGAGACAGGTTACCAGAGAATTCACCAGCTTGAGTACCATGGTGCTCAATCACATGGGGTAAATGTCGTATGTTGCCGAGGTGCAAGAAATAAAAATTGGATTAATATTTTGATTTGGATCTGAAACAAAATAAATAATGTAAAAAATTAATTTAAATATATTTATCTGCAGGTCTGGATTCGTTATCTGCAAAGGTCATCAAGATGTGAGTTTTTGTTGTATTGGGTGATTTTTTTGTATTTTATTGTAGATTTAATTCATTGTATTGTTTTGTTTTATTCATTATTTTATATTTGATTCATATTATGTTCCTTTTGTATTACGCGTTTGAATTTAAGCATTTCCACAACTCATGCAATCATCCATAGGGTTGGTGTGAGATTATCTTCCTTGATCTATACAGTGTTTCCCACGTTGACTGAATGTTGTTTTTGTAACCATTTTGGCCGTTGCTAAAGGAGTTGGAGGTAGCTTGAACTCCACTGCTTCCAGAAATCCTGTGTAAGTCGTTGTATATATTTCCAACGATCAAGATTCTATAGGTTTTTGTCGTTGAAATTTCTTTCCGGAAGTGTGAATATCGGTGCTCCAATAAGAAAGTGATCGGGGTTAAGGACAGCTAGATCATTTGGATCGACTGTCATAGGGCAAAGAGGCTAGGATATTGAGGCATGCTTCGATTTGCGTGAGGAGCGTCACGTACTCTTCAAACTTTAGTTTGAAAGTGCCTATCGTTCTTTTTAGGTGATGTTTTATAGAGTTGAGTCGTTCCAGACATGTATAGTTTAATTAACTATGTCCTCTTTCGGAAACATTTCCTTTCGTTCTGCAAACTGAACGAAAACATGTTCATAGTTCCATTTGACTTTGCACAGACAAAACGAGAAAAAATAAATGCAACACGACAAATGTCTCACACCGCGCAGTTTTCAAAGAAAACCAAAAACAAAATGTGAATGAATACATACATGTACAAAGATGTGGCGAACTGCTCTAACAGTTTGTGCACACTGGAATGGAAGAAAAGTGATGAACGAATAATGTCCACACCGCATACAGGCAATTCATTTCGTGCTTCGTGAACGAACTATGTATACTTGTTGCAAGTTCCATATCTGTATAACCGTAAACGTATTCAATTTTTTTTTTCAATTCAATTGCATTTTTATTTTTCAATTCATTAACTTACATGCTAGACAAAAACGCTTAAAGCTGGCTTAATTAACTTAACTATGTCTATACTAACCTACTGGCCCTGTGCGGGCGCTCTAAGCTAAACTTAACAACTTAAAATATGTCTTTCGACTTAATACTATTAATTATATTTAAAATTATTCTAACTTATAAGAAAACTAAGAAAACATTTTACATTAAGAAAAAACTTAATAAATTGACTTTTATTTTGTATAATTAAACCTAAAACTAAACTTAAAACTAATCTAAAATATAAAATCTTAACCTAACTCAATAATATTAAAACTAACTATTATAATACAATTTTCCTAAACAACTAACACTACCTTAAATATACATATGTAAGCCGGCCACGGCTGACAGTACATGCTATTTTACTTGCCTTAAGGGCACTCAGGATTTAGAGTATACAACGGAAGGAGATCATTCTCCATCCAGCCACCAAAAGTGTTTGTATTGCCTTCCGACATCCGCTCTATCGCGGTCTGATACCGCCCTACTAAACCTGAGGGTCTCCGGTGGTAAAAAGCCCCGGAGATCAAGTTGTTAGTCGAAGTCATTGCTCTGGCAATGTGACTTCGAATAAGTTTTATCAGAAAGTTGTCCACTCTGATTAGGTTGGCCCCGTTGTACAGGACCTCATTACTATAGAATTTTTTGTACTCAGACTCTGGAGTTCTATATAAATGGAGACAAGCCCTAAGACATCGTCTCTCGAAAGCCCGTATCTTTTCCATTAAGCTTGTTCCTACGTTAAACCAAACGGGACACCCATAAGCAATGACAGGCCGAATAAGGGCCGTGTAGCAGATCACCTTCACCTTGGCATCGAGTTGACTGCTGTGAAACAGCCTCTTTGTCAAGGCAAAGGCCGCTTTGGCTCTGGCCAGAGCAGCATCTATATGTTTGTTAAAATATAGATATTGATCTAGCCAGATCCCAAGGTATCTGACAACACTTCGTTTCGCTTATGGCTGTCCGTTTTGTCCAACAATAGAGAACATTCGCCACTTCTTTCTAGTATTTCTAGAAGCCCCAGACAACGGAGTCCTAAACAGAATGGTCTCGCACCTTTGAAAATTGATTTTCAACTTCCAATCATCGCAATATCCCTGAACCTTTTCGAAGTCACGTTGCAAAATACTTACAATGACCTCGATCTTCGGACTTGACCTGTACGCGATCAAGTCATCTGCGTACGCTATGGATTGGCGGAGAGATCCTACAAGATCACTTGTGAAGATCGTAAATAAAATCGGCGAAATAACTACACCCTGTTGTAGACCGTTTTTAATTTCAAAAGTCCCAGCAGACACCACACTGCCATTTTTCACAATAAACTGTCTGCTGGTGAGCATATCTAAGATTATGTACAGCAGCGGTTTGCTTATGCCGAGCTGGTCAAGCTTGAAAAAGAGCCCCTGCAACCATACAGTGTCAAAGGCCTTCTCCAAGTCAATCAACAAGGCACCCGTGCATTGTTTCTTACCTTTGTTCCATTGGATATCCGATACCAGTTTAGACGCGGCATATATGCAATCATGTCCCGCTCTGAAACAGAATTGGTTATCCGGAATAATAATTTTGTCCTCGACCCACTCGTTCAGGGCTCTATTGATTAATTTTTCAAACACTTTGCTGATGTTGGGAAGGAGACTTATCGACCGGAGATTTGCCGGATTGGATGTATCTTTGTTCCGTTTAGAAATTGGTTGCAACACCGCTGTCTTCCAATGAGCTGGATAATGTGCATTATTTAGCAAATTGTTGAACAGGGTAGTGTAAATGTTTACCGCTTCTAGAGGAAGGTGTTTCGGAACAATGTTTGGTATTTCGTCGATTCCCACAGATTTCTTACTTCTCAGTGAACCGAAAATGACCAGGAGATCTTCCTTTGATATGAATGGTGGATGTGTCCCTTCATTGGCGATGACATCGTTTGCCAAATTATCGTCATTGAACATGATAAAACCAGTGTTCTCTGATCGCCAGTGCTCAATGAACAAACGTAAGAAACAATGCACGGGTGCCTTGTTGATTGACTTGGAGAAGGCCTTTGACACTGTATGGTTGTAGAGGCTCTTTTTCAAGCTTGACCAGCTCGGCATAAGCAAACCGCTGCTGTACATAATCTTAGATATAGTCACCAGCAGACAGTTTATTGTGAAAAATGGCAGTGTGGTGTCTGCTGGGACTTTTGAAATTAAAAACGGTCTACAACAGGGTGTAGTAATTTAGCCGATTTTATTTACGATCTTCACATGTGATCTTGTAGGATCTCTCCGCCAATCCATAGCGTACGCAGATGACTTGATCGCGTACAGGTCAAGTCCGAAGATCGAGGTCATTGTAAGTCTTTTGCAACGTGACTTCGAAAAGGTTCAGGGATATTGCGATGATTGGAAGTTCAAAATCAATTTTCAAAAGTGCGAGACCATTCTGTTTAGGACTCCGTTGTCTGGGGCTTCTAGAAATACTAGAAAGAAGTGGCGAATGTTCTCTATTGTTGGACAAAACGGACAGCCATTAGCGAATCGAAGTGTTGTTAGACACCCTGGGATCTGGCTAGATCAATATTTATATTTTGACAAACAAAAAGATGCTGCTCTGGCCAGAGCCAAAGCGGCCTTTGCCTTGACAAAGAGGCTATTTCACAGCAGTCAACTCGATGCCAAGGTAAAGGTGATCTGCTACACGGCCCTTATTCGGTCTGTCCTTGCCTATGGCTTAACGTGGGAAGGAAAAGATACGGGCTTTCGAGAGACGATGTCTTAAAAACTTATTCGAATTCACATTGCAAGAGCAATGACTTCGACCAACAACTTGATCTCTGGGGCTTTTTACCCCAATGATATGCACCACGAGACAGTGCGCCTTAACGGCCTTATTCCCCCTGAAGCTTTTCTCTATCTCGACAGAAAAGGTCTGGTGCAGGATAGATTAACGGTACCGTTAATCTTCCACTTTGGTCGAAAAGCTGTGGACAGGCGAGTCAACTACGAACAAGACGTCGCAAGTGGCTCACCGCGGACTCTTCTGTTCAGTAGGGCGGTATCAGACCGTGATAGAGCGGATGTTGAAAGGCAATACAAGCACTTTTGGTGGCTGGATGGAAAATGATCTCTTTCGGTGTATATTGAAAGATAAAAATGCAAATGAATTGAATTATTGAATTGGTTTTATAGAGATCATTCGTTCACGAACCTCCAGAGGAACATCAAGTGTTTGCTATTTCAACAGTGAAAACCAGCCAATAGTTTATTTTCGAGTGTTCTTTTTGCTACTGCGCTGATAATTAACCAGCCGGTGCAGTAGTTGTGTGTCGGACTCTTTGATCCGCACGTTCATATCAATTAAATTAAATAAAACGAAAAACATAATTAAAATGAGTGAGCGGCAGCTGTCGCCTCACCAACCTAGTGGAGGAACGGGGAAGGCAATGCCTGAAGCAAAGCCGCCGCCGTTGTCATCATCGATGACAGGAAAGAGGAGGAGGAGGGTGAGACTGACTCCAAATCTAGTAAAGCTCCTTACCCTATCCGCTTCAGCTGAAAAGCTGCCGACTGGAGCGGGGGATCGGGCGCCATCAACAACAGCAGCAGCAATAACAACAATAACAACAACAGCAGCAGCATTAACAGCAGCAGAATTAAAAGTCGCAGCAGAAAAATCGACAACAACAACAGAAGATTTCCCGTATGTCTCCGACGGCGGCGAGGGCCGCTACACTGGAGACAGCAATTCCTTCATGTCTCTAGCGGTATCTGAAACTGAGGACGAAGACGAGGAGATCTGCCAACTCGAGTTGTTGTTAAAAGCCGTAAAGGCCAAACAAACGGCTCGACGTGAAAGGGAAAGCGCGCAACAAAGTGTACAACTGCCCAAGCAGCAGCAATAAATAAAGCTGCCAAAGCAAAAGCAGCAATATCCAGAGTTGCCAAAGCAGCAACAGCAGGAGCAAAAGCAGCAGCAGCGAAAACAGCAGCAGCGGAAACAACAGCAGCAGAAACAACAGCAGCAGAAACAACAGCATCAGAAACAACAGCGGCAGAAACAACAGCAGCAGCAGACGACAGCGAGGCCAAAGGTGCCTCCAATAAATACCTTCAAGATGGAGCTAAAGGACACCGTGAAAATATGTAAGTGGGCCATAGGCGATAGTTTCATTGTTCTCGCCGGGACCAGTTTACTTGGAGACAAACATATTTTTAACAGAAGCACCTTTATTGGCAAATAAAAATTATACAAAAAAGGCTATAAAAGTAACCTTAAAAACCTAAGTTTAATTCATCATCCTTTTGCGACGATTTCACCATCAGCCAATTAACCACGCGTCACTGCAGTTGTAGATGTCCTTGGTAGCGTGGTAGTCTTAGGTGGCCGTGACATCGTGGTGGCCTTAGGTGGCGGTAACACTCCCCCCAGTAAACGGATCTGAAGTACTCTTCATGTTCGTATTACTCCTACAGACGTCAACCGGCCAAACATCCAGGACAGCAAGCTTAGCCGCGGGGCGCTCAAAAAGTCAACTTGGTGTTTGCACGGTCGCTCTCCTGACCTGTCCGTCCTGAGCTACCACGGTGCTGACAACAATGCCCCTTGGCCAGCAATTCCTCGGAAGATGTTCATCGACTATGACCACCAAGTCCCCTTTCTCAATCGGCTTCACCTTCTCAAACCATTTGGCTTTTCTGTTCAAGTTAGGTAAATACGCCTTGATCCACTGTTTCCAAAAAAGTCCTGCCAACATTTGAGAATGTTTTCAATTCCGTCTTGAGTGGGTTGAATTTATGTCACATAATGGCTTGGATCCATTCGACGTCCCGAGAATGAAATGGTTAGGCGTCAGTGCCTCGTCATCCACTGATTGCAGGGACACAAATGTAAGGGGTCTCCTGTTAATGGTGTTCTCTACTTCAATCAGCGCACTTCGCTTCGAGGGTTTCCTCGCCAACTTTATTGCTAGGAAAAATACGATATAAAACACACTTAATTGAGCGTACCAACCTCTCCCAGGCGCCACCCATATGCGGAGCAGATGGAGGGTTAAACTTCTAATTTGTGTCAGCCGTAGTGAACACATTAGCTACATGGTCCAAGTTGACTTTTGCCAGTTGTGTTCGAAGTTCTTTCTCTGCGCCTCGAAAATTTGTGCCATTGTCACAATATATTTCCAGCGGGGTTCCTCGTCGTGCTATGAAATTATTCAGACATATGATGCACGAATCCGCGGTCAGACTGTATGCAATATGCTCAATATGTACAGCTCGGACTGTGAGGCACGTAAATATGCCTTCCCACTGTAACTTAAATTGGGCCATAATAGTCAAGTCCAACAAATGAGAAGAGCCGGCTAAATGCACTCATCCGTGCGATAGGCAAACCCGCCATTTCTGGTACTGCTGGGCGGGCTGATTGGATTTTACACAACTGGCAGCGTTGTCGGGTTGACTTCAGCAAAGCTCTTAGGTTAGCTATGTAATACTTCTGTCTTATTTCATTGAGGGCAGTCTCATGATTGCAGTGATGGTATTTTTGATGATAAGCGTCGACTATTAAAAAGGTAATGCGGTGTTGTCTTGGCAGGATAACTGGAGTTTTGCAATTTTGATGAACACAACTTGCCAATGCAATCTGGCGGCGCATCTTTACAACACCGTCCGTGTCCAGAAATGGTGAAAGTTTGGCCAATGGACTGCCTTTCGATATGCGAACTGCTCTTTCTAGCTGCTGATTTTTCTGCAATATGGTGATTTCATCCGAGTAAGCCGTGTATTGGGCTTGACGATACAGTGCTGCTTACGAACGCCTGATGGTCTCTGACGTCAATCTTGTGCTAATGTATTTCCCCTTGGACCTAAGTCTTAGAATTTCTATAAATGTGATCGCCTAAGCCAAGGGACGATACATACCCGACCATTTACTGAAACGGGAATCTTCAATAACGCATCTGCTTGGGACCTCAGTGATATATAGCAAGGACGGTCGAACTTCTTGGTTAGTGCTGTTTATTGTTGGCATTTCAGGCCAGTCGGTGTACGGGTTTCGCAGAAAAGCTGGACCGCTGAACCATTCGCTGGTGACGTGAAATTCTGGTGTTGATTACCATTTTGCGGCCTTGTCCGCTATGTTGAGCTTGCTAGGAATCCACCCCCACTCAGAAATCTGCGATGCATCTAGGACTTCGCCGACTCTAAACATCACGCATTGCTGGTACTTGCGCGGGTCACCTCGAAGCCATGCGAGGAATGTTTTGGAATCAGTCCACAGGAACCTTTGGTTTATTGGAAACTTGTGTGAACTGCATATAAAGGTCATTAATCTCGTACCCAGTACTGCTGCTTGGAGTTCTAAACGATGGACTGAAATTGGACGTTGAGGAGCAACCTTTGATTTGGCGCATACGATCGTCACATCGATGTTGTTTTGACACTCGATTCGGAAATAAGAAACCGCTGCGAAAGCATTTTTGCTTGCGTCCACGAAAGTATGCAGTTGCACACACACATTTGCTTGGTCCAGGAATTTTGAATAGCATCTGGGAACTCTTACTTCTGTCACGTTGGGCAGGAGCATCCTCCACTGTCGCCATCTTTCAACCATTTTTGCTGGCAACTCGTCGTCCCAACCAATCGGCTCTCTCCAGATTTCCTGCAACAATATTTTCAGACAAATGAGGAAATGTGAAAGAAATCCCATGGGATCTAAAGCCGACATGAGAATTTGAAGGATCTCACGCTTCGTTGTTATTGTTTCTTCGGAGAAAACATTTCGCTTGAGCCGGTTAAACTTTAAAACGAAAATGAAGGCATCCGCTGATGTGCACCAATAAAGTCCTAAAACCTTTTCCGTTAAGGCTTCTTCGTTCACGCCGAACGCCCTTGTATGTGGCCCATCGTTTTTCACCTCAAGCGCCGAACGTATGGCTTAAGAATTCGTCATTCAGTTTCTGATGTGGAACCCAGCATGCTGATGTATATATTTGACGTCTTGTGCAAGTTGGATTGCCTCCTCTTCTGTGTTGACACTAGCTATGAAATTATCGCCATAGTTGTACTCAAGTACGGCCTCTACTGCTCTCGGTTTGTCCCCTACAAAACTCATAGCATTTCTGTTCTTTATGTAATGGGCTATACATGGTGAACAAGCCGCACCGAAGGTCATAACGTTCATTTCGAAAATACTAGGATTCTTCAGCTATTTTTTTTTTTTTTAATTATTTGCTCGCTCTTCAAGAGGATATTAGGACTCTTATAATGCGTGTAGCACAGAGCGAGCGGAAGAATTAGGAGAAGAATGTGTAGTGGTTTGAGAAACTCAGGTGTAATTGGTTTCAACTCACTTCCGTGGGTGGAGCCCGAAACGGGACGGAGGATTTTGATATCGACCTATTAACTTTAACCTAATTCACAGGAATTCTTTCGACATTCAACAACTTTGAAAGTTTGGAAGATTTAGCCTAGACACCCCCGCTGTCAGTGTTATGCCTTCACAGCAGAGCCATCTATACACAATCTACACAAACAGAGCTATTTTGAAAACACGAATTAGGAACAACAACTACAACAACAAAGCCACCCATTAGTCAAGACTTCTATCACTGGTCGACCAATCCAGTGATAGTGCCATTAACTGGATCCCAATGGCAAATGGTGACTGGACCAGATTCGAAAAACTAGACCACTACTCTAGGAATCGAACCTGGGACCTATCAATTGAATCAATTGAAAGGCAGGCGCTCTACCAACTCCGCCACCCAGCTGCTCATCCGCTGTGCTCCAAAGAAACCGCTTTACATGTCTGTCTGCCTCCCGAACGCGCACTACATGGAACATTTCGGCAATGTCACCACAAATGCCAAACTTGCCACACCGAAAACCACATAATACTTTTTTAAAAGGAACCAGCTGATCGGGGCCTTTCAAAAGAAAATCATTTAATGAAGTCCGATTGCTTTTTGCTGCTGCGTCCCATACCAATCTAACTTTGGACGGTTTATTTGGATTGCGAACTATAAATATTGGCAGATACCAAACTCGATCATATTTGATGTTCATCTCTTCAACCGTCAACTTCTTCGCATATCCTTTTGCAACCAGGTTTGTTATCTGCTGGTCCAGATTGCTGCGCAGCTCTTCATCTCTGCCGATCTTCTTTTGTAAATGATGAAACCGGCGAGCTGCCATGGGTAGGCTATTTGGTAAGGAAACATTGTCAAATTTCCATAATAATCCTACTTCATAGTGTCCATCAATGTGCACGCAAGTATCTTCCAAGATTTTCATTGCTGTCTTTTCTTCGGCGGAGAATATTTGTTTGGACCGAACGCTCACGCCAATATTCTCAATTAAAAAGAAATCGCTGACACGTTGGTGTAGTTCTCTGTCGGCGTTACATTCATACAGCAGCAGTCTAGGTAAACCTGATGTATCTTCATTTTTGTTGCATATATGGACAGACCATCCCAGTCTGGTTTTGGTAACGATTGGCTGCGACCAGCTGCCTTCAAAGACCTTTAATGGAACGCCCAGCTTCCAATTATCCATACCAATTAAAATTTTCAGTTGCGCTTGTCGATATGATGGAACAGGAAAATAAGCTAATTACGGGTATTGCTTTGCTAACATCTGATGGGAAACTGTCTGCGTTGGAAGATCTAGGCTGCGCACAGTACGCACATTGTAAGGCTGATACCTTCGGCTGTTGTCACATCTTCCTGAGATGCCAAGAGAAACAATTTGTGAGCTGCTTTCAGTTCGTGTGGTTTCGGCTGTCCATCTTAAGCACAATTCCTCTGGTCTTCCCGAGAGCCCTAATTCGCCTACCAATTCTTCGTCTAAGAGAGTAAGTGACGAGCCACCGTCTAAGAACGCAAATGTGTCAACTGATTTACCATTGCCATACAATTTCACTGGCAGTATTCGGAAAAGCACTTTGGTAAACTCGGTGTGGGCTTCGTGCGTAAGTACAACTGCATTTTTCGAAGAGTTACTGGTGACTTGTGCAGAATTTGAATAATTGTGCAAGAGGGGATGGTGTTTAGCTTGGCATCCACTGATTTCACATATTTTATATAATCTGCAGCGCGAATATGGATGTCTTCCCAAACACGAGCGACACAAATTGTATTGGCGTAAAACGTCCCATCTTTCCGAGAGACTCGCGTTCGTGAACGTTTCCAGTTGACAACTAAGTGATTGGCTTGCCATATGGGACAACTCTTGTAGCTTCTAACTGGGTGGGTTACGCTGTTGTTCACATTTGCTAACCCGTGTGTATTAAGAAAACCACGAGATTTTGGTGTGCGTTTCTCAATGGGTGCAGATGGACGTTTCTCCTGGTCAGATGTGTTCCCATGTAACGATGTTACCGAACATGCAGCCTCGGCAATTTCGTACAGCCAGTTACTGAAGTCAACTAAAGTGGCAGGCTTTAAATTCTTGGAAAATAGTGCCCACGTAAGTAGAAGATGTGGTGATAGCTTGTCGACAAATTCCTTTAGAAGCGTTCGGTTATTAAGGTGTGCTATCAAATTCGATGCTTCCATCGTTGCGCATACGTTTTTGACTGCCAAGGCAAATTCAATTAAGGACTGTACAAATGTGCAAGAACATGTTCATACAAATAATCATGGTTCCCACAGTAATCTACGGAAACCTACACCTTCATTGAACATTGACCAGACATTGCGTCAGCATATTTTGCCTGCTCAGGTATAATGCTATGCCTGACAAATTATGCTGACAAATGTCTAATTTTGTATAAAAGTTGGCTGAAAAATAAATATAGGGCGAGTTGGTAGACTCAAGCGAAACAGTTTGTTTTATTTTACGTTTATTTGTTAAACTAGCTATCCCCCACCAGTGGTAAGGTTGCTAGAGTGATAAGTAAACATTTGGTCCTTCGAAAAGTAAAAGAACAATAAAAAAGAAAAAAGCTATCGAAGAATTGAAGAAAAATTACCAGCATTGACGAATTGGCACAGCTGCAGAAAGATAGGGCAGAATGGATAAAGAAAGTATCCGAAAAATTTACGAAAGAGCCCAAAGTAAGACGTACGAGGGAGTTTGTAGATGAACGTTTAGACGATCTAAACTGGCACTGGAAGGAATTTGACAGAGGAGATAGAGAAATACGGCAGCATGGAAGTTTCAGCGTAAAACACCCATACGCTGAATCGAAATTTTATGAACAAGTGGAAACAACTGTGAAATCCATACGCACTAAGTTTGCAGAGAGACTGAACGAGATTAATAACGAAGAGAAGGAAGTCCAAAAAATTGTTCCATTACCACGCAATGGGAAAGGAAAAACGAATTTACCAACACAAGTAGACGATGAGCAACAGAGACGGATGAGGCGCAAAGAAGCCCAAAAACAAGCTCTATTCCGGTCAATAGATAGAATGGAGCAAACTGAACAGACGTCAAAATTGTACTTTGTTCACAAGCAACTAACAATTCAAGGCCAATGGGCGATTCTTATGAGAACACACGACGACATTATGGAACATGGAGATACGAGCGTTGACGAGGACTTCATGAACGAACAAGAAGAATTGGAGCGAACGTACGAAAACATTATGGTGAGTTTGCAGGAGAAGATCGACCAATTTGCTGTTCAGCAGAAAAGGGAAGAACACACGAAAGAGGGAGCGCAACACGAGCTGAAACTACCCATGTTAAAATTACCAACATTTGATGGCGATTACAAGCAATGGAAATCGTTCATTGATTTATTTGAGCAAGTAATCCATAAAAACGATAAACTTGGAAAAGCTCAAAAGATGCATTATTTGAAGACGAATGTGACGGGCGAAGCGGCAACTACTATACAGCACTTGCAGATAATGGATTCCAACTATGACATGGCACGGCTAATTTTAAAAAAACGATACGAAAATACACGATTGCTCGTTAATGCACAAATTCAGGCATTATTAAATCAAAAAGAATGCCAGGTTGAATCGGCATCAAATCTGAGAAGAATTCATGATACTACAGTGGAGTGTGTGAATTCCTTAAAATGTCTTAATATTGAAATAAGAAGTTGTGACTCGATCATCTTGTATATCATCTCGCAAAAACTGGATAGCGAAACAAGAAAGACGTACGAGCAGTCACTGAAGAACCCTAAAGATCTACAACCTCTTGATGAATTCCTAAAGTTTCTAGAGAATAAATTCCATGCTCTTCTAAATTATAGAAGGAAAAAGAAACGGCACAACCACAAGAGATCAAAAACCGGCAAATAACAAGAAAGGCTTCTTCAAAAACGACCACACAACTATAACTCCATCGTGCAAAGTATGCAATGGTGCAAATTGGATTCACACATGTGGTAAATTTATACAAATGGCAGTGACTCAGCGGATTGAATTTGTGCAAAGACATAAACTTTGCAAAAATTGCATCAAACCAACCCATGAAGCATCAAGATGTCCATCAATGAAGACCTGTTTAACATGTCATCAACGACACCACACGCTTCTTCACACCGCCTACGCAAATAGACAGTATGAACAACCACAAACGAATTTCGCAGCCAACAAACAGTGTAATACAGTGTTATTAGGTACAGCGGTTATCAAAACAAATTGGAAAGGATGTGACCATTTTATCAGAGCATTGGTTGACCAAGGCTCACAATCTTCCTTTATCACGGAAGATGTTGTGCAACGACTGCAGCTGAGACGTGAACGAGCAAATGCTTCTATTACTGGCTTGGGAACAACGAATGCAGGAACGGCTAACAGTAAGGTCCAACTAAAGATTCAGTCCATATACCCATCTGAATTTTTCACATGGGGAACATTCTTGGTACTAGACAAACTCACAAAAGTGCTACCAGAAGAATCATTTACAACAAACAAATGCGACCATATTAGGCATTTACCACTGGCCGATCCATCATACAACAAACAAGGAGTTGTAGACATGCTGATAGGAGCGGACATTTTCCAAGACATAATTTTGGAAGGTGTAATCAAAGGGAATCAAGGAACTCCGATTGCTCAGAAAACACAACTGGGTTGATTATTGTCAGGAAGTTGCCAATTCAACTCCAAAACGGACGAGTCAACAGTTTGCTTGATATCAAATATTGAGCTAAATAATCAGCTTAAATCATTCTGGGAAATAGAAGAACTACCCGAAGAAGAAGGGCGCACAAAAGAAGAGATACATTGCGAAGAATACTATAGAGCGAAGAATACTATGGAGAGAAAGGCCAAAACAAAAAATGAAGGAATACCGGTTAAAAACGGTTACGTACGGGACATCTTCAGCTCCATATCTGGCGATAAGAACTTTGCAACAACTTGCATACGATGAAGAAGAAAAATTTCAATTGGCAGCAAAAATAGCACTCAAGGATTTTTACGTTGATGATTTACTTTCTGGAGAGGACACATTGGAAGCAGCAATAGAAGCGCAGAAACAAATGATTCAGCTTATGGCAAGTGGAGGATTCAGACTTCGTAAATGGTCCTCAAATACAGAAGCTCTATTAGCTAATATAAGACCAGAAGACCGAGAGCTAGGAAATACAAAATCAATGTATACGACCCTATTAAAACTTTGGGTATATATTGGCGACCAGAATCTGATACATTCGAATTCAAAATTAGTCCTACGTCAAAACATGTCAACTTGACAAAAAGATAATAGTATCGGAGACAGCGAGATTGTTCGACTCCTTGGGATGGTTAGCACCGGCTACGGTAAAGCGAAGCTAGTTCAACAGAACCTATGGAAATTGGATAAAGGTTGGGATGAGATACTTCCAGATGAAATCACAAGCGAATGGAACGCATTCAGGAATCAACTCTGCTGCATTGAAGAAATGAAAATACCTAGATGGCTTCAATATGAATCAAAACACCACACAGAACTACATGGATTTTGTGATGCATCAGAAAGAGCGTATGCAGCAGTTGTTTACATAAGAGTCAAAACTGATTCTGGAACCATTACCACACGGTTGTTAAGTGCAAGGACGAAGGTCGCGCCCATTAAAAAGGTGACAATACCGAAATTAGAACTTTGTGGTGCAGTTCTACTTGCAAAGTTACTTCAAAAAACGAAAACGATTTTAGAAATAAAAGACCTGGAAATACACGCGTGGACTGACTCGTCTCTATCGTTAGCATGGATCACTGTGCGCAATGTTGACTATAGTTTTGTTAGGAAATAATTGTACAACAGCAGCGGAGACAGAAAATGACGCCATTAAAATTTCGCCATTTAAGAACCATCCAGGAATTTTCTTCGAAAAAATTGGAAATGTCAATCTGATAAATAGTAACTGGAAAATAATCGTATACTACGATATGGAAAACTATTGGCGGGAGTTCTCCGGATTTGAAAAGCTAATTAAAGAAATGAACAATTTCTGCAAAATAAATAATGACGAGGATCTACTGATACACAACATAATTCAACAATTCAACCACCAATTTGCAATAATAAGAAATACTAACGATTTATTGCTAAGACAAGGGGCCGGGAAGGAGCTAAGTTCTAGGAAAAAACGATCACCGTTTGACATCATCGGAACAGTAGCAAACAAGTTATTTGGAGTCCTAGACGAATCGTATGCCGAGCATTATGAACAACAAATTCAGCAATCAAGGCTGAATGAGAACCATTTGCTTGCCTTGATAAAAAATCAAACATCTATCGCAGAATCAACAAATAATATACTACGAAAAAATACAAAAGCTGTAACAGCGCAATTACAAGTATTTCAGAATGAGCTGGAAAGTCTAACAGCGAATACAGTATCGATTAAGAAAGAGGCCGCGGAACAAAAATTTATGCTTGCTACTTATGCTATCAATGCGATGCTAAATTTCCAACATATACAAAGTTCATTAATTGATGTTCTGACTGATCTCCACCACGCAAAGATCAATCCATTCGTAATAACTCCAGATCAGCTACGCTTACAGTTATCAACAATAAGGAACCAATTACCTCCGCAGTTAACTGTTGCTGGATACGAAACTGAAGCAAACCTGTTGGAATTTTACAGATTATTAACAGCCAAGGCTAGAATTACGCAACAGAAAATCATATTTGATATAAGACTACCACTCGTGAATACTGAGGAATTTGAGCTATTCAAAGTTATACCAGTACCAACACCACATTTATCGGAATTCGTCTTTATTGAGCCGTCACGGGATTTTTTAATAGTGAACCTACTCCGAGAATCCTACTACACGCTAACGAACAATGAGCTTGACCGATGCACTCAAAGTTCTGAAAAATACCTTTGTCAACAGCAGCATCCTATATTCAACAGAAGATCCAATGTAAGCAGATGTGAGATGGACCTACTCACACACTCAACGGACCTATCGCCGTTTTGTAAACTAAGAAGTATGAAGCCCTCTCCTGTATGGATCCAGCTCAGCAACAAAAAAATTTGGATTTACGTTTTGGAAAAACGGTATACATTTAGTCTCATCTGTGGAAGACGGGTTGAAGAAACTAGTCTTCAAGATGATGGGATAGTAACACTCGGGCCAAATTGCGTGCTCAAACAGGACACGATGAGCATTACTTCGCACCAAAGCATCTCCAGTAACATGAATGATGCATTCATTCCTGCGGCAAATATCACAGAAGTATTATCAGATACACCAGAGAACAGTTCAAAACCACTCATCCTTCCTCATGTCATTTTCAAATCCGGTAACAATGACTATGAAACGATAAACAAATGGAATACTGATCTCAAAAACCGCGAGAGGCTGCCCGAGGACACAATAACGCACCACGTTCATCACAGCATCACATACAGCTTGATTGGTGGACTATTTATCATCATAATAGTCTATACAGTTTGGCGGATTAAAAGGCGGCAAACTGTTCTGGAGCACTCCCGTCCACTACCTGCTCCCAGGCAGTTAACAACTTCTGATTTCACCTTATAAACCTGGCCCGGCAGAACGTACAAATGTGCAAGAACATGTACATACAAATAATCATGGTTCCCACAGTAATCTACGGAAACCTACACCTTCATTGAACATTGACCAGACATTGCGTCAGCATATTTTGCCTGCTCAGGTATAATGCTATGCCTGACAAATTATGCTGACAAATGTCTAATTTTGTATAAAAGTTGGCTCAAAAATAAATATAGGGCGAGTTGATACGAAGACTCAAGCGTAACAGCTTGTTTTATTTTACGTTTATTTGTTAAACTAGCTATCCCCCCACCAGTGGTAAGGTTGCTAGAGTGATAAGTAAACAACTCCAGTTTCTCAGCTTTCGGAGACGTCATATTTCTGGCCTTAGTAATCAGCGCGTGGATGGTGTGTTCCGGTCGTCCGAACAGCATTTGACAGCTTCCATCGCTTTTCCACGAAGACACTTCTGAAGTCGGATTAGTTTTTCGCCTGCTGAAAACCCGGCAAGTTCGTTGCTTTGCTCATAACAGCTGATGAAGACAGGCCATTCTTCGGGGTTGCCGTTGAACACAGGAAGGTCTTTCGAAATGGCTTGTCTTGCTGCTAATTGGTTGGAAGAAAGTTGCAATATTTTACTTACATGCGGTATAGCTGGTATATCTTCGTCGTTAGCTTTCACTAGTGGCAGTTGTTTTATATGCTGTTGTTGCACTGGTGGACGGCAACTGCTGAAGCAAACGTCTTCTTCGTCATCGGAGTCCTGAGCAAGAAATTCAATTTGTTGAAGATAGATTTTGTTGCTTTTATCTCGCAACAATTTCTCTTCCTCCAGACGTTGTAAAAGCAACAGCTTCTTTTTTCCTGCGGACTGGCTTGTTACTGAGGACTTGTTATCTGCAACATCGCCTTGAAGATTCGGCTGAACTGGTGGGATTGCTGGTTGATGGCCGAAAACATTCGCTGAACATCCTTCACACTTCCAGCTCAAGTCTGCCACTGCTGAAATGACTCCCACACATGTGAAGGGATACCAAAGATCACATTTGTCACATTGGACCATATCTGGAACGTCGGGTTCGTTGCATAGCTGGCAATTGTGATTCGGCGTAGAAGTGGCGTGGTCAAATGGCATTATTGCGATTGAAATATATGTATATTAATTAGCTTAATTAGTTTTTTAAAGAACTGTTCTCGCCGGGACCAGTTTACTTGGAGACAAACTTATTTTTAACAGAAGCACCTTTATTGGCAAATAAAAATTATACAAAAAAGGCTATGAAAGCAACTTTAAAAAACTAAGTTTAATTCATCATCCTTTTGCGACGATTTCAGCATCAGCCAATAAACCACGCTCAGTCCATTGCGTCACGGCAGCCACCATCCAAAAAACAAAAAACGCCATCATTAATTTTTTAATTATTTATATTCTTGAGTTGTAGATGTCCTTGCTAACGTGGTAGTCCTAGGTGGCCGTGACATCGTGGTGGCCTTAGGTGGCGGTAACATTCATTATTAAACGACTTAGTAAAGACAGGCATGCTATCCACTGCTTCACTGTGGAGCACCATAAATTAGTTAAACAATTATTAGAGAAAACAACGGCTGAGTTCTTTTCATTCACCCCCAAAAGTGAGCGTTTGCAGCCAATGCTCCTTCGAATTACAGATGCAACGAACCGGTTACTCGGATGTCAATAGAAGCGAATGCAAACTGTCATATGTTCGATTTTGTATCCAGTAAACTGGCACTCAAACAAAAACTTTTTGGACGTGTCAATTCTTAATATGCATGCTACGTATTTTTTCAGTACTCTTGTTTTTATTTGAATTTATTTTATAATTAACATTTGTAATTAAAATATATATTCTTTTTTTAATATTTTTTAAACTTTGTATTTGTGTATGGTGTTAGGCTTTATTTGTTTACGTCTACTAACAACTAACACCACGCTAAATGATGACTGTGACAAGATGGGTATTACTCTCTGAGTAATACTGTCACTTACAATGCTTGTTTTATAAGCAGTACTGAAAGCGTTCGTGGTTTAGATTCGTCAACTGATCCCGAGGAGCTCCTTCAGGAGCTTCAAGCGAAGGAATGTGACGATCTTACGTTCGTAGGTGTTAAGCCATTCACTACAGCAAAGGCCAGAAGGGAGAATCGGAAATTACCGTACTTCCTAGTCCAGCTAACTCCCAACAGCAAATTAGATAATCTGAGGATAATTAAAGTCCTAGATTATCAATGCATAAGTTGGGAAAAATTAAATCGCAGCGATAACATTTTACAATGTGTTCGCTGTCAAAGGTTCGGGCACGCCGCTGCGAGCTGTCAAATGCAGTTTCGGTGCGTTAAGTGTGCAAGGAACCACAAAGCAGAGGAATGTACGCTAGGGAAAGATAGGGTTGCTGATGGCACGACTCTCAAGTACATTCTATATGGTAACTCGGGACACACCGCAAGTTATCGGGGTTGTCCCAGGAAGCAATATGTTAGAAAAGTAAACCTGGCTCGTCAGCAGAAAGTGTAGGTGAAGCGCCCACCTGTTCCTAAAACTCCAGCCGTAACTCCCAATGTGACCTACGCCCAAATGGCGGCCGGTCAGAGGAGTACGGTACAACAAGCACCAAAGGTTGCTCCACAGGCCTCACGACCTCGAGCACCTAGTGGTGATGTTGATCTGCTGGCTATTTTGCTTTCTATTCAGGGGCAAATTATTCAGCTGCAAGAACAAATGCAGGAACAGGCGACACGACTCCGTAGTGGGGAGAGGATATATATGATTGCAGCCTATGCAACTGAAGCTACTCAACAAACCTGTTTTATCTCAGAGCTAGAGGCACTTTTTCAATACATTCGTCTGGGTTCGGAGGAGAATTATCACCTCATGGGCGGAGATCTAAACGCCAAACATAGCAATTGGAGAAATCATTCACCAAACAATAGAGAGAACCTACTATTCAATTGGTTGGGTCAGAATAGTGTCGAGTATTGACTCGATTTAAAAGCGACGGATAGTCCGTCTTATCCCCGATCAGGCTCCTATATAGATCTTATGCTATTCGACGAACGGATACAGCTGACTGACATGGACCGTCATACAATAAACTGTCTTCACACATTCGTGTACGACAGTGACCATTGCGGATTTAGTGCCATAATAACGATTCCCAACGAAATTGCGGAGTTGGAGGAGTATGTTCGAACGCATTTTTATAATTACAGTAGGACGTGGTGGACACGCTTCTCCCGAACAATGACAAGAGCACTCTCCACGAACTCGCTCAGCCCTCCATCCAATAGGAATTTGTCGAACGAGGAGATCGACACTTTCCTCAAACGGATGGACGACACGATAAAACAAACAATGGCCAGAACAATTCCTAAGTACCAACCGACTGACAATGTCAATCTTTACCGCAATGCTACGATTGACGCTCTACACCGACAAAAGAGTGGGCTACTCATGAGGCTCAAATTACTCTACAGACGTTTTACTGATCCACAAAACTCAGAGGTTAGAACACTGAAATCACAGCTTAAAACCCTGCAATTAATTCGCATTGGAATAACAAAATCCGGGCTGTTAAAGCTAGCAATCCTAGTATGTTCCCGGAAATTAATAAATTCTTTCGAAGGAAAAATCAGAATGAGCTTCCGTGTCTTAAGCTCCACCGAACTACAGACAACTAACAAGTACTTGTGACAGCAGGCATAGATCCAATAGAAGCGATCGAAGACGACAACTTTTTGTGATCGAAGATCCTCAGGAGTAAGTTGAAGTAATAGGTGCGACGTTTCAGGATGTATATAATGTGAATGTTAGCACTCGCCCGAAACATATCTTGGAATATCGTGGCCTATTGCACAACTTCTACTTGCGATATGACATTGAGCACTGGCGATCGGAGAACACTTGTTTTACCATGTTCAATGACAATAAATTGGCAAACAATGTCATCGCCAATGAAGGGATACATCCACCATTTATATCAAAGGAAGATCTCCTGGTTATTTTCGGTTCACTGAGAATTAACAAATCTGTGGGAATGGACGAAATACCAAACATTGTTCTTAAACACCTTCCTCTAGAAGCGGTTAACATTTACACTACCCTGTTTAACAATTTGCTGAATTATGCACATTATCCAGCCCATTGGAAGACAGCGGTGGTGCAACCCGGCAAATCTCCGGTCGATAAGTCTCCTTCCCAACATCAGCAAAGTGTTTGAAAACCAATTCGGTTTCAGAGCGGGGCATGATTGCATACATGCCGCGTCTAAACTGGTAGCGGATATCCAATGGAACAAACGTAAGAAACAATGCACGGTGCCTTGTTGACTGACTTAGAGAAGGCCTTTGACACTGTATGGTTGCAGGGGCTCTTTTTCAAGCTTGACCAGCTCGGCATAAGTAAACCGCTGCTGTACATAATCTTGGATATGCTCACCAGCAGACAGTTTATTGTGAAAAAATGGCAGTGTGACGTCTGCTGGGACTTTTGAAATTAACAACGGTCTAATACAGATTTTATTTACGATCTTCACAAGTGATCTTGTAGGATCTCTCCGCCAATCCAAAGCGTACGCAGATGACTTGATCGCGTACAAGTCAAGGCCGAAGATCGAGGTCATTGTAAGTCTTTTAAAACGTGACTTCGAAAAGGTTCAGGGATATTGCGATGATTGAAAGTTAAAAATCGATTTTCAAAAGTGCGAGACCATTCTGTTCAGGACTAGAAATACAAGAAAGAAGTGGCGAATGTTCTCTAATGTTGGACAAAACGGACAGCAATTAGCGTATCGAAGTGTTGTCAGATACCTTGGGATCTGGCTTGATCAATATCTATATTTTGACAAACATTTAGATGCTGCTCTGGCCAGAGCCAAAGCGGCCTTTGCCTTGACAAAGAGGCTGTTTCACAGCAGTCAACTCGATGCCAAGGTAAAGGTGATCTTCTACACGGCCCTTATTCGGCCTGTCCTTGCCTATGGCTGTCCCGTTTGGTTTAACGTGGGAACAAGCTAAATGAAAAAGGTACGGGTCTCCATTTATATAGAACTCCAGAGTCTGAGTACAAAAAATTCTATAGTAATGAGGTCCTGTACAACGGGGCCAACCTGATCAGAGTGGACAACTTTCTGATAAAACCTATTCGAAGTCAAATTGCAAGAGCAATAACATCGACCAATAACTTGATCTCCGGGGCTTTTGACCCCATTGATATGCATCATGAGACAGTGCGTCTTAACGGCTTTATTCCTCCTGAAGCATTTCTCTATCTCGATAGAAAGGGTCTAATTTAGGATAGATTTGATTTTGTTGTTTAGATTAGTTTCAACTTTAGTTTTAAGTTAAGTGACACAAAATAAAAGTCCATATACTAAGTTTTTTCAAAAATGTAAGATTTTTTCTTAGTTTTCTTATAAGTTAGTATAATTTTAAATATAGTATATATAGTACTATTAAGTCGAAACACAAATTTTAAGTTGTTAAGTTTAGCTTAGCGCGCCCGCAAAGGACCAGTAAGTTAGGATTTACATAGTTAAGTTAATTAAGCTAGCTTTAAGTGTTTTTGTCAAGCACGTAAGGAAAATGAATTAATTAAAGAAAAATGAAAAAAAGGAATGCATTGTGGACTCTTCGATCCGCACGTTAGTTGTTCGAGTCCCAGCCGGGAAAAATAAAAGTTATTTTTTCTCTGTGGAAAAATTTAAATAAACAAGAATAATAAATATTCATAAGCCAAAACAAAACCGCTCGAAAATATGAGTGGCCGACAACGGACCCCACTCCAACCTGGTGTAGATATGTGAAAGGCACCGCCCGACCCAAGGCCTCCGTTGGCTTCGTCAACGTATCAAAGTGGAAATAGGAGGAGGAGGTTGTTGAAACCAACTCCAAACCTCGTAAAGGGCCCGTCCCTATCGGCTTCAGCTGAAAAGCTGCCGACTGGAGCGGGGGAACGGGCGCCAACAACAGCAGCAGCATCACTCAAGGTCGCAGCGGAAGAGCAGGCGACAACTGCAGACGAATTCCCGTATGTCTCCGACGGTGGCGAAGGCCGCTACACTGGAGACAGTAACAGTTTCGTGTCTTTGGCGGCCTCGGAGACCGACGACGAAGATGACGAAATTTGCCAACTAGAGGTAATTATACGGGCTGTGAAGGCCAAACAAATGGCTCGGCGCGAACAAGAGCGTCTGGCAGCCAGTCAAAGGGCGCAGCAACCGGCACAATCGGCAAGCACGGCCGAAAATCCGGCGCCCGTTGGCAAACAACAACAGCAGCCACGGCAGCAGCAAAACTAAAGCTATATTCAAAACAACAGCAAACAGAGTTGCCAATGCGGCAACAGAAAAAACAGCAGCAGAAAACGGAGTTGGCAAAGCAGCAACAAAATCAGTACCAGCAGAAGCAGCAGCAGCAGAAAAGCAGCAGCAGAAACAACCGCAGAAGAAACAACAGCAGCAGAAACAACACCAGAAGCAGACGACAGCGAGCCCGAAGGTGCCTCCAATCAGTACCTACAAGATGGAGCTTCAAGACACCATCAAAATGTGTAAGTCAGCCATAGACGATAATTTCATTATTAAACGACTTAGTAAAGACAGGTATGCTATTCACTGCTTCACAGTGGAGCATCATAAATTAGTTAAACAATTATTAGTGAAAACAACGACTGAGTTCTGAGTTCTTCTCATTCACCACCAAAAGTGAGCGTTTGCAGACAATGCTCTTTCGTGGTATAGATACGTAAGGTTATGAATTGAAGAGTAAAAAATGAAATTGAAATTGAAATTGGTTTTAGAGAGTAGTCGTTGACAGACCTTTGAGCGAACAACAAGTGCTTCGCCTTTGATAGTAAAACAAGTGTAGGGAGCCGAAAAGAAGTTCGAGCAAAAAAATTAAAAAAACCAAATAAATAAAAAAAAAACAACGATTCTTCTGTTCTCTGTATTTCGCGTTCATTTCTTATGGTATGATGTTTACAATAATTGTCTACCGTATGGACTCACTGGTAACCGACCCCGTTTCGCTGCTCGTACTGTCTTTTATATCATCGTATCTCCTCATCTCTCGTGACAGTCAAATGTTGATTAGCCGGTCCGCTAAAACAGTCGCCCGCTACTTCTGATGCGCGAAATTCAAGGGCATTGGCAGGGGCGGTCTGAGACACAAGTGCGCTTAAGGCGCTTTCGATAGAAAGGGTGTTACATCTCGTCCATCCTGACTTAAGACTCGTCCGCGAGATTTCCTGCGCTCGCTTGTTCGGAAATTTCCTCATCGAAACTATTAGGATCTGATTCTTCTGCTTCACTGTTGGAAAGGTCGTTCTCATACAGCTCGCACCACTTCTTCATCTTTTCTGCGCTTTCGATGGACTCAAATCGTTTTTGAGTACGCTGCTGTCCTGGAATATCCCTCAGAACGTACCTGTTGTTTGGCAAGACCTTTGCCACAATGTACGGACCCCTGTAAATTGGATCAAGCTTTCTTGACTCACCTGGTGCAATAGGCTCACGTTCAATCAGGACTAAGTCATCTACTTCGTACGTGCTTGGCTTCTTGTGCGTCTTGTCAAAACGTTTCTTCTGCTTCTGCTGGTCTATTGCAATATGTTGCTGGGCGATGTCTCGTCTACGATTCATTTCATCTTGGTTCCAGTATTCGTTGCGCTCCAGTTCTAACAGAAGTTTGTCCCCAGCAAATCCCCTCGGTGTATAGGCAAATATTAATTCGTGCGGTGTTACCCTTGTAGTAGCGCTTCTGGCCGCGTTTAAACTCCATTGAATGCTTCGCAACTGCTGTGCCCCGTCCTTGCCCGCTGAATGACCACACTTAAGTGCTGCAAGTACTGTGCGGTTGGCCCTCTCCACTTGTCCGTTGGCCCTTGGCGTTCTAACAGCCGTCATAATATGCTGTGTTCCGCAGGTTCGGCAGTATTTGGCAAATTCGCTCGCCGAAAATGCCGTACCTCTGTCGGTTATCAAGCGCTTAGGCATCCCAAAGTATTCGGTAACTTGGTTGAGCACTGCTATCGCTCCCTTTGTGTTAGTCGTTCTTACAGCTTTCAAAACGGTATATTTGGTAAAATTGTCCACTAGTGCTACCAATATTTAGATCCACCTCGTCCCGTTATATATCGCCCAAGGTGATCCATATGGACAGTATGGAATGGTATTGGCACCCTCTCTATACAATGCAGCTCGCCTTCTGAAGTTCCACCCTTTCTCTTAGTGTATGCGCATTCCACACATCCCTTCACGTAACCCTTGACGAAGCTCCTCATCTTGGGAAACCAATACGTCCTTCTCATCCTTTCGAGAGTTTTGTCAAAGCCCATGTGCGCAGCCTCGTCATGACACATTCGTAACACTCGCCATCGTACTCTTTCGGTACCACCCACTTCCGCTGATTGCCATCACACCTGAATAATCGCTTTCCTTCCAGCTGATATTCCTGGTGTAATTGCTTCTGCTCACCTCCAACTGTTGTTGCTTGTAATTTTTTGATTATATTGCGCAGTTTTTCATCTTGCCACTGCATTGTGGCTAGCCAATCGCCGTCGTCAATAAAGATGTTTAATACGTTGGTGTATGCTTCTTCCATCTCCCGCTCTTCCCCTACTGGTTGTCGACTCATTGCATCCACATACCCTGCTTTTCTTCCTGGCTGATGAACAGTCGTAAATTCAAATTCTTGAAGCTTGAGCCACCACCTCGCGACTCGTGGTATCATCTTGGTCTTGTTCTGAGTTGAATCGATGGCTTCACAGTCGGTTATAACTTAAAAAGACTTGCCCAACAGGTATATACGGAATCTCTCAAGGCTTTCTACCACAGCTAAGACTTCCAACTTGTAGCTGTGATACTTTGCCTCCGCCTCCGTCAACTTTCTGCTGAAATACGCCACTGGTCTCAGTTTGTCGTCGCTTTTCCCTCGCTGCATCAGTATACCGGCAAGTCCCACAGTTGAAGCATCGGTATGAACTTCATGGTCGCATTTGATGTCGTATAAAGCCAAAAGAGGTGGATTTGTTAGCGTAGACTTCAGCTCTTCGAATGCCATCTGCTGCCTCTCCATCAATGCAAAAGGATTGCCCTGTTTTAGCAAATCAGTAAGAGGTGCTGCGATTTGCGAGTATTTCGGTACAAATTTCCGAAAATAACCGGTAAGACCCAAAAACTGTCTCACCTGATGCACATTTTTCGGTTGAGGAATGTTTTTCACCGCCACTGTCTTCCGTTCACTTGGTTTTATCCCATTTCCATCCAGTTGATGTCCAAGGAACTCTATGCTGGTCATCAGGTATGCACACTTTTTGATATTGAGAGTTAATCCCGACTCCTTAAGAACTCTCAGAAATTTTGCAAGCTATCGTAGTCCATCTTCTATTGATTCACTTCCAATTATAACGTCGTCTAAGTAAACTGCGATATCACCATGGTCCATGCGTGTCTTTATCTGGTTCATTCACATTTGGAAGTACGCTGGAGCATTTACCAGACCAAACGGCATGCGCTTAAACTCGTACAGTCCGTTCTCCGTAGCAAAAGCAGTAAATTTCCGGCTATGTTCTGCTATCCAGAAGCAAGGTCCAACGTTGTGAAGTACCTATTTCCGGCTAACGTCACTAGTATTTCCTCCACTGTAGGCATCGGGAACTTGTGTTTTGTCGTTACTTTATTCAGTGCACGATAGTCGATGCACACTCTGTCTGCACCATCCTTTTTCTTCGTAGGAACTATCGGTGCACAAAAGTTGGATGTTGAAGGTCGTATAACTCCCTGCTGCAACATTTCGTTTACCTTTTCTTCGATTTCCTTACGTTTAGCAAAAGGTTGTCGGTAAGGTTGCACGCACACAGGCTGTGTTGTACTTAACTCGATCGTGCACTCGCCCCAGTTGTACTCTTCAAGTTCACTAGCTTCCAAAGCAAAACAATTTCGGTGCGCGTTCACTAATTCACACAATTGGTCCCTTTCCATGGCTGTGATGTCTCCCATAGTTATATCACGAATATTGATTCTGCTCTGCACTTGCGGAACCGAGCTCGCCTCGTCTGTGATAATCAACTATTTGCTTTCATCCCTCGCAGTACAGTCGCTGATTTTAAGCTCGTGGTATGTCTTTTCGGTTTTAACCTGAGGTTGGTCAAGCAAACGCCGGCTGACGATTATTATGTATGGCTGGCTTTCATCTGGGACAACTAGTATTTCACACCAACTCCGTAAATCATCAACTTCGATTTCAGCATAAAACTCGCCTATAGTTCGGCATCCTCCTCCGCCGAACCCATTCAGCTTCCTGGTACCCCCGTAGTAGCGAAGATTGTTGGCAATGGCGACTGATTCTTGCAGGGTTACGCAGTCGCTGCCCAGGTCAATGAAAGCCTCGATTGATTGGCCATTCACGGCCACAATCTTATGATACACACTCTTGTCTTCACACACCCACAACTGACTTGACCTTGTAGGTTGTTGATTTCCGTTGCCAATTTGTTCTGAATTTGAAGCATCTGATAGCGTCGTCTGATGTTGGGTCTCCACTATTTGTCGCAGATGTGGCAAGTCTGTGGGTTGCTGTTGCATTTGCAGTGCGTATTGCGCCCGGTGCTTGCCTCCGCTGTGGTCGTACATTTTTGGTCCATCGAATTCTCTTTAGCAGCTCCTGAAAGGTATCGGGCTGTGCCGCTATCCCCCGTACTATGTATTTAACCACTGTTGTCTCTTCTAGCTGCCCTCTAGAAGCAATAGCTCTCATATCGTACACAAACTCTTTGATGTCCTCATATTGTCGTTGCTTTTTATTCCGCAGAATTTCGTGTAAGTCAGCTACATCGTCTTCGGCTGGGAAATTGTTGGCTAAATCGCAAAGAAATTCTTCTAATGATGAATGAAGGACCCCCTTACTCCACACCTTACGTCCATCTAGCTGGTACACTTCTTTGATTTCTCGAACTCTCCGGACGAATGCAGTTGAAGAAAGTCCGGTTAGATTTCTTGGATTAAATTCAGAAAGCATTTCACTCACATCCTTAACTGTGTAGCCACTTCTCGGCACGATTTTCTCCTCTAAACAACTTGCTGCTCTTGGTTTTGGTGCTGGAGCCCCCTCCTTTTCTGCAACTCCCTTCTGTGCCTTGATACTTGCCAGTGCTGCCTTCATGGACTGGATCTCCTGCCTTATCTTAGCTTATCTACTACACTTCGCTCGTCGTCCTCCGATCCCGTGTCCTCTTCAATATCATTCGCACTGATCTGATCTGGTTCACGCTCTTCAATTAAATTTTCATACACCAACAGCTTGTGTAGTAGCTGGGACTTTTCCCTTCCCCCTCTCAAGCCACGTTTCTTCAGCTCATCACGGAGCTCGTCTCTTGTATATGCCCTGAACTTGGCGATTTCTTGCTCGTCTTCACTCATCTTTGCCCTCTTTGAATCGCGATTAATTTTTTCGTCAGAATAGCACACTCGATTATTAATTTGTATTTTGATTAAATTTGTTATTGCTTTTATTTTCCAATTTAACACTGAGCCGGGACTTTATCCCACTTCTGATGTTGTAGGGAGCCGAAAAGAAGTTCGAGCAAAAAAATTAAAAAAACCAAATAAATAAAAAAAAAACAACGATTCTTCTTTTCTCTGTATTTCGCGTTCTTTTCTTATGGTATGATGTTTACAATAATTGTCTACCGTATGGACTCACTGGTAACTGACCCCGTTTCGCTGCTCGTACTGTCTTTTATATCATCGTATCTCCTTATCTTTCGTGACAGTCAGATGTTGATTAGCCGGTCCGCTAAAACGGTCGCCCGCTACTTCTGATGCGCGAAATTCAAGGGCATTGTACAAATGTGCAAGAACATGTACATACAAATAATCATGGTTCCCACAGTAATCTACGGAAACCTACACCTTGATTGAACATTGACCAGACATTGCGTCAGCATATTTTGCCTGGTCAGGTATAATGCTATGCCTGACAAATTATGCTGACTAATGTTTAATTTTGTATAAAAGTTGGCTGAAAAATAAATATAGGGCGAGTTGATACGAAGACTCAAGCGAAACAGTTTGTTTTATTTTACGTTTATTTGTTAAACTAGCTATCCCCCCACCAGTGGTAAGGTTGCTAGAGTGATAAGTAAACATTTGGTCCTTCGAAAAGTAAAAGAACAATAAAAAAAAGAAAAAAGCTATCGAAGAATTGAAGAAAAATGACCAGCATTGACGAATTGGCACAGCTGCAGAAAGATAGGGCAGAATGGAGAAAGAAAGTATCCGATAAGTTTACGAAACAGCCCAAAGTAAGACGTACGAGGGAGTTTGTAGATGAACGCTTAGACGATCTAAACTGGCACTGGAAAGAATTTGAGAGAGGAGATAGAGAAATACGGCAGCACGGAAGTTTCAGCGAAAAACACCCAAACGCTGAATCGAAATTTTATGAACAAGTGGAAACAACTGTGAAATCCATACGCACTAAGCTTGCAGAGAGACTGAACGAGATTAATAACGAAGAGAAGGAAGTCCAAAAAATTGTTCCATTACCACGCAATGGGATGCCAGGTTGAATCGGCATCAAATCTAAGAAGAATTCATGATACTACAGTGGAGTGTGTGAATTCCTTAAAATGTCTTAATATTGAAATAAGAAGCTGGGACCCGATCATCTTGTATATCATCTCGCAAAAACTGGATAACGAAACAAGAAAGACGTACGAGCAGTCACTGAAGAACCCTAAAGATCTACAACCTCTTGATGAATTCCTTAAGTTTCTAGAGAATAAATTCCATGCTCTAGATAATTTAGAAGGAAAAAGAAACGGCACAACCACAAGAGATCAAAAACCGGCAAATAACAAGAAAGGCTTCTTCAAAAACTACTACACAACTATAACTCCATGGTGGACATTGGACTCACACATGTGGTAAATTTATACAAATGGCAGTGACTCAGCGGATTGAATTTGTGCAAAGACATAAACTTTGCAAAAATTGCTTCAAACCAACCCATGAAGCATCAAGATGTCCATCATCACATCATCACAAAAGAAGAGATACATTGCGAAGAATACTATAGAGCAACTCACAAGAGGAACGAAGAAGGTAGATATATTGTCAAACTACCATTCAAAGAAGATGCTGGCAAGTTGGGTGATCAAGAAATAGGGCATTAGCACGATTTCTTCAAACTGAGAGAAAATTAATGCGTAACAAGCAGCTACAAGACGGCAATGTTCAATTTATGAGGGAGTACATTAACCTCGGGCACATGGAATTAGTAAAACCAGATTCTGTGTCAAAACCTGCCACCGAAGCCTATTATTTACCGCACCAGGCAGTAATTAAACCGGACAAGTCAACGACTAAATTACGAGTTGTATTTGACGGATCAACGCGCACAAGTTCAGGATTAAGTCTGAATGATACGATGCTTACAGGCCCAGTAATCCAACAGGACTTGTACTCTATACTAGTGCGCTGGAGGAAACAAAAATACGTATTCAGAGCAGACATCGAAAAGATGTATCGTCAAATACTGGTAGACTCTGACGACAGAGATTTTCAAAGGATATTTTGGAGAGAAAGGCCAACACAAAAAATGAAGGAATACCGGTTAAAAACGGTTACGTACGGGACATCTTCAGCTCCATATCTGGCGATAAGAACTTTGCAACAACTTGCATACGATAAAGAAGAAAAATTTCAATTGGCAGCAAAAATAGCACTCAAGGATTTTTACGTTGATGATTTACTTTCTGGAGAGGACACATTGGAAGCAGCAATAGAAGCGCAGAAACAAATGATTCAGCTTATGGCGAGTGGAGGATTCAGACTTCGTAAATGGTCCTCAAATACAGAAGCTCTATTAGCTAATATAAGACCAGAAGACCGAGAGCAAGGAAAATACAAAATCAATGTATACGACCCTATTAAAACTTTGGGTATATATAGGCCACCAGAATCTGATACATTCGAATTCAAAATTAGTCCTACGTCAAAACATGTCAACTTGACAAAAAGGATAATAGTATCGGAGACAGCGAGATTGTTCGACCCCTTGGGATGGTAAGCACCGGCTACGGTAAAAGCGAAGCTAGTTCAACAGAAGCTATGGAAATTGGATAAAGGTTTGGATGAAATACTTCCAGATGAAATCACAAGCGAATGGAACGCATTCAGGAATCAACTCTGCTGCATTGAAGAAATAAAAATACCTAGATGGCTTCAATATGAATCAAAACACCACACAGAACTACATGGATTTTGAGATGCATCAGAAAGAGCGTATGCAGCAGTTGCTTACATAAGAGTCATAACTGATTCTGGAACCATTACCACACGGTTGTTAAGTGCAAGGACGAAGGTCGCTCCCATTAAAAAGGTGACAATACCGAAATTAGAACTTTGTGGTGCAGTTCTACTTGCAAAGTTACTTCAAAAAACGAAAACGAGATTAGAAATAAAAGACCTGGAAATACACGCGTGGACTGACTCATCTACATCGTTAGCATGGATCACTGGAAACCCTAACAAATGGAAAAACTATGTTGCGAACAGAGTAACTGTTATAACAAAAATAGTAAATTCTGACAAATGGCGTCACGTAAAGGGTAAGGATAATCCAGCCGACTGCGCATCTAGAGGATTGTGGCCGTCAGAACTCAAAGAACACTCAATTTGGTGGACAGGGCCATCTTGGTTAGCGGAAGCAGATATCAAGTATACCGATTCCAAAACTCATACCACTAATGAAGAAATGAAGAAAACACACTCGCTTTCGGTAACGACATTGACTGAACCTGGATCGGATCTCTTAAGTGCATTATTATCGCAGTATAGCACATTCAAGCGAACAACAAGAGTGCTTGCATTTTGCAAAAGATTCATTCATAACTTAAAATCACCAAAGGGTAATAAACAACTGGGGCCAATCACATATCCAGAAGTTGATAGTACAGAGATGATGGTTATACGATACGTACAGAATACAATATTCCAGGATGAAGTCAATAGCTTGAAAAATGGAAAAGAAATTGCCAGAAAAAGCAAACTTCAATGCCTCAACCCATTCTTAGACGAAAACAATATGATGCGGGTGGGAGGACGATTAGCGAACACTGATCTATCAAGAACACAGAAACATCCCCTAGTCATCCCACATTCCAGCAAACTGACAACAATGCTGATTGAAGAAGCACATAGGAACACTTTGCACGGAGGCTATGTTCTTACGCATGCATATCTACGCCAAAAATACTGGATAATAAGTGGTCTGAGCGCAGTCAAATAATGCGTTCGCAAATGTACTATTTGTTTTCGACACAGAACAACAACGAGAACACAACTAATGGGGAATTTGCCTAGACCGAGAGTTATCAGACCATTTCTTCACACGGGGGTCGATTATGCAGGACCTGTCGAAATCAGAACGGCAAAAGGAAGGGGAAACAAAGCATACAAGGGATATATTGCTGTATTCATTTCCTTGGCGACGAAAGCGATCCACTTAGAGGTTGTGAGCGACCTTACAGCGAATGCGCTTATAGCAGCATTTAAAAGACTATGTGCTAGAAGAGGAAATGTATCACATCTCTACAGTGATAATGGTACAAATTTTGTTGCTGCAAATAAGATTCTTCAGCTAAACGCAAAGGAAGCAAGCAAGCACAATGGCGAGATTTGCGAGGCATTAACATCATACCATACTGAATGGCACTTTATACCACCAGCCTCACCAAACTTCGGTGGCCTTTGAGAAGCCGGAGTGAAGTCGATTAAGTATCATCTCAGACGAACCATTGGGGAACACAAACTAATATATGAGGAGATGTCAACCGTATTAAATCAAATCGAAGCATGCCTAAACTCAAGACCTCTCTGCCCAATGTCTAACGATCCCGATGATATAACAGTCCTAACGCCAGGTCACTTCCTAATAGGAACGGCTCTGTTAGCTCCTCCAGAAAAACACACACTCGACGAAAAACAAGGCCTACTGACGCGATGGCAACTTTTGGAGCGGCTGCAACAACAGTTCTGGAAAAAATGGAGCTCAGAATATCTAACGACATTACAACAACGACAAAAATGGACGCGACGGAATGAAAATCTGGCAGTGAACAACATTGTTTTGGTGAAAGATGAACAACTACCTCCAACTAGATGGATGCTTGGAAGGGTTATCGAGACACATACGGGACACGATTGTTTAGTGCGTGTCGTCACCCTACAGGCTAAAAACAAACTATTCAAGAGACCAATCAGTAAAATTTGTTTACTCCCTATAATCGACAATAAGATACAAAGGGAATTAAAGGACAACAGTGAGGGGCACTCTACGATACCTCAACAGACCACTAGCAAATACCCGTCAATGGAAACAAGAAGTAAAAGGACTGAGATAAAAGATGAAGAGAGAACCCAACGGAAGAAGAGGCCAGTAACAAAATCACTACCAGCGTTAGAGTGCGCAATGTTGACTATAGTTTTGTTAGGAAATAATTGTACAACAGCACCGGAGACAGAAAATGGCGCCATTAAAATTTCGCCATTTAAGAACCATCCAGGAATTTTCTTCGAAAATATTGGAAATGTCAATCTGATAAATAGTAACTGGAAAAAACTATTGGCGGGAGTTCTCCGGATTTGAAAAGCTAATTAAAGAAATGAACGATTTCTGCAAAATAAATAATGACGAGGATCTACTGATACACAACATAATTCAACAATTCAACCACCAATTTGCAATAATAAGAAATACTAACGATTTAATGCTAAGACAAGGGGCTGGGAGGGAGCTAAGTGCTAGGAAAAAACGATCACCGTTTGACATCATCGGAACACTAGCAAACAAGTTATTTGGAGTCCTAGACGAATCGTATGCCGAGCATTATGAACAACAAATTCAGCAATCAAGGCTGAATGAGAACCATTTGCTTGCCTTGATAAAAAATCAAACATCTATCGCAGAATCAACAAATAATATACTACGAAAAAATACAAAAGCTGTAACAGCGCAATTACAAGTATTTCAGAATGAGCTGGAAAGTCTAAAAGCGAATACAGTATCGATTAAGAAAGAGGCCGCGGAACAAAAATTTATGGCGCTTGCTACTTATGCTATCATTGCGATGCTAAATTACCAACAGATACAAACTTCATGAATTGATGTTCTGACTGATCTCCACCACGCAAAGATCAATCCACTCGTAATAACTCCAGATCAGCTACGCTTACAGTTACCAACAATAAGGAACCACTTACCTCCGCAGTTAACTGTTGCTGGATACGAAACTGAAGCAAACCTGTTGGAATTTTACAGATTATTAACAGCCAAGACTAGAATTACGCAACAGAAAATCATATTTGATATAAGACTACCACTCGTGAATACTGAAGAATTTGAGCTATTCAAGGTTATACCAGTACCAACACCACATTTATCGGAATTTGTCTTTATTGAGCCGTCACAGGATTTTTTAATAGTGAACCTACTCCGAGAATTCTTCTACACGCTAACGAACAATGAGCTTGACCGATGCACTCAAAGTTCTGAAAAATACCTTTGTCAACAGCAGCATCCTATATTCAACAGAAGATCCAATGTAAGCTGTTGTGAGATGGACCTACTCACACACTCAAGGGACCTATCGCCGTTTTGTAAACTAAGAAGTATGAAGCCCTCTCCTGTATGGATCCAGCTCAGCAACAAAAATAGTTGGATTTACGTTTTGGAAAAACGGTATACATTTAGTCTCATCTGTGGAAGACGGGTTGAAGAAACTAGTCTTCAAGATGATGGGATAGTAACACTCGGGCCAAATTGCATGCTCAAACAGGACACGATGAGCAAAACTTCGCACCAAAGCATCTCCAGTAACATGAATGAAGCATTCATTCCTGCGGCAAATATCACAGAAGTATTATCAGATACACCAGAGAACAGTTCAAAACCACTCATCCTTCCTCATGTCATTTTCAAATCCGGTAACAATGACTATGAAACGATAAACAGATGGATTACTGATCTCAAAAACCGCGAGAAGCTGCCCGAGGACACAATAACGCACCACGTACATCACAGCATCACATACAGCCTGATTGGTGGACTATTTATCATCATAATAGTCTATACAGTTTGGCGCATTAAAAGGCGGCAAACTGTTCTGGATCACTCCCGTCCACTACCTGCTCCCAGGCAGTTAACAACTTCTTATTTCACCTTATAATCCTGGCCCGGCAGAATGTACAAATGTGCAAGAACATGTACATACAAATAATCATGGTTCCCACAGTAATCTAAGGAAACCTACACCTTTATTGAACATTGACCAGACATTGCGTCAGCATATTTTGCCTGCTCAGGTATAATGCTATGCCTGACAAATTATGCTGACTAATGTCTAATTTTGTATAAAAGTTGGCTGAAAAATAAATATAGGGCGAGTTGATACGAAGACTCAAGCGAAACAGTTTGTTTTATATTACGTTTATTTGTTAAACTAGCTATCCCCCCACCAGTGGTAAGGTTGCTAGAGTGATAAGTCAACAGGCATCGGCAGGGGCGGTCTGAGACACAAGTGCGCTTAAGGCGCTTTCGGTAGAAAGGGTGTTACACAAGTCAGTTTATTTACAAGTGATCATTTTGCTTCTGTGCTGATAATTAACCAGCCGGTGCAGTAGTTGTGTCACGGACTCATTCGTTCACGAACCTTTATAGGAAGAACAAGTGCTTTTGATTTTCTAGTGAAAGCAAATACCAAGTTTTTTTTCAAGTGTTCTCTTTGCTACTGCACTGATAATTAACCAGCCGGTGCAGTGGTTGTGTGCCGGACTCTTTGATCCGCACGTTAGGGTTCAATTCCCAGCAAGGGCCAATAAATTTTAATTGATATATTAATTCTGAAGTTAATTAAATAAAGCGAAAAACTCATAATAAAAATGAGTGAGCGACAATCGTCGCCTCACCAACCTGGGGCAGGAGCGGGGAAGGCATTGCCTGACCCAAAGCCGCAACCACCACCGTTGTCGTCATCATTATCGATGACTGGGAAGAGGAGGAGGAGGGTGCGACCGACTCCAAACCTCGTAAAGCGCCCGTCCCTATCGGCTTCAGCTGAAAAGCTGCCGATTGGAGCTGGGGAACGGGCGCCAACAACAACAACAACAACAACAGCAGCAGCAACAACAACAACAACAGCAGCAACAATATCAGCAGCAATATTAAAAGTCGCAGCGGAACAGCAGGCGACGACAACAACAGACGAATTCCCGTATGTCTCCGACGGTGGCGAAGGCCGCTACACTGGAGACAGTAACAGTTTCATGTCTCTGGCGGCCTCGGAGACCGACGACGAGGATGACGAAATTGCCAACTTGAAGCATTGATAATGGCCGTGAAGGCAAAACAGTTGGCACGGCGCGCCAAAGAACGCCAAATACAACAGCAGCTGGCAAATATCGATCAAAGTACGGGACCAGCTCAGCAACAACAAATACAGCTGCCTAAGCAGCAACAGCAACAACCAAAGCTGCCAAAGCAGCAGCACCAACAAGTGTTGCCAAAGCAGCAGCAACAATTGGAGCTGCTGAAGCAGCAAAAACAGCAGCAGCAAAATCAGCAGCAAAAACAACAGCAGCAGCAGACGACAGCGAGGCCGAAGGTGCCTCCAATCAACACCTACAAGATGGAGCTTAAGGACACCATCAATATATATAAGTCGGCCATAGGCGATAATTTTATTATAAAACGACTCAGTAAAGACAGGCATGCTATCCACTGCTTCACAGTGGAGCACCATAAATTAGTAAAGCAATTATTAGAGAAAACAACGACTGAGTTCTTCTCATTCACTCGCAAGAGTGAGCGTTTGCAGACAATGCTCCTTCGTGGGTTAGATTCGTCCACCGATCCCGAGGAGCTCCTTCAGGAGCTTCAAGCGAAGGAATGTGACGATCTTAAGTTCGTTAGTGTTGAGCATTTCACTACAGCAAAGGCCCGAAGAGAGAATCGGAAATTACCGTTCTTCCTGGTCCACCTGACTCCCAACAGCAAAATAGATAGTCTGAGGAAAATAAAAGTCCTAGACTATCAATGCATAAGTTGGAAACAATTAAATCGTAGCGATAACATTTTACAATGCGCTCGCTGTCAAAGGTTCGGGCACGCCGCTGCGAACTGTCAAATGCAGTTTCGGTGCGTTAAGTGTGCATTGAACCACAGTGCAGAGGAATGTCCTCTAGGTAAGAATAGGGTTGATGATACCACGTCTCTTAAGTGTATTCTATGTGGTAACTCGGTACATAACGCTAACTATCGGGGTTGCTCCAAGTACCAATATGCTAGGAAAGTAAACCTGGCTCGTCAGCAGGAGGTGGAGGTGAAGCGCCCACCTGCTCCTAAAACTCCAACTCACCAAGCACTAGAGGGAACCTACTATTCAATTGGTGGGGTCAGAATAGTGTCGAGTATCGACTCGATTTAAAAGCGATGGATAATCCGTCTTATCCCAGATCAGGCTCTTACATAGATCTTATGCTGTTTGACAGACGGATACAGCTCACTGACATGGACCGACAGACAATAAACTGTCTTCACACATTTGTGTGTGACAGTGACCATTGCGGCTTTAGTGCCGTAATAACGATTCCCAACGAAATTGCGGAGTTGGAGGAGTATGTTCAAACGCATTCTTACAATTATAGTAGGACGCGGTGGACACGCTTCGCCCGAACAATGACAAGAGCACTCTCTTCGGACTCGCTCAACCCACCATCCAACAGGAATTTGTCGAACGAAGAGATCGACACTTACCTCAAACGGATGGACGACACAATAAAACAAACAATGGACAGAACAATTCCCAAATACCAACCGACTGACAATGTCAATATATACCGCAATGCTACGATCGACGCTCTACACCGACAAAAGAGTAGGTTACTGACAAGGCTCAAATTACTATACAGACGTTTTACTGACCCACAAAAATCGGAAGATAGGACACTAAAATCACAGTTAAAAAACCTACAGCAATTAATTCAGCAAAATTATCGCTGCAATTAATTCGCATTGAAATAACAAAATCCGGGCTGTTAAAGCTAGCAATCCTAGTATGTTCCCGGAAATTAATAAAATCTTTCGAAGAAAAAATCAGAATGAGCTTCCGTGTCTTAAGCTCCCCCGAACCACAGACAACGAACAAGTACTTGTGACAGCAGGCATTTATCCAATAGAAGCGATCGAAGATGACAACTTTTTTGTGATCGAAGATCCTCAGGAGAAAGTTGAAGTAATAGGTGCGACGTTTCAGGATGTGTATAAGGTGAATGTTAGCACTCGCCCGAACCATATCTTGGAAAATCGTGTCCTATTGAACAACTTTTACTTGCGATATGCCATTGAGCACTGGCGATCGGAGAACACTGGTTTCACCAGGTTCAATGACGAGAATTTGGCAAATGATGTCATCGCCAATGTAGGGATTCACCCTCCATTCATATCAAAGGAAGATCTCCTGGTTATTTTCGGTTCACTGAGAAGTAAGAAATCTGTGGGAATCGACGAAATACCAAACATTGTTCTTAAACACCTTCCTCTAGAAGCGGTAAACATTTATACTACCCTGTTTAAAAATTTGCTGAATAATGCACATTATCCAGTTCATTGGAAGACAGCGGTGGTGCAACCAATTCCTAAACGGAACAAAGACACGTCCAATCCGGCACATCTCCGGTCGATAAGTCTCCTTCCCAACATCATCAAAGTGTTTGAAAAAGTAATCAATAGAGCCCTAACCGAGTGGGTTGAGGACAAAAATATTATTCCGGTTAACCAATTCGGTTTCAGAGCGGGGCATTATTATATACATGCCGCGTCTAAACTGGTATCGGATATCCAATGGAACAAAGGTAAGAAACAATGCACGGGTGCCTTGTTGATTGACTTGGAGAAGGCCTTTGACACTGTATGGTTGCAGGGGCTCTTTTTCAAGCTTGACCAGCTCGGCATAAGCAAACCGCTGCTGTACATAATCTAAGATATGCTCACCAGCAGACAGTTTATTGTGAAAAATGGCAGTGTGGTGTCTGTTGGGAATTTTGAAATTAAAAACGGTCTACAACAGGGTGTAGTAATTTCGCCGATTGTATTTACGATCTTCACAAGTGATCTTGTAGGATCTCTCCGCCAATCCATAGCGTACGCAGATGACTTGATCGCGTACAGGCCAAGTGCGAAGATCGAGGTCATTGTAAGTCTTTTGCAGCGTGACTTCGAAAAAGTTCAGGGATATTGCGATGATTGGAAGTTGAAAATCAATTTTCAAAAGTGCGAGACCATTCTGTTTAGGACTCCGTTGTCTGGGGCTTCTAGAAATACTAGTAAGAAGTGGCGAATGTTCTCTATTGTTGGACAAAATGGACAGCCATTAGCAAATCGAAGTATTGTCAGATACCTTGGGATCTGGCTAGATCAATATCTGTATTTTAACAAACATATAGATGCTACTCTGGCCAGAGCCAAAGCGGCCTTTGCCTTGACAAAGAGGCTGTGTCACAGCAGTCAACTCGATGCCAAGGTAAAGGTGATCTGCTACACGGCCCTTATTCGGCCTGTCCTTGCCTATCGCTGTCCCGTTTGGTTTAACGTGGGAACAAGCTTAATGGAAAGGATACGGGTTTTCGAGAGACGATGTCTTAGGGCTTGTCTCCATTTATATAGAACTCCAGAGTCTGAGTACAAAAAATTCTAAAGCAATGAGGTCCTGTACAACGGGGCCAACCTGATCAGAGTGGACAACTTTCTGATTAAACTTATTCGAAGTCACATTGCAAGACCAATGACTTCGACCAACAACTTGATCTCCGGGGCGTTTTACCCCAATGATATGCACCATGAGACAGTGCGCCTTAACGGCCTTTTTCCCCCTGAAGCTTTTCTCTATTTAGATAGAAAAGGTCTGGTCCAGAATAGATTAGCGGTGCCGTTAATCTTCCACGTTGGCCGAAAAGCTGTGGACGGGCGAGTCACATACGACCAAGACGTCGCAAGTAGCTCACCGGAGACCCTCAGGTTTAGTAGGGCGGTATCAGACCGCGACAGAGCTGATGTCGTAAGACAACATCGACATTATTGGTGGCTGGGCGAAGAATGAACTTCGTCGTCGTTAGGTATCTTGGGTGCCCTTATGGCAAAAATAGCTTGCCCTGTCAGCCTTGGCCGGCTTATTTATGTTTTTATGTAGTGTAAGTAGTTTTTAATGTTATTGTAAGGTAAGGTTTAGATTTTTAGCTTTAGACTAGTTTTAAGTTTAGTAATTAAGTCTAATTTTAGTTAAAAACATGAAAAAAAAAGTTCATATACTAAGTTTTTGTTAAAATTAATCTTTTTTCTTAGTTTTATTATAAGTTATTTAAATTTATATATAGTAGTAATTAAGTAGTAATTAAGCTAGCTTTAAGCGTTTTCGTCTAGCATGTAAGGAAAATGAATTAATTGAATAAAAATGCATTTTGAATTAAAAAAAAAAAATTGTGTCACGGACTCTTGATCCACACGTTAAAGTTCGAATCACAGCCGGGACAAATTAAAATCATTTATTTTTTCTTTGTTAAATCAGATCAATTAAATTAATAAACCAAAATACATACGAGGAAATCAGTGAGCGAATGAACCGACCAACTGGATTCATTGTTAAAAGCCGTAAAAGCCAAACAAACGGCTCGACGTAAACTAGAGCGGCAGGCAGCAATAACAAACGCGCCAAAATATATGCAAGAATAACAGCTGGCCGAAAATATTCAAAAACCGGCACAAACTAATCAGCAACATCAAAAGCTGCCCAAGCAGCAGCAACAAACAACAACAATACCCAGAGTTACCAAAGCAGCAGCAACAACAGGAATAGCAGCAGCAAAAACAGCAGAAGCAAATACAACAGCAGCAGAAACAACAGCAACAGCGATGCCAAAAGATGGAGCTACAGGATACAATCAATATATGTTAGTCGGCCTTAGGCGATGAATTTATTATTTACCGACTTAGTAAAGCATGCTATAGAGAAAACGACTAGGAAGTTCTTCTCGAATGTGAAGTGAAGGAATGTGACAATCTTAAGTCCTAAGAAAAATAAATGAAACTGTCTTTAAACTTTATGGTAAATGTATTTCTTTGACAAACGTTATAAAATTGACCAATAACTCAGCACTCAGGTTGACAGGGTTAAAATGAGTGCCCTTTAATGTCCTCCGGTCACCTTTTATACTCGACGTTGATAAGGTAGCCTTACATAGCAACTGACATAAATTAATATAATCTTTTTAAATAAAATAATAATTGTTGGTAAACATCCTCCCCGGCCCTGAACGACGTTCATGATGTGACCCGACCCTTTGGCTTCGTTTTCTTCAGTGCTAACCTTTGGATCTTCGTTAGAAACGGCGGCCATGATGTTTGTTTTGTTTTCCTTCTGCTAATTCAGGCTCAAACGTTATCAGTTGTGCGAAGTGTCGAGTAGGGCGTGAACAAAAGAAAAGAAACAAAAAAATAATTGAATTAGATTCCTTTTCAATTTTAAATTTCGCCGAAGGATATTTAAAAAAAAGACAGGTAAGTGGTATATACATTATAACATTTTTGTTTTTCTTATTTGGTCTTTCAATCTCATTTATATTGTAATAAAGTGTTGTTGTAGTTCAGTGAATGGGCTCCGAGTTTTCATTCATGTTTGACTTTCCTCGGGCGATTACCGGGTCTGTGCTTGTTATGTTAAATTTTTTTTTTGTTTAGATAGTGAGAAAAAAGAGAATATAAGTGCATATGATACACAACGGTGCGCGTTTGAAAGAGTATGTGATTATTTTTCCACTATTCGCGTCGGTTTGGAATTTTGGTTTGATTGCAGTGCAAAAGCCAATGCGATTTTTTTTGTGTTTATATTAACTATGTGTTTTTTTTTGTTATGTTTTAAGAAAAGGCAATTATTGTTTTATAATTACTCGTGGTGCATTTGCTGTTAATATGTATTGATTAATTTAATTTTAAATAATTAAATGAAATAATGGAGCAAATTTCGATTCAGGGTCTACCGTCGGCAATTGACAGTGTTGATCGTTTTCCGTCGCCTTTTGGAGATTCTTTTAACTGTTTTGGGTACATATGTATTTTTTATTTTTTTTTTGTGCTTTTTTTTATTAACTCTAGGCTTTTGCATCACCGTAATATGGGTTATTGGATGACAGCTTACAGACTTTGGTTATGTGCCGTTTGATTTGTCCGTTCATTGTTTTTAGGCTGATGACGCGCACTTATTTGTCTTGGCGTGGATGGGTTTCAAGGACGCGGCGTGAAATCCATTTTTCTTGTGTAAGGTTGTCCTCTTTAACCAGGACCAAGTCACCGGGCACAAAGGCCTTGAGTTCAAACATGCTTCGACTTGGTGCGGAAACGTGCTGAGTTCCTCATACGTATATTTATCTGTCCCTATTATACGTTTGATGTGATATTTTACCGACTTTACTCCCGCTTCCCAGAGCCCACCAAAGTGAGGAGACGCGGGAAAAATAAAATGCGATCATCTCAGCAGCGTTCTTTCATCTGAACTTGGCTTCTTCAAGCAATTTTTTAAGTTCTCTGCTGGTGCTAACAAAGTTAGTCCCGTTTTCGCGATACATATGCGCACAAAGGCCCCTTCTCGATATAAAGCGACGATCGACCCTTCCATGCTCTTACGTCAATCGGCCCGGCATAATCCACACCTGAATGAGTGAATGGTTGAGATATCCGAACCCTCGGTGCTGGTAAACTACCCATCATTTGACTTTTGGGCTTACCTCCATGCCGAAAACTTATGATACATTTGTGTAGGAGGTTCTTAACGCAACCTTTGAATTTCAGAATCCAAAATTTGGTTCGCAAATATGCTGTGGTAAGCTGTAAGCCCCCGTGTAACGTTTTCCAATAAGTGTGAGGGATTAGGAGCTTAGAGGAACGATGAGTCACCTTCAGTATGATGGAATGCTGTTGCTCGAACGGGATTTTGAAATTGCAATTCTACTGGTGAAAGTACGTCAACAGTTCTAGAACAAGGCATGTTTTGTGCATTGTTTATAAATTTTCTGCATCTAAGCTACAATTCTGGTTAATTTATTAAAGCTAGATTGCTCGTACATAAGTTTGGCGAAGTCATTGTGTACCTACACGACAGTGTCGGTTTTTATGGATCGCTTCTCCCCGTCGAAAGAATGTTCCTCTTAGTTGGTTCGATGAAATTGATTTGACCATTCTGGAAAAAAAGCATATTTTCAACTGGAAGCCACCTGATTCCTAAAGCGTTTATGTGTTCGGGAGTATTGGAAGGTAATGTGAAATCAACTTCCCTCTGTTCTAAAGGTATTTTGTCCAAAATTTCGATAGAAATGCTCGCCCATTTCTGTAAGCTAAACCCTCCTGACAACAACAAACTATTGACCTGATGACGTCTAACTAACGCTTCTTTTATAGTGTCGGCTCCAGCCACAAGATCATCCACATATATTAGATATCTTCCATTACCAACTGTGCAGCTAACGGAAACTGGTGTTCCTCATCCGCTGCCAGTTGATTGAGCGCTCGAATGGCGAGGTAGGGTGCGCAAGTTTCCCCGAAGGGGACCGTTTGGAGGAGATACAATTTTATGGGGTTGGTGTCATAATCACGCAAGAGTATCAGCTCATAGTACGAGTCCTCGGAGTTGATACGGATTTGCCGATACATCTTCTCATTATCAGCTGTGAAGGAATATTTGTGTCTTCTCCACCTAAGAACTATATCGACAATATCACTTCGCGTTTTAGGTCCTGTCTTCAGATGTTAGTTCAGTGAGGTTCTGTCAGCAGTCAAGACGACCCGTAGTTTTGTTGTCGAAATTGATTCCTTGAACACCGTATGGTTTGGTAGAAAGAAGTGATAGGGAGTCCGAAGAACTTCATCTCGAAGGACATCAACTTCTTCATTGTGTCCAAGAAGTAAGTATTCTTGTATACACTTTTTATATTTCTCATGCAGTGTTGTGTTTGATCGAAACCGTTGCTCCAGTTGGACAAACCTACGCAAGCGAGCAAACATCTCAATGTTTTCGCAGATAAAAACGAAGCTTCTGAACCTGGATCTACTAAGCCCCAAAGTACAACGTCTATCCCCGAAGCTGCCCTGACCCTAACCAGTATTTTTGCCAATAAGACTTCCGTTTGAGCTTCTTGTGTCGCAAGCAAATTATTTACCTGTTGGGTAGGTTGGTATGTTCCAGCGGTTGTAGACATATGTGATTGTGTACGAGTAAACATGTGTTGAGTGTTAGTGAACGCGCTTGGCGCTGGAAGTGTTATGTAGCGTGGGATAGGTGTATGAACATTATGTTGTGTTTGCGTATTGGGTTGTGTATTGTGTCGTGTATTTGAAAGGGTGGTAACATGCAAAAGAGAATGATGAGGCTGTTGACAAAAGTAGCGTCGAACTCTACTGGGACATTGTTGAGTTCCGTGGCTATATGCCAAACAGTTTTAGCAGGCTCCAATTTTCTACACCAGTAGCTTACGGGAAGCAATGTCCATTTTCAAAAATCGGTTGCAAGTTCGAAGTGCATGGGCCCTTGAAACTTTGGATTGGTTTTTGTATGAAAGGCTTTTGTTTTAAGAACGGGTGTCCTACCAAGCTTGCTGCAATTTGGTGTTTGTTGTAGACCAACGGTCTCCAAAGTCCTAAACCGACTTTCTTAAAACTTCTGAAACCTCTTAAATTCTGTGAGGTCCTTATCCATCCCTAATTTCTCCTCTCACAGTTGTTGAGTTTATTATGGGTGTTATGTGGAAAAGGTTTTCGTTTTCCATTTCACTTCAATAAGTTTTTTTTACTTCCCCACCTCAAGCTGATAGAGTTTGAGTTACTTATGCGTTGTTGGAGCAACCCTTATGGGATCAGCTTGGTCCAGATGGGGCGCTCACGGCTCTAGAGATAGGCGACCAGGGTTCAATCCCCGGACTCAGTTCTTTTTATGAAAGTCCGGTTTGAAGGGCATTCCTTTGGTGTGAAGGGAGTGTTCCTACAGAGGGCGTGGGGGGCAGACTCTGTTTGTGCAGCAAGAACCAAGTAGGACCCTGAGTGAGACCACATAAGAACCGTAGGACAGCGAACAGGCCATAGGTCTAGTAAATAGGGAAAGAACAAAAAAGAAAAAAATAAATAGGAAATCGGAAGATTAGGAGGTTCAAGGGACATTCGTTTGAGAACAGCGGAGCAACCCAGTCTTAGATCAAGTGATATATTTCGCCAAAGGCAAGTGTTGAAGCCAAGAAGATTGATCCCTTTGTCCCAAAGGTCCATATGTTAGATCTCCTCATCTTTTTCCTGATCTGTACTTGAATCCCTCTCTATCCCCAACAGGAACGATTGTGCGCTGTGGTTGGAGATTTTTTTTCCCCACCGAGTTTTGAACACGCCTCACTAAACGCCAATGTCTGGAGCCCCGGGTCCACAGAAGCGAGTATCGCCGGACGCGGAACCCAACCAACGTCGAGCACCTTCGGTCGCATCGAGGACTATCAACAAGCGGGGGTCATCCTGAAAGATACCCATAAATAAGGATGGCGAAATAAAATAGAAACTAAGGAATTCATATATATATAAAGTCGTTCAGACGTGGCCGTGAAATAAACAAAAAGACATCTGGTTTCAACGTCGATCTTGGTCGCGCGGGTTGAGTCATTGACACGGTCGTGTTAACAGGTTAGAGTCTATTGATCGCGGATTTTTATTTTTAATATTTTTTTTTTGTTTTCATTATTTTGTTTTCTTGGTGTAGGTTAGTTTTTGAGGCAAATGAATTGTTACTGGTTAAGCTTAGTAATTAAGGATATTCATGTTTTATTAAAATTGTAATAAGTGTCGATAAGCATTGTAATATATTGTGTCTTTGGAGTTTGCGGAAGTCGAGGATATAATTCGCGAGGCTCACATCTATTTCGCGATTTTAGATGTGAGTTAACCTAGGGGAGGGCAATCGCGTGGCGCCCAAACTTAACATCTTCACCCATGGCCAGCCTCCGCGGTTAGCCGAGCTACCTCCCGTAAGTTGTCGCGGAGTGAGAAAAATCGGCGGTAACAAGTTATACGAGGAAAGTTTTCTAGTAAGAATAAAGATAATAACTACGTCCCAATGTTCGACTGGAACACCAAGGTTTTTCAAGGCGTGTCGACATTCAACGGAGGTATCTAGCAGCCTTTTTAAAGATAGGAAAAGAATCATTTCCTGATCAAGGAAAATTTTAAGCTGTAATTTCCATTATCAATGGCTAAATGTTGGAGCAGTTGTCCAGTCTCCCTCTCCAAAGATGACTTTAAATAATGGAGTTTTTCTACTTCAGAAAGTGCTTTATTAGTGTTGATTAATGCGAAAAAAGGTCGTGAAAGAATCTCCAGGCCTCGTAATCGTCAGAAAAAACTGGCAGGTTTATTTTAGGTAAACGCATTATATTCTTTTATTTTGAACTTATCATAGCACTTCCCAGCTCTTTAGTTGCAGTTACTTGAATTTTATCCAGGCTGTTTAACAATGCTTTTTTGTAGACCAGGTACGTTTCATTAATTTTGTCTAAGATATCTTCCAACTCCTCTTCTTCCTTTCGAGATTCCACTGAAGAAATTCCCTGGCCGTTGTGTTGGTTGCCCTCTTGAAATGTTCTTGCAGCACGGAAATTCTACTAGGATGTAGTTCCTTGTTCTCTCCTTTTGGGATCTTTTGACAAAATTGCCGAAATCCTTAGTGATTTGCTTAAGCAAATTTCGCTGAGTTCTCAGGATTCATATTTGGAGCACAAATACGTGTAAGTATATATTTTATCTTACTTTATTCTTTTTCACTTGCCAGGAATGTCGAATAAATGTGTGCACCGATGCAGCGGTTCCTCGTTGGATTGTAGTACGTTGCATCATTGTAGCGGTTCCTCGTTGGACTGTACGTTGCACCGTTGTAGCGGTTGTTCGTTGGACTGTATGTTCCTTTTTGGTTCCTTTTTGGACTGTGCGTTGAACCGTTGTAGCGGATGAGTTGCGAAGCATGGTCAAATTCCCGCGATGAGTACCAAATTATATTATATGTACATTTTTTTTATTCTGATTTTGCAAATAATTTCCAACTTTGCAAAAAAGTTTCGCAACACGTGAACTCGATTTGCACTTTGCTCGAGTAACAAAAAAAACTCACTATATTAAAAATGTCGAATACGTGCACACAATGAGTAATAAATACTAATCTTTTAAGCCTTGAAGGACCATGAAAATTCTTAAATACTATACTTCACTTTAAACATTAAAAAAAATAAATAAAACTGTCTTTAATCTTTATGGTAAATGTATTTCTTTGACGAACGTTATAAAATTAACCAGTAACTCAGAACTTGTATAGGTTTACAGGGTAAAAATGAGTGCCCTTCAATGTCCTCTGGTCACCTTTTATACTCGACGTTAACATTGGAATTATGAAAAAGTGCAATAATGCATTAAGGTGACCAGAGTTGCAGTATCGATAAGGTAGGCTAACATAACAACTGATATTAATTAATATAATCTTTTTAAAAAGAATAATAATTTTGGCAAACACATTCACTACAGCAAAGGCCAGAAGGGAGAATCGGAAATTGAAGTACTTCCTTGTTCAGTTAACTCCCAACAGCAAATTAGATAGCCTGAGGAAAATTAAAATCCTAGATAATGAATGCATAAGTTGGGAAAAATTAGATAGCATCTTAAGATGTGGTCATTGTCAGAGATTCGGGAACTATGCTTCGAACTGTCAAATTAAGTTTCGGTGCGTTAAGTGTGGAATGAATCACAAAGTGGAAGACGGTCCGCTAGGGAAAGATAGGGTTGCTGATAGCACGACTCTCAAATGCATTCTATGTGGTAACTCGCGACACACCGCAAGCTATCGGGGCTGTTGCAGGTACCAATTTGTTAGGAAAATAAACCTGGCTCGCCAGCAGAAGGTGGAGGTCAAGCGCCCACCTGTTCACAAAACACCAGCCGTAACTCCCAATGTGACCTACGCCCAAATGGCGGCCGGTCAGAGGAGTACGGTACAACAAGCACTAAAGGTTGCTCCTCAGGCCTCACGATCTGGAGCACCTAGTGGTGATGCTGATCTGCTGGCTATTTTGCTTTCTATTCAGGGGCAAATTAGTCAGCTGCAACAGCAAATACAGGAACAGGCGACACGCGTAGATCGTATCTACACTCTGTTGCTGAGTCTAACGCGCCTCCAGTCGTAATGTGTTCGCTGGTGGAGAAACCCTTAAAGTTCCTTTCAGTGAATGTAAATTCGCTAATAAATATCGAACGAAGAGCTGTACTCTTCAAGTTGTTAGAAGACCAAAGTCCCGATGTTCTTCTGGTTAGCGAAACTAAGCTCTCTCAGAGGCACAAGTTGAGGCACAGTCAGTATCATATCAAAAGAAGAGACAGACCCAACTCCAACGGAGCTGGTGGCGTCGCTATCTTCATTAGGAAAAATCTGCGTTTTAAGGTTATGTACAGCTGTGAAGTGCGTAGATTCCAGGTGCTAGAGGCTCGCATCATATGCATCCCCCTCCGTAGTGGAAAGAGGCTGCATATGATCGCAGCTTATGCAACTGAAGCTACTCAACAAACCTGTTTTATCTCAGAGCTTGAGACACTTTTTCAATACTTACGTCTGGGTTCGGAGGAGAATTATTACCTCATGGCCGGAGATCTAAACGCCAAACATAGTAATTGGAGAAATCAATCACCAAACACTAGATGGAACCTACTATTCAATTGGTGGGGTCAGAATAGTGTCGAGTATCGACTCGATTTAAAAGCGACGGATAATCCGTCTTATCCCAGATCAGGCTTTTATATAGATTCTATGCTGTTTGACGAACGAATACAGCTGACTGACATGGACCGACGAACAATAAACTGTCTTCACACATTCGCGTACGACAGTGACCATTGCGGATTTATTGCCGTAGTAACAATTCTCAACGAAATTGCGGAACTGGAGGAGTATGTTCAAATGCATTCTTACAATTACAGTAGGATGCGGTGGACACGCTTCTCCCGAACGATGACAAGATCACTCTCTTCGAACTCGCTCAACCCACCACCCAATAGGAATTTGTCGAACGAGGAGATCGTCACTTACTTTAAAAGGATGGATGACAAAATAAAACAAACAATGGACAGAACAATTCCCAAGTACCAACTGACTGACAATGTCAATATATACCGCAATGCTACGATTGACGCTCTACACCGACAAAAGAGTAGGCTACTGACAAGGCTCAAATTACTGTACAGACGCTTTACTGATCCACAAAACTCGGAGGTTAGGACACTTAAATCACAGTTAAAAAACCTACAGCAGTTAATTCAGCAATATTACCGTGCTGCAATGAATTCGCATTGGAATAACAAAATCCGGGCTGTTAAAGCTAGCAATCCTAGTATGTTCCCGGAAATAAATAAATTCTTTCGAAGAAAAAATCAGAATGAGCTTCCGTGTCTTAAACTCCCTTGAACTACAGACAACGAACAAGTAATACTTACAGCAGGCATTGATCTAATAGAAGCGATCGAAGATGACAACTTTTTTGTGATCGAAGATCCTCAGGAGAAAGTTGAATTAATAGGTGCGACGTTTCAGGATGTGTATAAGGTGAATGTTAGCACTCGCCCGAACCATATCTTGGAAAATCGTGTCCTATTGCACAACTTTTACTTGCGATATGACATTGAGCACTGGCGATCGGAGAACACTGGTTTTACCATGTTCAATGACGATAATTTGGCAAATGATGTCATCGCCAATGAAGGGATTCACCCTCCATTCATATCAAAGGAAGATCTCCTGGTTATTTTCGGTTCACTGAGAAGTAAGAAATCTGTGGGAATCGACGAAATACCAAACATTGTTCTTAAACACCTTCCTCTAGAAGCGGTAAACATTTACACTACTCTGTTTAACAATTTGCTGAATAATGCACATTATCCAGCTCATTGGCAGACAGCGGTGGCGCAACCAATTCCTAAACGGAACAAAGACACATCCAATCCGGCAAATCTCCGGTCGATAAGTCTCCTTCCCAACATCAGCAAAGTGTTTGAAAAAGTAATCAATAGAGCCCTGACCGAGTGGGTTGAGGACAAAAATATTATTCCGGATAACCAATTCGGTTTCAGAGCGGGGCATGATTGCATACATGCCGCGTCTAAACTGGTATCGGATATCCAATGGAACAAAGGTAAGAAACAATGCACGGGTGCCTTGTTGATTGACTTGGAGAAGGCCTTTGACAATGTATGGTTGCAGGGGCTCTTTTACAAGCTTGACCAGCTCGGCATAAGCAAACCGCTGCTGTACATAATTTTAGATATGCTCACCAGCAGACAGTTTATTGTGAAAAATGGCAGTGTGGTGTCTGCTGGATCTTTTGAAATTAAAAAAGGTCTACAACAGGGTGTAGTTATTTCGCCGATATTATTTACGATCTTCACAAGTGATCTTGTAGGATCTCTCCGCCAATCCATAGCGTACGCAGATGACTTGATCGCGTACAGGTCAAGTCCGAAGATCGAGGTCATTGTAAGTCTTTTGCAACGTGACTTCGAAAAGGTTCAGGGATATTGCGATGATTGGAAGTTGAAAATCAATTTTCAAAGGTGCGAGACCATTCTGTTTAGGACTCCGTTGTCTGGGGCTTCTAGAAATACTAGAAAGAAGTGGCGAATGTTCTCTATTGTTGGACAAAACGGACAGCCATTAGCAAATCGAAGTGTTGTCAGATACCTTGGGATCTGGCTAGATCAATGTCTATATTTTAACAAACATATAGATGCTGCTCTGGCCAGAGCCAAAGCGGCCTTTGCCTTGACAAAGAGGCTGTTTCACAGCAGTCAACTCGATGCCAAGGTGAAGGTGATCTGCTACACGGCCCTTATTCGGCCTGTCCTTGCTTATGGGTGTCCCGTTTGGTTTAAAGTGGGAACAAGCTTAATGGAAAAGATGCGGGTTTTCGAGAGACGATGTCTTAGGGCTTGTCTCCATTTATATAGAACTCCAGAGTCTGAGTACAAAAAATTCTATAGTAATGAGGTCCTGTACAACGGGGCCAACCTGATCAGAGTGGACAACTTTCTGATTAAACTTATTCGAAGTCACATTGCAAGAGCAATGACTTCGACCAACAACTTGATCTCCGGGGCTTTTTACCCCAATGATATGCACCACGAGACAGTGCGCCTTAACGGCTTTATTCCCCCTGAAGCTTTTCTCTATCTCGATAGAAAGGGTCTGGTTCAGGATAGATTAGCGGTACCGATAATCTTCCACGTATGCCGAAAAGCTGTGGACGGGCGAGTCACTTACGACCAAGACGTCGCAAGTAGCTCACCGGAGACCCTCAGGTTTAGTAGGGCGGTATCAGACTGCGACAGAGCTGATGTCGTAATGCAACATCGACATTATTGGTGGCTGGGCGAAGAATGAACTTCGTCGTCGTTATTTGTCTTGGGTGCCCTTATGGCAAATGTAGCATGTGCTGTCAGTGTAAGTAGTATAAGTAGCTAGTAATTAGTAAGTAAATAGTTTTAATTTTAATTTTAATTATATTTTAAGTTTAATTAAGACATTAGGGTTAAGATTAGTTGTAGTTTAGTATTTAGGTCTAATTTAAGCTAAAATAAATAAGTCCTTATACTAAGTTTTTTTTTGTCTTAATTAATATTTTTCTTAGTTTTTAGTTTACATTAATATTCCAAATTCAAATAAATATTCAGACGTCGAAAGACATAATCAAGATTGTAAGGTTTAGCTTAGGGCGCCCGTATAGGGTCAGTAAGTTAGTTATAAATAGTTAAGTTAATTAAGCTAGATTTAAGCATTTTTGTTTAGCATGTAAGGTTAATGAATTGAAATAATAAAAATGCATTTTGAATTGAATTGAAAAAAAAAAATCCCCGAAGATGTCGACTTCGCTGTGTGTTCGTCTTGTAAGCGAAAGCTTTATTTCGTGTGCACTACGGTCACAGAGAAATCGTGGAGAACCATGGGCACGAGAAGAGACGCGTAGAAGTGTCAATCATGTAGAAACAGTGGGGATGGCCAAACCGCGGCTGCAGTTAGCAATTTGGCAGAATCTATCCCCTTACCCCAACAGGAACAACCATCAAAAAGGATGAGAGAGCTCAGCAGCCCCGGCAACTCAGATTAAATTAAAGATATTACGGCAAGCTTTGATTTCCTAGCGGCAAAATACGATGAACTCAACACACACATGAAGAAAAATAACAACCTTATAGAAAACATAAACAAGGAATTGAATGACCTCAGAGAAAACAATAAAAGAAAGGATTTAATAATAAAAATCATGCAGTCACAGATCAACACACTAGAACAACAAACGATTAAAAACAATATTGATATAAAAAATATTCCCCCTACTCCACAGGAAAACCTAATAGAAATTGTGAAGGGAATAGGGAAAACTATCAACTGCGAGATAAACGACACTGATATCACTGATACATATATACCGAACGAAAACAAAAAGAAACTGAGAAATCCACAATAATTGCAACATTCGCATCCAGCATAACGAAACTGCAATTTTTCAAACAAATTCGCGCCACTAGCTCCATCAAACTAAAAGCTGTAATGCAAAAAATCAACAGCTGTTCAAGACCGAGTGCAGCTCTGCCCGATGCTACGGTGTATGTCAACAATCAGCTGACCACACATAACAAACACTTGATGTGGATGGGAAAGGAGAAAGCGAGAAAAGAAAACTGGAGATTTGTGTGGGAGAGTGCGGGAGACTGCGGGAAGAATATTGGCCAGACAAAATGAGAGTACGCAGCCGATTTTAATGCGGCATATACACTGTTCAAATGCATGTCAAGCATGTGAGAGTGTATTAGGAAATTATGTTTGACGTTGCATATACACACATCAAGCATGAGTCTTCAATCATTCACTTTTCTAAAAATTGTGAAGCGAATGTACGTGCGGTTCTGTTCGGAGAATATATGAGTGAAACGGACGATTACTGCATCGCTATTGGACTAGCGCTGGCATTGGAAAAGAAAAGGAAAATTCGGAAGAAACGGGTATGGATGAAGGAATGGCTGAAAAAAAGGAGCGAGCTTACGCACGAACATCTACTCAATGAGCTGAGACTAAGTTCACCAACTGATTTTAGAAATTTCCTCGGCATGGATGAGGATTCCTATGAAACACTTCTCAAAATGATAACACCTAAAATATTGTGAGTCCAGAGCCACTTCTCCCTAGTCCAGAAATTCTTTTTAATTCCCTCCTGTAGTTTGTCCGCAGGGAATTAATTTTTTGTGCCACTTCTTTTTTTGTGGCTTTAGGGTACTTTTCCTGGTATTTTTTGAGAAGCGTTTCATTTTGTTTATTTTTTAGGTCGCGATTGGCATATTCTTTGCCTTTAATATTCCATAGCGATGGTAGCGAACGATAAACTTGTATAAACTCTAACAAAAATGTTTTGCTCTCCATTTTCAATTGTAAAATCTTCCGACTGGTGGTGTTTCCACTTCTTTTCCTATTGCTCAAATATATGCTTGATCCAGCAATCAATTTCGCACATACACTAGTCAATGCTGTATGTCTGATTGAAGCAAAATCAAAACATTTTGATTTGACTTCAAGCAAACACGCAACGCAAACGTGTTTCATTTTCACACATGCACTCTCACATGCTTGACAAGCATTTGAACAGTGTATATGCCGCATAACAAGTTCCGTTGACGATATGATCAAAATTACACGCACACAATAACTACAGTGCTTGTAAACAAGGAGAAGCAAAAGCTTTTAATATCAAAAGGAGAAGAATGTCAACATTGGCTTACAGGTTGATTTAAATTTTAGGGTAATAAACGATTTTAGTGACATCAATATAAATGAATTAAAAGAAAATAAAGGTTGCTATCTGAGTTTGAACATTAGATCTTTACGTAAGAATTGGAAGGACTTCTATTTGAATTTAAATCGAATCGTCAATGCATTTAAAATTATAGTATTAGATGAAACAAATATAGAGGAAGAAAAAAAAGGGTTTTATAGTCTAGATGGTTTTCAGACTGAGTTTCTGAACAAAGAAAAACGCAGAGGTGGTGGAATTCTAATGTTAATCCGAAACGACATAGAATACATACTACTTACATCCGAGAGCATATCCTACGAAAGCATTCAAACTCGAATTGTGGAAAATAATAAATACAAAAATGTAAGTGGTATATACAGACCACCAGGTTATAGTAAAAGACCGTTCGGAGACAATATTCAACAATTGGGGAAAAAAATGAAATTGTAGTCATGGGCGATATGAACATAAATGTGAGCGATCCGGATATATATGTTGTTAAAGAATATTTAGAGATGCTGGCGTCAATGGGGTTACTAGGGTAGATCCATAGACAGGAAACAAAAATCTGCAATTGATCACATCTTAACTAATGCATCGGATTACCAAATCAACTTAGCTGTGATTGAAAGTTGCATCACTGATCATTACCCAACCCTATATTTCACAAATTCGTCACAAACAAGTGCAAAAGAAAATCTCGACAGCATGTCTTTTATATGTAATAGGAAGGCAAACGAATTAATCGCTGAAACAAACTGGGAAGAAGTGATTAAAGAAACTGAGGCAATTTGTCTTTATCAGAAACTGGTCGATAAAATTAAAAACATATATGAAGAGTCGACATCTGCATGAACAATAAAATAAAAGAAAGCATAACCCATGGATGTCGCATGACTTAATTGCTAAATTTAAAAAAAGGTATGAGCTGTTCAGAAGATGGAAAAAAAATAGACTGAACAAGACCTATGAACTGGAATATAAGACTTTTAGAAAGAAACTGAACAAAGAAATAACAGTGCAAAACTCTAATTTCTACAAAATCAAGTTCAGTCAGATAAAATCAGATCCCCGCAAAACATGGAGCCTTATAAATGAGATAATGGGAAGGAAAAAGCCAAGTGTTGATGAAACCATAATTAAGAATTTCAGTGATCAAATGTGTCTGAATAATCTCGCTAGCGAATGTGCAAAAAATTTTAGCGAACAAATTGTAAACATCATGCACAATTGCGACTCGATTACATCCATTCACGCAAATAGAACATTAGACAGATCAGTTTTTATTCATGAAACAAATGTCTCTGAAATGTTAAGAATAATTGGTTCGATCGACGAAAATAAGTCGCCTGGTATTGATGTAATTCGTGCGTTGGATATTAAAACACGCGGAAATTTTTGCGCCGATTTTGTGCAAATTTGTTAATCTAAGTATCACACAAGCTAAAATCCCAGAAACCTTAAAAATTAGGGCCAGTAAGTTCGTATATATATAGTTAATTAAGTAACGTTAATTAAGCTAGTTTTAAGCGTATTTTTGTCTAGCACGTAAGGTCATGAATTAATTAAATAAAAATGCACTGAAATTGAAAAAAAAATTGGTTTTATAGAGTCAGTCGTTAACAGACCTTTACAGGAGCAACAAGTGTTTCGACTTTGATAGCGAAACCAGTGAGTTTTTTTTCAAGTATTCTTTTTGCTACTGTATAGTTAATTAGCCAGCCGGTGCAGTGGCTGTGTGTCGGACTCTTGATCCGCACGGTCAAGTTCAATTCCCATACGGGACAGATAAAAATTTAATGATTTTGTTGTTGATTTTTATCAATTAAATAAACAACACAAAACAAACAAAATGAGTGGGCGACAGTCGTCGCCTCACCAACCTGTGGATGAAGCGGGGAAGGCATTGCCTGACCCAAAGCCACCACCGCCACCATTATCTTCATCGATAACTGGGAAGAGGAGGACGAGGGTCAGACCGACTCAAAACCTCGTAAAGCGCCCGTCCCTATTGGCTTCAGCTGAAAAGCTGCCGACTTGAGCCGGGGAACGGGCGCCAACAACAACAGCAGCGGTAACAACAGCAACAACAGCAGCAGCAGCACTTAAAGTCGAAGCGGAACACCAGGCGACAACGGACGAATTTCCGTACATCTCCGACGGTGACGAAGGCCGCTACACTGGAGACAGTAACAGCAGCAAAAACAGCAGCAGCAAAAACAACAGCAGCAGCAAAAACAACAGCAGAAGTAAATACAGCAGCAGCAGCAGAAATAACAGCAGTAACAGCGGACGACAGCGAGGTCAAAGGTGCCTCCAATCAATACCTTCAAGATGGAGCTTCAAAACACCATCAAAATATGTAAGTCGGCCATAGGCGATAATTTCACTATTAAACGACTTAGTAAAGACAGGCATGCTATCCACTGCTTCACAGTGGAGCATCATAAATTAGTTAAACAGTTATTAGAGAAAACGACTACGGAGTTCTTCTCATTCACCCCCAAAAGTGAGTGTTTGCAGACAATGCTCCTTCGTGGTTTAGATTCGTCCACCGATCCCGAGGAGCTCCTTCAGGAGCTTCAAGCGAAGAAATGCGACGATCTAAAGTTCATAGCTGTTAAGCCATTCCCTACAGCAAAGGCCAGAAGGGAGAATCGGAAATTACGTACGTCCTGGTCCAGCTAGCTCCCAACAGCTAGTTAGATAGTCTGAGGAAAATTAAAGTCGTAGACTATCAATGCATAAGTTGGGAAAAATTAAATCGCAGCGATAGCATTTTACAATGTGTTCGCTGTCAGAGGTTCGGGCACGCCGCTGCGAACTGTCAAATGCAGTATCGGTGCGTTAAGTGTGCATTGAACCACAATGTCCTCTAGGTAAGGATAAGATTGAAGGTGGAGGTCAAGCGCCCACCTGTTCCCAAAACACCAGCCATTACTCCCAATGTGACCTACGCCTAAATGGCGGCCGGTCAGAGGAGTACGGTACAACAAGCATCAAAGGTTGCTCCTCAGGCCTCACGACCTGGCGCACCTAGTGGTGATGCTGAACTGCTTGCTATTTTGCTTTCTATTCAGGGGCAAATTAGTCAGCTGCAACACGCGTAGATCGTATTTACACTCTGTTGCCGAGTCTTACGCGCCTCCAGTCGTTATATGTTCTCTGGTGGAGATACCCTTAAGGATCTTTTCAGTGAATGTTAATTCGCTAATAAATATCAAATGAAGAGCTGTACTCTTTAAATTGTTAGAAGATAGAGGTCCCGATGTTCGTCAGATTAGCGAAACCAAGCTCTCTCAGAGGCACAAGTTGAGGCACAGTCAGAACCATATCATAAGAAGAGACAAACCCAAGTCCAAAGGAGCTGGTGGTGTCGCTATCTTCATCAAAAAAAATTCTTCGTTTTAAGGTTATGTACAGCGGTGAAGTGTGTAGGTTCCAGGTGTTAGAGGCTTGCAACATATGCATCCCCCTCCTTAGTGGGAAGAGGCTGCATATGATCGCAGCCTATGCAACTGAAGCTGCTCAACAAACCTGTTTTATCTCAGAGCTCGAGACATTTTTTCAATACTTACGTCTGGGTTCGGAGGAGAATTATTACCTCATGGCCGGAGATCTTAACGCCAAACATAGCAATTGGAGAAATCATTCAACAAACACTAGAGGGAACCTACTATTCAATTGGAGGGGTCAGAATAGTGTCGAGTATCGACTCGATTTAAAAGCGACGGATAGTCCGTCTTATCCCAGATCAGGTTCCTATATATATCTTATTCTATTCGACGAACGGATATTGACATGGACCGACATACAAAAAACTGTTCTCACGCATTCGTGTACGACAGTGACCATTGCGGATTTAGAGCCGTAATACAATTCCCAACGAAATTGCGGAGTTGGAGGTGTATGTTCTAACGCATTTTTACAATTACAGTAGGACGCGGTGGACAAGCTTCTCCCGAACAATGACAAGAGCACTCTTCTCGAACTCGCTCAACCCACCATCCAATAGGAATTTGTCGAACGAGGAGATCGACACTTACCTTAAACGGATGGGCGACACGATAAAACAAACAACGGACAGAACAATTCCTATGTACAAACTAACTGACAATGTTAACATTTACCGCAACGCTACAATCGACGCTCTACACTGATAAAAGAGTAGGCTATTGTTTCCTAATGGTTTTTAGGAATTTTAATTTTTTTCAACAAAGACTTGTTTACTTTGATATTAAAGCTTTAAATGAAACAACACTTTTATTTTTCACACTTCGTTATAAATATTTAATTCAACTTATTTTTACAAATCAACTCCTTTGTTCAACGGCTGAGTTTTGAATGCCTCGCATATCCATCTGCAAAAAGCAAAGTTGCTGCCCGTTCTAAGCCAGAGAAATTTTGCCATAAAGAGTGCGACTTGGCCGTTTGCCAAATTGATTCAAAATATTAACAAAAAGGAAACTGACTATAAACAATATTCATTGATGCATGAACATTCTGCCCGCCTTGATGTATCGGCAGCGGTAAGATACTTTAATTATATAAAAAGAATTCAATTAAAATAGCTTAATTAACTATCGATTGGCAATGGTGCCAATCGATGAACCGCTCCACGAAGAATCCCATTTTTAGTTTTCAGATCTAAGACTCGAATTTTCCCATCTGAAGACGTCACTGTGTGGATGATTCTGCCTACCAACCATTGTTGAGGAATAGTGTTGTCGTCAGAAATAAGAGCTAGAGTACCAATTTTTTCATTTTCTGTGGACGTTTTCGCTCTTCGCTCTTCTTTGAAGTTCCAGCAAGTATTCCTTCGACCAACGAGCCCAGAAATGTTGTCTGATTTGGTTTAAATGTCTCCATCTTTTCGTAAATGACATCTTTTCATCCAGTATCAAAGGTTCAGCAATCGAAACTTGTGGACCTCCAATCAAAAAATGTCCTGGTGTAATGTACAGATCGGACGAGAATTAAGAATTGCTTCTATGTCTGCAGCAACAGTAGAAAGCTCCTCAAATGTCAAGCTGGTTCCCCCCAACGTTCGAATAAAATGCGATTTAGCAGACTTTACAGCGGCCTCCCATAAACCACCGAAATGCGGTGCTCGAGGAGGAATATGGTGAAATTGGATGTGCTCTCCGGTGCACCAGGATGCAATCTCATTCTGAATTTGTTGTTTGAAGAACTGGTCCTTGAATGCGTTCAACTCGTTACGCGCTCCAACGAAATTCGTTGCGTTATCACAATTAAGTTCTCGACATAGTCCTCGGCGTGCTACAAATCGCCTCAAAGCTGCAATGAAACCTTGACTTGTCAAGTCCGAGACAACTTTCAGGTGAACAGCTTTAACCACGAAACAAACAAATACGGCCACATACGCCTTCAAGAAACGTTGTCCACGAAGCTTATGTGTGACGAAGAACGGTCCACAGAAGTCAACGCCAGCTTTAGCAAACGGCCTCGCTGGTTGTACACGGTCAGCGGGTAAATTGCCCATAATTTGTGTCAGCAACTTTGGCCGATACTTAAAGCAATGTAAGCATCCATCCACAACCTTTTATGCTAGTCGTCTAACGTCAGTCACCCAAAATCGTTGCCGGATAATGCCAATCAATGCCTGAGGTCCAGCATGGTAATTTTTTCTATGAAAGTAAAGCAAAAGATTAAAAACAAAGGGGTGGGATTTCGGGAGGAGGATTGAACATTTAGCGGAATAAGGGATGTCTGCATTCTGCAAACGCCCACCAACTCTGAGGAGTTTTATATAAGAATCGTCTAAAAAGGGATTTAAGTCGTTGACGAAACTCTTTGGGCTAATCAGATTATTCTTCTCTATCAACTTGATTTCATCTTTAAAATGTTCACGTTGGATGTGCCATATTATGCGCATGAGTGCTTCGTCCAGTTCGCTCACCGTTAGTGATGGTAGTATGTTTTTTTGTTCTCTGTCTGGAAAGATGTCGTACCTTGGGCCTTCTTCAACTTTAATAATTTTTTTACGTTTCAGTGCGGCTATGAATTTAACTACATAGCCAAATATTCGACATGTTTTTTGAAAATCTCTGAAAAGCGTAGATAGTACTCAGATATTTCCGACGATACGTTGGTCGTGTGGAGGACTGTTTTACTCTTTCTTCGTCCAGGGGTTTCTAGACCAAACAGCGTTTATCTGGAAAGTACAGCTTTCTAGCAATTCATCCGTACGCTTCCCTGGATATAATGTCAGCAGGATTATTTTTGCTGTTGACATGCCTCCAACAGCCCGTTGGCTGGTCGGATTGAATTTTGGAAACTCGATTCGCAATAAGACGTCCCAAGTCGAGGGATGTGCCGACAGCCAACACAGCACGATTTCCTAATCTGTCCACAGAACAATCCTGTCGATAAAGAGATGCGATAAATTTGGCAAGATCATCCCCAACAACGTTACCAACATTTCAGCAGCACACAACTCAAGTTTGGGCAAGCTTTGCGTTTTTATGGGAGCTACTCTCGACTTCGCCGCCAATAGACTGCATGTTACCTTTTGCTTTTCATCCATCGTTCGAATATAAACGCCACAGCCATAAGCCTTCAACGATGCGTCTGCGAATCCGTGTATTTCCAGTATTCGATAATTTGGAGTTAAAACAAACCGTGGTACTCTAATATTACCGAGCTCCTTAAGACGACTTCTATATACTTTCCAATCCTCGTGTATTCTGGACTGTACCGATTCATCCCAGTCCGTCCTGTGAACCCAAAGACTCTGTAAAATTATTTTTCCTTTAACGATCACAGGATTGATTAGGCCTAATGGATCAAAATGAGTAGAAAGCTCTGAAAGTATTTTTCGTTTGGTAACTACCTTACTGCGAACGATATCTGGTGCCATATATTGAAGTCAGTTGAAGGATTCCATTTGATCCCCAGCTTTTTAATGACATCGGAATCGTTGATTCGCAATGGAACTTCCCTATCGGAATCTGGAATTTGACTCAGAAAAGCTTCGTCGTTCGTCCACCATTTGCGAAGCTCAAATCCAGTACTTTTCAGCACCGCACTAACCTCGTGATATATTTGGGCAATTTCTTCCGAAGAGTCTCCTCCACTGATTAAATCGTCCATATAAAAGTCTTCTCCTAAAACTTTTGCTCCCACTGGATAAGTTTGCATTTGATTATCTGCGAGCATTTTTAAGCAACGAGTAGCAAGGAATGGCGCCGAAGTAGTACCGTAGGTTACGGTGTTCAACTGGTAGACCTTTAACTTGTCCGATGTTTTGGATCTCCACAAAATTCCTTGGTACTTACGGTCCTCTTTGTCAACTAGTATCTGACGATACATTTTAGATATATCCGCTGTCAAGGCAAAGCGAAAACAACGAAATCTCAATATGAGGGCAAAAAGTGTATCTTGTATCACTGGCCCTTTCATTAGAACATCGTTAAGAGAGATATTGGACGAAGTAGTAGCACTGCAGTCAAAAACTACTTTAGTTTGGTCGTAGAGGAGTCTGGGCTTAAGACACATTGGTGAGGGCAACGTCTTCTTGCTATCTCAAACGAATGCCCTAGAACCACAGGATTCTCTTTGAATGGTAGCCTAACAACGAATCATTGCGTGAAACTGTCTTCGAAAAATGTTCCTCACACCTTTTATCTTCGGGGCTAAGAAAGTTTCCCTTGCAATCTATATTTTCCAACTTCCAGAATATCTCAACAATTTCATTAAGATGCATATCGTCCTCCAACTTATGACCTCTGACTAAGCAAACTGATGCGTTTGGGACCAACGAAAGATCGTATTTGCCGGATACTACCCAGCCGAATAAAGTTTTTTGCAAAGTGGGTCTTCCATCAACTTTAATTTGTCCAATCGCCCTTAACTCGAAAAAGCACTCCGCTCCTATCAACATATCAATCCTAGAAGCCTGGTTGAATTGTGGATCGGCTAAAACAACATTTTTTGGAATATTCCAGTTATCGATGCTAAATGATTTACTTGACTGAAGATCTGTTATCGCTTTAATCACCAATAGATCTAAGTCCGTCTTAAAGTCCGAAATCCTTGACTTGCATACCGCTTGTGTTGTATGACGTATCTTAGAAACCTCCTTTCCAATTCCACTAATTTCTACATCAGCTTTAAACCTTTTCAACCTGAGTCTTTGAGCCATGTGCTCTGTTATAAAATTTAACTGCGAAGCTGAGTCGAGAAGAGCCCGTACTGGATGGTAAACCCCCAAATTGTCCCTGACCTCAATCAGCGCCGTAGCTAAAACCACTTGATTGTTCGTTCGCCCTATCAGTGTTGACTGCCGCTCAGTATGTGTTGATCCTGAAGGTAAATCGTCGTGTGAATCTGGAGTAAATCGATGCAGTAGTCGATGATGTGGAAGGGAGCATATGCTGCATTTTGGTTTTGAACATCGCCTTACTGAATGTCCCTTCTCTAAGCAATTGATACACAACATTAACCTTTTTGTTTCATGGAAACGACTAGCAACTGGTAAATCCTGAAATTTTATACAAGCATCTGCTTGGTGGCCTTCTGCGTTACAAAAGGCGCATTGCACCTTGTGTGCAGCCAACGTAGTTGATCTCATACTTCTATCTGCATTGCGACCACGGAATCGGTTCTCTTGACGTGAATTTATCGAAGTTCCCTTTTCAGAAGAATAACTTTTGGATTCTTTAGCCTCTAAGTTCTTACACCCACGGTCCAAAACAGTAGTAAAATCTTCCCACGAAGGCAGCTTGCTGTAGTTTATCGAATCTTGCCACTTAACTTGAGTTTCATTATCTACTCTATCTAGTGGCAAGGAAATCAAAATTGCATGGGTTTCGAAAGCTACGTCCTTTTCGCTGAGAAATTTGGGGGATAGTTTTAACACGCACTTGACGGCTATGTCAAGGATATAAGGATATACCTTATAATTTCCTTTAGACAACATAGCCGTCAAGTGCGTGTTAAAACTATCCCCCAAATTTCTCAGCGAAAAGGACGTAGCTTTCGAAACCTTAGGAACCTCCAGCAATGAATTGATATGCTCTTGGAACATTAAACATTTGTTATCGAAGCGACTAGCCAAGCGCTCCATAGCCTTTTGATAATTTGCTCTAATCATATCAAATTCTTTAATCGAACCTGATGCAGTACCTGTAAGTGACCGTTTTAAATAGTTTAACTTTTGCAAACTATCGAGTGACTCATCTTTGTCTACAAGGTTTTTGAACAGCCCAATAAAGCTCGGATACTCTGAAAACTTCCTAAAAAAATTAGGCAATTTAATCTGTTCAAATTTTGACCGCAACACCTGTTGATGGTGAAACAAAGTTGTGTTTAAATAATCCCCAGAGACTGTGTTGTCTTTCATAGCATTCAACAGGGATATAATTTTCGACTGCCCCAATATACACGTCTTTTACTTCCGATCTTAACTAATCATTGGCTTCCGCATCCTCCGTTATGCCAAATCGATCTATCGATGTCTGCAAATTAAGAACCTGCTTGAAAAATGACTCAAGTATTCCTAATCTACACTCTAACTCCGGTGTTGAAAGCGAATCCCCCTTTGAATTTATTAAATTTTTAATTCGCGTTAGATTTCTTTTCGTTGTCGCTCTCAGCGTCTTGAGCTCTACTAAGGTCTTTTGCTTGTTATCGGATCCAGACGATTTTACCTCATTAGAAGGATCACCGCTGATTGCATCAACTTGTTCCTCAAGCATTCTGACAAATTTTTAACAGATATAAATCCCAACTAAATTGCAGCAGCCTACCAACAAACGAAGTGTGAATGTGTACGAGTATAATTATTTTTTGTTTTACTTGCTAACCGGCTCGAATAATCGATTAAACCGATTCTAAAGCTTCTTCACAAATCAACAAAAGGCTTCAGCAACAGAAATACGGTTTATAAGCAACAAATAACCGGTAACAACTTTCTCGACAACAAATTTCAATGAAATGGTACAATATATTCTTTTATTTTTTGTGGATCAAAATATCAGCAAGTTTTTCTTACGTGTTTAAAAACTCCAAATGTTGATTGCGTCAATGCATCCCACGTTGTTCACTTGGACTCATAAGCTGCATTAAAGCTTTTCCCAATTAAGTTCCACACTTGATGACGTGCAATTTCTCCTTCTTGCCTTGAACACGTGAGGTCTACGATGGTTTTAAGCGGGCGACGCTTTATCAGTCGATGCACTGCAAGCAGAAGCTTTTCTCGTACGATGTTGAAGTCCAAAGTACGGTGGAGACCACTCCACTGAAGATGCTCCACGATTTGCAGATGAACTTTTTCGGTGAATTACTTTGCAATTCGCCACACGTTTTGGGAAAAAGTTTTTAATTGAATTTAAATCCCGGGTTTCGGCACCAAAATATTTCCTAATGGTTTTTAGGAATTTTAATTTTTTCAACAAAGACTTGTTTGCTTTTGTATTAAAGACTTAAATGAAACAACACTTTTATTTTTTCACACTTCGTTATAAATATTTAATTCAACTTATTTTTACAAATCAACTCCTTTGTTCAACGGCTGAGTTTTGAATGCCTCGCATATCCATCTGCAAAAAGCAAAGTTGCTGCCCGTTCTAAGCCAGAGAAATTTTGCCATAAAGAGTGCGACTTGGCCGTTTGCCAAATTGATTCAAAATATTAACAAAAAAGCTTATGGATTTCAATGTGAGGTGAATAAAGAAATTTAAATAAAATAAGAAACTGACTATAAACAACATTCATTGATGCATGAACAGCTACTAACAAGGCTCAAATTACTATATAGACGTTTCACCGACCCACAAAACTCGGAGGTAAGAACACTGAAATCACATCTTAAAAAACCTACAGCAATTAATTCAGCAAAATTACCGTGCTGCAATTAATTCGCATTTGAAAAACAAAATCCGGGCTGTTAAAGCTAGCAATCCTAGTATGTTCCCGGAAATTAATAAATTGTTTCGAAGAAAAAATCAGAATGAGCTTCCGTGTCTTAAGCTCCCCCGAACTACAGACAACGAACAAGTACTTGTGACAGCAGGCATAGATCCAATAGAAGCAATCGAAGATGACAACTTTTTTGTGATCGAATATCCTCAGGAGAAATTTGAAGTAATAGGTGCGATTTTTCAAGATGTGTATAAGGTGAATGTTAGCACTCGCCCGAACCATATCTTGGAAAATCGTGTCCTGTTGCACAACTTCTACTTGCGATATGACATTGAGCACTGGCGATCGGATGACAATGGATTTACCACCGAAGGGATTCACCCTCCGTTTATTTCAAAGGAAGATCTCCTGGTCATTTTCGGTTCACTGAGAAGTAAGAAATCTGTGGGAATCGACGAAATACCAAGCATTGTTCTAAAACACCTTCCTACAGAAACGGTAAACATTTGCACTGCCCTGTTTAACAATTTGCTGAATAATGCACATTATCCAGCTCATTAGAAGACAGTGGTGGTGCAACCAACAAAGACACGTCCAATCCGGCAAATCTCCTTCCCAACATCAGCAGTGTTTGACAAAGTGATCAATAAAGCCCTGAACGAGTGGGTTGTGGACAAAAACGTAATTCCGGATAACCAATACGGTTTCAGAGCGGGGCATGATTGCATACATGCCGCATCTAAACTGGTATCGGATATCCAATGGAACAAAGGTAAGAAACAATGCACGGGTGCCTTGTTGATTGACTTGGAAAAGGCCTTTGACACTGTATGGTTGCAGGGGCTCTTTTTCAAGCTTGACCAGCTCGGCATAAACAAACCGCTTCTGTACATAATCTAAGATATGCTGACCAGCAGACAGTTTATTGTGAAAAATGGCAGTGTGACGTCTGCTGGGACTTTTGAAATTAAAACCGGTCTACAACAGGGTGTAGTTATTTCGCCGATTTTATTTACGATCTTCACAAGTGATCTTGTTGGATCTCTCCGCCATTCCATAGCGTACGCAGATGACTGGATCACGTACAGGTCAAATCCGAAGATCGAGGTCATTGTAAGTCTTTTGCAACGTGACTTCGAAAAGGATCAGGGATATTGCGATGATTGGAATTTAAAAATCAATATTCAAAAGTGCGAGATCATTCTGTTCAGGACTCCGTTGTCCGGGCCTTCTAGAAATACTATACTAGAAAGAAGTGGCGAATGTTCTCTATACAAACATATAGATGCTGCTCTGGCCAGAGACAAAGCGGCCTTCGCCTTGACAAAAAGGCTGTTTCACAGCAGTCAACTCGATGCCAATGTAAAGGTGATCTGCTACACGGCCCTTATTCGGCCTGTCCTTGCCTATGGCTGCCCCATTTGGAAAAGATACGGGTTTTCGAGAGACGATGTCTTAGGGCTTGTCTCCATTTATATAGAGCTCCAGACTCTGAGTACAAAAAATTCTATAGTAATGAGGTCCTGTACAACGGGGCCAACCTTATCAGAGTGCACAACTTTCTGATAAAACGTATTCGAGGTCACATTGCAAGAGCAATGACTTCGACCAACAACTTGATCTCCGGGGCTTTTTACCCCAATGACATGCACCATGAGACAGTGCGCCTTAACGGGCTTATTCTCCCTGAAGATTTTCTCTACCTCCTCAGAAAAGGGCTGGTGCAGGATAGATAAGCGGTACCGTAAATCTTCCACTTTGGTCGAAAAGCTGTGGACGGGCGAGTCAACTACGACCAAAACGTCGCAAGTAGCTCACCGGAGACCCTCTGGTTCAGTAGGGCGGTGTCAGACCGCGACAGAGTTGGTGTCGAAAGGCAATACAAACATTATTGGTGGTTGGGCGGAGAATGAACTTCGTCGTATGTGTGTATCTTGGGTGCCCTTAAGGCAAATCAAAGCATGTCCTGTTAGCCCTGCCCGGCTTACATATATATAAGGTAGTGTAAATAGTTAGCAATTAGTAAGTAAGTAGTTTTAATTTTATTTTAAGTTGGATTAAGATTTTATGTTAAGGATTAGTTTTTAGTTTAATTTTAAATAAAGATTAAGTAAAATCAAAGTCCTGACACTAAGTTTTTTATTAAAACAACAAATATTTTCTTAGTATTACATATAATGTTAGCTAGTTAGATATAAACATTATATTAAGTCTAAAGACATATTTAAGTTTTAAGGTTTAGCTTAGAGCGCCCGCTTAGGGTCAGTAAGTTAGTTAATAAATAGCTTAGTTAATTAAGCTAGATTTTAGCATTTTTGTTTAGCATGTAAGGTTATGAATTGGAGAATAAAAAAATGCATTAAAATTGAAAAAAAAAATTTATTGGATTTATAGATTAGTCGTTGACAGACCTTTGAGGGAACAACACGTGTTTCAACCTTGATAGTGAAACAAGTCAGTTTATTTTCAAGTGATCATTTTGCTACTGTGCTGATAATTAACCAGCCGGTGCAGTTGTTGTGTCGCGGACTCTTGATCCACACGTTAAGGTTCGAATCCCAGCCGGGACAAATAAAAATCATTAATTTCTTTGTTAAATCAGATCAATTAAATTAATAAAGCAAAATACATAAGAAGAAATGAGTGAGCGAAGAGATCAACTAACTGGATTCATTGTTAAAAGCCGACGGATCGACGTAAACTGGAGCGGCAGGCAGCAATAACAAACGCGCCAAAAAATATGCAAGAACAGCAGCTTGCCGAAAATATGCAAAAACCGGCACAAACTAATCAGTTACATGAAGAGCTGCCCAAGCAGCAGCCACAAACAAAGCTGAAAAAGCAACAACAATTCGCAGAGTTGCCAAAGCAGCAGCAACAACAGGAATAGCAGAAGCAAATACCACAGCAGCCGCAGGCGACAGCGATACCAAAAGATGGAGCTACAGGATACAATCAATATATGTAAGGCGGACTTAGGCGATCATTTTATTATTTAACGACTTAGTAAAGCATGCTGTAGAGAAAATGACTAGGAAGTTCTTCTGGAATGTGAAGTGAAGGAATGTGACGATCTTAAGTTCGTTAATGTCAAGCCATTCTGAAAAGTCTTAAATATATAGCAAATGAAGCTCGTTCACTTTGAACATAAAGAAAAATTAATGAAACTGTCTTTGAACTTTATGGTAAATGTATTTCTACGACAAACATTATAAAATTAACCAATAACTCAGCACTTGTGTAGGTTGAAAGTGTTAAAATGAGTGCCCTTTAATGTCCTCTTGTCACCTTTTATACTCGATGTTGATAAGGTAGCCTTACATAGCAACTGATATTAATTAATATAATCTTTTTAAATAAAATAATAATTGTTGTTAATCATCCTCCCCCGCTCTGAACGACGTTCATGATTTGACCCGACCCTTTGGCTTCGTTTTCTTCAGTGCCAACCTTTGGATTTTCGTTTGAAACGGCGGCCATGATGTTTGTTTTGTTTTCCTTCTTCTAACTCAGGCTCAAACTTTATCAGTTGTGCGAACTGTCGAGTAGTGCGTGAACAAAAGAAAAGAAAAAATAATTGAATTAGATTCCTTTTCAATTTTAAATTTCGCCGAAGGATATTTAAAAAAAGACAGGTAAGTGGTATATACATTATAACATTTTTGTTTTTCTTATTTGGTCTTTCAATCTCATTTATATTGTAATAAAGTGTTGTTGTAGTTCAGTGAATGGGCTCCGCGTTCTCATTCATGTTTGACTTTCCTCGGGCGATTACCGGGTCTGTGCTTGTTGTGTTGTGTGACTCCATTGGGTGGTGTACAGTATGATGTACCGGGAGAAAAAAACAAACTTTGACAAGTGTGTTAAAATTTTTTTTTTTTAAGATAGTGAGAAAAAAGAGAATATAAGTGCATATGATACACAACGGCGCGCGTTTGAAAGCGTATGTGCTTTTTTTTCCACTATTCGCGTCGGTTTGGAATTTTGGTTTGATTGCAGTGCAAAAGCCAATGCGATTTTTTTTGTGTTAATATTTACTATGTGCTTTTTTTGTTATGTTTTAAAAAAAGGCAATTATTGTTTTTTAATTACTTGTGGTGCATTTGCTGGTAATGTGTATTGATTAATTTAATTTTAAGTAATTAAATGGAATAATGGAGCAAATTTCTATTCAGGGTTTACCGTCGGCAATTGACAGAGTGTTAATCGTTTTCCGTCGCCTTTTGGAGATTCTTTTAACTGTTTTGGGTACATATATATATATTTTTTTTTTTTTTGTGTTTTATTATTAACTCTAGGCTTTTGCATCACAGTCATATGGGTTATTGGATGGAAGCTTACAGACTTTGGTTTTGTGCCGTTTGATTTGTGCGTTAATTGTTTTAAGGCTGATGACGCGCACTTATTTGTCTTGGCGTAGATGGTTTTCAAGGACGCGGCGTGAAATCCATTTTTCTTGTGTATGGTTGTCCTCTTTAACCAGGACCAAGTCACCGGGTACAAAGGCCTTGAGTTCAAACATGCTTCGACTTGGTGCAGAAACGTGCTGAGTTCCTCATACGTATATTTATCTGTCCCTATTATACGTTTGATGTGATATTTCACCGACTTTACTCCCGCTTCCCAGAGCCCACATAAGTGAGGAGACGTGGGAAAAATAAAATGCCACTCAATATCTTCTTCAGCGATCATCTCAGCGTCCTTTTATCTGAACTTGGCTTCTTCAAGCAATTTTTTAAGTTCTCTGCTGGTGCCAACAAAGTTAGTCCCGTTGTCGCGATACATAAACGCACAAAGGCCCCTTCTCGATATAAAGCGACGATCGACCCTTCCATGCTCTTACGCCATGGAATAATCCACACCTGAATGTGTGAATGGTTGAGATATCCGAACCCTCGGGGCTGGTAAACTACCCATCATTTGACTTTTGGGCTTAGCTCCATGCCAAAAACTTATGATACATTTGTGTAGGAGGTTCTTAACGCAACCTTTGAATTTCAGAATCCAAAATTTGGTTCGCAAATATGCTGTGGTTAGCTGTAAGCCCCTGTGTAACGTTTTCCAATAAGTGTGAAGGATTAGGAGCTTAGAGGAACGATGAGTCCCCTTCAGTATGATGGGATGCTGTTTCTCGAACGGGATTTTACAATTGCAATTCTACTGGTGAAAGTACGTCAACAGTTCTAGAACAAGGCAAGTTTTGTGCATTGTTTATAAATCTTCTGCATCTAAGCTACAATTTTGGTTAATTTATTAAAGCTAGATTGCTCATACATAAGTTTTACGAAGTCATTGTGTACCTGCACGACAGTGTCGGTTTTTATGGACCGCTTCTCCCCACCTGTAAGTAAGTTCATTGGTTGCTGTGGAGATTGGAATTCTGGGCCCTTCCACCAGGGTGGGTTTAAGCACAGCGCAGAAGGCATTATTCCTCTAGACGCTAGATCAGCAGGATTCAATTCACTGGGAATGTGCTTCCAATTACCTAGATTGGTAAGTCGCTGTACTTCTGCTACCCTATAGTTGACTAACGTAGCCCATTTGCTTGGAGGAGCAGCAATCTACGCCAGCGTTATCGTTGAATCAGTCCATGCGTATTGTTTAACCTTTCGTAGACCTAAAACTCACCTAAATCCATTGCAGTTCTCCTTGAAAATTGTTCCATGCCTTCTTCAACTCTGTGGAAGTTGGATCGTTCCAATCCAGTTCACTACGCCAGAGGTTTTGCATCGTGATCTTACCCTGTAAGATGCAAGGTGAAATCCACCCGAGAGGGTTAAAGAGTTTTGCAAAAGTAGAAAGAATGTTCTCTTGTGTGCTCTTAGTTGGTTCGACGAAATTGATTTGACCATTCTGAAAGAAAGCGTATTTTCAACTGAAAGCCACCTGATTCCTAAAGCGTTTATGTGTTCGGGAGTATTGGAAGGTAATGTGAAATCAACTTCCCTCTGTTCTAAAGGTATTTTGTCCAAATTTTCGATAGAAATGCTCGTCCATTTCCGTAAGCTAAACCCTCCTGACAACAACAAACTATTGACCTGATGACGTCTAACTAACGCTTCTTTTATAGTGTCGGCTCCAGCCAGAAGATCATCCACGTATATGTCTTCCATCACCAACTGTGCAGCTAACGGAAACTGGTGTCGAATGGCGAGATAGGGTGCGCAAGTTTTCTCGAAGGGGACCGTTTTTTTAGAAGATACACTTCTATGGCGTCAGCGTCATAATCACGCCAGAGCATCAGCTGATAGTACGAGTCCTCAGAGTTGATACGGATTTGCCGATACATCTTCTCAGTATCAGCTGTAAAGGTGTATTTGTGTCTTCTCCACCTAAGAACTATATCGACAATATCACTCTGCGTTTTAGGTCCTGTCATCAGATGTTGGTTCAGTGAGGTTCTTTCAGCAGTCTTGGCAGCCACATCAAAGACGACCCGAAGTTTTGTTGTCGAAATTGATTCCTTGAACACCGCATGGTTTGGAAGAAAGAAGTGATACGGAGTCCGAAGAGCTCCATCTCGAAGAACATTAACTTCTTCATTGTGTCCAAGAAGTAAGTAAGTAAGTATTCTTGAATACACTTTTTATATTATTAATTTTTCATTCTTTATTTCATTTAGAAACATAAAGCTATACGAATATAAAATCATAAATAGAAAAACATTATTAACAGTAATACTACTGTTAACTTAAAATGAAATAGTGACAAGAGACGAATGTACAAAATTAAAAACTAAATAATAATTTATCGATGGGGATGCGATACAATGGTAAAATAAATAACAACTTAATAAGATAAAAAAATTAAATGTTAAAATTTAAAATACAAATGATGTACGGATTGCAACTAGAAAAAGTTAAAAACAATAATGAAAAAGAAATCAAACTAAAGGATTCAGTAGATTACCAATAACAACATAATTTAACGTAGAAAGCCAAATTTTAATATTCTTGAGGAATACGGATTTAACTCTTTCAGATCTTAGATTTGCAGGCAATTTATTAAATAAACGGGGCGCAGTAATAGAATAAAAGCAAGAGTAATGCGATCTTTTTATAGTTGGTACATTGACGAGATTTCACGTAGATTGAGGTTATCATAAACCCTCGAAGATGTATATCCTGAGACTTCAAAAAATATTTTTGATACTTTATAAAAATACAGATGTTTTAAAGGAAGAAAACCAAGACATTTGAACAACTCGAAACTAGGAGTTCGACGGTTAACCTTACAAAGTATACGGATTGCGTGTTTTTGTTTGATTAACAGAGGCTCTAGTTTATTCAAATGCATACCACCCCAGCAAGCTATGCCATACTGAACTTTGGATTTAAATGGACCATTATAAACCAACTTTAAAATTGGCAAACTGCAGTATTGACTGAGATGATAAATCGGCATAACAATGCTATTAAGATATTGCTTCAATGACACAGCATGATCCATCCAACTAAGCTTATAGTCCAAAGTAATACCTAAGTATTTAAAGTTGTCTACGCGTTCAATTTCAAAGCAGTTAGTATTACAACGAACATTTGAAACAAAACTAGGCATATCTCTATCGAGTGCACAAGAATGAGTCAAACGGAACCTATAACAATTGGGCGCATGGCATCTAAAAGTTATATCATCACATATTTTGCCCATTATGTTAGACATCATGAACTTCGTTTTGTCACTAAAGGCCAATTTATGAAGTTTGAACCATCTCCGCATTAATTCCAGGTCATAGTTCATATCCAAAGATAAGTTAAAATAACATTTACCGTGATGAGACAGAGCAGTGTCGTCGGCAAAAGCTGTTACTTTACCCTTGAAAGGTTGAAGAAAGAGCGAGTTAACAAAAATTAAAAGCAGGATAGGACCCAAAACACATCCTTGTGGAATACCTATGTTGATGAGAACTTTTGCACTCAGAGAATTACGAACCCATACTCTCTGACTACGATTTTCTAAATAAGAAGTTAACCAGACGTGGAAAAATCCTCTGAAACCTGCATTGAAGATTTTTTTGAGCAGTATGTTATGATCCATTATGTCAAAAGCCTTAGTGGTGTCAATAAATAGACTAGCAGGTATTTCAGATTCATTAAGACTGCTATATAATTCTCCGCACAATCTTAGCAATACATCTTCAGTGGATTTGCCACTACTAAGGCCAAACTGAGAGTCACTGAAGAATCTTATTTTATCTAAAAACGACAACATTCTTTTATTGACCCCCTTCTCAAAAACTTTTGACAATACTGATAAGAGGGATATTGGTCGGTAACTATTTAAAGACATAGTATCACCTTTTTTGTGTAGTGGGATCACAACAGCTGATTTAAGTGCCTCCGGAAATGTACCCTTTTGTACACTTAAGTTAAAAAATATGACACAACACATCGGAAACAAGAAAAGATAAGAAAGGTATGTATGTTAGAGTAGAGATTGAGTGTATAAAGATACACTGATTGAGTCTAAGGTGACAATGTGCTTAGGTGCCACTGTGTGGTATCTTAAGGGATGAAATATTCGCGCAAATCAAACAGTAAAGTATAATGAATGAAAGAGAAAGAGAATGACGCAATTGATCTGTGTGTGCTCCAATGCCAATCGTGCAGAAGGAGCCGTCACGAAACGATGTGCCACAGAACATTTTGAATTTGTTTATTTTCTAGCATCAGAAGTGGGATCGATTCAATAATAATTTCCTTCGCGTCTTATAAAAGTTTTTTCCCTCGTTAGTAGTGAAAAAGATTTAAATTTTTTTCTCTTTGGTGGCTTAATAACCGTTCAGTTTTGTTGTCTGGTTTAGCAGAGTGCGTGTTTTACCTTCTTGCCTTGCACGTCGCCGCCGCGTAGGTGCCATGAGTCTGTGGCTGGTCGGCTGACCGAAAACTCTGATATTGTGTTATACTTTTATTTTTGTTCATTGTTGTTTGTCTAAACATGTTAAGGCAATGTGATTTTATTTCTGATTGAGTGATATAACTGTTTTTTTCCCTGTCTAAATTTACAAAGCGAATTTCTGTGCATATTTCCGTCGCCAAAAAAAATAAAGAACGCGATTCCGTTTTTGTTGTGCATGTATGATGTTTGGCTCTTGCGGTACATATTTTCCCCATACCAGTTGAATTCTGAATCCTTGGACGAACAACGGAATGAACGTTGGAAATTTGAAATAAACAACGGTTAGTGCTATTGCTTTTGGTAACTAAAGCGCTAAAGGTAGGGTGAGTGTTTTGTTTATTGACATTCGTTTCTTTTTTTGTGATTGGTCGCTAATAATGGAGTCGAACGATAACAGTGAAAAAGTCGCCAATACAGAGCAAGGGGACCAAAGCTCTGCGAAGAATCGGGCGAACCTTGTCATTACAATTGATGCGATCAATGAGATACTACAACAGACACGTGGGGAAAAAGGTTTGGCGGGGTTTCATTGTTTTGACCCTGACCATTCAAGGGTCGACGTTCGAAAGTGGTGCGCAGATTTAAAGAAAGGATCAAGCGAGGCAAATAAGAACATTTTGATATAATCCCAAGGGTGCAGGCATCATTGTTTGGAAGAGCCAAAATATGGTACGATAAATATGGCTACCAACATTATAATTGGGGAGACTTACAGTCATCACTGACACATGCATTCTCTAGTAGTTCTGACATTATTGATCAACTCCGAAAGGTTGCGAACACCGTTAGTAGTGAGTTTTCATCCTACAGTAATTTTGCTATGGAGAAGTTCTGCCAAATAAATCGTCTCCCGTTTGAAATACCTGAGGACAAAATCGTGAAGATCGTTGTGGGGTGTATTACAGATATATAGTAGGTCTTCGCAACTCACTTACGTTTGTTATGCCATCTTCGGTACAAAGCCTAATTGATCATTTATCGTCGATCCGCGAGAGTCCTGACAAGAAGAATGATACTCTTACTCACTGTCATCAGAGCAGAGATTTTTCTATGGTTAGACCATACCTCGCTCGTGGCAACCATTTAAATAACCCATCGACGTCCAAGCGTCTCCAAGTTGATGGTGAAAAGCGCTGCTTTAATTGCGGAAAGCAAGGTCATATTCGAGCCAATTGTTACTGTTTGCACATATTATGCACTTTGTAGTCTAATCTAACGTAACATACTTTGCTTTCTTTTACTAATCGAACTTAACTTGTCATAGAAACAATTATTTTTTTAATCTAATGTAAATTCGATGTTTTCGATGTATTTTGCTATTCTCTTTTGTGCTTAATTTGAATTGTTGTAACACAAAGTTTTTCTCGGTCACTTGGATCTGGACCAGCAAGGAAGACGGTAATAAATAACTGGTAATTTGGTAATTTGGAAGAAATTTATTTCATTTTTGTCGCTGCCTTCTCGTCACGTTCGATTATTACCATTCATTTCTGGTCCACGTCGAGCCGGATCATTTCGTCGATATTTTGTTTTAACCTCGTTTGATTTTTTTGGATTTATTTGGATTTATTTGGATTTATTTGGATTTTTATGATTTCGTTTTGGATTTTGCATTGGATTCATATACATATGTTTGCACGTGGATAACTTCTATTTTTATAATCGCTTGGATATTAGTCGCATGGTTGATAGTGCTTGATATTAAATTATTTGTGGATTAATCAAAGCTTGTGATTGCTTGGGGTTTGTTTGGCGCATTTGTTTCTTTGCTCGGAGTTAGTGATTTGGGATTGGTGCAGGCTGGGATTACATATTTGAAGTCGAGGCTTAAAACTTTGTTGGGGCAAACGTGGAAACTTTAAAATTGCTACGAGATTCGCTTAGTTTATTTCAGTTCGCATACATTTCGCTTAAGGAATAATTCGGGGTTTGAAGATGAGTGCGAAGGCTCAATTGAATAAGTTGCGTTGTACACGTGGTCGCATCAAAGGTTCACTAACCAAGCATGCGTCCTTTACGGAGTCGTTGGTGGAAACCGTCGCACTAGAAGCGCTTGAAGTCCGACTGGAAAAAGTAGATGAACTATGGGTTGAGTTCAAGGAAATACAAGATATTCTGTACGGTTTAGCGGAGGAGGAAGGTTATGTTGATCCTGATCCAGAATTTGAGGAGTTTGAGTCGAAATACCTCATTGTTAAATCAATTCTTCTAGCTGCCATTAGGGAACGTTCACATCGGAACAAGTCCGATGAGGAGATAGCTCGTGCCAGAGAACAGCAAATTGCTACTGTAGACCGTCTTGTTCAACAGCAATCCATTTTATCTGATCGTCTTAGTAATGCAGCTATTGCGCCCTCATCTCAACGTGTAGATACACTTTTACCAACGATAAGGATAGAACCATTTTCGGGAAATTATAGCGAGTGGCCAACATTTCGTGATATGTTCGAGGGTTCAATACACAATCGGACACATTTATCGCCTACTCAAAAATTTCACCTACTTAAATCTCATCTTCGAGGGGAAGCGCTTGCCTTACTAACTCATATTCCCATTTCGGATGCCACATATGCACAGGCGTGGGACTGCTTAGAAAGGCGGTATGATAGACCGCGTCTTATATAACGAATTTTATAAAACTATTTTTCGATTTACCCACAATAAGCGCTCCTAATGTCAATACGTTACGCAAACTCTCAGACGGAGCCGATGAAGTAGTTAGGGGACTTACTTCCATTAACTCATTAGAAAGAGACCCGTGGCTTATTTACGTCTTGCTGAACAAAGTGGATGCAGAAACACGGCAGGCATGGTCCGAGTATTCTGTTGATGATGAATATCCGACCATTCACAAATTTCTCACCTTTTTGGAATGCCGATGTGAAGCCTTGGAAAGCTGTAGGGGGACTGCACGAGATCCAATCAGAGCGAGAACTTCCACTGTAAGGAGTATGCACGCTGCTTCTTCATACAGCTGTTTCAAATGCTCAGGGCACACCTATTGGTCCAATGTCCAGACTTTCTAGCGTTAGATATTCACGCGAAAAGAAGCTTCGTCAAAACAAATCGCCCGTGTTTTAACTGCCTTCGTTCAGGCCACCCATCGGCTAGATGTCAGTCTAATTCTCGATGTAGAAGTTGCAGCACTCGGCATCATAGTTTGGTTCACCTCGATTCTGTTAGCTTAGACAATTCTGTATCATCGAGTTTGGTTCGTACCCATTCACTGCAAAGCCAACATGAAACACAAACTGGTTCCGACATTTGTCATCAGCCCTCATCGCAGTCGCCATTGGATGGTACGAGTATTATAACAAATCACTCTTTGAGTGAAGCATTTCAGTTTTCACAAACACTTTTGCCTACTGCCGTTGCTAAGGTTTTAGATAACCGTGGTAATTACCAAGAAGTCCGATTTCTACTTGATTCAGGATCGCAGGTATCTTTCATCTCCGAATCATGCGTACAACGGCTTGGACTAAAACGTCAGAATGCACGGGTACTCGTAAATGGAATTGGTAGCACTTATGCAAGGAAATCAAGAGGAATAATTTCCATCAGCATCACTTCTCGGCTCGAACCAATAACCATTTCGGTTGAGGCGTATGTTTTGCCTCAGGTTACTGCAAACTTACCACCGATATCCTTGGACAAAGATGATTGGAATCATCTTAACAAACTTAGTCTCGCAGACGACACGTTTAACAAGTGGGGTCCTATAGATATGCTGCTAGGTGCTGACCAGGTATGGGACATTCTGCAGGGTGAGGTCCAACATAGTGTAAAGGGATATCCGATTGCTCAGAAAACTGTGTTTGGTTGGGTCGTTGCCGGACAGGTGCCCGAAGAGCACAATCAAGATCAAATGAATATTCATGTTCATCCTAGCTTTCTCGACGTTGATTTAATGTTACAGGCTTTCTGGACCATTGAAGAGGTAGGCCCGAGATCGATTCGCACACAAGAAGAAAGGGACATAGAAGACCATTTTCTTAAGAACCATAGAAGAGATATCGAGGGAAAATATATAGTTGACCTACCTTTTAAAAAACCTCCGCAGTTCTTGGGCACTTTAAGCGGTGCACTCCATCGTCTAAAATCTGTCGAAAGAAGGTTTCAAAAGGATGAAAAGCTTCGTCAGTGTTACACTCAATTCCTGGATGAGTATTTATCGTTGGGGCATATGACTAGAATTTCGCAGTCAAACATCGAACAACAAAATGTCTTCTATTTACCGCATCATGCAGTTTTCAAATCTGGCAGCGCATCTACCAAAATTCGTGTTGTCTTCGATGGCTCCTGTAAGGACTCTAATGGCGTATCCCTCAACGAGTGCCTTATGATAGGACCACCCATTCAAAGAAATCTCTTTTCTGTTTGCTTCAGATTCAGAAAATTCAAATTCGTGTTTACAGCAGACATAGTCAAAATGTTCCGACAGATCTGGTTGTCGGAAAAGGACAGAGATTTTCTGCGTATTATTTGGCGAAAGTCTCCTGCGGAACCTCTGGAGCATTATCAACCGAACACTGTTACGTATGGTACATCATGCGCACCGTTTCAATCAGTTCGCGTGTTGCAACAACTTGCGGATGATCATCGCAACGAGTTGCCAATTGCAGCAGAAGTTGTGGACAAAGATTTTTATGTGGACGATGTTGCTTCAGGTGCCGATACTATAGAAGATGCTTTAGAGAAGAAACGTTCTTTGATAGAACTTTTATCGAAAGGAGGATTTATTCTTAGTAAATGGCAAAGCAACTGCGTGGATCTTCTACCCAGTCAGAACAGTGAGCAGAAGGAGTTCGTTTCAATGGACAGCGATGGCGATTCTTGGGTTAAGGTTCTAGGGTTATGCTGGGACTCTAGGTCAGATGTTTTTAGTTTTCGCCTCAACCTCAGTCCGATCAAACGTGTTACAAAACGTCAAATATTGAGAGATGTTGCCAGCATTTTTGATCCACTCGGCTTCCTAGCACCCTCTGTTGTTCTCCTCAAAATCATTTTCCAAGATCTATGGCATCGAAAGCTAGAATGGGATGATGACGTTCCAGCGGCTGTCTCACAAACATGGTTGAAGTATCGGGAAGAATTAACTACTCTAACTCAACTCACCGTTCCTCGATCGATTGGTTTGTCAGGAAGATCTTTTCAACTCCATGGTTTCTCAGACGCATCAGAAGCTGCGTACGCAGCTGTTATATATTCGCGCTACCCACTGCCGAATGGAGAATATGAAACTCAAATTGTCGCAGCAAAGTCTCGAGTTGCTCCACTTAAGCAACTTAGTATTCCACGCCTCCAATTGTGTGCAGCTTTGTTACTGGCCAGGCTTCTTGAATCTGTACAAGGTTCACTTAATATCACCTGTCCAAATGTTTTTGCTTGGAGTGATTCACAGGTCGTTCTTTCATGGCTGTCTTCTCCTTGCCGCCGATGGAGTACGTTCGTTGGAAATCGCACTTCTGAAATTTTGAACACAATTCCAAGGAGTCGTTGGTTTCACGTCAAGTCAGAGCACAACCCAGCAGATTGCGCTTCCCGTGGACTATCACCGTCAAACGTTTTTGGTCATCGTGTCTGGTGGAAGGGACCCGATTGGCTCAGGCAAGACGCAGAAAATTGGCCTGTTTCTAACAGTTCTGAAGACATACCGGACTGCATTAGGGAGGAAAGGAAACAGGTGAAGCAGTCTTTACTTGTCATGACCTCAGATCACCCACTCGATTTCCTTTCAACAACATGTTCTTCTTGGACTAAACTTATACGAACCGTAGCATTTATTCTCCGATTCATTTCAAATACTCGTCATCGGGCTCAAACCTTTTATCATCATTTACTAGCTCATGAATATCGCAACGCCAAGCTGACCATCATTAGATGGTTACAACAATTTTCTTTCGGGGCATTAATACAAGACTTAAAAAAATTGGTAGACCTTCTAATCACTGTAAAATTTTAAGTCTAAATCCATTTCTAGACGCATACGAAATACTTCGTGTAGGAGGACGAATCGAGGAAGCCAATTTTGCTTACGAAGCCAAGCATCCCATAATTATCCCCAAAGATCACCGCATCACAAAGCTAATTCTACTTGACGCACACCAGCGATATCTCCACCCTGGAGTTTCGACACTTTTCACACTCGTCCGCCAAGAATGTTGGGTTATCGGTTGCAGAAACCTGCTTAGAAGAATAGCCCACGAATGTATTCCTTGTTTTAAACAGAGGAAACAAACTGCAACTCAAATTATGGGCAATCTACCTCCCCAAAGAGTCTTGCAGTGTGTCCCATTTATGCATTGCGGATGTGACTACGCTGGTCCTGTTCCTATAAAGACTAAATTTGGAAGACAATCGCGGATCTCTAAGGGGTACATTTCCATATTTGTTTGTATGACAACTAAGTGTATACATATCGAACTCGTAAGCGACCTAACAACTGACGCATTCTTGGCTGCTCTTCGCCGATTTGTTGGACGTCGTGGAAAACCATCACACATGTACTCCGACAACGGGACAAATTTTCGAGGAGCGGCTCGTAAGTTATCGGAACTACATAATCTTGTTTTGGCAGAGCACCACAATTTGGTAGTCGAGGAGACACTTGCCCGTGATGGTATAACTTGGCATTTCATTCCACCGTCAGCACCGCACTTTGGCGGATTGTGGAAGGCCGGTGTTAAATCCATTAAACACCATCTACGGAGGGTTATAGGAGAAGATGCACTCAGCTTTGAAGAGTTATCTACACTACTCGCACAAGTTGAAGCAATCGTCAACTCTCGACCTTTATGTCGTGTTTCAGACCTCGATATGGATCCCTTAACACCTGCACACTTTATTCATAGCAAACCTTATTCTTCCATTCCAGAACCATCATTGAACTTATCGGGAAATTATTCATCATCGTGGCAGTCAATTCAATCCAAAATCCAAGGTTACTGGAAAAGGTGGAGCATGGAGTATTTAACTGCACTGCAAAATCGACCAAAGTGGCGACAGACTCAAAAGGACGTGAAGATAGATGACCTCGTTCTTGTCAAGGATTCGAATCTACCTCCCGGTAAATGGTTAATGGGACGAGTGACTGAGACCCATCCGGGCAAGGACGGACGTACACGGGTAGTTACCTTGAAGACGGCTAATGGAAGTTTTCGACGGCCTATCCATAAGTTAGCACCTTTACCCTTAGACTAGAACTGTGTTCCAGGGCCGGCGGAATGTTTGCACATATTATGCACTTTGTAGTCTAATCTAACGTAACATACTTTGCTTTCTTTTACTAATCGAACTTAACTTGTCATAGAAACAATTATTTTTTTAATCTAATGTAAATTCGATGTTTTCGATGTATTTTGCTATTCTCTTTTGTGCTTTATTTGAATTGTTGTAACTCAAAGTTTTTCTCGGTCACATGGATCTGGACCAGCAAGGAAGACGGTAATAAATAACTGGTAATTTGGTAATTTGGAAGAAATTTATTTCATTTTTGTCGCTGCCTTCTCGTCACGTTCGATTATTACCATTCAGTTACCGAAAGTCTTTTTGGAGAAACAAAACAGAATCCCATCCACCTAGGGATAAATTGCCAAAACAATCGGAGAAAGGACTGCGATGTGGATTTTGTGGTAAAACCGGTCACGAAGAAAGCACCTGTTGGGCGAAACAGCGAGCAGAACGCAAAGTCGTCAATTTGCGCAACAAAAAACAGACACCAGTTATCATCGACGGAAAGTTGTTTCAGTGTTTGCTCGCCACCGGCTCAGATTGCTCTTTAATCCGATCGGACATTGACGGAAGATTTAAGGGAAAGAAAAAACCAGCCTTTCTCTCCATACAGGGAATTGGCAAAAACCCCATCCTTTTGTTCGAACAAATTGACCTATTGGTAGAGTTTAAGGAAATCATAGTAGAAATTACTTTTCACATAATCGACGAAGAGTATTTGAATGCTCAGATGATTCTGATCCTTCCTTGATGATCATAATCAATCGCCATGGATCCACAATACGCCAGTGTGAGTCGGCTTTGTGCGTATCCACTCAGGCGAGCCCTTCTCAAAAATTATTGCCTAAAGATCGAGAGAAATTACAACAAATTCTCGACAGATACTCTCATCACATCATTTCTGGCCTTCCCACAGCGAAAGTTACAACAGGCTCCCTCTCAATTCGTTTATCTTCAGAGACAGGCATCCATTAAAGGCCATGTTGAATGTCCCATAGTGAGCGCCAAATAACATCTAAAATGGTAGCAGTACTAAAATCATGCGGAATTATCAGAGACAGCAATTCACCTTTTGCTAGCCCCATGATCCTTGTTCGAAAGAAAAATGGTGGAAATAGACTATGTGTCGATTTCAGAGCTATAAGTAAAGCCACTATTAGAGATCGGTACACTCTACCGCGTATTGAAGATCAATTGGATAGATTAAAGGGTAACAAATATTTCACCTCTTTATTGTTTCCATCAGATCCCTATCCCTATCCCTTTGGGGTTTCCATCAGATCCCTATCGCTGCTCATTCAATAGATAAAAATGCATTTGTAACTCCCGATGGCCACTACGAATATCTGCGAATGCCATTTGGGCTCACTAGCGCTCCAGCCATATTCCAGAGGGCAATAAATACGGCATTGCTAGACCTCAAGGACAAGATCACATTCATTCGCATCATCCCTTCGATAACCATTGACGATGGACTAAGAAATCTTGACATAGTACTTAAGGCATTAACTACCAGCGGGTTTTCGCTTAATATTAAGAAATGTAAGTTCTTACAATCAAGAACCACCGTACGAATTACGGATGCAACGAACCGGTTACTCGGATGTCAATAGAAGCGAATGCAAACTGTCATATGTTCGATTTTGTATCCAGTAAACTGGCACTCAAACAAAAACTTTTTGGACGTGTCAATTCTTAATGTGCATGCTACGTATTTTTTCAGTACTCTTTTTTTATTTGAATTTATTTTATAATTAACATTTGTAATTAAAATATATATTCTTTTTTTAATATTTGTTAAACTTTGTATTTGTGCATGGTGTTAGGCTTTATTTGTTTATGTCTACTAACAACTAACACCACGCTAAATGATGACTGTGACAAGATGGATATTACTCTTTGGGTAATACTGTCACTTACAATGCTTGTTTTATAAGCAGTACTGATAGCGTTAAGAATCGAATATTCGTGACGGGAGATAACTCCTGAAGGTATCAAGCCGAGTAAGAGCAAGATCGACTCACTAGTCCGAACACCAACCCCAGTTAACGTAAAACAAATATGGCAATGCATGGGACTTGCAAATTATTTTCGGAAGTTTGTTCCAGAATCCGCCGCCAAGACTTATTGTATTACAGCCTTAACAAAAGTCAACACGAAATTTGATTGGACAAATGAGTGCGAAGCAGCAAGACAGTATATACTTCAGCAACTTACCTCGCGACCACTATTAATAATATTCGACCCCGCACTACCAACAGAATTACACACCGACGCTAGTGCGGTCGGCTCCGGAGCAGTTTTATTGAAACGGATTGATGGCCAGCTACACGTAGTAGAATATTACAGCCAGGCTACTAAGCCGTATGAGACAAACTATCACAGCTATGAGTTGGAAACACTTGCTGTGATAAATTCGGTTAAACATTTTCGTATCCTACCTTTTGGGCATTCACATCCTTCTGGTCACCGACTGTAACGCTTTTAAGGCAACAAAACAAAAAAGGGATCTGTTGCCTCGCATTGCTAGATGGTGGATGTACTTACAAGATTTCGACTTTGAAATTACATATAGAAAAGGCCTGACTATGGCTCATGCCGATTACCTCATTCGCAATATACCATTTAAGTAATGTTACCACTTAAATAGCCTTTCCGATACTTGGTTGCATATAGAACAGAAACAAGACCCTTTCAAGATGGAAATAATAAACAAGTTAAAAAGGGGCGATGTGCACACTAAGGCACAATACGTATTTCGGACGGGACTATTGTACAGAAAGTTCGGAGTTGAGAACAAATTGTATATATCACAACGCTGACGACTTTCTCTAATGCGGAAATATCACGAAGACAACTGCCATGTTGGATGGGAGAAGACTCTTGCCAAGATGAGGGAGCACTTGTGGATGCCATGACGCAAAATGTGAGAAAGACCATTTCAGGGGCAAAATGCAGAAGATTATCGACATATTTTCTTTAGAAAATTTGTCATCATCATTCCTTGTAAAATTCTACAAGCCGCAGAAACAGTTCAACATTCCCGAAATTTTGTGATGCTATTTGGTGCTCCATCCAAAATCGTAAGCGACAGGGGATCAAATTTTAACAGTGCTGAATTCAGAGAGATTTGTACCTCCTAAGGCATTGAACATCATTTAATTGCTCCGGTAGTAGAACGATATGTTGATACTGTTGCCAATCTACTGAGAACAAACATGGACATGAGCATGGAATAGACTAAGTATATAGGTCGGATACAATTAGACCTCAACACAACGACAAACAAGACGACCGGGCTATCGCCACTTAAGATATTAACAGGAATAACCGGGCGTACTACCGTAATTGGAGCACGGCTGTCACAACTAAATATCGAGCCAGAATACGAAGACCCTGTAACGATTCGCGCATTAGCTGATGAAAGGACTTAAGAAAACGCTGCACGTATGAAAGTGAGATTCGATAAGGGAAAATGTAAACCTAAACGACTGGCGATCGGCGATAAGGTTGTTTTTTCGCAGCAATCAGTTTCGAAAATCCAAGTTAGATGTACATTTCCAAGGACCGTACGAAGTCATCGGGGTTCTGCCAAACGATAGCTATAAACTCAAAAAATAGAACTCTAGAGTCGTTATAATAGCTGCCAGGGAATAAATTCGCTTAATAACGAGACATGAAGTCGCTGAGGATGCTTTTGCAGACATTTGAAAATGTAAGTTTTGATTGTATTATTGTTTTATTTTGGGTATGAAGAGATACAAAATTCATAGACAAGCGTAAGATTGCCTCTGAGCTATGGACTTATATTCTTTAATTTCTTGTGGAACTTAGGTCATAGACAAGCTTAAGTTTGCCTCTCAGCTATGGACCTGATTATAAGAAAATTAGCCAAAGGGTGAAATAGACAAGTCGAATGCGGCCTTTGAGCTATGGCGCCCCTTAGTTGGAATGTACTATACTATATTAGTTATGCACCAAGGGCTGATGTTGTTTTAATCTTTTACAGATATCTTGTATGCAATTACCAGTTGACTGTGGTGTATACGGAACATTGAATTTAATCTGTTGACATGTTGCCGAAGATAAAAAAATAAAACAAAACCTAAAAAATATTAAAGTTATGAATGAATTAAAGTTATAAATGAATTAATGAACATAAAAAAAAAACATATTGTTTTACTTCATCGAGAGCGATGAATATTGCAGGATGGCCGTGTTAGAGTAGAGACTGAGTGTATAAAGATACACTGATTGGGTCTAAGGTGACACTGTGCTTAGGTGCCACTATGTGGTACCTTAAGGGATGAAATATTGGCACGAAACAAACAGTAAAGTATAATTAATGAAAGAGAAAGAGAATAACGCAATTGATCTGTGTGTGCTCCAATGCCAATCGTGCAGAAGGAGCCGTCACGAAACGATGTGCCACAGAACATTTTGAATTTGTTTATTTTCTAGCATCAGAAGTGGGATCGATTCAAAAATAATTTCCTTCGCGTCTTTAAAAGTTTTTTCCCTCGTTAGTAGTGAAAAAGATTTAAAATTTTTTCTCTATGGTGGCTTAATAACCGTTCTGTTTTGTTGTCTGGTTTAGCAGAGTGCGTGTTTTACCTTCTTGCCTTGCACGTCGCCGCGTCGGTGCCATGAATCTGTGGCTGGTCGGCTGACCGAAAACTCTGATTGTGTGTGATTCTTTTATTTTTGTTCGTTGTTGTTTGTCTAAACATGTTAAGGCAATGTGATTTTATTTCTGATTGAGTGATATAACTGCTTTTGTCCCTGCCTAATTTACAAAGCGAATTTTTGTTTGGCTCTTGCGGTACATATTTCCCCCATACCAGTTGAATTCTGAATCCTTGGACGAACAACGGAATGAACGTTGGAAATTTGAAATAAACAACGGTTAGTGCTATTGCTTTTGGTAGCTAAAGCGCTAAAGGTAGGAAGAGTGTTTTGTTTATTGACATTCGTTTCTTTTTTTGTGATTGGGGACCAAAGCTTTGCGAAGAATAGGGCAAACCTTGTCATTACAATTGATGCGATCAATGAGATACTACAACAGACACGTGGGGAAAAAGGTTTGGCGGGGTTTCATTGTTTTGACCCTGACCATTCAAGGGTCGACGTTCGAAAGTGGTGCGCAGATTTAAATGAAAGGATCAAGCGAGGCAAATAAGAACATTTTGATAAAATCCCAAGGGTGCAGGCATCATTGTTTGGAAGAGCCAAAATATGGTACGATATATATGGCTACCAACATTATAATTGGGGAGACTTACAGTCATCACTGACACATGCATTCTCTAGTAGTTCTGACATTATTGATCAACTCCGAAAGGTTGCGAACACCGTTAGTAGTGAGTTTTCATCCTACAGTAATTTTGCTATGGAGAAGGTCTGCCAAATAAACCGTTTGAAACAAGTGAGGAAAAAATCGTGAAGAGCGTTGTGGGGTGTATTACCGATATAGGTCTTCGCAACTCGCTTACGTTTATTATGCCATCTTCGGTACAAAGCCTAATTGATCATTTATCGTCGATTCGCGAGAGTCCTGACAAGAAGAATGATACTCTTACTGACTGTCATCAGAGCAAAGATTTTTCGATGGTTAGACCATACCTCGCTCGTGGCATCCATTTAAATAACCCATCGACGTCCAAGCGTCCGAGTTGATGATGAAAGGCGCTGCTTTGATTGCGGAAAGCAAGGTCATATTCGAGCCAAATGTTACCGAAAGTCCTAGAATCCCATCCACCTAGGGATAAATCGCCAAAACAATCAGAGAAAGGACTGTGATGTGGATTTTGTGGTAAAACCGGTCACGAAGGAAGCACCTGTTGGGCGAAACAGCGAGCAGAACGCAAAGTCGTCAATTTGTGCAACAAAAAACAGACACAAGATACGCTCACACCAGTTATCATCGACGGAAAGTGTTTCAGTGTTTGCTCGACACCGGCTCAGATTGCTCTTTAATCCGATCGGACATTGCCGGAAGATTTAAGGGAAAGAAAAAACCAGCCTTTCTCTCCATACAGGGAATTGGCAAAAACCCCATCCTTTTGTCAGAACAAATTGACCTATTGGTAGAGTTTAAAGAAATCATACTAGAAATTACTTTTCACATTATCGACGAAGAGTATTTGAATGCTCAGATGATTCTGATCCTTCCTTGATGATCATAGTCAATAGCCATGGATCCACAATACGCCAGTGTGAGTCGGCTTTGTGCGTATCCATTCAGGCGAGCCCTTCTCAAAAATTATTGCCTAAAGATCAAGAGAAATTACAACAAATTCTCGACAGATACTCTCATCACATCATTTCTGGCCTTCCCACAGCGAAAGTTACAACAGGCTCCCTCTCAATTCGTTTAGCTTCAGAGACAGGCATCCATTATAGGCCATATAGAATGTCCCATAGTGAGCGCCAAATAACATCTAAAATGGTAGCAGAACTAAAATCATGCGGAATTATCAGAGACAGCAATTCACCTTTTGCTAGCCCCATGATCCTGGACCGAAAGAAAAATGGTGGAAATAGACTATGTGTCGATTTTAGAGCTATAAATAAAGCCACTAGAGATCGGTACACTCTACCGCGTATTGAAGATCAATCGGATAGATTAAAGGGTAACAAATATTTCACCTCTTTGGTGTTTCCATCAGATCCCTATCGCTGCTGATTCAATAGATAAAAATGCATTTGTAACTCCCGATGGCCATTTCGAATATCTGCGAATGCCATTTGGGCTCACTAACGCTCCAGCCGTATTCCAGAGGGCAATAAATACGGCATTGGGAGACCTCAAGGACAAGATCGCATTGGTATAGTAACACGACGTCCTCATCCCTTCGATAACCATTGACGATGGACTAAGAAATCTTGACATAGTACTATAGGCATTAACTACCAGCGGGTTTTCGCTTAATATTAAGAAATGTAAGTTCTTACAATCAAGAATCGAATATTTGGGACGGGAGATAACTCCTGAAGGTATCAGGCCGAGTAAGAGCAAGATCGACTCACTTGTCCGAACACCAACCCCAGTTAACGTAAAATAAATAAGGCAATTCATGGGACTTACAAATTATTTTCGGAAGTTTGTTCCAGAATTCGCCGCCAAGACTAATTGTATTACAGCCTTAACAAAATTCAACACGAAATTTGATTGGACAGATGAGTGCGAAGCAGCAAGACAGTTTATACTTCAGCAACTTATCTCGCGACCACTATTAGTAATATTCGACCCCGCACTACCAACAGAATTACACACCGACGCTAGTGCGGTCGGCTCCGGAGCAGTTTTATTGCAACGGATTGATGGCCAGCTACACATAGTAGCATATTACAGCCAGGCTACTAAGCCGTATGAGACAAACTATCACAGCTATGAGTTGGAAACACTTGCTGTGGTAAATTCGGTTAAACATTTTCGTACCTACCTTTTGGGCATTCACATCTTTCTGGTCACCGACTGTAACGCTCTTAAGGCAACAAAACAAAAAAGGGATCTGTTGCCTCGCATTGCTAGATGGTGGATGTACTAACGAGATTTCGACTTTGAAATTACATATAGAAAAGGCCTGACTATGGCTCATGCCGATTACCTCATTCGCAATATACCAATTAAGTAATGTTACCACTTAAATAGCCTTTCCGAAACTTGGTTGCATATAGAACAGAAACAAGACCCTTTCACGATGGAAATAATAAACAAGTTAAGAGGGCGATGTGCACACTAAGGCACAATATGTAATTCGGACGGGACTATTGTACAGAAAGTTCGAAGGTGAGAACAAGTTGTATATATCACAACGCTGCCGACTTTCTCTTATGCGGAAATATCACGAAGACAACTGCCCTGTTGGATGGGAGAAGACTCTTGCCAAGATGAGGGAGCACTTGTGGATGCCATGACGCAAAATGTGAAAAAGTTCGTCGAAACTTGCATCATCTGCCTCGAAGCCAAAAGACCATCCGGGAAAAAATGTCAGAATTACATCCAATCGAAAAGAAACCCATCCCATTTAATATGGTGCATGTAGACTATATGGGACCATTTCACGGGCAAAATGCAGAAGATTATCGACATATTTTCTTTACAAAATTTGCCATCATCATTCCTTGTAAAACTCTACAAGCCGCAGAAACAGTTCAACATTTCCGAAACTTTGTGATGCTATTTAATGTTCCATCCAAAATCGTGAGCGACAGGGGAGCAAATTTTCAGAGAGATTTGTACCTCCTATGGCATTGAACATCATTTAATTGCTCCGGGAACTTGTAGAGCTAACGGACAAGTAGAGCGATATGTTGATACTGTTGGCAATCTTCTGAGAACAAACATGGACATGAGCATGGAATAGACCACGTATATAGGTCGGATACAATTAGCCCTCAACACAACGACAAACAAGTCGACCGGGCTATCGCCACTTAAGATATTAACAGGAATTACCGGGCGCACTACCGCAATTGGAGCTCGGCTGTGACAACTAAATATCGAGCCAGAATACGAAGACCCGGTAACGATTAGCGCATTAGCTGATGAAAGGATTAAAGAAAACGCTGCACGCATGAAAGTGAGATTCGATAAGGGAAAATGTAAACCTAAACGACTGGCGATCGGCGATAAGGTGGTGTGTCGCAGCAATCAGTTTCGAAAATCCAAGTTAGATGTACATTTCCAAGGACCGCACGAAGTCATCGGGGTTCTGCCAAACGATAGGTATAAACTCAAAAAAGAGAACTCTAGAGTCGTTATAATAGCTGCCAGGGAAGTAATTCGCTTAATAACGAGACATAAAGTCGCTGAGGATGCTTTTGCAGACAAATGTAAGTTTTGATTGTATTATTGTTTTATGTTGGGTATGAAGCGATACAAAATTCATAGACAAGCGTAAGATTGCCTCTGAGCTATGGACTTATATTCTTTTATTTCTTGAGGACTTAGGTCATAGACAAGCTTCAAATTGCCTCTGAGCTTTGGACTTATATTCTTTTATATTTTTGATTGAACTTAGATCATAGACAAGCCTAAGATTGCCTATCAGCTATGGACCTGATTATGGGAAAATTAGCCAAAGGGTGCAATAGACAAGTCGAATGCGGCTTTTGAGCTATGGCGCCCCTTAGTTGGAATGTATTGTATGCAATTACCAGTTGACTGTGGTGTATACGGAACATAGAATTTAATCTGTTGACATGTTGCCGAAGATCAAAAAATAAAACAAAACTTAAACAATATTAAAGTTATGAATGAATTAAAGTTATAAATGAATTAACGAATATAAAAAAAAACATATTGTGAGCGATGAATATTGCAGGATGGCCGTGTTAGAGTAGAGACTGAGTGTATAAAGATACACTGATTGAGTCTAAGGTGACACTGTGCTTAGGTGCCACTGTGTGGTATGTTAAGGAATGAGATATTGGCACGAAGCAAACAGTAAAGTATAATGAATGAAAGAGAATGACGCAATTGATCTGTGTCCCAATGCCAATCGTGCAGAAGGAGCCGTCACGAAACAGTGTGCCACAGAACATTTTGAACTTGTTCATTTTCTAGCATGTATGTGTTTATCTCAATTGATGAAAAAATTCAAAGAAAAAACTCTGTGGTTGGAAAGGGTCATGAATAAGGGTGGTTTCGCATAGACAATCAGAATCGTTTCTTTTCGTTGAGTCCTGGATAGTTCTAGATACATTAGAAAAATAATTATTGAGCACAGTTGCAACTTCAATAGGCTCAGACATAGCCTTATTATTTAAAGAGACAACGATATCGAGGTTAGGTCTGGTTTTGTTCAAAATGTCGTTGACAACCTGCAATTCTTTTTTTGAATTTCCAATATTTTCAGCTTACTTATTCCTATAAAAAGTATCTCTTTGAATGGGTATTTCAGTTTTAAGCTCCTGGTAAACCTTTTCATAAATCTTTTTCAGCCTAGAGTTATAGGGATGTTTTTTTACACGATTATACAATGTTTTTTTAACTAAAATTTTATTAAGCAGAGTACGAATCATCCAATGTTTAAGAGGTTTCAATTTGTTGATCTTTATAATTTCTGAGCTGCATAAACATCCTCCCAAAACTCTAGAATTACGCCTGATTTGAGGACTGAAAAATCCATTTTTGTCAATTTTTGATTCAAAAACCGTTTCATTCTAGAGATCTTGATGCCAAGTTGAATGGTGGTTAGACTGTGGTCACTTATTTTGAGGTCAAATATTGCGGTTCTAAATGTGGAAGAATTTTTTCTGTGCAACCTAATAAATAAATGATCCAAACAAGGGCTTGATTCATGAACCACACGCGTAGGAAGAGTAAATAAATTTTCCAAGCCAAAGGAAGACATAACCGATAAAACCTTATCAGCTTCAGTTGAACCAACGATTAGATCGATGTTAAAATCACCCAAAATAATCAGATTTTACATAAAAGATTATCCAGAAAATAAGAAAATTCTTCGAGAAAGTTACTAACAGTACAGTAATTAAATCTATAAACACCCACAAAACAGTATCGAGCACCAGAAATCTCGCAACTTACATTTATTAAGTCAACGCTTTTCAAATTAAAACGCTCGACGACAAATCACTTCTTCAAAACACTGCGACACCACCAGCAGAATAAGAATTATTGCATGATGCTTTAAATGTAAAATTTTGTATCGAATAATTAGAGACTTCATCATCAAAGATCCATATTTCGGAAAAAAATATGATATCTGGCAAGTGATCTAAAGACGCAAAGTGAGTTAAAACGTATCAAAATTTTTACCCTTACTACGGATTTTGAATCAAAGTTCTTCATATCAATTAATCTTCAAGTTTATTAAAGTCCTCAAAACTAATTATTTTGATAGCTTTTTCTCCTTCTTTTCTTCTTATAAGCACAGATGAATTTCTTATCCAAACAAATTGGCACTTTTTTTCTTGCCTTAACTGCTTTGCCTTTTCAAGAAGAGATCTAGTGTACATACTATAGTTAGAGAATCACTTATAAAAATCTTGCCGCCACTTCCTTTGCTGACTTGGCCAAAGATGCTCGCAGATTAAGCAGAAAGCGTAATTTTATCAGCACGCATCTTGGACATCACCCTCTCCTTAGAAGAAAGAAATGAGAATCGCACGCACACAATATTGCCAGTAGAACTCTTTATTGTTTTTGATTTTTTGTTTTCTTTACGTAGCAAGACTCAATCTCACCCGGAGCGATTTGTACACTAACACCAGCAGTTAAAAGCTTCAACACCCTCTCGTGTGCATAAGCGATGCTGACATTAGGAATACCAACAACATCTACAACACAACTTTATTCACCAGATTAATGTTATTTTCTTCCAGAGCTTTGATTTTTACTAGAGCGTCAGAATTAAGCTGTTGCAATTTCAATATTTCAGCAAACAACATATCAAAGTTATTGGTTTCTTAGAAGATACCGATGATGCAAGAGAGGATGTAGAAAGAGCGGTTTGGTGGTTGCTGATAATAGGGCATTTAGCAGACACCTAAGGGTGTGGTGACGGGTGTAGGGGAGTTAGTAAGAGACCGATCGGACATGATGGATTTTCTTCGCAAACTAACACAGCTGTTACATTTGTACACTTGGTCACTTTTTCCGTAGAACTCAATTTCTCTCTTTTCCAAATTGGCGCACTTTTCATGAAAAAACTCATTGCAATTTGAGCACTGAATTTAAAGATCGATCCTTTCGATTTTTAGGACGCAAAACCCACACTTCATTTGGGATACTGTTTACTTTTTTAGTTCTTTTCTTAAATTTATTTGTAGTTTATTTGTAGTTATATTTTTTTTAAAAACACTTATTCGTTTGAATTTAAAACTTGATTCAGGACTTGATCTCAACGCGTGTGTCCCCATCAACACGAAACAATCAATTCCTCATGCAGTGTTGCGTTCGATCGAAACCGTTGCTCCAGTTGCACAAACCTACGCAAGCGCCTTGCTTTGTGGAACCAAGCCCAGGTCTGTTCTCTTCTTTGAAAGGTAATGATACCCCGTTTCGTCCACTAGCCAACCTCTTGGTCGTAGTGCTGAAAAACTTTTCGCACTTCTCATCTTCGGAAGTTTTAAAAATAAAAACATGTGAGCTAGTTTCGTAACCTGAATGTAAAGACCCAAGGGTAAGATCAACGTAGCTATGGCACACTCCGCTGCTAACCTCCCCCAACGCTGAAAACTCGATTAGCGTCCATTTGGCTTTCAAGCCCAAACATCTCACTGCCTTCTGAACATGGATCTACTAAGCCCCGAAGTACAACGTCTATCCCCGAAGCTGCCCTGACCCTAACCAGTGTTTTTGCCAATAAGACTTCCGTATGAGCTCCTTGTTCGCGAGGAAATTATTTACCTGTTGGGTAGGTTGGTATGTTCCAGCGGTTATAGACATATGTGATTGTGTAGGATTAAACATGTGTTGAGTGTTAGTGAAAGCGCTTGGCGCTGGATATGTTGTGTAGTGTGGGATAGGGTATGCACATTATGTTGTGTTTGCGTGTTGTGTTGTGTATTTGAAAGGGTGGTAACGTGCAAAAGAGAATGATGAGGCTGTTGATCAAAGTAGCATCGAACTCTACTGGGACATTGTTGTTGGGTGACTATATGCCAAACAGTTCTTACAGACTCCAATTTTCTACATCAGTAGCTTACGGGAAGCAATGTCCATTTTCAAAAATCGGTTGCAGGTTCGAAGTGCATGGGCCCCTTTGTTGCAAACCTTACAACTAAATTGAACCTTTGGATTGATTTTTGTATGAAAGGCTTTTGTTTTAAGAACTGGTATCATACCAAGCTTGCTGCAATTTGGCGTTTGTTTTAGACCAACGGCCTCCAAAGTAGTAAACCGACTTTCTAAAAACTTCTGAAACCCCCTGGGAGGTCCTTATCCATTCCTAAATACGGGGAAGTTTTCAAGTAAGAATAAAGAAAATAACAACGTCCCAATGTTCGACTGGAATACCAAGGTTTTTCAACGCGTGTCGACATTTAACGGAGGATCTAGAAGCCTTTTTAGAGATAGAAAAAAATTCACTTCCTGATCAAGGAAAATTTTAAGCTGTAATTTCCATTATCAATGGCTAAATGTTGGAGCAGGCGTCCAGCCACGCTCTCCAAAGATGACTTTAAAAAATGGAGTTTTTCTACTTCAGAAAGTGCTTTATTAGTGTGGATTAACGCAACAAAAAGGTCGTGAAAGAATCTCCAGGCCCCGCAATCGCCAGAAAAAACTGGCAGGTTTATTTTAGGTAAGCGCATTATATTCTTTTCATATGAACTTATCATAGCACTTACCAGCTCTTCAGTTGCAGTTACTTGAATTTTGTTCAGTCTGTTTAACAATGTTATTTTGTAGACCAGGTACGTTTCTTTAATTTTGTCTTAGATATCTTCCAACTCCTCTTCTTCTTTTCTAGATTCCACTGAAGAAATTCCCTGGACGTTGTGTTTGTTGCCCTCTTGTAATGTTCTTGCAGCATGGAAATTATACGAGAGATGTAGTTCCTTGTTCTCTCCTTTTGGGATCTTTTGACAAAATTGCCGAAGTCCTTAGTGATTTGCTTAAGCAAATTTCGCTGAGTTCTCAGGATTCATATTTGGAGCACAAAAATACGTGTAAGTATATAATTTAACTGAGAGAGAGTAACTGTTATTCGAATATAAATTGACTTGACAATGAGTTAATGTAAAAATAATTTATGTAAAAATAGTGTAAATCTAACATGTTTGGTAAAGAAAAGAAAGTAAATTGAACGGTAAACAAAGATTAATAAATTAAACTTCATGTAAACGATGATTCTCAAACATTCTCCCACACCTGGAACGAAGTTTCAGCTTATGAGAAGAAGAGCCAGCTTGTATATTGGCCGGAGTAAACTGCCCCCTGCAGTCCGCAGGGTTACTACTCGTACATTGCCATCATTTCCGGGATGAACTAAGGTGACTGGACCCATGGCCCACTTTCCTGGTGGTAAATTTGAGTCCTTTATTACCACTAAGTCTTTGATGCAGGAATAGGGATAAATCGCCAAAACAATCAGAGAAAGGACTGTGATGTGGATTTTGTGGTAAAACCGGTCACGAAGGAAGCACCTGTTGGGCGAAACAGCGAGCAGAACGCAAAGTCGTCAATTTGTGCAACAAAAAACAGACACAAGATACGCTCACACCAGTTATCATCGACGGAAAGTGTTTCAGTGTTTGCTCGACACCGGCTCAGATTGCTCTTTAATCCGATCGGACATTGCCGGAAGATTTAAGGGAAAGAAAAAACCAGCCTTTCTCTCCATACAGGGAATTGGCAAAAACCCCATCCTTTTGTCAGAACAAATTGACCTATTGGTAGAGTTTAAAGAAATCATACTAGAAATTACTTTTCACATTATCGACGAAGAGTATTTGAATGCTCAGATGATTCTGATCCTTCCTTGATGATCATAGTCAATAGCCATGGATCCACAATACGCCAGTGTGAGTCGGCTTTGTGCGTATCCATTCAGGCGAGCCCTTCTCAAAAATTATTGCCTAAAGATCAAGAGAAATTACAACAAATTCTCGACAGATACTCTCATCACATCATTTCTGGCCTTCCCACAGCGAAAGTTACAACAGGCTCCCTCTCAATTCGTTTAGCTTCAGAGACAGGCATCCATTATAGGCCATATAGAATGTCCCATAGTGAGCGCCAAATAACATCTAAAATGGTAGCAGAACTAAAATCATGCGGAATTATCAGAGACAGCAATTCACCTTTTGCTAGCCCCATGATCCTGGACCGAAAGAAAAATGGTGGAAATAGACTATGTGTCGATTTTAGAGCTATAAATAAAGCCACTAGAGATCGGTACACTCTACCGCGTATTGAAGATCAATCGGATAGATTAAAGGGTAACAAATATTTCACCTCTTTGGTGTTTCCATCAGATCCCTATCGCTGCTGATTCAATAGATAAAAATGCATTTGTAACTCCCGATGGCCATTTCGAATATCTGCGAATGCCATTTGGGCTCACTAACGCTCCAGCCGTATTCCAGAGGGCAATAAATACGGCATTGGGAGACCTCAAGGACAAGATCGCATTGGTATAGTAACACGACGTCCTCATCCCTTCGATAACCATTGACGATGGACTAAGAAATCTTGACATAGTACTATAGGCATTAACTACCAGCGGGTTTTCGCTTAATATTAAGAAATGTAAGTTCTTACAATCAAGAATCGAATATTTGGGACGGGAGATAACTCCTGAAGGTATCAGGCCGAGTAAGAGCAAGATCGACTCACTTGTCCGAACACCAACCCCAGTTAACGTAAAATAAATAAGGCAATTCATGGGACTTACAAATTATTTTCGGAAGTTTGTTCCAGAATTCGCCGCCAAGACTAATTGTATTACAGCCTTAACAAAATTCAACACGAAATTTGATTGGACAGATGAGTGCGAAGCAGCAAGACAGTTTATACTTCAGCAACTTATCTCGCGACCACTATTAGTAATATTCGACCCCGCACTACCAACAGAATTACACACCGACGCTAGTGCGGTCGGCTCCGGAGCAGTTTTATTGCAACGGATTGATGGCCAGCTACACATAGTAGCATATTACAGCCAGGCTACTAAGCCGTATGAGACAAACTATCACAGCTATGAGTTGGAAACACTTGCTGTGGTAAATTCGGTTAAACATTTTCGTACCTACCTTTTGGGCATTCACATCTTTCTGGTCACCGACTGTAACGCTCTTAAGGCAACAAAACAAAAAAGGGATCTGTTGCCTCGCATTGCTAGATGGTGGATGTACTAACGAGATTTCGACTTTGAAATTACATATAGAAAAGGCCTGACTATGGCTCATGCCGATTACCTCATTCGCAATATACCAATTAAGTAATGTTACCACTTAAATAGCCTTTCCGAAACTTGGTTGCATATAGAACAGAAACAAGACCCTTTCACGATGGAAATAATAAACAAGTTAAGAGGGCGATGTGCACACTAAGGCACAATATGTAATTCGGACGGGACTATTGTACAGAAAGTTCGAAGGTGAGAACAAGTTGTATATATCACAACGCTGCCGACTTTCTCTTATGCGGAAATATCACGAAGACAACTGCCCTGTTGGATGGGAGAAGACTCTTGCCAAGATGAGGGAGCACTTGTGGATGCCATGACGCAAAATGTGAAAAAGTTCGTCGAAACTTGCATCATCTGCCTCGAAGCCAAAAGACCATCCGGGAAAAAATGTCAGAATTACATCCAATCGAAAAGAAACCCATCCCATTTAATATGGTGCATGTAGACTATATGGGACCATTTCACGGGCAAAATGCAGAAGATTATCGACATATTTTCTTTACAAAATTTGCCATCATCATTCCTTGTAAAACTCTACAAGCCGCAGAAACAGTTCAACATTTCCGAAACTTTGTGATGCTATTTAATGTTCCATCCAAAATCGTGAGCGACAGGGGAGCAAATTTTCAGAGAGATTTGTACCTCCTATGGCATTGAACATCATTTAATTGCTCCGGGAACTTGTAGAGCTAACGGACAAGTAGAGCGATATGTTGATACTGTTGGCAATCTTCTGAGAACAAACATGGACATGAGCATGGAATAGACCACGTATATAGGTCGGATACAATTAGCCCTCAACACAACGACAAACAAGTCGACCGGGCTATCGCCACTTAAGGTATTAACAGGAATTACCGGGCGCACTACCGCAATTGGAGCTCGGCTGTGACAACTAAATATCGAGCCAGAATACGAAGACCCGGTAACGATTAGCGCATTAGCTGATGAAAGGATTAAAGAAAACGCTGCACGCATGAAAGTGAGATTCGATAAGGGAAAATGTAAACCTAAACGACTGGCGATCGGCGATAAGGTGGTGTGTCGCAGCAATCAGTTTCGAAAATCCAAGTTAGATGTACATTTCCAAGGACCGCACGAAGTCATCGGGGTTCTGCCAAACGATAGGTATAAACTCAAAAAAGAGAACTCTAGAGTCGTTATAATAGCTGCCAGGGAAGTAATTCGCTTAATAACGAGACATAAAGTCGCTGAGGATGCTTTTGCAGACAAATGTAAGTTTTGATTGTATTATTGTTTTATGTTGGGTATGAAGCGATACAAAATTCATAGACAAGCGTAAGATTGCCTCTGAGCTATGGACTTATATTCTTTTATTTCTTGAGGACTTAGGTCATAGACAAGCTTCAAATTGCCTCTGAGCTTTGGACTTATATTCTTTTATATTTTTGATTGAACTTAGATCATAGACAAGCCTAAGATTGCCTATCAGCTATGGACCTGATTATGGGAAAATTAGCCAAAGGGTGCAATAGACAAGTCGAATGCGGCTTTTGAGCTATGGCGCCCCTTAGTTGGAATGTATTGTATGCAATTACCAGTTGACTGTGGTGTATACGGAACATAGAATTTAATCTGTTGACATGTTGCCGAAGATCAAAAAATAAAACAAAACTTAAACAATATTAAAGTTATGAATGAATTAAAGTTATAAATGAATTAACGAATATAAAAAAAAACATATTGTGAGCGATGAATATTGCAGGATGGCCGTGTTAGAGTAGAGACTGAGTGTATAAAGATACACTGATTGAGTCTAAGGTGACACTGTGCTTAGGTGCCACTGTGTGGTATGTTAAGGAATGAGATATTGGCACGAAGCAAACAGTAAAGTATAATGAATGAAAGAGAATGACGCAATTGATCTGTGTCCCAATGCCAATCGTGCAGAAGGAGCCGTCACGAAACAGTGTGCCACAGAACATTTTGAACTTGTTCATTTTCTAGCATGTATGTGTTTATCTCAATTGATGAAAAAATTCAAAGAAAAAACTCTGTGGTTGGAAAGGGTCATGAATAAGGGTGGTTTCGCATAGACAATCAGAATCGTTTCTTTTCGTTGAGTCCTGGATAGTTCTAGATACATTAGAAAAATAATTATTGAGCACAGTTGCAACTTCAATAGGCTCAGACATAGCCTTATTATTTAAAGAGACAACGATATCGAGGTTAGGTCTGGTTTTGTTCAAAATGTCGTTGACAACCTGCAATTCTTTTTTTGAATTTCCAATATTTTCAGCTTACTTATTCCTATAAAAAGTATCTCTTTGAATGGGTATTTCAGTTTTAAGCTCCTGGTAAACCTTTTCATAAATCTTTTTCAGCCTAGAGTTATAGGGATGTTTTTTTACACGATTATACAATGTTTTTTTAACTAAAATTTTATTAAGCAGAGTACGAATCATCCAATGTTTAAGAGGTTTCAATTTGTTGATCTTTATAATTTCTGAGCTGCATAAACATCCTCCCAAAACTCTAGAATTACGCCTGATTTGAGGACTGAAAAATCCATTTTTGTCAATTTTTGATTCAAAAACCGTTTCATTCTAGAGATCTTGATGCCAAGTTGAATGGTGGTTAGACTGTGGTCACTTATTTTGAGGTCAAATATTGCGGTTCTAAATGTGGAAGAATTTTTTCTGTGCAACCTAATAAATAAATGATCCAAACAAGGGCTTGATTCATGAACCACACGCGTAGGAAGAGTAAATAAATTTTCCAAGCCAAAGGAAGACATAACCGATAAAACCTTATCAGCTTCAGTTGAACCAACGATTAGATCGATGTTAAAATCACCCAAAATAATCAGATTTTACATAAAAGATTATCCAGAAAATAAGAAAATTCTTCGAGAAAGTTACTAACAGTACAGTAATTAAATCTATAAACACCCACAAAACAGTATCGAGCACCAGAAATCTCGCAACTTACATTTATTAAGTCAACGCTTTTCAAATTAAAACGCTCGACGACAAATCACTTCTTCAAAACACTGCGACACCACCAGCAGAATAAGAATTATTGCATGATGCTTTAAATGTAAAATTTTGTATCGAATAATTAGAGACTTCATCATCAAAGATCCATATTTCGGAAAAAAATATGATATCTGGCAAGTGATCTAAAGACGCAAAGTGAGTTAAAACGTATCAAAATTTTTACCCTTACTACGGATTTTGAATCAAAGTTCTTCATATCAATTAATCTTCAAGTTTATTAAAGTCCTCAAAACTAATTATTTTGATAGCTTTTTCTCCTTCTTTTCTTCTTATAAGCACAGATGAATTTCTTATCCAAACAAATTGGCACTTTTTTTCTTGCCTTAACTGCTTTGCCTTTTCAAGAAGAGATCTAGTGTACATACTATAGTTAGAGAATCACTTATAAAAATCTTGCCGCCACTTCCTTTGCTGACTTGGCCAAAGATGCTCGCAGATTAAGCAGAAAGCGTAATTTTATCAGCACGCATCTTGGACATCACCCTCTCCTTAGAAGAAAGAAATGAGAATCGCACGCACACAATATTGCCAGTAGAACTCTTTATTGTTTTTGATTTTTTGTTTTCTTTACGTAGCAAGACTCAATCTCACCCGGAGCGATTTGTACACTAACACCAGCAGTTAAAAGCTTCAACACCCTCTCGTGTGCATAAGCGATGCTGACATTAGGAATACCAACAACATCTACAACACAACTTTATTCACCAGATTAATGTTATTTTCTTCCAGAGCTTTGATTTTTACTAGAGCGTCAGAATTAAGCTGTTGCAATTTCAATATTTCAGCAAACAACATATCAAAGTTATTGGTTTCTTAGAAGATACCGATGATGCAAGAGAGGATGTAGAAAGAGCGGTTTGGTGGTTGCTGATAATAGGGCATTTAGCAGACACCTAAGGGTGTGGTGACGGGTGTAGGGGAGTTAGTAAGAGACCGATCGGACATGATGGATTTTCTTCGCAAACTAACACAGCTGTTACATTTGTACACTTGGTCACTTTTTCCGTAGAACTCAATTTCTCTCTTTTCCAAATTGGCGCACTTTTCATGAAAAAACTCATTGCAATTTGAGCACTGAATTTAAAGATCGATCCTTTCGATTTTTAGGACGCAAAACCCACACTTCATTTGGGATACTGTTTACTTTTTTAGTTCTTTTCTTAAATTTATTTGTAGTTTATTTGTAGTTATATTTTTTTTAAAAACACTTATTCGTTTGAATTTAAAACTTGATTCAGGACTTGATCTCAACGCGTGTGTCCCCATCAACACGAAACAATCAATTCCTCATGCAGTGTTGCGTTCGATCGAAACCGTTGCTCCAGTTGCACAAACCTACGCAAGCGCCTTGCTTTGTGGAACCAAGCCCAGGTCTGTTCTCTTCTTTGAAAGGTAATGATACCCCGTTTCGTCCACTAGCCAACCTCTTGGTCGTAGTGCTGAAAAACTTTTCGCACTTCTCATCTTCGGAAGTTTTAAAAATAAAAACATGTGAGCTAGTTTCGTAACCTGAATGTAAAGACCCAAGGGTAAGATCAACGTAGCTATGGCACACTCCGCTGCTAACCTCCCCCAACGCTGAAAACTCGATTAGCGTCCATTTGGCTTTCAAGCCCAAACATCTCACTGCCTTCTGAACATGGATCTACTAAGCCCCGAAGTACAACGTCTATCCCCGAAGCTGCCCTGACCCTAACCAGTGTTTTTGCCAATAAGACTTCCGTATGAGCTCCTTGTTCGCGAGGAAATTATTTACCTGTTGGGTAGGTTGGTATGTTCCAGCGGTTATAGACATATGTGATTGTGTAGGATTAAACATGTGTTGAGTGTTAGTGAAAGCGCTTGGCGCTGGATATGTTGTGTAGTGTGGGATAGGGTATGCACATTATGTTGTGTTTGCGTGTTGTGTTGTGTATTTGAAAGGGTGGTAACGTGCAAAAGAGAATGATGAGGCTGTTGATCAAAGTAGCATCGAACTCTACTGGGACATTGTTGTTGGGTGACTATATGCCAAACAGTTCTTACAGACTCCAATTTTCTACATCAGTAGCTTACGGGAAGCAATGTCCATTTTCAAAAATCGGTTGCAGGTTCGAAGTGCATGGGCCCCTTTGTTGCAAACCTTACAACTAAATTGAACCTTTGGATTGATTTTTGTATGAAAGGCTTTTGTTTTAAGAACTGGTATCATACCAAGCTTGCTGCAATTTGGCGTTTGTTTTAGACCAACGGCCTCCAAAGTAGTAAACCGACTTTCTAAAAACTTCTGAAACCCCCTGGGAGGTCCTTATCCATTCCTAAATACGGGGAAGTTTTCAAGTAAGAATAAAGAAAATAACAACGTCCCAATGTTCGACTGGAATACCAAGGTTTTTCAACGCGTGTCGACATTTAACGGAGGATCTAGAAGCCTTTTTAGAGATAGAAAAAAATTCACTTCCTGATCAAGGAAAATTTTAAGCTGTAATTTCCATTATCAATGGCTAAATGTTGGAGCAGGCGTCCAGCCACGCTCTCCAAAGATGACTTTAAAAAATGGAGTTTTTCTACTTCAGAAAGTGCTTTATTAGTGTGGATTAACGCAACAAAAAGGTCGTGAAAGAATCTCCAGGCCCCGCAATCGCCAGAAAAAACTGGCAGGTTTATTTTAGGTAAGCGCATTATATTCTTTTCATATGAACTTATCATAGCACTTACCAGCTCTTCAGTTGCAGTTACTTGAATTTTGTTCAGTCTGTTTAACAATGTTATTTTGTAGACCAGGTACGTTTCTTTAATTTTGTCTTAGATATCTTCCAACTCCTCTTCTTCTTTTCTAGATTCCACTGAAGAAATTCCCTGGACGTTGTGTTTGTTGCCCTCTTGTAATGTTCTTGCAGCATGGAAATTATACGAGAGATGTAGTTCCTTGTTCTCTCCTTTTGGGATCTTTTGACAAAATTGCCGAAGTCCTTAGTGATTTGCTTAAGCAAATTTCGCTGAGTTCTCAGGATTCATATTTGGAGCACAAAAATACGTGTAAGTATATAATTTAACTGAGAGAGAGTAACTGTTATTCGAATATAAATTGACTTGACAATGAGTTAATGTAAAAATAATTTATGTAAAAATAGTGTAAATCTAACATGTTTGGTAAAGAAAAGAAAGTAAATTGAACGGTAAACAAAGATTAATAAATTAAACTTCATGTAAACGATGATTCTCAAACATTCTCCCACACCTGGAACGAAGTTTCAGCTTATGAGAAGAAGAGCCAGCTTGTATATTGGCCGGAGTAAACTGCCCCCTGCAGTCCGCAGGGTTACTACTCGTACATTGCCATCATTTCCGGGATGAACTAAGGTGACTGGACCCATGGCCCACTTTCCTGGTGGTAAATTTGAGTCCTTTATTACCACTAAGTCTTTGATGCAGGAATTTCGCTGTCGAGAATACCACCGCGGTAGTTGTTGGAGTGAAGTTAAGTACTCTATACTCCAACGTTTCCAAAATCCTTCAAGTTTGGCTTGAGGGATTGCCAACACCGCGGGCCACCTTGAGGCATCTCAATTGAAGGCTCTGGAACTGCTGAATATGATTCACCTATAATAAAATGAGATGGTGTTAATGCATCTAAGTCGTTATCGGATAATTGGTATAAAGGGCGAGAATTTTACAGAGCTTCGATTTGGGTCAAAAGAGTGTAAAGCTCTTCAAGTGTTAGGATGTCTAATCCTATTACACGTCGGAGATGCTGCTTTACGGACTTGACACCCGCCTTTCACAACCCGCCGAAATGGGGAGCAGACGGGGGAATAAAATGCCAAGTGATAGCATCACGGTCAAGTGACTCTGCAACGATTGAGTTGGAGTTTTCAGACAAGAAAAGCCGATGTAGTTCGGATAACACCTTAGGGATCCACGAAAATTTGTCCCGTTATCAGTGTAAATATGAAAAGGCTTCTTACGACGGGCGATAAATCAGCGAAGTGCAGCGATGAATGTGTTGGTGGTTAAATTGGTGACGAGTTCTAAATGAATAGCTTTCGTGACGAAGCATACAAAGAGCGCGATGTAGCCTTTAGTGTATTGAGCATTGTGTTCAATTTTGGTTTTGATCAAGATAGGCCCTGCGTAGTCACACCCGCAGTGTGCAAAAGATCTACTCTTTTGTATTCGTTGTGCAGGAATGTTTCCCATGATTTGTGTAGCCGTTAATGTTTTTTATCTGTAGCATGTTACACAATATCAGAAAGCTTGCGAAGTGAATTCCAACATTCGACGGTCCAATACTCTTGATGAATCAAGTTGAACTGCGCTGACACTCCTGGATGCAGGAAGCGTTCATGAAAATCCAACGCGATGAGCTTAATAGCTGCATGTTCCTTTAACAATATGATTGGGTGTTTTGCGTTAAACGATATTCGCGCCTCATGAACGCGTCCACCAACTCGGAGAATGTGTTCCTGGCCAAAGAATGGGTTTAGATTAATGAGTTTACTAGATTTACTAAAATGTTTATGCTTGGAATAGTATGTCTTCTTGAAAAAACAGATTTTGTAGCCAAATTTGAAGGTTTCGTTTGGATTCGTAAATCTCGGTGGGCAATAGTTCAATTTTATATATATTGCATGAAATGAAACGGTTCATAAATGCAACTGTACGGACCAATCTATACCAGGAGGAAATACGTGATGAAAGAAACTCAAACGGATGAATTTGCTGTATCCCTAAGTATGCATTCCTATAGGCCTTCCTCTCTTCCTGATGGCAATCGGGGTGTTCCTTAAAATGGTGCACAGTGGCCAGTTGATTTCCTTGTCGCTTAGCCACAGAGGACCGTTCCACCAAACGGAATGCTGAACGAGGTTTGATGGTGTTTCACCGCGGGAAGCACAGTCTGCAGGGTAGCCGGCGGAACGGACATGGAACCACCTTGATCTTGGTATGGTGTTAAGTATTTCAGCCTCAATTGCCTTATCTTCTTTAGCAGGGATTGATTTAGGATCAACCTCCTCTATAGTCATCAATGTCAACGAGGGTATGGCTCGATTGCACCGGGTCTTCAGCGCCTGAGGACAATTGTCCGGCAAATACCCATCCGAAAATTATCTTTCGAGCGATAGGGCGGCCGTCGTTATTGTGAATGGCTTCACCTTGAAAAATTTTCCGAGCCTTATCCCCCTGTCCCTAACAAGATATCGATGGGTTTGGAGTTGTTAAAGAAGGGATCAGCAAGATTGAGTTCCTCTATATAATTCAAATCTTTTATATCAAATGAAGTTGAATTGAATGCCGAGGTAACGTTTGATAAAATGTATGCAATAATGATACACGACCTCTGGATGAACCTGCACAGGTCGAACCTATACCGTTGATTGGTATTCGAGCATTCGTCCGTTTAAGTCCTAGTCTTTGTACACAAGACTCGGTAACAAACGAAATTTGGGAGCCAGAATCTATTAGAATAAGAATTTGCTTGTAGCTCCCGTCTCTACCTTTAACCATGGCGATTGCTGTAGTGTATGATGTCTCGAATTACAAATGGTGCACCTAAATTTTGATCGACAGTTAGAAAAGTTATGACCGCTTCGCAAACGATTGAAAATCGTTCCGCATGGATTCTAAGTCCATCGCGAGGAATTGCGCACATTGGGTGACAAGATGTGCACCTTGGGCACAGATAGCTCGATGATATTTGCATGCTCCTAAGCGAAGAAGGCTTCATCCTATTTGCTTCGCGGACAGGTGGCGTACAGGATTCCATTGCTTTGCACCGACGTTCCAAAAATAATAGGAATTGTTCGATGGTAGGATAATCAACTTCCATATGGTCAGCAGACCAGGCTTGCTGGGTTTAGGGATCTAATTTCCGTAGCAATGTGTGAATCATCCAAGGATTCCTATCATAACAGTTAAATGCATTCAGGCCTCTCAAAACCTCATCGGCACCGTCTGAAATCCTACGAAACAATTTCACGTTTGAGGCACTGATTGAAGGCAGTTGTACGAACGTTTCGAGGAAACTTGTTATTATAAAACGCGGCCTGTCATATCTTTTTTCTAGCCTGTCCCAGGCTTGTTCGTAGGTTACATCGGAAACCGGAATATGGACAAGAAGCTTTACTGCTTCACCTCGAAAGCTAGAACGTAGAAAGTAGAATTTCTACGTTTGTGAAAGATTGACCTTGTTATGAACGGTACTTGTAAATATATCACGAAAGGCTGCCCATTCTCCGTAGCTGCCAGAGAAAGGTTCAATATGTATCTTAGGAATATGTTCGTTGTGTTGTGGCTGTGTAGATGCAAATTCATGAACGAGGGTTCCAAAATCATAGCCTTATGCCTTTCACGAACGGCCGACATTAAGACTGATTTGACGAGTAAGTATTTTGCCTCGAATTGATCAAACTCGGGCACGGGATCAACGTAATTGTTGTCAGTTATGAGAGCGTACAACTCGTCCTGGATGGAACGAAAACGTTCCCATAATTCTTCAACCCTTTCTGCACGCAATTGCAGAGCATCTATTGGGATGCTTTCAGGGAGCCTTTAAGACTACCGCGAATTGCACGTAAAACGGAAAGATTTATCGACATTTTCGAAGTTTCGAGAGAAACACGTATAGATTATTAAGCTTGGTTACGTGCTGATGTTTGGTATACATATGTCTTTGTCAAGGTATAAGATAAAGAAACGCTTAATAGGTTAATTATATGCAATATCATAAGTACCGATATGGATTGCTACGAAATGTTTAAATTATTGCATGGGCTGCTTAAGAATGATAAAACAAAATAAATGATTCTGTTCTTTTAAATGTAAAACCGTGCTTACATATAAGGAATGTAGAACCACGCGGTTTTCACGAAGGCCGTTATATATCGACTATATATTTGCATAGTCAGACTCACTTATATAAAACACGCACATACCTGTGTATAATGTTTTAACATTAAGTCCAAAATGTCTGTTTTTACACGAAAAATGTTTGATCGAGTGACCTATCGTTGCTTTGATGATGAATCTGACGAATTCGCGACGATGATGAGGCTTTTTACTGACAAAAATTGATGATGAGTTGGGATACAGATTCCAATTTTAAGTTTTTGCCACAGTAGTTGAAAGATCTGGCTCGAATTGAAACAAAAATGTCTGTGAACGATAGATTGAAGGACCAGCACCTGGAACGTTGTGAAAAAAAGGGCAGGAAACACTTTGTTGGTCTTGCCTGCTTGACGATCAAATTCCAAGTGAACGAAATTGATTGAATGCTGTACAAATTAATAGTGGAAACAGTTATACTTTTACAAGAGAAGAAGAAAAGAGAGAAACTGTTATTCGCATATGAATTGACTTGACAATGAGTTAATGTAAAAACAATTCATGTAAAAATAGTGTAAATTTAACATGTTTGGTGAAGAAAAGAAAGTAAATTGAACGGCAAACATTGGTAAATAAATTTAGCTTCATATTAACGATGATTCTCAAACAGTCAGTATATACCGCAACGCAACAATCGAAGCTCTACACCTTAAAGTGTAGGCTACAGATGTGACTTAAAATCCTGTATAGATGTTTCACCGACCCACAAAACTCCGCCATCACAAAGTAAAAACCTACAGCAATTAAATCAGCAAAATTACCGTGTTGCAATTAATTCGCACTGGAATACCGAAATTCGGGCTGTTAAAGCTAGCAATCCTAATATGTTCCCATTATGGTTTCGAAGAAAAAATCAAAACGAGCTTCCTTGCCTTAAGCTCCCTCGAACTATAGACAACCAACAGAAACTTCTGACAGCAGGCATGGATCCGGTAGAAGCGATCGAAGGTGACAACTTTTTCTGATCGAAGATCCTCAGGAGAAAGTTGAAGTAATACGTGCGAGGTTTCAGGATGTGTATAAAGTAAATGTTAGCGTTCGCCCGAAGCATATCTTGGAAAATCGTGTCCTTTCGCACAACTTCTACTTGCGATATGACATTGAACACTGGCGATCGGAGAACACTGGTTTTAGCATGTTCAATGACGAAAATTTGGCAAATGATGTCATCGCCAACGAAGGGACACATCAACCATTTATATCAAAGGAAGATCTCCTGGTTATTTTCGGTTCACTGTGAAGTAAAAAATCTGTGGGAATCTACGAAATATCGAACATTGTTCTTAAACACCTTCATATAGAAGCGGAAACATTAACACAATCCTGTTTAACATTTTGCTGAATAAAGCACATAATACAGCTCATTGGAAGACATCGGTGGTATATCCCATTCCTAAACGGAACGAAGATACATCCAGTCAGGCAAATATCCGGTCGATAAGTCTTCTTCCTAACATCAGTAAAGTATTTGAAAAAGTGGTCAATAGAGCCCGACCGAGTGGATTGAGGACAAAAATATTATTTCGGATACCCAATTCGGTTTCAGAGCGGGCATGTTTGCATATATGCCGTGTGTAAACAGTAATCGGATATTCTATGGCACAAAGGTAAGAAACAATGCACGGGTGCCTTGTTTCATTTGGTCCTTGGAGCCGGATAAACTCAAGCAAATTAATAATAATAAGAAACTCAATTAAATTAATTAATTGCGAAATCAAAAGCAAAGTGCATTTCATGGGTTGAACTAAAGGTGCTATATTTAAAGTGTGCAAAATTGACCTAAAAATTAATTGTGCAAATCGGGTGTCCCGCATCGTGAAATATAATTCGCAGTTCAACAAAGCGGATAGAGATACGGAGCGGATAAATACACCATTTCCTCAGTTCAAGGCCTTAATTTCACGGTCAAGAATGATCTCTCAGCGTGAATAGGCGTCTCTTGCATATCGTCCGGTAGTTTAGTTTGTCTACTTAATATTCCTTAACCAAAAAGTTTCAAAGTGCGCGAATATACTAAACAAATAAACTTTCATCATAATAAGCGATTTCTGTTCTACACTGTTATTCAAAACCAATTTAAGTGCTGCACATTAACTTTTCAATTTGAACAAAACTCGAGTTTTTTCTTTTTTTCTTTCGCAATCTCACATACACAAGTATAAGTTAATTTTCACTCGATGGCGGGAACTCGATCTAAATCCACTCTTCCCAAGACCTCTTACCCTACACCAACGAAGCTGAATTCCCCCTCCACAAAACCATTCAATGACGAAGCTGCTCTGACTCTCCAACAACTCAAAGCCCACATACAAAACCAGACGGCACAGTTGCTTGCCAGCTTCACGGAGGAAATTGACAAAGTACGCAGCGAAATATCACTTAAACTGGAGCTTTTTCAAAAGAGCATGATCGAGCGCCTCAAAGAAATGGATAAGAGATTAACAGATCTTGAAACTCGCATAGTATGTGTTGAAAGCAACTCAGCGGAAACTCTCTCAGTAAAGTGCAACGTTCTCACTCTGCAGCAACAGCTGGATGCATTGGAAAGGAAAGAAGCTGCTACTGACGCTGTGCTCTCTGGTATACCAATACAAGAAGGTGAAAATCTCAAACAAATCTTCAACCACCTTTGCCATGTCATTGAGTGCAAGCCTCCGTCGCTTAACAACATATTTCGTAGCAAACAACGCCCGCGAGCAAATACTCTTCCGCCCATCATCATTAAGTTTATGAGCTCTCAAGAAAGGAACATTGTTCTCAAATCAGCTGCGCTCTATCGTAAGCGACTACAAAATGAGCTGACCCTTCGTGACGTAGGCTTTGATTCAGACAACAGCTGTTATCTTAATGAAAGCTTGTCAGCAAAAAACCGTTCCCTCCTACAGTCAGCTGTCCGCCTGAAGAGAAACAAGCAACTTTTCTCTGTTTATGCTAAATATGGATTAGTTTATGTTAAAAAGTCCGCTAATGCCAGAAGCTATCTTGTGGAAAATGATGAATGCTTGCAGACTATCGCCGCGATGAATCCATCAGATGTCACATCCGTCTAAATAATCGTATATTATTATAATGTTTCTTATAATATTCGTTTCTCTACTGTTCTTATTTTGTTTCAACACTTTAATTTTAATTTTCTTGCTGCTCATTACTAACGAATGCTATGTAAAGATGTGTTTGTTGATTTGCGGAGCTCGTCTTTACCTCTTATTTGAAAATGGGTAGTAATTCTTTGAATGGAAAGACAGGTGTGTACGGTGATGGGTCAACGCATGCTATGCTTAATGTATTGTCGAGGTATCGGGAGGGATTAAAGGTATGCCATTTTAACGCTCGTAGCTTCAATTCACAAAAACGTGACTATGCCAAATATATTTTTAATAATCCATGTGTTGATGTCATCTGCGTGAGTGAAACTTGGTTTGAACAAAATATCGATGACAGTGTTTATGATATACCCAATTATAAGCTGCTCCGCAATGACAGAGTCACAAATACAACTGGTGGGGGAATTGCAATTTACTACAAGTCTTCCTTAAATTGTAGAGTTCTCACTGAATCAATATATTCAGATGTTGAGTATTAATAGCTGAAGTTTATGATGGCGCTCTCAAGTGTATAGTTTCTTGCGTGTACAATCCTGATAGGAGTTTTTCTCCGGAACCATTCTTCACGGCGCTTGCAGTTTTTTCCTCTATGTTTGAGAAAATTATTGTATGTGGTGATTTCAATGCTGACCTACTTAAAAATGATTCTCGTGCGCGTCAAGTTCAGGATTACTCTTCCTCCTTAGGCCTCACTATTGTTAATTCTGAGCCAACTCGTTTTGCTCCTAATTCACAACCTAGCTTACTTCATATTGTTATTGTTTCTGATCCATCTTCAGTCTTATTGTTTGACAAGCTCTCATTAGATAGTATTTCTGATCACGACTCGCTCTTCTGTATCCTTGATGTTGTTTTTTCGCACAATAGTGTTCCTCTCTCATTTAAGTACAAACATTTTGCCTCTATTGATCTTCCTAAGTTGTGTAGTGCTGCAAGCTCGGCACCATGGGAAGTCTATAGGCAAATACCAGACCCCAATGAAAAGATTTGTTTGTTTCAATCAATACTTAGCAACTTATACAACCAATATGTTCCCGAGAAGGTTGTAATGGTCCGAAATAAAAGCTGTCCTTGGTACACTTCTGAGGTTCGGAGTGCATTAAAATGCAGAAATAGGCTATACAGTAAATGGAAACATTCGCCATCTGTATCGAACTGGGATGCATACAAGTGTGCGCGAAACTATGCAACATCCATAATGAGATCCTCAAAAAGAAACTATTATTCCTCCAAACTAAACACCGCTTTGCCATCTAAGACACTATGGCGTAATTTGCGTCAAATTGGAATTAATGCCAAAAAAGACAATAGCTGTGCTTTAGATCCAGATGAGTTAAATAGTCACTTTATTCTTAAGAGTAAGCAAACAAACAACTTTGACTTTAGATGGGATAGTGCTATAATTCTAAACCATGAAGTAGACTTTGAAATGGTTACAATCAATGAAGTGCTACTAAGTATTGCATCCATTAAGTCAAATGCGGTTGGTGAAGATGGAATACCCATGCGATTCATAAAGCTTATATTTCCTGAAATAATTGTATACCTAACGGAGATAATTAATTCCTGTATAATGACCTCTACTTTCCCTCAATGTTGGAAATCTGCTAGAGTCATGCCAGTTGCGAAAAAGTCGAACGCTTCATCACCTGATGACTATAGGCCAATTAGCATATTGCCATGTTTGTCCAAGTTTTTCGAAAAATTATTAAAAAACCAAATTCAAAACCACCTGTGCCTTAACTCGTTGTTATACTCACTTCAGTCTGGGTTCCGTGCTAATCACAGCTGTTCTAAAGCTGTGGTTAATATAATGGGCGATATCAGACAGGTCTTTGACAAACGACTTCTAACTCTCCTATGTTTATTAGACTTTTCAAAGGCCTTTGACAGCGTTGAACACAACATTCTTTGCTGGCAGCTACGCAGATACTTTGGTTTCAGTGAAAGAGCTGTCAAACTTATAAAAAGCTATCTCTCTGAACGTATGCAAAGAGTTGTTATAGGTGAAAAACGATCCTCACTTCAAGCTGTCATACAAGGTGTACCTCAAGGATCGATACTGGGTCCTATATTATTTTGTATATTTATAAATGATCTTCCATCAGTGTGAAAGTATGTGTCCGTCCATTTATATGCTGATGATGTCCAGCTATATCTGTCTGGCCCAACAAGTAATCTCGTTGACCTGGCATTAAAAATTAATGAGGACCTGAGTGAAATAAATAACTGGTCAATTGCCAATGGTCTAACCCTGAACCCTGCAAAATGTCAAGCTATACCAATTCTTCACGCAGGATCCGACACTAGTATGGTCCCGAGTATATGGATAGCTAACAGTAAACTGAGGATAGTTGATTCGGTCACTAATCTTGGGTTTATAATCACGCGAAGCCTTTCATGTGACAAGCATATAAACAGTGTTGTAGGTCGCATATATGGCTGTCTCCGTAAACTTTGGATAACAGCTGATTTCACCCCTACCGAAACGCGACGTAAGTTGATACGAACTCTCGTGGTTCCTATTATATCGTACGCCGAGGTAGTATATAGTAAACTTGATGCTGTATCTCAAAATAAACTGCAAGTAGCTTTTAATGATTCAGTCCGCTACATCTATGGACTTCGAAGAGACGCACATGTAACAGATTTTTCCAGAAACGTGCTAAGCTGTACGCTTCAACAATATATGAACGCAAGAAACTGTATTTTCCTACATAACATATTACGAACAAAATCTACAAATTACTTGTAAAGTAGACTGCAATTCACTCGCTCTTCGCGAACTTCGTCTCTTTTTCGTCAATGCAATTAGAATGTGGAACTCACTTCCCGTACACACTAAATGTTTATCGAACCCCGCAAGCTTCAAAACTACTATCTTCAACCATTTCTCTTTGCAGCAAAATTGAAATTAAAATTAAAGTAAAGTTGAAATTTAAATAAAAGTAAAATTAAAATTAAGAGAACATATAAGTTTTTTATTATATTTGTAGTTGTAAGCTAAAATTGAATTATATTTAAACTGAATTCAAATAGACTGAAGTTAAATTTTACATTATTATCTAACAGAGATGTGAAAGATTTAAATCTTTTGACTTTAAAAGTCAATTGACTTCATATCTCTGACTCTTCAATTCATAAATTAACTCTACGAACTAGATTTCAATATTGAAATCATCATTCTCTTTGAAGTCTTGATTGGATCAATCTATACGACCTGTCTTTTGATTTGAAAACAATTGAATGCAATTCTATCGACTGACAGTGCATTTACCAAAGTCACTTTGAAGTCTTCCGCATTCAGTTGAAATCTTTGGGACTTCAACTCATTTTCATTGCAGTCTTTGGGACTTCAAAAAATTTGCATTGCAGTCTTTGGGACTTCAAAAAAATTACATTGCAGTCTTTGGGACTTCAACAAATTTTCATTGCAGGCTTTGGGATTTCAAAGTTTTTTGTTGCAGTCTTTGGGATTTCAGCATGTGAACAGGTTTGAAACAGAAAGAATCACGAAACACACTTTTATATGGAGAATAATGGGCTTTTAGGTTAAGAGGAAGAGGAGTACGCTGTGTTCACGTCGGGAGGAGGGGATAGGGATGGGGACGGATTCGTACTATTACAAAAAGAGCGATTAATAAAATTAAAGTAAATAAATTTTTAAAAAATTATTTTTATTATTAAATTTATTTCAATTAAGAATTTACATATTTTAAATTACATATTTAACTATTTTCCAAACTATTAACATTCAGAAGGAACAATTGGTACAAAGGTACATACATTTTGTTACAATATTAAAACCTTGATCACCACAAATTGAAGTAAATATAAAACTTTCGCGCCAACTGATAACTTAATCAACAGATAACGACATACATAAATAGCAAGAGCACTGCACCTGTTATTTGCTTGTGCCGTTAGGCTTCCAAAGAAGAAAACAGTTTTTTATAATGTCTTCGCATATGCTTCCATGAATTTCACGTACATCTTGTGTGCAAATATTGTTTGCGTATTCAGAGATGTTCAATCAACGTACATATGATGCGGGGGCTCGCTCTCACATGCATTTCGATCACCAGCTTCATCTCCTAGAAAATATAAACCTGGAGTGTTTGCTTAATATTAGGAGGTGAGTCACAGTCGGGAAATAATTAATAACTAGTGAAGTCCAGCCAGTCTTGTGTGAACGGAAATAGCTGTTAACAAAAATTATAAAGTTGTTGGAATTTAAAATTTAATTGTTTTTTTTATAAGTGAAGGACACAAAAGCTTTATAGTATATTAATATGGAAATGGAAAGTGAATTTTCATCCGATGATTATGAAACTGATCCTACATTTTGGCTTGGAACCGAAGTTTCAAATCGGAAAAGGCCCTTCTCATATGATAAGCCTTCTGTAAGCTACAAACGGTGTTAAACTGAAACAGCATTTTCGACCATCGAAATAAATGAAAATGAAGCAGAAGCGCAATTATCACAGGCAATAAAACATTTTGTGTTTATCTGTCTGAATCAAAGTGTTTTTTTGAGGATTTTGAGGCCATTTCGACGACTATATAAAACTTAAGGCCACAAATGTCAATACCACGAGATCGAGGCAAGAGCAATTTCAGTTGTTAATTGTTAGCTTTATTGCAAATAATATGCTGCCAATTTCGATTGTGGAAGACGAATCATTAAGAAAGCTTTTGAGATTTGCTAAAAGCAATCTTAAAGTCATGAGTCGCCCAACAACCGTAAAGCTTATAGATGACGCATTCGTTTCCATGATCGAAAAATTGAAGTCTTCAATATCAAGACAGAAATATGTTTGCACAACCGCTGATGTGTGGTCAATGAAACACCGGAGTTTTTTTGGCTACACATGTCATTGAATAGACGAAGAATTCAACAGGCAATCAGTTGCTCTGGCTTGTAAGCGATTTTCTGGATCGCATTCATATGACCGGATTAACGACCTTTTTCTTGAAATTCATGCTCGGTTTGGACTGAATTGCAATAACATGTCGACTTAGTCACTGGCAACGGTTCCAACTTCATAAAAGCATTCAAGGAATTTGGGATAGAAACATATTTTGCCAATAATAATGAAAGCACTGACAGTTCAGAAGAAACTGAAATGGAAACAACTGAGTTAACGAATGCTGTATTTGGGAATTTGTTACCGAAACATATTAAATGTGCAACACATACGCTTAACTTAGTTGCTTCTACTAATTTTACGCGCAACTTGCGCGAACACAGCTTACACTACAAACAGCACCAAAAAGTAAGTAGACATCATAAATTTTGGAACATAATGATAATATTTTTTTCGCAAAGGTATTTCAAAAATGCTCAAATCTTTGATCGAAGGTTAACAGACCAAAAACATGAGAGCAACTTCTTGCTGTCCTGGGCTGTCAGTTAAAATATCCGGTCCCGTAAAGATGGAATTCTTTATATGATTCGGTCAGAGACATCATTAAACATACAGAAAAAATCAATGAACTCTGCAAAAGGCTCTGCAAAAGCTAGAACTTCAGGATTACGTACATCTCCTTCGACCAATCGCGGAAGCCCTAGATTTCCTTCAAGTAGAAAAGGGAATGCTGTATGGTTACTTGCTGCCCACCTTAGCAACAATCAGAGTGTGGTATGAGAAGATATTTAGCAACAATCCATTAAAGGTTTTATCAATGGATTTTGTTAATAAAATCTAAGAATCGCTGGTTAGACGATTTCACGCATACTTTTATTTAACGAGTGACGTCGAAGATGCGATTGTTGCTTCGGTACTTTGTCCATTGGCAAAACTTAATTGGGTGTCAGCACTTGATTCAGAGTTTAATGACATCAAAAGAGCGGAATTAAGTTCAAAAGTCAGAAAAAGAATTGCTTCCGAAAATGATCAAAACTCTGAAAATGAAAAAAAAACACGCAGTGAACGCAAAATTGCAGATTTTAATTTCGGCAATGCAGGTAACAAAGTGAACGCAACCATTTACAAAGACTTTAATTACTTCACATTCCAGATCAGCTATTAGAATCATCTAATAACTGCTGTTCATCTGTAGATAACGAATATCATGCATATCTTGCCAATCCATCGACATCCATAGAACTCCTCTGCCAATATCCAGCCTTGAAAAAAACATTTTTAAGGTTTAACACTCCACTACCTTCCTCAGCAGCTGTGGAAGGGCTGTTTTCAGTTGCTGGTCTGCTGACTACGCCTCGGCGAGGAGCCCGTTCAGACTCCAATTTTAAAAAATTGTTGCTTCTGAAAGTTAATACTTTGGAAAATTGTTAAATATGTAATTTAAAATATGTTAATTCTTAATTGAAATAAATTTAATTTATTTGCTTTCATTTTATTAATTGCTCTTAGTACGACTCCGTCCCGATCCCCATCCCCTCCTCCCGACGTGAACACAGCATACTCCTCTCCCTCTAAACCTAAAAACCCATTATACTCCATATAAAAGTGTGATTCGTGATTCTTTCTGTTTAAAACCTGTTCACATGCTGAAATCCCAAAGACTGCAACAAAAAACTTTGAAGTCCGAAAGACTGCAGTGAAAATTTGTTGAAGTCCCAAGGACTGCAATGAAGATTTTTTTAAGTCCCAAAGACTGCAATGAAAATCTGTTGAAGTCCCAAAGACTTCAACTGAACGCGGGAGACTTCAAGAGAATGGTAAGGACTTCAAAGTGACCGGTGAATGCACTGTCAGTCGATAGAATTGCATTCAATTGTTTTCAAATCAAAAGACTGGTTGTAAAGATTGATCCAATCAAGACTTCAAAAAGAATGAGAGATTTCAATGCTGGAGTCTAAGTTATCATATGAAGTAAATTGAATGAATCACAAATCATGAAATACTTTCCGAGAATTCAGGGATTGCATTACAAAAGTTTGCAGTCTTGTCCAACTCTGTTATTTAAGTAAGTTTTTACTTGTTAAATTAGCCTCGTACTATAAAAGATAAGATCTTAATGTACAAAATCGCTTTTTAAAATAAAATAAATGAAATGAAATAAAATAAAAAAAACCGTAAGTCCTTCTAATTTCAATAAATTTTCCTTGTTACTTTGCGAACTTTTTTTTGGAAACATATAAAATTAATTAAGCAACAATAAAAAAAAAATGCAAAACCAATCATGTCGTATGAGCAGATGCAACGAGATCTCCGGTCTCATATAGAGAAAAACTTCTCTAATTTCAAAAAGACAGATGAATCAAGGCGCAAGGAAAGCTATTTGGCCAATAGGCATTCCATGCTAGAGCAGGATGTTGCATCAGCGAGGCGGTATCAGGAAGAAATTATGTCTTCGGCAGGGGGTGAGATGGAGAAGGCGCTAAAAACAGAATTAGTTGATCTTTATGACAGGATTATGGACACTTACCTTGACTACAGGTGTGAGTTATTGGACGCATTGCAAAAGTATACACCAGCAAAGCAAGAAACCAGGTCTAAGACACCGAAGTCACGAGAAATTTCTAGTGGAAGAGAGTAACGTTTGCCAACCATAAATATTCTATCATATACAGGTTCCTTTACACATTGGCGAGCATTTCATGACATGTTTGTCTCACTCGTCCACTCCAATGACTCGCTTAGTAACATCCACAAATTACACCATCTGAAGTCAACGGCTTATTCAGCATTTCGGTCTGGAAGAAGAAAATTACGAAAAGGCTTGGCAATTGTTTAAGGGGATGTATGATCATAAACGTATCTTAGTGAATGCACAGTTGAAGCTACTGTTCAGCCAATCGAAACTGACTCAGGAGTCAGTTAGTGGTATCAAATCCATCATGGACACCTCACAAGAGTGCATCCACAGTTTGGATGGTTTAGCGGTACCGGTGTCATATTGGGAACTTATTTTAATTTATATATTATACCAAAAAATGCCTACCTCCACACAACAATTATGGGAAGAGCATTTTGGGGCGTCTTGGGAGTTGCCGAAATTCAAGGAATTTGCTGAATGCAACCGTTTCGTTAGGATGAACACGACAGAGCGTAACAACATGGTGAGTAAACTCGGACTATATAGCAATTGTTTGGCATACAGCCACTTAACGGATAATTGTCCCAGTCAATTACGTTGCTAATACTGTCAGCAAAAGCACCACTCACTGTTGAATCTCACATCAGAACCCAGCACCACGCTCACACCCCCACTCCCAGTTATAAACCCTAACGCTCCTTCCTTTCAACCTGCTCGTCAAGTGCATCCAACCGTACGAGAAGCAAGAAACCACCTCGCACAACACGACACAAATCACCATGTATTATTAGCGACCGCACTAATCAAGGTTAGCTCTTCAAATGGAAGGTCATATCAGAAGAGGGCATTAATAGATCCTGGTTCAGAGGCGACGTTTGTCACGGAATCGGCAGCACACCGGCTAAACCTAAAGATGCATAACACCAACGTGCAAGTATCAGGGCTAGGTAGGGTCAGCACTGGAGCTTGTCATAAGTCCGTGAATATCATGTTTGGGTCATTACACACAGCTTTCGAGACTGGCACACGAGCTTATGTGTTCAGAACCCTGACTGGACTTATCCCAGCCAAAAGAGTGGCACACAGAAATTGGAGTCATCTACACGGGCTGAATTTAGCAGATCCATCTTTCGACAAGCCAGCTTCAGTAGATATTCAAATGGGAAGTGACGTGTTCTCCGAGATTGTTCTCCCAGAGATAGTCAGAGGCGAAGAGACGATGTCCCCTATAGCCCAAAACATTCAGCTTCGTTGGATCTTACTAGGCAAAGTACCCGCAGAGTCGCAAACCAACATCCAAAGCTTTTGTGAAGTATGTGATATTGACACCCAATTAAAACAGTTTTGGGAAATCGAAGAAACGCCACATAGTGCGCATGAAGATGTAGAAGACAAAGCCTGTGAGCAGTTCTATGCAAGCTTAACAAAACGAATGCCCGACGGGCATGAAGTATGCCTTCCGTTCAAAGGTGGATGCAAACCTGCGCTCGGACCCTCGAAGCAAGGAGCCTTGCGTAGGTTTCATCAATTGGAAAGGAAATTTAAAATTAACCTACATTATACAAAGAGTATTTTTTTGTTTCGTGCAATTTTTATTAACTCTATTACATGTGAATTACTTAATTGCTAGCGAAAATAGCTTAAAACTAGCTTAAATAACATGGTGTTTATATCTATCTTACTGGCCAATTGCAGGCGCTCTAAGCTAAACTTACTTATTAGACTATTTCTTTCGACTTAAACTTACACACTCTTTGGTTCCTTAACAATGCTAACTATGGACTAAGAAAATTAAGTTTTAAAAACTTAGTAAAAATTTGTTTTGTTTTTATATAAAACTATTATTATTAATTAAAAATAACCTATAGTAACTTAAATTTACCTTAAATACTTAAATAACTTATTTCTAGCATAAAGTATACATGCAAGACCGGTAGAAACACACACACATGTATTGTCATGCTGGGTACATGCAATACATGCGCACATATATCAACATATACAAAATATATGTGTATGTGGATGTCCCCTTCTTGCACATACACTATACTAAACTTAACTAAAGGACCTAAACCTAAATGAGTCAGCCACTACTCTTACGACAACAAAAAAAACAAACTTATGTAACATAGAGACGGCGGCCAACTTTGCCCTTGTGGGCTACTCGTCGATTGGAGGATGCGACGAAAGAGTTCCTAACCTGCGCTCTGTCATCCACCAGAATTGTCGGTGCTGGCGTTCTACTTCTATCCTATCGCGGTCTGAAACCGCCCTACTGAACCGAAGACTCTCCGCGGAACTGTTGGCGACGTCTCGTTCGTAGCTGAGTCGCTTATCCACAGCTCTTCGGGCAATGTGGAATATAAGCGGAACCGCTAAACTATTCTGGATCAGACCTATCAGGTCAAGGTAGAGGAAGGCCTCTGGGGGGACAAAGCCGTTAAGGCGCACACTTTCGTGATGCAGGTCACTTGGGTGTAAAGCCCCGGAGATCAGATTGTTGACCGAGTTCATTGCTCTTGCAACGTGATTTCGTGTCAGCTTTATAATAAAATTATCCACTCTTATAATGTCTGCCCTGTTGTATAGGACCTCTTTGGGATAGAATTTTCTGTACTCAGACTCTGGAGTTCTGTTTAAGCGTAAGCAAGTCCTTAGACATTGCCTTTCAAACAACCAAATCTTTTCCATGAAGCTTGCTCCCACGTTGAACCACACGGAGCATCCATAGACGAGCATAGGCCGGATGAGGGCCATGTAGCAGATTATTCTTACCCTAGCATCGAGTTGCTGGTTATAGAACAGTTTCTTTGTTAGGGCAAATGCAACTTTGGCTCTGGCAAGAGCCGCATCTATATTTTTGTTGAACTACAGATACTGGTCCAGCCAAATTCCAAGATATCGGACTACACTTCGAATCGCCAATGGCTGCCCGAGCGGTCCCATAATTGAGAGCTTTCGTCAAGTCTTGATGGTATCCCAAGAGGCCCCAGACAACGGCGATCTAAGCAATATAGTTTCGCATTTCCGAAAGTTAATCTTTAATTTCCAGTCGTCGCAAAATCGCTGGATCTCATCGAAGTCACGCTGCAAGAGATTTCTAATGCCTTCGATCTTCGGACCTGATCTGTACGCAATTAAGTCGTCTGCGTACGCTATGGCATGGGGAAAGGATCTTACAAGATCACTGGTGAATATATTGAAGAGGATCGGCGAAATGTCAGGGCCCTGTTGCAGACCATTTATTAATTTAAATAACCCATTAGAAGTTACATTGCCATTTTTCACAATGAACTGTCTATTGACTAGCATATTAACAAGCATGTACAACAGTGATTTGCTAATGCCAAGACTACTCAACTTGTAAAAGAGTCCTTCTAACCATACGGTATCGAAAGCCTTTTCCAGGTCGACCAGGCATGCACCAGTGCATTGTTTCTTACTTTTGTTCCATTGGATATCAGATACTAGTTTAGACGCGGCATGTATGCAATCATGGCCCGCCTTGAAACCAAATTGGTTATCCGGAATTATATTTTTGTCCTCAACAAAATTAAGCAGGGCTCTATGTACCACTTTCTCAAAAACCTTACAGATGTTCGGGAGAAGACTTATGGACCGGAGATTTTCCGGATTGGAGATATCCTTGCCCCGTTTAGGGATGGGTTGCACAACAGCCGTCTTCCAATGTGTTGGATAATATGCATTATTCAGCGCATTATTAAAGAGTAAATATTTATCGCTTCTGATGGAAGATGTTGAGGCACAATGTTCGATATTCCGTCGATTCCCATTGATTTTTTCTTCTTCAGTGATTCGAAGATGCCTTGGAGATCAGCCTTTGATATAAACATGGGATTTGTCGTTTCACTGGTGTTGACATTATTTGCTAAGTTATCGTCATTGAACTCGGTAAAAGCGGTGTTCTCTGATCGCCATTGTGCCATCTCATATCGAAGATTGAAATTGTGCTCAAGTACGCGATTTTCCAGGTCATGATTCGGGCAAATGGTTTCATTTACCTGATACACTTCCTGAAAAATAGCACCTATAGCCTCAACTTTCTCCTGAGGATCTTCGATCACAAAGAATTCATTGTCACAAATTGCGTTTACCGGATCTATGCCCGCTGTCAAAAGTATTTGTTCGTTTTCCGTCGTTCGATGGATCTTAAGACACGGAAGATCGTTTTGATTTTTCCTCCGAAATATTTTATTTATTTGCGGAAACATACTCGGGTTGCTGGCTTTTACAGCTCGAATTTTATTGTTCCAATGCAAGTTTACAGATACTCTGTAATTTTCTTTGATTAGCTGTTGGAGGTTTTTAATCAAAGACTTCAGTGACCTAATTTCGGCGTTTTGTGTGTCAGTAAATCGTCTGCACAGGAGTTTAAGTCTTGACAACAGTCTACTTTTCTGTTGGCGCAGTGCGTCGATTGTTGCGTTTCGGTACAAGTTGGAGTTGTCAGCTTCTTGATACAGAGGTATCGTACTGTCCATTGTTTGTTTGATTGTCACGTCCATGTGTTTCAGGTACTTGTCAATCTCCTCGTTTGACAGATTCCTGTTGGTCGGTGGATAGATCTCATTTAGAGAGAGTTTTCTTGTCAGAGTTCTCGCGAACCGTGGCCAACGCACCCTACTATAGTTGTAGGTATACATCTGGACGAACTCTTCCAACTCCGCAACTTCGTCTGGAATTCGTATTTCGGCACTTAGTCCGTAATGGTCACTGGCGTACCCAATTGTGCGCAAACAGTTTATTGTTTGTCGGTCCACGTCAGTCAGTTTTAACCGTGCGTCGCACAGCATGAGATCCAGAAAGGAACCGCTTCTAGGAAACGACGGACTATCAGTAGCTTTTAATTCGAATTTATATTCGACTTGATGTAGAGCCCACCAAATAAGTAATTGGGTCACTCTGGAGTTTGGTGAAGTATTTCCCCAATTTCGGTGTATCGCGATTAGGTCTCCGGCCATAAGGAAATAATTCTCTTCTAACTCAAGCCTTAGGCAATGAAAAAGTGATTCGAGTTCTGGGATGAATAAACTAGGTTGAGAAGTATCAGGTGCGTAGAGCGCGACAATGTACATCTTCTTTCCACTGTGGAGAGGGATGCACACGATACACGCTTCCAGCAGCTGGAATCTCCGCACTTCACCGCTGTACATAGCCCTATACTTGACTTTTTTATTTATAAATATCGCAACACCTCCCCCTAGTTGGGAATTGGGACAGTCTCTTCTAACAATATTGTAATTATTGTGCCTTATCTTGTGCTTCTGATTTAGTTTGATTTCGCTAACCAAAAGCACATCCGGGCTTAGGTCTTCTAGCAATTTAAAGAGTTCGTCTCTACGTTCGGTCCTCACCCGTGAATTAACATTCAGCGCAATGATCTTTAAAGGACTTCCAACCAGCATACTCATTACAACTGGAGGCGCGAAAGGTTCGGCAGCATCGTGTAGATCCTATCCACCCGAGTCGCTTGCTCTTGTATTTGATTTTGGAGCTGACTAATCTGCCCTTGAATGGAGAGCAAAAGTCAGCCTCAGGTGCTTTAGGCACTTGGGCCTGTGTTGCAGCCTTAGGTTTTTGATGTACCGTGTTTTCCCGGCCTGCCACCATTTGGGCGTAGGTCACTTGGGCAGTAACGGCTTTGGACGGAATACGACCGGGCGGTCGTTTCATATCTACTTTCTGCTGGCGAACCTGCTTTAATTTCTTAATTTCCTGGAACTTGGGACATCCCCTATAATAGCGGTATGTCCAGAGTTCCCACAAAGCGTACAATTGAGCAGGCTTAAATCTGAAACCCTATCCTTACCCAAACTGCATTCCTCTGATTTGTGGTTCTTTCCACACTTCGCACATCGAAACTGCATTTCACAGTTCAGTGCGGCGTGGCCGAACCTTTGGCAGCGTCCACATTGTAAAATGTCTCCACTCCTCTTTACTTTTTCCCAGTGAACAACCTGGTAATCTAAGACTTTAATGTTCCTTAGACTATCAAATTTTCTTTTGGGTGATAGCTGGACCAGGAAGATCGGTAATTTTCGCTTCTCCCGTTTGGCCCTTCCTGTGACAAAAAGCTTTACCCCCACGAAATTGAGATCGTCGGTTTATAATCGCTTCAGCTCTTTCAGGAGTTCCTCCAGATCAGTCGAGGGTTCTAGGCCCTTTAAGAGGACACTTTGCAAAGTACCCCTTCGGGGTAAAGGAAAAGAACTCTGTCGTCGATTCCTTCAAAAGCTGTTTAATAATTTTATATTGCTCCAGAGTGGAGCAATGAATAGCATGCCTAAATTCGCTTAATCTTTTGACAAAAAAATTTCAGTAGTGGCTGACTTACATAGATCAATGGTATCCTTTAGCTCCATCTTGTATGTATTTATAGGGGGTATCTTCACCTTCACTTTCGTCTGCGAGTGTTGTTGTTGTTGTTGTTGAAGATGCTTTTGCTGCGACACTTCCTGCTGCTGCTGTCTCAGTTGCGTTTGCGTTTGTTGTTGTTGCTGTTTTGGACGCAGCCCTTGAACTTTCTGAACTTTCAGTGGTTGTTGTACATGACTCTGCTGCTGTTGTTTTTGTTTCAGCTGCTGATGTTGTTGCTGCAGTTTTCCATGTTGTTGCTCAATATCTTGCTGAGCGCCTTTTAGTTCTTGGAAGCGTTCCTTCTCTCTTCTTGCCATTTGTTAACCTTAATGGCCAGCATTCTTTTTTCCAGGTCTTTCATATCACTGTGAAGACACTGGATTTGTTCGTCCTCATCATCTGTTTCAGACGACATCAGGGTGCCGAATCTGTTGCAGCCCACCGAATGGTTTGTTTCCTCACTGTCGGAGACGTTTGGGGAATTTCCGCTGGCTTCAACGCGTGGTTTGGCTGAGAGGGAGAGCCGCTTATTTTGGCTAGCAGATAGCTTTTGCTTCTTCCTCCGCTTCGTTGTGACTGCGGTGAACACTGCGCTTCTGATGTGGGTTGCCGCTTCGCCGCCTGTCTTTTCGTTATCCGCAACTGGGAGCGCGGACCGCTCACTAGTTTCCATCACCTGATGTTTAATTTTTGTTTCAGTTTCTTTTAGTACCAACTAAGAAGAAAACCAAAAAAAAAATTGCTTGTCCCCGTCAGGGATCGAACTCACTACCTCTTGAGTCAGAACCTGTTGTATATGCTACTAGGCCAACTCGCCAATTACAATTTTATTGGCTTTATCACAACTTAAGCCGGCTCAATATGATAACACTGTTAAGTCGAAACACGTGATTATTCCGCGGAGATCTATGAACGACTGATACAAAGAGTATTCAAGATGTATAAATTAGTACCTGGCGTTAAACCACATGACTGAAATCGATGAACGCAATGATGATGTCCTTAAGTCAGCATATCACTATTTTGTCCCTCACCACGCAGTCATTAAAGAATTCAGCTCCACAACGAAACTGCGAGTTGTGTTTGACGCAGCAGCGAGATGTCTTGATGAAACGTCATTGAATCAGCATCTGATGGTTGGACGTAAAATACAAAATGGATGGAGAAGGCGCAAAAAACAGAATTAGTTGAGCTCTATGACAGGATAATGGACACTTACCTTGACTACAGGTGTTAGTTATTAGACGCATTGCAAAAGTATACACTAGCAAAGCAAGAAACCAGGACTGAGACACCGAAGTCACGAGAAGTTTCTAGTGGAAGAGATTAACGTCTGCCACACACATTGGCGAGCATTTCATGACATGTTTGTCCCACTCGTCCATTCCAATGATTCGGTAAGTAGCGTCCACAAATTACACCATCTGAAGTCAAGCCTGAGCGGTGAGGCAGAACGGCTTATTCAGCATTTCGGTCTGGAAGAAGAAAATTACGCTTGGCAATTGTTTAAGGGGAGGTATGATCATAAACGTATCTTAGTAAATGCACAGTTAAAGCTACTGTTCAGCCAATCGAAACTGACTCAGGAGTCAGTTAGTGGTATCAAATCCATCCTGGACACCTCAAAGAGTGCATCCACAGTTTGGATGCTTTGGGGGTACCGGTGTCCCATTCGGATCTTATTTTAATATATATATTGTTTCAAAAATTGACTAAGAGCCTTTAGGGGCGTCTAGGGAGTTGCCGAGATTCAAGGAATTTGCTGAATTTCTTGAAGCCAGGTTCCGCACGTTAGAAGTCATGGAACAACAATAGCCGACGACCAGTAACGCACTTTCCAAAACTTCAAGTCAAAGGGCACCAGTGAGTAATGTCTTTTCATACAAGGCAGACACCTAAGCGGAATGAAGCATTTTGTTGTAAGGTTTGCAGCAAGGGCCAGAATCCAATTCGGACATGCACCCATTTCGTTAGGATGAACACGACAGGACGTAACAACATGGTGAGTAAACTCGGACTATGTAGCAATTGATTGGCATACAGCCACTTAACGGATAATTGTCCCAGTCAATTACGTTGCAATTACGTTGTCACGGAATCGGCAGCACACCGACTAAACCTAAAGTTGAACAACACCAACGTGCAAGTATCAGGGCTAGGTAGGGTTAGCAGTGGAGTGAATATCGTTTATGGGTCATTTCACACAGCTTTCGAGACTGGCACACGAGCTTATGTGTTCAGAACCCTGACTGGCCTAATCCCAGCCAAAAGAGTGGCACACAGAAATTGGAGTCATCTACACGGGCTGAATTTAGCAGATCCATCTTTCGACAAGCCAGCTTCAGTAGATGTTCTACTGGGAAGTGACGTGTTCTCCGAGATTGTTCTCCCAGAGATAGTCAGAGGTGAAGAGACGATGTCCCCTATAGCCCAAAACACTCAGCTTGGTTGAATCTTACTAGGCAAAGTACCCGCAGAGTCACAAACCAACATCCAAAGCTTTTGTGAAGTATGTGATATTGACACCCAATTAAAACAGTTTTGGGAAATCGAAGAAACGCCACATAGTGCGCATGAAGATGTAGAAGACAAGGCCTGTGAGCAGTTCTATGCAAGCTCAACAAAACGAATGCCCGACGGGCGTTATGAAGTATGTCTTCCGTTCAAAGGATGCAAACCTGCGCTTGGACCCTCGAAGCAAGGAGCCTTGCGTAGGTTTCATCAATTGGAAAGGAAATTTAAAAAGAACCCTATATTATACAAAGAGTATTCAAAATGTATAAATGAGTACCCGGAGTTAAACCACATGAATGAAATCGATGAACGCAATGATGATGTCCTTAAGTCAGCATATCAATATTTTGTCCCTCACCACGCAGTCATTAAAGAATCCAGCTCCACAACGAAACTGCGAGTTGTGTTTGACGCAGCAGCGAGATGTCTTGATGAAACGTCATTGAATCAGCATCTGATGGTTGGACGTAAAATACAAAATTATATTATTGATATCATGCGGAAATGGAGATTTCATAAGTATACATTCACCGCGGACATCGAGAAGATGTACCGACAAATCCGGGTAAGTCAAAGGGATGCTTATTATCAACTCATCTGTTGGCGTGACAACGAAAAGGAGTACGTTCGATTCTTTCGCTTGGATACAGTGACTTTTGGTACTGCCAGTGCACCATATTTAGCACTTCGAACACTCAACCAGGTGGTATCTGATGAAGAGAATCGTTTCCGAATTGGTGCGCAAACAATTCGTGCTGATGTGTTTGCTGATGACTTGATCTCCGGAGCCGATTCTGTGGAGGAAGCCATACACAAACTGAATGAAGTCAGACAAGTATTGGAGTCCGGAAGCTTTACGCTGCGTAATTGCAATTCTGATGAAATCATGAGCGGCATTCCACAGGACCAAAGGGAAGTAGGTTTTTCTTGCCATTAGCGTCATCGGAAAACATAAAGGCGTTTGGGATCCGATGGTTTCCGGCTGATGATGTATTTTCGTTTCAAGGCATGCACATTGAAACGTCTTCGAATCCCTAGAAACGTGCACTGCTGTCCCCCATAGCAAGGCTCTTTGACCCACTTGGTTGGATATCACCATGCATAGTGAAGGCAAAAATCCTAATGCAACAACTATAGTGCGATGGACTGACATGGGACCAACCCCTTCCAGCAACGCTCGATGATGAATGGGAGAAGTTTCGGCAGGAGTTGCCAGGAATCGAACGGATTAAGGTTCCACGTTGCGTCCACACTCGTAAGCACTATAAGCAAATAGAGGTACACGGATTTAGTGACGCGTCCGAGAAAGCTTACGGAGCGGCTATATACTTACGCATTTTAGATGAAGGAGGTGAAATTCGGATGCATTTACTCATTTCAAAAACTAGAGTGGCTCCCTTGAAGACGATTATGCTTCCGAGGCTGAAACTATGTGCTGCAGTTATCCTTGCAATGCTTCTGGAGTACGTAGTCAAAGTTTTGAAGTTAGAGAACGCCCAGTTATATGCTTGGTCGGACTCGATGATTTCGCTGGCGTGGATAGCTATACATCCGTCCAAATGAAAAACATTCGTCAGCAACCGGGTCGCAAAAATCCAAAGGCGGACTAGTGCCAGCATTTGAAGATATATTCCCACAAAACACAACCCGGCTGATCTGCTTTAACGTGGACTTCTTCCGTCTGGCTTAATAGGAATTCCTACGGGCAAGGTGGAACTTTACAACACCCGAACAGCCCGCACTTATGGCAACGAATGAGGAAGAACGCAAGATCCAGGTTCACTCGACACTGTTATCAAGATGTTCAACTTTACTGAAGGTCTATAGAGTAGTAGCATACTGCAAACGCTTTATTGACAACTGTCGTAAAACACCTCAAGAACGGACTCTCACCACCCTGTCCCCAGCTGAAATATATGCAGCCAGTAACATCGTGATTAAGGGTATCCAAGCAACCATGTTCCATGATTCATCACCGAAATCGGTGAAATTTCACTTGAAAAGGTTGGTAAGAAACGAGTTACTTACCTTCGAAGAAGGTAACACCTTGCTTGCCCAAAGAGAAGGTTGCTTAAACTCTCAACCATTAACACCCCTCTCCGAAAATCCAGAGGTGAAGGTGAAGAGGTGAAAATCCATTGGTGAAGCAACGCGCGCAATACCACAGCAAGATCTTACGCTGGAAAAAATAAGTTACGGCGATCGTTGGCAGTGGATACAAATGAAATCCCATACATTTTGGAAACAGTGGAGCTCGGAGTATTTAGCACGCTTACAACAGCGTCCAAAATGGCTAAATAAGGAGGAACAACCACAAGTTGGAGATCTTGTATTGGTCAAGGACGAAAGACTTCCAGTTGTCACTCTGAGAACGGCATGGCGAACAGCGGCCCATTCACGATAAGATATTATAAAGAGGGATCAGAAAAATATTATATTGCTATGGGAATTTTAAGAAATAAGATTACGGGCTATGCAAATGCCGCACTATCATCATTTAATTCAGTGATATACTTCAAAGCAATTGTAACAAGATTAGATCAAACATATTAGACAAACGTCCTATTCACGTCCAAGAAAACGAATTAAATATTCTTGGGCAGAATAATTTGTCAATAAGATTATTATGAAGCAGTCGACAAGCAGTTGACATTTATAATTAACAAACTAACAATGACACATAGCGGAAATGTTGATCTTGCTTATGCTCCCAACGACCGTGCAAGGGAAGACGCATTCAGAGTTTTCAATTCTGGACTTCGTCGTCCTATGTTTGATATTCTCCTTTCATCAAAACCAGCAGATCTCCGTACCGCCCTGGCAGTCTCACAAGAGCTCGTGATGAACCATAAACGTTACTGGTTCGCGCGTACATTTGCAGCTGGAAGTTCATCCGAGCCTACAAAGCAGAATATGGGTATAATGCCATAATATATTTACTATACATCATATTTACAACATAATATAGGTTACCAAAGTATTCGTCGCTCAAGTGCCGAATTTAAACACTCATCTCCTATGAGTGTAAATACTCGAACTTCGGTTTTTAGAAAACCATCTCATTTCGATGCCAACAGTAGATTCCATCAATTCAGTAGACCTACAAGTCAATCTCGCCAAACTTATCGAAATCTAAATCAAAACTTCGTTGGTACTGCCAAACGAACGCGCAGTGCGGTAGAGTCAGCACAAACACAACAGCAAAAATTGCAGAGAGTGAATTATTTGCCAGAACTATTCGAAGAAGCCGAGAGCGAAATAGGTATCGAGGATGAGTATAGCAATAAGCGAAGTGTTAACAATCCGAATTTTTGCGAAGTGATTTCTTTAAAGTACGGTTGCTCTTGTCTAATTACTATTACTAAAACTATAAATGGTCAAGAGCTACGAATTTTAGTTGACACCGGCACATCTAAGAATTACATTAAAGATCTGTCCTATTTGAAAGGAGTTTCTACACTGAAACTCCTTTCCAAGTAAAATCGATCAATGGTGATTGTTACGAAATTCTTTATTTTAACTTCAAATTATTTAAACTTCAAAATCGAATTACAATTCAGGAAAGACACGTGTATGCTTGCAAAAAAAAAAGAAAAAGTTAATTCATTTTAGAAAAAGTCCATTTGACAGCTCCGTTCTGACAGCAAAATGGCACCCATCAAGCTGTCCCAGTGGGTGATGCCAAATCTCGAACATCCTGCCCGGTCGAACTACCTGGTTCGAAAAACTCCACCAGCCGACACAATTTCTGCACTGCCCGAGTACAACTTCCCTGTGCTGTCCTCAATGTGACGTTGCGGACCAGACCATCGCTGCCCGGATGAAGTTCCGTAATTCGGCCCAACCGCCAGTGGGTCGGAGGTAAATTTTCATGCCGTACCAAAACAATATCACCAACCCGTACATCTTCTTCGCGCCGTTGCCACTTACTTCGAGTTTGCAAGGTGTGCAAGTACTCATCGCTCCATCTCTGCCAAAACTTCTGGTGAACCTGTTGTAACCATTGCCAGAGCTTGAGTCGATTACGTGGAACCTCAGTTAGATTCGGCTCGGGCACTGCTATGATGGGGGACCCAATAAGAAAATGGCCCGGCGTCAAAGCTAATATGTCGTCTGGGTCATCGTGTACGGGTACGAGTGGACGCGAGTTTAAGCACGCCTCGATACGCACCGCCAAGGTCTGCAACTGGCTATACCAAAGTGTTTGAGATCCAACCAGACGCACAAGATGACGTTTCGCCGCTTTCACCGCAGCCTCCCATAGACCACCCTGATGAGGAGCTCTGGGTGTGATGAAATGCCATTTCGTTCCAGTATTAGCGACCGCTTGTTGATTTGCAACACTGTTCCAACTAGCCAAGTCTTCTTTAAGGATGCGGTTTGCTCCAACAAAAGCTGTGCCATTGTCGCTATATAGATCTCGACAGGGCCCGCGCCGACTGATGAACCGCGTAAAGGCTGATAGGAATGCCGGTGAAGTAAGATCATCCACGACTTCAATATGTACGGCCTTCGTAACCATATAAACAAAGATGGCCAGATATGTCTTGATGGTTAACCTGGACCGCTTTGCTCCGGACCGCAGAAAAAATGGACCACAATAGTCAACTCCCGATGCAATGAAGGGGCGAGCAGCAGTTACCCTTTGTCTTGGTAATGACGCCATTTGTTGTGCAAGTATAGCACCACGATGACGCCGACAGATGGTACAATTGTGCAGAAATGTTCGAACAGCTTGCCTAGCGTGTAAAATCCAGTATTTATGGCGGAGGGTCTGTAGCATTATCTGAGTTCCTCCGTGAAGCGTTGTTTCGTGCGTCTGCAGGATGAGTAGCCAACTTAGAGCCCCTGCCTTTGGCAAAATAATTGGAAAACGGTAGTCATGGGGTACTGGTGCATCTTTAATTCGACCCCCTACCCGGAGGATCTCTTTGTCATCCAAGAATGGGTTTAGTGAACGTAGCCGACTCGAGTTCGATAAGCTGGAAGTATTCCGAAGTTTAAGTATGTCGTTAGCAAACCATTTACCTTGTTCCAAGCGAATTAGAATTTCCAGAGCATCATCCAACTCGTCAGGGTCAATTACCAGAGACCTCAGAAGCTGTCGTCTTGTCGGCATCCAGCGCCGGATTCGTGCGACGGTTCGTAGGAGACGAGGAAGGGAACTGAAGCGTTCCATCAGCGGAATGATTTTCCCATCTCGTCTTCGCGTGGTGAGCTCGGGAACAACTGTAGCCAAAACAGCAATCACGGATCCTCTTTCTTCGTTGCGCACGGTAAAAAGTTCTTCTTCGTTGAGTATATTGCTGTATTCTGAAGTAAGCGGGTCGTTCATCAACCACTCTGGTCCATGCAGCCATAAGCGATGTTCCAAAAACGCATCTGCCCCAATGCCTCGACTCGCGCAATCCGCTGGATTCTGAGCCGACCGAATATAATGCCATCGGTCGGGAGATGTATGTTCTTGTATTTGTCCGACTCGATTTGCAACGTATGGTTTAAGCGTTGCAGGATGTTTTCGCAGCCAACAGAGCACAATGTTCGAATCAGACCACAAGCAATACGGGGTGTTTTGCAATCCCAATGCGAGGCGAACGTTCCGTAGCGTCATAGTTAACAAATGTGCTGCGCATAACTCCAAGCGAGGAATCGTAGCACCCTTAAGTGGAGCTACCTTGGTGCGTGCAGTGAGAAGTGAAACATTCGGTGGTTCGCCTCGACGAGTTGTTCGGGTGTAAAGAACAGCAGCATATGCCCGTAAGCTTGCATCGCAAAACCCATGGATTGTTGTGACCTCCCCATCTATCATACCAAGCCACCTAGGCACTCGAAAATGATTAAGCGCCTGCAGACCATTGCGAAATGTAAGCCACTCTTCACATAATTCCGTAGGTAGGGGAGCATCCCAAGTGATACCCGCCGACCAAAGACTTTGGATGAAGATCTTGCCCCTTATGACGACCGGGGCGAGCAGACCTGTGGGATCGAACAACTGTGCAACTTCACTAAGTACTCGCCTTTTGGTAGGAGATTTAGCAGGTTGGACGAGATTTACGCTGAAGAACAATTCGTCGGTCTCTGGATCCCACCTTAATCCAAGCACTGAAGCTGTCACCCGATCGATGACATGTTCAGTCGCTGATTGCATCTCACCTTGTAGATCTCGGATGGCCTGAAGACTATTGGACCTCCACTTCCGAAGCTTAAAACGTCCAGCCGAGAGAATTTTATCGACGTTGGTAGCCAACAGCACTGCTTCATGAATGGAATTGCAACTAGTCAAAAAATCGTCTACGTAAAAAGACGTCAAAATCGCATCCCGCGCTGCTAAAGCCTGATTGCAGTCAGCCACTTCCTCAAAATTGTCACGAGCGCATTGCTGTAAAGCACGTACTGCATTGAATGGGCTACAGGCCATTCCATACGTTACTGTGGCCAAATCGTAGATACCAATATTCTTTCCAGTTGACTCACGCCACAGAATGCGCTGGTACTGCCGATGCTCAGGTGCGACCAATACCTGACGGAACATTTTTTCAATGTCCGCTATAAGAGCGATGATGTAACGACGAAAGCGAAGAATTATATTTACCAATGAACCTTGGATGGTAGGACCAATCAACTGAATGTCATTAAGCGAGATCCCGGTACTCGTTCGAGCTGATGCATTGAAGACCACACGGAACTTTGTGGTCACTGCATGATTTGGAATGAAATACCCGCTCGGATGATCGCCAGGTTGACCAACATATTCCATATGACCGAGGGTGGAATATTCTCGCATGAAATTTATGTACCTTTCTCGCAAATCATCATCCCCAGCCAGTCGACGTTCGAGATAATGAAATTGCCGCAGTGCACTTCGATAAGAATCCCCAAGCGTGTTGACATCAGATCGAAATGGTATACGTACGACATATCTGCCATCTCTGGTACGAGAGTGAGTCGCTGAAAATATCCTCTCACACTCGTCATCGTCATTTTCGATTCCATCTGCAGGAACCTCTTCGAGCCTCCAAAAGTTCCGTACAAGATTCTCCAAAGTTGATTCATCCCCGGAAACTTGAGCACACAGACTGCGAATAGGGCGCGCTGATGTCGCAGTCGAAGCTGGGCCAAAAACGACCCATCCAAATTGCGTTCGTTGAGCATGAGGCTCATCTTGCTTACCACTTATGATGTCACCTGCGACGATTTGACCCCATACATCAGATCCGACAAGTACATCTATACCACCAGGTGCACCAAAGCTCGGGTCAGCCAACTGAAGACCACTTAAATGCATCCAACGAGTCACATCGACGTGCACCGCAGGGGTTATCGACGTGATTGATGCGATTACCAAAGCATGGATGCCCAATGAAAATGGTGAATACACTGACTTGAGTTCAAAGAAAACGCTCCCTTTTGTCCGAGTTTGAGCCAATCCCCCAATTCCTTCAACCACCAGCTCACACTTAGTTCTGCGAAGATTCAAACATTGAGTAACTCGATCTGATATAAAACTTACCTGCGATCCTGGATCGCAGAGTATACGGACGAGGCGTTGTTCATTCCGTTCTCCATATGCATATGCGCGCGCAGTAGCAAGCAACACCGTACGACCTCCTCGAGTCAGACAAGTTATCATAGGATCGGTTAGTCATAAAGTTGATTGTGTTAAATTGGCATCAGCTGTTGAAGGGTCTCTCGATTGCAAGGTTGTTGTTGTAGCCAGTGAAGACTGAGCGCCAGTTCCACGGCAAAATAGCGTATGGTGCTTCCGACCGCAATGTCGACACCCACCTGAAGGGCACTGCTTTGAGTTATGTCCATTCTTGAGGCAGTTGAAACACAAACCAAAACGTTTCAATGCATCAAATCGCTGTTCTGGTTTCAGGTTGACAAGAGATTGGCACCGCGAAACCCTATGCGGCCCATGGCAATAGCAGCACTTCGCATCGTCCGCTGCAACCAAGCAAGACTTCGCATGTTGATTGCGGTGATTTGTTCTGTTCGAAGATGATTCCGGTCGATGTGCTACTCGACCAATCTCGGTGGAAAGACTATGAGCCCTCTTCTCCAGGAACTGTAGAAGTTCCTTTAATGTTGGAATTTTGTTGGAATCCGAAGACATGCACCATTCCCGTCGTGTAATGTTAGGAAGCTTGGACACGATGATTGGTACAGCTAGCGCATCCCACTGGTCGACTGGCAGCTGCATAACCTTCAATGCTCGAAGCGATTCGTGGACCGTATCAACAACTGTTAGCAAAGCTTTTGCTGTCTCGTCTACCGCTGCTTTCATGTTGATGAATCTAGAAACGTGAATTTCAGCCAGCAGTCGTTGATTGTCGAAACGATTTTTCAATGCTGCCCATACGTCTTCGTAGCCACCTGCATACAGTCCACCAACTAACGGCACGTTCTTTGCACAAACAGCTTGCCGAAGTTTACTTAACTTATACACCTCTGGGAAATTAGAATTGTGTACGAGTGCCTCAAACACATCTTTAAATGCCAACCAATTGCAGTAAGATCCATCGAAACTTGGAATTGTGACTGGATCTAATCTCATATCGAAGCCATGAGAGCCATTTGTCGGTAAATCGGCTGATTTGGATGAGTCCGATGCAGATGTTTTGCATTTTAATAGTCTCCGATTTAATGCGATGCATGCTCCGTTGAAGCTATTCTCCACCTGATCCAACAGCAGGTCATGAGCAGGCAGTTCGTCGACTTTGGCAGCTGCCACCAATGCTTCGTGATTGCGCACAAAACGATCAAAATGTGAATTGAGTGATAAAAGCCCTTGATTAAGCTGGGAGATGTCGCATGCGTCCAGGTCGGCACCGTGAACACTTTCAGCAATCCTTTTGATTGCCGTGACTGCTGACATTCTCAGATTTAATTCCGCCATAATGTGTTATTCGCCAAAAACCCAGAAAACCACAAAATATCGCAAAATAACGCTGGCCGCAAATGCGAGATTCTCAGCATAAGGGCATTCCTCACAGGAGGCACCAAAAATGTTACGAAATTCTTTATTTTAACTTCAAATTATTTAAACTTCAAAATCGAATTACAATTCAGGAAAGACACGTGTATGCTTGCAAAAAAAAAAGAAAAAGTTAATTCATTTTAGAAAAAGTCCATTTGACAGCTCCGTTCTGACAGCAAAATGGCACCCATCAAGCTGTCCCAGTGGGTGATGCCAAATCTCGAACAGTGATAATATAATAAACAAATCCCGCATAGTTAGCATTCTTGGTGAATTTTTTTTTTCATTCTTCCTAATCTTAAGATTTTAATAATTGATAGAAGACAATATTAATGCGTTTTCCGAACCAAAAAGGGCATTGCCCTATAACGCTAGTATTAAAGCAAGTATACGTACCACAACAAAATAACCAATTTATACAAGAAGCTATCCGTACCCAATTTCTGCTTCGGAATTTATTTATAACGAAATAAAAAATTTGCTTCAGGATGGTATTATCCGAAAATCATGCTCTTCCTATAATTCATCTATTCATATAGTAAGTAAAAAGGGCTTTGACAGTAAACGGCGTATGCGTATGGTGATCAATTTAAGGAAAATTAATGAGAAAACTGTGTCCGACAGGTACCCCATACCGGACACTTCGGTTATTTTGGCCAATTTGGGAAATTCTGAGTATTTCACTACAGTAGACCTGAAATCAGGTTTCCATCACATAGAAATGGATGAGAAGGACATAAAAAACGGCGTTCAGCATTAACAATGGGACATATGAGTTTATTCGAATGCCCTTTGGGTTGAAGAATGGACCTAGTATTTTCGAAAAGGCAACGGATAATATTCTACGAGATGATATAGGCAAAACTTGTCATGTTAATGTTGACGACATTATAACTCTCCCAATGAAAAAGCGCACCTCCTAGACGTTGAAAATTTATTAAAAAAAACTCTCAGGAATTTTTAGAAAAGAATTCGAATTTTTGGGGTTTGCCCATTTCTCAACGGGGAATTAAGACTTGTCCAGACAAAGTTCATGCTATTCTGTATTTTAAAACGTCAACCACACTTCAATCGCTTCGATCATTCTCAGGGTTCTCCAGATATTATCGTCGGCTTATTCGTGACAATGCTGCGATTGCTTAGCCCTTTACTAAGTATCTCCGTGGTTATAACGGGCACATTGGAATAAGTCGCTCTAAAACCGTTGATGTAGAGCACAACGAGAAAGCTCTATTTGCGTTCGAGCAGTTAAAGCAAGTCTTAGCATCTGAAGACGTTCTTCTCTCCTATCCTGACTATAATAAGCCGCTTGAACTTACGACATATGCCTCATAAAGCGCTTTGGGTGCTTTGTTGTCCTAAAATGGGAGGCCGATCACTATGATGTCAATAACACTGTCAAAAGCTAAAGAAAATGACGCGACAAATGAACGCGAACTCCTAGCTATTGTTTGGGCTTCGAAAGAACTTGGGCATTATCTGTATGGTATCAAAGATATACATATATCTACTGATCATCGACCCTTAACTTGTGCCATATCAAATAAAAACCCAAATATGAAACTTAAAAGATAGCGTGCATTTATCGAAGATAACAAATGCTATTTGCTGTGAACTTTCAACATAAGCGCAGATTCAAAATACTTTTTTATTGAAATTTCCAAGAACTAAATTCAATCACACAGAAAATTGTTAATTGATTTGGTGAATAAAAGTGACCAACTAGAAACCTTCACAACGGAGCATAGTCGTGCTCACAGATCTCTACAAGAAAACTTTCATCAATTTTAAACTGTGTATTATTTTTCAGATATAATGAAATTATTGAAATCAGTAATAACCAATTGTAAAATTTTTTTAGAAAACAAATATCAAAGAAAGCCACCAAAACTAGAAGTTGGTAAAACACCTATCCCAAGTTTTCCAGGAGAAATACTCCACATTGATGTCTTTATGACAGATAAAAAACTATTTCTGACGTGCATCGACAAGTTCTCTAAATTCACAATTGTAAAGCCCATCGTTCGATGGGTTCGATCGATAATTTTTCTATCGAACAATTTTTTAACCCTACACTACACAGTGAGAATAACGGACAAGTTGAGAGATTGCATTCAACCCTCGTAAAAATAGCTGGGTGTATTTAAAATCAACAGCAGATAAGCGAAACAACCGACTTAATGTTACTGGCGGACCGCAAATATAACTGCAGCATTAGTAAACGCTAAACCGATTGATATAATTCACAATAACCCTCCCCAAAACTTAGAAGGGCTTAGAAAGAAACAAGTATTTGTGCAGGAAAAAACTACAACGTCTTAATTAAAGTCTTGTTACGAAGACGTATGAATCGGGAGAACGAATATTTCTTAGATGGAATAAACGTTTAGGGAATAAGTTTCAGAAATTATTTGTTGAAAAGATTATAGAAAAAGACTTAGGAACAACAGTCTTCATAAAAGGAAGACAAATTCGTAAGACTAATTTACGCTAGCTTTTTGCAATTTTTTTTCTCTCAGCATATTTTTGGCACTATTGCGGCTCTCCATGGCAAGAATGATCAATAAGCTTTCAAAAAACTAGAGCGTTTATCCCTTAACTATCAAAATGTAAGGGGGTTACGTACAAAGTCTCGAAGTATGTTTCTGTCGTCCCATAACTGTGATCATGACGTCATCGCATTAACTGAAACGTGGCTCAATCCAAGCTTTTTAAATAATGAACTATTTTCATTGGAGTTTAAATTATATCGAAAAGATAGATCTTCAAACATTGCAGACCCCCGTCGGGGTGGTGTTATCATTGGGGTTCGAAATACTGTGGAAAGCTCTATCTTTCCGATCCCTTTTGTTGAAAGCTTGGATGTTGTATAGTATGTGTTAAAATTAAACTCAAATCTAAAATGCTTTTTCTTATTAATGTCTATGTTCCACCCACAAGCTCTAACAATGTTTATGAAGGAGTCTCAGCTGCTATCAATTATGTATCTGAAAATTGTGATCCTCTTGACGAAATTTTATTATTAGGTGATTTTAACTTACCTCATTTAATATGGATATCTCCTGACGGCGAACTTTATTTTGATACAGCTGGTAGTGTATCTCGTCATTCGTCAATTTTTCTTGACTCTCTAATCTCGTGTGGATTACAGCAAATGAGCTGTATAAAAAACTGCATGGACAGATTTCTTGACCTTGTCTTTTTCACTCATGCAAGTAACTGCATTGCCGAACGCAGTACCCTGCCTATGACAAAAATTGATACATATCATCCGCCTCTTCAAATCATTTTATCCTTTGACAATGGGCTTGAGAAAGACGTGTAATACAAGGATCTAGAGTTTGATTTTAAAAATACTGATCTTAAACTTCTTAGCGAATTAGTTTCTAAGATAATCTTTAACAGTATCTTCAAAGGAACTGTTGGTTGGTAAATTTTATGTGAACATGTTCGACTGCTTCGTTTCATCTGTTCCCTTTAAACAAACACGAATGGGATCGGTAGTAACTGTCCCATGGTACAATCATGAATAACGAAGTCTATGAAATAGACGGAATAAGGCATGGAAAAAGTACCTTTCAAGTAAAAATTCTAAAGACCATGATCGCTACTTTTCCATTCATATGGAATTTCAGTCACTTTCAAGTCGTCTTTATGACAACTATATTGAAATAATGCGATTATCGCTTCTAAACGACCCAAAATTGTTTTGGAAATTTATCAACTGCAAGAGAAAATCTGATGGTTATCCTTCCACTCTTTCACACTTAAATAACTCAAGTAAAAAACCAGACGATATACTATATGTAATTTCTTATCCTCTTTTTTCAGTCCCGCCTATGATTCTTATAATTTTATACCCGACCCAAAAGAATTCGCTTACCTAGAGACCTTTTGCCCTAGTTCAATGGGTCAACTATCAATAACTCCTAGTGACGTGGAATACCATCTTGCTCGCCTTGGAACTGACACCACCTGCGGACCTGATGGGATACCTCCAATAATCTTTAAGTATTGCTGTAGCTCTCTTGCAGTTCCTTTGGCTTTTCTATTTCAAGCCTCTATTAACCAAAAAGTTTTTCCAAAATTTTGGAAAAATGGTTTCATAATCCCGGTGCACAAAAAGGGCTTCCGGGGAGATGTTACTAATTACAGGCCCATAGCTAAGCTATCTTGCATGCCGAAACTTTTTGAGGCTATCATTTTCGACAACGTTTATTTTAGTTGTAAACCTTTCCTAACTGATAAACAGCATGGCTTTGTTGAAAGCAAGTCCACAGTAACAAATTTGTTAGAGTTTACTTCATTTACAAATAAAACCCTAGAAGTAGGAAATCAAGTCGACTGCGTGTACACTGATTTCAGTAAGGCCTTTGATAAGCTTTCCCATAAGCTAATTACTTTTAAAATGAAATCCCTTGGTTTCCCTTTATCTTTCGTGGAGTGGATATGCTCGTTTCTTGACGGGAGAACGTATCAAGTTTTGTTTAGGGGATCGACCTCTTAAACAATAAACGCTACCTCAGGTGTGCCTCAAGGTCATTAACGATGTTGTTAGTGTGATCAAGAAAAATATTTAAGTGTATCCACAATCTATCCGACTGCAGCGCTCTACAGAATGACCTTAATTCTTTTGTTAAATGGTGCTTCAATAATTGCTTATCATTAAACATATCTAAATGTTTAAGCATGTCCTTTTCGAGAAGACTTAATCCTCTCTCCTCTGTGTACACCATAAATAGTTCTACGCTGGCTAAAGTAAAACTGACAAAGGACTTAGGTGTACAATTTGCTTCAAATCTTGACTTCTCAATTCATATTGAGCAAATAGTCAACAAAAGCAACACCCTTCTCGGCTTCATCAAACGGTGGATTAAAGAATTTTCATGTCCATTAATCACGAGTACACTGTACACTACATTTGTAAGGCCACAGCTTGAGTATGCATCCAATGTGTGGTCACCGTATTACTTAACACAAATTGACCGTATCGAGTCTGTTCAACGCAAAGTTGTTCGTTTCGCACTTTGGCATTTATCATGGACTGATCCTCTTCGTCTTCCACCTTATAAGGACCGTCTTCTACTTATCGGCCTTGATTCATTTCAAAAACGTCGGGAAGTCTGTGATATTGTGTTTTTACATCAGCTTATTGCTGGTAATATTGATGCACCACCACTTCTTAACCAAGTCAATTTTAGTGTAAAGTCTTTCAATTTTAGAAACTTAAACATTTTTGACATAAAATACCACCGTACAAATTACGGATGCAACGAAGCTGTTACTCGGATGTCAATGGAAGCGAATGCAAACTGTCATATGTTCGATATTGTATCCAGTAAACTGGCACTCAAACAAAAACTTTTTGGACGTGTCAATTCTTAATGTGCATGCTACGTCTTTTTTCAGTACTCTTGCTTTTATTTGTATATATTTTATAATAAACATTTGTTAATACAATATATATTCTTTTTTTAATATTTGTTAAACTTTGTATTTGTGTATGGTGTTAGGCTTTATTTGTTTACGTCTACTAACAACTAACACCACGCTAAATGATGACTGTGACAAGATGGGTATTTCTCTATGAGTAACACTGTCACTTACAATGCTTGTTTTATAAGCAGTACTGATAGCGTAAAAAAAAAAAGAATGATCAACTAAAACGCAGCCCACATTTTACCTCTAACCATTGGCGAAATAGCAATATTTGATGATTTCATGTACTTAATACACACAACAAACCTTACCGATTATGAGCTCATGGCTCAGCAAAGAACAGAAGTAATCGATGAAGTTTCCGATTCACCTTATCAATACGAAGTCATAACAAAAACAAATTGATGAAATCGGTAACATTCTAAACACTCTAAGGGTCCCCAAAAGATTTTCTAGGTCAATAGACTTTCTAGGATCTATAGCAGGTAAACCAGATCACGAAGATTATGAATTGTTATTAACAAAGGAAAACTATATAATTGAAAATGATAATAGACAAACGAAATGAAATGAAATGAATTGAAAAATAAACTCACTGAGCAACAAGATCGATGATGTCTGGCTGCAGTCGAGGACCTACCATTAATGTGTCGTTCAACGACATTCCAGTCGAGGTTTTGAAGGAAGCGTCGAAAACCACTCGAAGCTTGGTGGTGGTACTTGCTTCTTTGACTACTGCATGATACGGTATGAAATATTGCTCGCCATTCAGTGGTAGTAAATGAGCTGAGACTTCTACCATGTGGCCTAGTGCAATGTATTCTTGCATGCAAGCGGAATATGCCTTCCGCAATTCTTCGTTGGTGGCAAATCGTTTTTCAAGTTGGAAAAATCTTGCCATAGCTGCCCCCTTTGAGTTACCAAGTTGCGGCCGTTTGCCGCCCTTAAAGGGAAGTCGTACTTCGTACCTACCATCATCCCTTCGTTGAACAGTCTGTTCGAATTGAAGCTGACACTGTTCTTCTTCGGGTGTTAACTTTCTAACATCTACGTTTTCTTCAATCTTCCAGAATTGTCTTAGCTGTGTTTCTAACGAATTGAAGTGGTTGGTTACATCGACTGATAGAGAACTTGGGGTTGTTGTTATTGGGCCAGTCAAAATCCAGCCTAATTCGGTTGACTGTGCAACCGGAGAGCCTCCTTGACTCTTTATAAGGCCTTTCCGTATGATCGATGCATACACGTCAACACCTAAAAGGAGATCTATCTTCCCTGGTATATTAAAAGAGGGATCTGCTAATGTTAGCGCGGATAGGAGTTCCCAGATGTTGCCTTGTAGGTGGTGCGCTGGCAACATTGACGGAAGTTTGGGAAAGACAAAGGCCCTAACCTCTAGACGGAAAGCCTTATTCTCAATCTCAATGAGAATTCGACCAGGCTCGTTGATGTCCCAGTAGAGGTCGTTCCCAGCCCTGTAACATTTGCTGAGGTGGCTTGCTTTTTTAGCTTGAGAAGTTGGGTGGCGCCTTCCGTTATAAAGTTGCCCTCTGAGCCTGGGTCAATTAGGGCACGCAGTGTGTGGAGCATGCCGTTTGATGCGGGAACCGTTACAAGTGCGGTAGCTAAGAGTGCCCTTGATCTTATTTTGCTGAAGTGTGCATTGACTTGAGAAGTGGGGTCGCTTAGAGGAGAATGTTGATGTTGGTATTGAAGTAGGTGATTTCTATTTACATTATCATAACCTTGGGCTTGGAATTGTGCATTATGTTGGGATGGCTGATGCACATTTTGCGAGTTGTAACTCTCGCATAATCATATCCCAGGCAGTTGAAACAAATTGAGTTTTTTTCTTGCAATGTCTGAGCGCGACTTGGAATCCAATACCAAGAATCTTTTGCAATGGCGCACTCCATGAGTGGATTTACAGAGCCTTCAGACAAATTGTTTGTTTGAACTTGAGGATGGAGACTTAACATGCAGTGCTGTGTCGTTTGTGCTCCGATAGGAGGTTGACGGCGGCGAGGACCTTGCCAAGGAGAATTCAGAAATACTTTCTAATTTCTGGACTTTGATTTATCATGCTTTCAAACAGATTGTAAAATTCACACCAGTTTTCAGATTCGCCAGAAAACGGATTAATTTGAATGCGATTGAGACGTATTTCGGAAGACGCAGATTTGGAAACGTTGAGTCGCGACACGTCTAACGGAGCGGAGTTTTCTTCTAAATTTTCGATTTCGTCGTTTAGTTGCCCGCAGAAGGTGAAGTAAATTCTTTTTATTTTGGAAAATGTCTCATCTTCAAAATATTTTTCTTTTGCAGAATCAGATGAGCTTTCTACAATTAAATTATGGTCTTTTTTCGCACGTTTAAACAAATTTTCTAAGTCAGACAAACACGCCTTTAAATAACCCCTTGATTTACGCGCTTCTGTTTCATTTTTGAACTCAATAAAATCAGATGTTAACTCTTTTAAAATAGGGTCTTGCCCTTCAATTTATTTCGCGAGTTTAGACATTTTTATATTTTGTAAATCTCACAAACACGTTCACTTTTCTTTTTTATTTTTATTTAATATTGGAATTTATTTGTCTAATTTTTTTAATGTCATATGTTTTTAAATGATTAGTGTAATTCAATTAAATTTTATTCTGTTTTTTTGTTTAAATTTAAATTTTAATTCAAAAGATAAGGTGGAAAAAGAAGCGAAAATCCTACCTTAGTTTTCTGCAAGCACCGTTAAGCTTTGCTGAGGACCACTATGTTGCCGTTGTGTCCGTTTTGATGTCCTATTATTACCGGGTCTTGGACCGCTATATGCTGCTGATGCCGTTTGATGTCTGTTGTGACCGAGTTTTATACCGCTGTGCGCTGCTGATGCCGTTGATGCCTTTTTTTTAAGTACCGCCTGATGGACGTTCCTTATAATTCGCCAAAATGTTGTATTAGCTGCTTTGGCAGCAAGATGTACTGATTTAGTCTCCTTTTCCTTGGACTGTAGCTTCTGGTTGAAGGCCTCGAAGGACCATCGACCATAGGTCGCTGGTTTAAATCCGGCTCGAAGGACTATGTTCCGGGCTGGTTAAGCCAGGAAATCGGTTTTGTAGTCCGAGTTGATGTACTCGAAAGATAAAAAAATTTAATTTTTTTGTTTCTTATAAAAGCCTCTCCCAGCAAATAATACACACATCACTTTCAACTTTATAAAAGGTTTATTTTTCCTGGTGGTTGAACTGACAATGACTTTGAAGTTTTCACCCCAGTTCCCAAGAAACCTATCCACTGTAAATTTGAACTTGGCTCTTTCGTCAATGTGTGTTGCATATATTCACACATTGACGAGCGGTTCCGTGAGAACTGTGGGTGATTACATTAATGCCCCATATTTAATGTTGGGAGTTAGAGCTGAAGGAACTCCGATGCACCTTTTCTCCCTGTCATGAATTCGGCCATCATGAAAGCTCTGATTATAGAAGCAAATGGGAGCACTATAAGTGCGCCTTTTAGCAATATACGCCTTTTAGCAATATACGGTGTCGTGTGTGTAGTGGGGTCAACACGTACAGTGCTTAATTTCCGAAAAATAAAAAATAAAAATAAAAGTAAAGTTAAAATGCCTTATATTTGCAATAGAAAAGTTAAACGCAATCACCCTAAAATAAAATGTGTGGGCTGCAATGATTTCTTTCATTGCAGCTGTGTTAACATTCAACCAGCTGACATTGATTATTTTGAAAAATCAAATAAACATTTTAAATGCAAAAAATGCTTAGCCGCGCGAAGGAGCTCTCTCTGCTCCCCCCCAATTCTTGCTAAACAACAAGAACAACCGCAATTCCAACGAACTGAGACCGATATTGTTTCGGCTCACTGAACTTCAGAAGGAGGTAAATATCTTACAGCAAGAAAAAAAAACAAATGTGTTGAATTAGTGGGTGTTCCGAATGTAAACAATAACAATGCATTGAGTTGTGTATTGCAAGTTTTTTCTAAAGGTGTATGCTCTGACATCTCAGATACCGATATCGATAAATGTTATGTGAAAAATGTCTCTAAGATCAACAAATCAAACGACACTATTGCATCTAATGTTTTAGTGGTTAAATTTGTGTCTCTATTAAAAAAAAAAGAAATTATGAAGAAAAAAATTAGCATGAAAAATAACTTGACCTCTGAGATTTTCGGTTGTGAGAAAAAGAATAAAATTTATATAAATGAATGCTTAAATAACGCAACTAGGTATCTATTCAAAGCTGCTCAAAAAGCTAAGAAAGAGAAATGGAAGAGTTTTCATGCGCAAAAAGGATAATGACAATTACATTGTTATAAACTCGGTGGAGGATCTTGAAACACTTACGTAAAGAATATACTATATATTCGCAAACTTTTGATTTTTTTTTTTTTTAAATGACTATTGTTAATCAAGTTCCTCCAGTAAATTTCCTGATCATTCCTTTTGCCAACTATGAAGATATTCAATTCCAAGATCTCATTTTTCACCCTGGATATTTAAACAATTTTCTTATTATTCACCAAAATATCAGAAGCATGCGAAAAAATTTTGATAACTTTGTTGTTCATTTGAATTCATTTGTGAACAAGCCTGATGTAATATTTTTATCTGAAACATGGATTTTTGAAGAAGAAGAATCTCTTTTTGATATTGATGGGTATACATTTATATCGTGCAGTAATAACGAGTATTCATCTGGTGGTGTTGCCGCCTTTATAAAAAAATCACTCATTTTTGAGCATTCTAAATATAATTTGCAAAGTTGTGATGTTTTAAAGGTTAAGTGTTTGGTAGATGACCGAAAGTTAATATTTTTTTGCATTTATAGATTTCATGAGTCTCCAATTTCTAATGGCGTGTTTTATGATGAGTTAGAAGGCCTTTTGTCTGGTGAGCCGTCAAGTAATTTAATTTTAATAGGTGATATGAATATTGATATTTTGCAAAATTCCACCTCCATTGACAACTACTTATTCTTGCTGTCATCTTTTGGCTTAGAGTGATGTATAAACAAACCTAGTCGTATCACAGACTCTACAATTTCCTGCATAGACCATGTATCTGTACGATTTTGTAACTCTCAATGACTCTCTCTTAGTAGTTCTGTTAATGATTTACACCTTACCGATCAATGTAAGACGTGCTTGAGCTATACAAATGTTTCCAAGGTGAGTCAAAATAATCATTTTTCTGGCTCTCTTTTCCCAAAAACTGACTTCACAGCACTTAACAACATGCTTCGTTTTGAATGTTGGGAAACAACTTTTAATGAAAGTGACCACTCTAAGGCATATTCTTGCTTTATAACAACTTTAAATCAGCACGTTGAACGTTGCTCTAGCGAAGTGAGAAAAGAAACCAAACTAAAAAAGCTTAAGCCCTGGATAACTGCAGATTTACTTAAAAAAATTCATACGAAGAACAAGATCTAAAAAAGCAAAAAGAAGTTTCCTAATAATATACTATAAGTCTTAATACAGCTTACAAAAAAATTTACATGTAAAAACAATTTCTATCTTAACAATTTTAACAAAGAAAAGGGCGATTCCAAAAAAGAATGGAAATTGGTTAATGAAATTTTGCGTAGAACTAATAGCACTGTACAAACTTATATCTTGAAAGAAAACAATCTAGTGATTAGTGATCCTTAAGATCTAGCCGACAGGTTCAACAATTTTTTTGCCTCTGTAGGCAGTAGAGTAGTGTCAGATAGTAGAGCTGAAGAAACTATATGCACCTGTTTGGCGAGAGATTTGTCGGTCCCTCAAAGTTTCTTTTTTGAACCTCTTACATCATTCGAAATATATAAAATCATAATGTCCCTGAAAAATTCCAATTCTTCCTTATCCAATTCCTTTTCTAATAATTTCGTTAAGAAAATTTCTTTAAACATTTGTGATGTCTTATGCCATCCTTACAACAAGAGTGTTGCATGTGGTATTTTTCCTGACGATTTGAAGCTAGCTGAAGTGATACCTTTGTTCAAGAAAGGTGATAGAACATGTTTAAATAATTACAGGCCTATTTATTTACTATCTGTTTTCTCGAAAATTTTTGAAAAAGCTGTTAAAAATAGAATGGTAAACTTCCTAGAAAAGAACAAATTTTTCAGTAAGTGTCAATTTGGATTTCGATCTGGGTTGTCGACAGAATGCGCACTCTTGAATTTTTGCTCAAATACATATAACGGCTTGAATAATAGGGATTTTACTGCGGCTCTTTTTGTCGACATCACAAAGGCATTTGATACTGTCGACCACAAAATTTTATTGGATAAGTTATACAACTGCGGTTTCAGGGGATCAATATACAAATGGTTCTGCTCCTATTTATCTCTTAGAAAACAGAGGGTTAATATTAATGGAAAATTGAGTTCTACCAGTACTATATCCTAAGGGGTTCCTCAAGGTTCTGTATTGGGACCAATTCTTTTTTTAATTTTTATTAACTCCCTATTTTTACAAACATTTCGTAGTAAAGTTATTGCCTTTGCAGATGATATGGCTTGCACATTTCACAACAGTTCCGCTTTAAATCTTGCTGCTGATATAAATCACGACTTGGAAGTTATTAGTCATTGGTTCCAGATGCACAAAATGGTATTGAGCGATAAAACCAAACTTATGTTTTTAGTGTGATTGGTAAGGAAGCAGATTATGGGCCATTCCATTTTCATTGTGCAAAACGTAAGAAATATAGGTATTGTTTAGAAACTTGTAGATCGTCAAAAGTATCACAAACATTTTTTGAGTCAAGTTCTTGTTCTGATTAATGTTTTGTTATTGAAAGGGTCAAATCGTACAAATATCTGGGTGCTTGGATTGACTGGAAGATGTCTTGGTCTGAACACACGATTGTACTTAAGAAGTATGTTTTAGCTGCCACAAGGCATATTTACTTGCTTAAAACTTATTGTTCACGTGATCTTCTTAAGTGCATCTATTATGGGCTTATACATTCTAAGCTGGAATATGGTATTGTTTGTTGGGGTGGAACGCACTACAACAAAATATACCCCCTTCTAATTTCACAGAAGCATGTTATTCGTCTTATATGTAATAAGAGTCGTAGAAGTGGTAGTTTGACACTTTTTAAGAGCCTAAATATTTTGCCACTAAAGCATCTTTATTTTTATAAAGTGCTAAAAATTTATTTCATTAGATCTTGCTACAGAATAAATCGGTGTTCTACCAGATACGACCTTAGATTAAATAGTCAAAATCTTGCTGTAACACCACATCACAACTTGCAAATTTTCTTTAATTTTTTTACATCGGTTGCCCCACGGCTGTTTAACAGCTTGCCTTATAGAATAAGAAACATTCAAAATGAATCCATATTTCTCAAAAATGTTAAATGCTGGCTTTTAAATCTAAGCTATGATGATATTGATGTCCTTCTCCGCATTACTATCTGATAATATGATTAGTTTTCAATCCCGGATGTTTTACCTTATATAACTTTTAAGAAAATGATTTTGTTTTGTTTTTTAAACCTTGCAATTATATTATTAATGACCCCATTACATTACATTAAAATTATTTCATTATTGTTAATATTTAGTGCTATCGCTTCTAGTGCCTTTTGTACTATAGATTGCAGTGTTCCATTAATTAATTTTTCTTATATATAACTAAATTACTTATATGCGAAATCAGTTTCATGTTAAATCTACTGTATTTATTTAACTGTAAGATTTATGAATTAATAAATAAATAAATAAAAATGAAAAAAAAAAAAAACGTAAGAGAGAGGAGCATTGGAGGAAACGAGTTGCACATTTGACATTTAGTTTACATTGGTTCTTGTTCGTGATGCGCGGTGGTTCAATTGTAGGGCCGTTCCCAATTGTTAGCAAATTGTGTCTTTTATAAATGATGGTTTGTTCGGTTAGTGCTTGATAACCAGTAAATTGATCCGATCATCGGGATATGCGAATTTTAATCAGACTAAATAATCCATTCGCAGATCTCGATGGTCGGTGCAATGCACTGCAGCATGGCAACGATGGCGAAATGCCAAATGTGAGTGCGTTTGTGATTGTTTTTCTACAAGAACTTGCTGATGGGAAGTTTATAAACTTGGTTACAATGTTTCTCTTTTGTTTAACATTCTTGTGTTCGCGTTAGCAATATTTTTTTTGTGTTGTGTTGTTTGTTGGGGACCAACACTTACTATCTGGACCACTGTGGTCACGTCGGAGAGGATTTTTGTTACTTCATATGGTCCTTCCCATAGGGTCGAAAGTTTTTGCCGTCGTGTCTGGTTCCTTTTGAGGACTTTTCCACCTCTTTTCCTCGTATTGTACTTTGGTCTTTTCTTTCCTCTCATGTAGTTGTCCTCTGGCGATTTTATAGCCGTGCTGCAGTCTAGCTTTAAGTTCGTTAGCGTAGTTGTCATATTTGTACGATATCTGTGGGTTTCTGCGAAAAGAGCTGGTATTTTCATGTAGTAGCCATACAGGAGTTCATGTGAACATGTGGAGTCGTATTGCAGAAGAACATGGAGTATGGAAGCCATGTGTCCCAAGTAAGTGGGTCTTGGTTCACGTAGTATCTCATGGATTTTCTAAAGGTCTTGTGACTCTGTTCGAGTACGCCGTTAGTCGGAGGATCGTACGGTGTGGATTGTAGTTTCCTTGTTTTTAGGACCTTGCATACCTCTTTGAAGAGTGCACTGAAAAAGTTCGTACCTGGGCCCCTTAGTATTGAATCCGAAATCCCGAATCAACAGACGATAAGGTCTATTAGCATTCGGGCAATTGTGTTGGCTTCTGCTTTGGGTATTGCGACTGCGTCGCTAAACTTTGTAAGGTCATCTTGGAAAATTGGTATGAAGTTGTTGTTGTCGTGACTGATAGATAGGAGACCCACAATGTCTAATGCTACTCGTGTGAATGGGGTTCTATTAGTGGTTGTTTTATCGGGTTTTTTAATGGTTAATTCTTTTTTGCATGATTCGCATTTGCGTATGTATTCTTTTGTATCTTTAGATATAGTCGGCCAGTCGTAACTTTGCTCAATTCGTTAAATGGTGGGATCAACTCCTTGATGTCCTCCAAAATGAGACTCATGAGTCGGCATTATCTAGAATAAGTCTTTCGTCCGTATAAATGTAGCCGGCTATGTTTTCTTGGTTGAACATTTATTTAATCATTATTTTGATGTCTTCTTGGTCGTAAGGATTATTTGGAAAGGAAAACCCTAATTAATTTAATTTTTTTTTTGCATTCTCTAAGGTTGTTTTGTAAACAATTTGTAAGGTGACTTTATTATTGTTATAGCAATTGGATTTCGTTTGTGAAATTGTTAAGGTATAGGACAATGCCAGGTTCTACAAAGTGTTGAAATTGTTTTTGTTAGATTTCTTATAATATTAATTTAATTTTTAATTATTAATATTAATAATTTTTAATGGAACTTGGTAATTTAAAAAAATAGAATCGGTTTTTTCGATAAGCTATAATCTTGAAGTCAGTTGGGTATGTGTTAGGTTTGTGCGTATTTCGTTAGCTTTATTTTTTGCGTTAAGCAAATGTTGTTGACTTCTCGTGGTTATTAACCCTATATTATTTTCTTATATTTTTAACCGCACGCGACTTAGAGTCTGTAGGCGGTAACGTTGCTTTTGCCTGTGCACAATTTTGGACTCGTATTCCTCCATGAGAATACTCCAACGTAGGAGTCCTAACGTAGGATTCTTCTGTCCTATTAACCATAATAGATTATTATGATCAGGGCAAATCGTGAATTTTCTACGATCGAAATTGTTGTAGGGCATAAGTGATGGCAAGTTACTCTTTTTCAGAAGTTGTATACCGTGTTTCTGCATCGTTTAGAGTTCGGCTGGAGATGAAAATCAGTATGTAACTTGCATCAGTTGTGACAATATACTTTTGGCTGAAATCAGGGCAAGCGAGAACAGGGGGTTTCATGATTTTTTCTTTAAGTTTCCTCAACGACTCGTCACTTAAAGTATCCCATTTAAAATCAATGTTTTTCCTCAGTAGTTTTTTTACGGGTGTAAAGTTCTACTCCTTAGAAACTTTTACTTTCTACTTAAAAATCGCCTAATGCGGTTGGATTGATTAACAGCAGTGAGTGAAATAATTTATTAAGGTTCTTTTTATACAAAAATAAGTGCTTACTCAAACAGAAAAGTGGAGTTGGCAAAATAGTGCAAAATTACAGAAAACAAAATACAAATAAACAAAAAAAAGCTAACGTGGACAAAATATGCAAAAATGGAAATTGCCAACTTGCAATAAATGTTATGAATGAAAATGTAATTTAATACAGTTGTTGACATGATTTACATTCTGCCTCATCCGAAGCTGTCTTCCAGTTCATCCTAAACCGTGGACTCGGTCAGTGTTCCGGGTTAGTTGAGCCGGAATTAAATTATTCGAGAAACCAAGTAAGTTGTACTTGAATCTCTTGTTCCTGGCTAGGCGAGCCAGAAATATTTTTAGTTTAGCCCCAAGTGAGGTTTATTTGGGATGCCCTTAAGTTGTAGGCCCTTTCTCGGAACAAAATTTAAACACTTGAGCTAAATACGTTATAAATTTATTTTACCTTCTTCTACGAATGATTTTTTGAAGTGTCGGAATTCTTTTCGCCGACTTCCCACGAAACCTTACTGCTGTTTGTTATATAATGCTAAGTTCAATGCACTCAACAGTTCTGTTTTATCACCATTACATTGAAATATATATTAACTTACACAGTCTTACATTGATTACATTGATTGGCTATCAATGCCCCCTATTTAGTGAGAGTGCGTTTCTTGACAATGTATTCTATTTCTGTTTCTGTATCGGCCATCATGAAAGCTCTTCATGTGTCCCGAGCGGGATGGATAACAATAGTTTGGGTATAGACCACAGGAAGGAGAGAGAGAGAGAATACATTACCATTACAATTTTGATATTTAGATTTTATTGTTTAACTTCTTTATTACTATTTAAATACTAATAATTTTACATTTATAGTTTAGTGGGTATAAATAAGTGAATGTATAGATATAATATAGTTGTGTCCCAATTATCGGTCGATGGGAATAAGTGATGTGGGCATGGGTGTGTTGATCTGCGGCTACAGATCTGCATAAATCTGCCCTTCCCGATTACTTATTCAATTTGCCGGTAATTCCTTTCGACAAATCTTGTTGGTGGCAACCAACATGCTCCGCGCCCTCGGGAGTGATTTAATTGTATTATCGTCTCTATGTCGGCTCTCCTTTGATGATAGTTGACGAAAATAAATTGTGTTTCGCTCCTTCAGGAAGGGTGCTCGTGAGGTGCGTCTCTTACGTATCCCCGTTGAATCATCAAATCTATTGTTGTTGTCATCTTCGGTTTGCCCACTAGGCTGGTGATACGAATGTTCGATCTCGTTATGAGTTTTCGTGTGCAGTGAAATAAAAAAGGCATTAGTATGCTTGTCTTTTAATTGTGCAAATAAAAAATATATATATGGATACGACAGGGGGATCAAACCTGATGGGTGAGTTGATCTGGTTTGTAAAGTTCTTTGGATTAAAATAAGTTCTTGCTTGGGATAAATTCTAGAAGCTAGGTTCTATTTCATTTTAATTTAAGGGTGTAGTTCATTTCTTATGGAAGGGGTATGTTAAAATTCATAAATTTATTGGCGGCTTATACATTTTTTTGACTATTTAAAGGGTGCGAAATGTGGTATTAATATTCATAGTTAAGTTTATGGTTTAAGTGTTTATTGTATTAAAATGTTCATGAATTATTCGATGACGTAAATTTGTTTTTTTATATTAAAATTCTATGAATTCAAAATTGACTATCATTTTTTTATATATATATAGGGGTTTCTTAAATTGGGGCAACAAAATTACGGATCGTGTGACGGGGTGATAATCGGCAAGGGGGATAGTTTTGCAACCGGGCGTTTAAGTATCGAGTTTTGTGTCTTAATGGTCACAACGCGTGTGAGACCATTCTTGCCAGGGTGTAGCTCCATAATTCGAGCAAGAACCCATGATGAAGGCGGAAGATTGTGCTTCTTGACAGTAACAATGTCACCAATTTTTACATCTGGCTGTCCGCGAAGCCATTTGGGTCGCTGCTGTAGTTGATGAAGGTATGAAGAAATCCATTTCTTCCAGAAGTCCTGCGTTAGTCGCAGGATGTATTTCCATTTATCCATTGAGGCAAGCTTCGATTTCCGACAGAAGTGTTGCATACTCTTCGAACGTAAGCATGGAATTACCAATAGTTCGTTTAATATGATGTTTGATTGATTTAACCCCTGCCTCCCAAAACCCGCCGAAGTGTGGAGTTGAAGGTGGGTTGAAATGCCAGGAAGTGTTTTGAGAACCAAGATCTCTTGCAACTTCTGCGGACCATTCAGTTGTTACGAATTGACTGTCATTCCTTATCTCCCACTGTCCTTGAAATTCGTCCCACAGTCGCTAAAAAGGTGAGTGCATATTCCTCTTCTTGCGACGAATCTTCTAAAGGGATTTAAATTTAGCAATGTGCTATTTCTACGAATGGTTTTTCTTTCATTCAGGGCCTTCAATTCATTTTCAAATAGTTCTCTTTGAACGACCCTTATAAGTTGATGTAGGGCTGACGTCAGTTCATCAGGATTGATGGGGAATTCGTCAACCGGCCTTTTGATTGTTGTATGCTTTAAATTGTAGAAGTAGCGTCGCCATATTGTTACGCTGCGCACAAGTCGCTGCAAGGTTGAAAACCTTTTAAAGAGGACTGCAGTACAGTGAGATATTACGCAAGGTAAATTAAATCGTGTGTGTGTTAAATAGACATTGTAAAAACACGTCTGACATGTATCTATAAAGATTGCAGCTGGCAAATCCGTTGGTACGAAGTTGATCAAGAATTCGCGTCCATTCCACCAGAGATCATTTTTGCTGAGTTCCTCTGGTGATCGACCTCGAGACCCCAGATCGGCAAGGTTTTCCTTAGAGGTTACATGTCTCCACACTGTTGGGATTCATCGTTTGAATCTCGTCCACACAACTAGGTACAAATGTAGTCCGAGTTAAGGGGTTTCCCTTGATCCAGGCTAGGGCAATTGTAAAATCACACTAAGCGTAGATTTCGATGTTGTTGAACTGCATGGCCTGATATAGGCGACGGATTAGCTTTGCCAGAAGGAGGGCTGCACATAGCTCTAGTCGCGGGAGAGATATGCATTTTAATGGAGCTACGCGAGTCTAAGATCGATATGTGCTCTTGGCCATTTTTAACTGTTCGAGCATACAATACGGCAGCATAAGCCTTTTCAGAGGCGTCGCTAAGGCCGTGCAGTTCAACAATGGCTGAGTCGTCATATTGGATCCACCGTGGAATTTGAATATCATTGAGAGATTTGAATCCATTTCTTAAATTAAATCAGAGAGCTTCCGTTTCCTTTTTAATGGGTGAATCCCAAGCGAGCTCTTGAACCCATAATTGCTGCATGCCTTGATGACGCAAGGCGAGATCTACCCGAGAGGATCAAATAGACGGGCCATGTCACTTAGAATGGAGCGCTTCGTAAGTGCCTTTACTTCAGGTAAATTTATTTTGAATTGGAACATATCTTTTGCTGGGTGCCATTGAATTCCTAGCGTCTTAATGGCATCTGGTGCATCAAAGTTAAGAGGCAGGTTTATTTATCTTTCATTTTCAGGTATTTGATTTAAAACTTGCGTCGAATTACTTGCCCATTTTCTGAGCGAGAACCCAGCTGACTTCAAGGTTGCCCTTACATCCGACTGAAGTGCAATAGCGTTCTCTTCATTCTCTGCGCCGTATATAAGATCATCTACATAAAAACCTTCGGTAAGTACCTTTCTTACGTAGGGGTGAGAATGTTTTACATCAGCCCCTAGCTGATGTAAAGTGCGTACTGCCAGATATGGCCCAGATGCAGTACCGAACGTTACAGTTTTGAGGGCATAGGTTTTTATTGACTTCACAATTTTTTCTCCACAATATAAGTTGATATGGAGTGTCTTTAGGAGCCATTCAAATTTGCCTGTACATCATGCTGATGTCAGTCACAAACCCAATTTTAAATTTTCTCTATTTCACGATAAGCTCAAAGATGTCGGCCTGTAGACGTGGTCCCACTGTTAAATGGTCGTTTTTTGATGTGCCATTCGAGGTGTTGGAGACTATGACGTCCCCAAGGAGCAAACCACCGGACACATCCAACGACGAAAACAATATTTAATGTTGTATTTGTATTTTAATGTCAAAAAAAATGTAAATGATTTTCAAAGTCAAAAAGGTTAACTTGGCAATAAAGTGCATTCGCTTTTATTACGTGATCGAAAACGGCCAATTTTATGTTACTGATATATCACCACTTTTAATTGAACAGTTTTTTTTTAACTTTAAAGAAATGAAAAAAGTTTGACATTTTTCAATCGGCACAGACGCCAACATTTTGGTCCTTACGATCCGTCAAGCCAGTAAATTTAAGCTGCGATAATAAAGTGTGAATTTAAAGGATCAATAATTAAAACAATAAAACTATACATGAATGCAAAGGTAACATTGGGAAAATTTGGAAATAAAGAGTACTGCTGTATTTACATCACGGGCTCGACGTTGGAAACACAACAACAAAGCTGTGGTTTTCCTGTACAAAGGGTGGATTCCTAACAATAAGGTGATGCATCAATTTCTCGGTGAGGGATGCGATTAAACAAGTAAGTGCGATTTTTTACTTATACTTGTGTGGTAGAGTGACTATAAAAAAAAAACACATTTTATTAAAGTCAATATGGAGAGCAAGGTTGTAATGTTAAAGCGATTACTTACACAGTTAGGGAAAGATTTAACGAATTTTTCGAAAGCCGGCGCAAATCGTCGCACGGTCAACTTCCTTTCCGGTCGTTTACTGCTTTTAGACGAAACAATGGAAGCGGCAAAGGACGTGCACAGCACGTTGCTTAGTTCTGTCGCACTGGAGTCAATTTTTGACAAAATTCGAGAAGTGTTTTTAACGAATCGAAGTGATTTGCTTGATGCGCAAGATAAATTGCAAGTGAGTGAAGGGAAAGAGCAGAAAGCTGCAATAGAAGTACCATCAGCATCTTCCAGGGTGGACATTAAGTTGCTGAAAATACAGTTGCCAAGTTTCTCGGGTTCTTATGAAACTTTCTGAAATCGCAAAATAACACTATTTGAAATCAAGTGTGACCGGAGAAGCACACAAATTATTGGCCCATCTTAGTATAGACAACGATAATTACCTTAAGGCTTGGACGATTATTCGCGATCGATATGATCACACTCGTTTTCTTGTGAATACTCATCTTTAATGTTTGTTCACTCAGGTTTCAATACCGCAAGAAAGGGCTGACTCTATTAAGCAATTGCTAGACACCACTACAGAAGTTCTTCACAATCTTAGGAATCTGAAGGTGCCAGTTGATCAGTGGAATGTTATTATCATTTTGGTGTTGCTGCAAAAACTCTCATATAATTTGCAACAACTGTGGGAGGAACGTATAGGTGGTATGGACAAGCCGAAGGAGCTGCCAACCTTTCCGGAATTCGCTCAATTTTTGGAAATGCGATTCCGAACGCTGGAGGCGGTGAATCATCAACAAAATAGCAGCACCGCTGATACTCAACGTCAACACAGAGATAGCTTCCATGCTGTTTCAACTCTCGGGGCGTTTTCTTGTAAAGTCTGCAACAAAGGTCCGCATCCTATCCGAAAATGCGGGAGATTCCTTAAATTAAGTATTGTTGAAAGTAGCAAATCGGTGGGAAAGTTAAACGTTTGTAGGAACTGCTTAGCTTATAGCCATTTGGTAGAGGAATGTCCAAGCTCTAGTAGGTGTTACCACTGCCAACAAGTGCACCATACACTGTTGCATATTGGAACAGCGAACAGCATTCCGAACGACAGATCTCGTCGACCATATGCTCCCAATGTGCCAAATTCCGCTCAGCAGGCTTCTTTCAATTCAGCAATGAACGTTAATGCCTCCACCTTCAATCACATTCTCAGCCCTTAACCGGAGGAGCCATTTATAACTTTCATGCATTGCACGCCGAAGCAACACAGGTGTTGTTGGCCACAGCCTTTGTCAAGGTAAGAACAGCGACAGGAGACTGCTTGTCTTTTAGAGCTCTGTTTGACTCAGGGTCTCAAGCTACGTTCATCACAGAGTCCGCCATTCAGTTGTTGAATTTGAGGTCGAAATCCACTAACGTCGAAGTGTCAGGGTTTGGTTTGGTCTACAGCGGCAGATGTCAAAAGGTTGCCGATATAGTGCTTTCATCACACCACTCGTCCTTTGAGACATCAAAGCAGGCCTTCATCTTCAAATCGCTGTCTGGCCATCTTCCAGCCCACACCCTCTCAATATCTAAATGGAAAAATCTTGACCGATATGTGTTAGCTGACCCTCTATTTTACAAGCCAGCATGTATAGACCTCATTTTGGGAAGTGATGTGGTAGCAGAACTTCTACTGCCTGACCTTATTAAGCCCAATGGAAGGGATTTACCAACACTCCAAAAACCAAAACTTGGTTGGATTCTGTTCGGAAGAGCAATAGTCCAATCGCAGCCAATCAGAAACTTTCATCAAACCACGGAGTTCGAAACGCCTCATCATGCGGTATTAAAGGAAACCAGCACGACCACAACGACTAACGGCATTTCACTTAATGACCAACTCATAATTGGCCCAGCACTGCAACAAAATTTGATCTCGATTATACTTCGGTGGAGGTTGCACAGATTCACTTTCACGCCGAATCTGGGTATCTGAACAAGATTCATTCTACCAGCTTATCTTCTGGAGAACGACTCCCACTGAAATTCTTAAAATATATCGCCTCAAAACGGTCACCTTTGGTACGGCCTCGGCTCCATATATGGCCATCCGAACCCTGAACCAATTAGTTCACGATTCGAGCGTAAAATATCCGAGAGCTGCACAAATAATCCGAGAACAAATGTATGTTGATGATGTGATTTCTGGTGCAGATACCTTGAGAGAAGCACAGATCCAAGTGAAGGAGATTAACACAGTTCTCAGGTCCGCAGGGTTTAATCTTCGAAAGTGGACAGCCAACGCCAAAGAAATATCAGATGGAATCCCAACTGAAGACCACGAGACCTCTTTCTCGGTGCCTTCAACTTGTGCGGTTCAAGGGTCTACAGAAAGTTCCGGAAAGACAAAAACTCTTGGTATCCAGTGGCTTCCGAGTGTAGATGTCTTAACATTCCAGTATATATCCCAAAATGATAACAAACCAACAAAACGATTGCCCGACTCTTCGACCCACTAGGATGGATCTCGCCCTGCATGATTAAGGCAAAATGTTTAATGCAACATCTCTGTCTGCAAACAATGATCTGCAAAATGTAAATAAGATCACTTTACCTCGTTGGATTCGAACGACGAACCACAGCAGTGTCATCGAATTACACGGCTTCAGCCATGCTTTGGAGAAGGCCATAGGCAGCAGTGATTTACCTTCAGAGACACCGAACAGGGATCTCGGATGAACCTTCTTATGGTGAAATCGAAGGTAGCGCCCGTGAAATCAGTGTTTCTCCCTAGGTTGGAACTATGCGGAGCGGTTCTCCTAGCTTGGCTTCTTAATTACACGACAGAGACCCTGGAGTTGAAATGTACAACGTACGCATGGTTGACTCCACAATCGCTCTACATTGGATTCGCTCGCCAACATCTAAATGGGAAACATTTATTCGTAATAGAGTATGAGAAATCCAGCGTCTCACACCTACGGCTACATGGAGGCACATACCAACGAAAGAGAATCCAGCTGATATGGTTTCACGAGGTATGCTTCCCTCACAGCTTTTGTCATCAATCCTTTGGTGGAGCGGTCCCTGATTTTTGAATAAGGACTGGTCTTTTGAAGTTCCAATGCAGCCGTCAGATTTCATCACTAAGAAGGACGACAAAGTCCAAGTATATCAAGTGAGTCATGCCGAAAATCCACTCAGTTCTTAAATCTCTCGCTCCTCAAATCTGCTAAAACTCACAAGGATCGTAGCCCTCTGTCACCGCTTCCTCAACATCACACGCAAGAAAGACATATGTATTTCTAAGTGCTTGACTCCAAAGGAACTTCACAGGGCCTCAATGATCCTTGCCCGGTGTGCACAAGCGAAGATGGTTGTACGTGATGCACATGACCAGACTCTCCATGGAGGAATGCAGCTAACGATGTCTCACATTAGACAAATATATTGGGTCTTTCAAGCGAAAAGGACAACAAGAGAACAGCTACGTCAAATGCCACCGATATCGCTGCCAGACATCACAACAGTCAATGGGAGACTTGCCTTCACCAAGGGTAACCATGTCAAGACTCTCTATGCCGATTATGCTGGTCCTGTAGACATTCGTGCGTGGAAGGGTCGGGGAGCCAAGATCTTGAAAGGTTACTTCGCGATTTTCGTGTGCCTCACCACCAAGGTAATTCATTTAGATGCGGTGACGGATCTAACGACTTCAGCCTTCCTGGCTGTCTTTCGACGTTTCACTGCAAGGAGAGGAGTCTGTAGTCAGATATACAGTGACTGCGGCACGAACTTTGTGGGGGCCGAAAAACAGCTTATCATGCTTTTAAAGGCTGGTGGACACGACTGGTCCGAAATAGCTGATACCCTCTCAACGCAAGGAATGAATTGGAATTCCATACCGCCAGCTTCACTTCACTTCGGAGGTTTGTGGGAGGCTGGAGTAAAGAGCGTCAAGTACCACTTAAGGAGAATCGTCGGAGAAGGGACTTTGACCTATGAAGAGCTTGTCACGCTCTTAACACAAATAGAAGCGTGTCTCAATTCACGACCACTCTACTCCTTATCGGAAAACCCTGACGACTTTAGTGTGCTTGCTCCAGCTCACTTCCTCATCGGCGAAGCTCTTTTCACAGTCCCAGAACCAGATCTGACTACAGACAAACTCAGTCACGGTGATCGCTGGAAAATGATTCAAAGGCAGTTGCAAACGTTTTGGAAGCAATGGAGGAACGAGTACTTGGCCCGCCTACAACAACGCCCGAAGTGGTTGAAACCTCAACCTTCAACAAAGATAGGAGACCTAGTCCTGTTGAAAGACGAACGCCTTCCGCCCTCAAGATGGAGACTAGAGCGTGTAATAAAAACCTTTCCCGGACAGGATGGTATAACTCGCGTCGTCAGAATTAAAACGCAACAATGGGAACTCACTCGCCTAATCACCAAAACCTGTCCATTGCCCTTCTGCGGTACAGAACCACTGGAAGAACCCAGGTCTAGCACGGAGACCCGTTCAGAAAACATATCCACTGGAAGATCCCAGGTCTAGTATAGGGGCCTTTATAAAATGCACTTAAATACGCCCACGGCAGCACTCGGTATTCGAGAAACACGTTTCAGTGCGCAAATCACTCACCCCCAACTCGTGCGTCACTCAAGCACACAACCACATATCCCGTGCGACACTCATGCACAAATTGCGTTACTCATGCAAACCTTACCCAAACCGTCATGTGCGTAACTCAAGCACATACATACAGCATTCATACAGTCCACAAGCACACCAGTTCAAATTCAACTCACTCACAAGTCACAATAGCCCAGTTTTAAATCATACAGTCCACTCAAGTCAACCGAAACCACTCCCAAGCCAATTTTAAACACACCCGTTGCACTCATTTCACAAAGACACCATCAATCAAAACAAATCAATCAAATTGATTTGTAAGTACAAATTTAAGTATGAATTACTAAACACTCACCTGAACAACAAGAAAATAAATAAAACGGAAAAAACTACAAAAAAAACACTAACAAGCGACACACAAAGAGCAATCACACATCCAGGCACATTCGAGGAAATTGTCCACTCAATTCTGCTTGAATTCGACATGAAGCAGCTGATACGGGCAAGGTCACCGACCATGTAAACAAACTTCGAACAAATACACAGTTTACATACATGCCAGATAACTAAGGGAACGGGACAATGCGTAAGACTGTTCTCGATGGGATCGAGAGTTCCAGCAGTAACTAGCTTGGCGTTTGATTTTTTTTTGTCCTTTGATGTTTAAGGGTTGTCTGTTCTAAAATTTTAATAATTTGTTAATTTCCATATTCTGATGAGAGTTGCCAGATAAACAATGCAAATACGGAATACATCATTATGCTTATAACTCATATCAAACGAGACAGACAACATTAGCCACGCCAGTTACTTAATGATGACGCTGCTATTCCCGGGCGGGGGAGAATGTTGGAGACTATGACGTCACTAAAGAGCCAACCACCGGACACATCCAACGACGAAAAAAATATTAAATGTTGTATTTGTAATTTAATGTCAAAAAAATGTAAATGATTTTTAAAGTCAAAAAGGTTAACTTGGCAATAAAGTGCATTCGCGTTTATAACGTGATCGAAAACGGGCAGTTTTATTTTACTGATACATCACCAGTTTTAATTAAACAGTTTTTTTTAACTTTAAAGAAAAACAAGGACTGGTTGGGGTAGTTAGTATTACCAGTCAATATCCAACCTAGTTCTGTAAATTGAGCAACAGGGGACCCATTACTAGCCTTAACTAATCACTCCAAAATGAAGGATGCGTATACATCACCACCAAGAAGGATATAAATTTTACCTGGGATATGATATATTGGATCTGCCAATGGAAGGTTATCCAAATAAATCCATCCTTCTGTTTTTAATTGTTGTGTTGGCAGCATGGAAGTTAGTTGGCTAAAAAGAAATGCCTTAATGTCAAGAAAAAATGTTCTGGTCTAAGAAAACATTTTGAATTCTACTTGATATTTTGAAGTGCCAGTCGAAGTCCGACCCAATCCCTTAACCTGTGCTACTATTTTTCGTTTCCTTAAAATGCACTTTGACAGTGGTGATTTTTAATAGTTGAAGGCCTTTTGAATTGTGAGCTTTGCTGTGTATTTTGTTGATACCTGTTCTCCATGTGGAGCAAAGTCTGATGTTTGAAGTTGCATTTCAAACATCTATTGGAACTCCCACAATTCGATGAGTGGTGGTCATACCCCAGACAATTGGAGCACACTTAATTTGCCTTGGTAGCCTCAACTCGAGCCCTCGGGTCCAAATTTATAAATTTTTTGCAATGGCGCAAGCTGTGCGGACCCTTGCATAGCCGGCAGAGAAATTGTTTGGTCGCAGTGCCTTGAGTTGGAGTGTAGTACGTATTTGAAGACGTTTTGCGAAAGGATGACTGCGGTAGTACGTGTTAAACCAGCGTGGCAGACTCTGAAATATTTTCGAGGCAGCTGAATCTGCCTTCAATGAAACTTAAAAATGTTTTCCACTCTGGCAGGTTCTTTGAAGTACCTTACTTTGCTTCCCATTCTTTTTGCGTGACGACTGGAAGCTTTTGGTATATCATGTATATTAATAAAGGATCCCATGACTCTACGTTGATTCAAAGATTAGACAGAGCATGGAGACACTCGATGCATGTGTCGTGCAATGCTTTTAGTGATGCGGCAGTTTCTTGGGTGCTTTTTGTTGCTCTAAGAGGAGCCTTAATTACGTATTTACCAACTTACGTGTGTTGTTGTATCGCTCAGTATCCCAAGCCGTTGCATAGCTTTTGCAGTCGATGGGAAAATGTTGTATGAGCCTTGCAGCTTCACGACACAACGAAGTATTAAAAAATTGTAATTTTTGAATTGTTGAAAGCTCAACGTTCTGGTCAATCAGACTTTCAAAAACATTGTGAACCTCACACCACTCTTCAAATTTCCCAGAAAACGATTTTATGTGAATTCGTGGAACACGAATATCAGACGACGCGTATCTAGTGGCGATAAGGCGTGACATTTCAAAATTCGGAATATCATCCCTCGAAAATTTTTCTAAATCGTCGTTAACCATTCCACTAAATTGAAAATATATGCGTTTAATTTTAGCATATGTTTCCTTTGTAATATATTTGTCTCTGAGCGGGTCTGAGACATTCGACACGAAACTACTATGCAAATTTTTGGACCGTTTAAATACTTCTTCAAAGTCGGAAAGACACGCCTGCACATACCCTCTTGATTTTCGCGCCTCGGTCTGCCTTAAATATTCCTCAGGATCACAAATCAATTGTTTAAGGATAATGTCTTGACCCTCAATTGCCTTAAAAGTTTGGACATGATGCAGTTTGAATTTTAAGGTGAAGATCACTAGCACTGTTTTATTTCCAGATTTTAGAAGAATTTTATTTGGTTTAATTTAATTTAATAATTCCAAGAATTCAAACACTTGACTTCAAATTATTTATTGATTAATTATTAATTAATTATTTGATTTAATTTAAATTGAATTAAATAAGGAACAAAGGTTATGGAACATTTACCTTATTGTATTACCTACATTGTGTTCCTTTTTTGGATGTAGAACCGCTTCTTGTTCCGTTGAATTGCTGTGCTTTTGTAGCAGTTGATGTCCAGTTTTGCAGTAATTCTAATCGGATCGTTCCTCAACGTTGCTCATGATTCCGCTGTTTTACACTTTTATTGCAGTGACTTTTAATCACTGTTACAATGTCTTTTTTTTTACTTTTCACTTTTTATTTTTATGTTTTTTAACTTTCGTTTAACACTTTTTTTGCTTTGCTTGTCCTTAAAGGACTCGAAGGACCATGTTCCGGGCTAGTTGAGCCGGAATTAAATTATTCGAGAAACCAAGTAAGTTGTACTTGAATCTCTTGTTCCTGGCTAGTCGAGCCAGAAATATTTTTACTTTAACCCCAAGTGAGGTTTATTTGGGATGCCCTTAAGTTGTGGGCCCTATCTCGGAACAAAATTTAAACACTTGAGTTAAATACGTTACATAGTAAATTTATTTTATCTTCTTCTACGAATAATTTTTTTAAGTGTCGGAATTCTTTTCGCCGACTTCCCACGAAATCTTACAACTGTTTGTTATTCAATGCACTCAACAGTTCTGTCTTATCACCATTACATTGAAATATATAAATATTGACTAATACAGTCTTAAATTGATTACATTGATTGGCTATCAATGCCCCCTATTTATGATGGGCTTAAGTTAGAGTGCGTTGACAATGTATTCTACCTCTGTTTCTGTATCGGCCATCATGAAAGCTCTTCATTTCCCCGAGCGGGATTGATAACACTAGTTTAGGTATAGACCACAGGAAGGAGACAGAGAGAGAATACATTGCCATTACAATTTTGACATTTAGTCTTGACTTAGTCCACGCGCGGTAACCATCTTCTTTAATCTCATTGGCTTTAATTGTTTAACTTCCTTACTACTAATTAAATACTAATAATTTTACATTTATAGTTTAGTGCGTATAAATTAGTGAATGTATATAAATTCTGAATAGATATAATACAGTTGTGTCCCAATTATCGGTCGATGGGAATAAGTGATGTGGGCATGGGTGTGTTGATCTGCGGCTACAGATCTGCATAAATCATTTGTCCTTCCCGATTACTTATTCAATTTGCCGGTAATTCCTTTCGACAAATCTTGTTGGTGGCAACCAACAGTCAGCTTCTGACGTCAATTAGTTCAATGTCTTGGGATCTTTTGGTCGGGCACTTGCCCAATTTGAGGATTGCAGCCAATAAAAAGATCACAAGAATTGCTGCAACAATAATTGAATTCCAAAATCCAAATAGTTTTCCAATTTTCGTCACGTAGCCGGTTGAGCGCTTCAGTGGTTTCAGGATGTCGGTTTCATTCGCAAAATAAACTGGATTTGCTAAAGTGCATCACTACTCTTGATTCCTTGAGTACCCTTGCTTCCAATTGTATGTAATTGGATTGGATGACGCAGTCTGGTGAGATATGAATAATGCCCGTTTCGTTAAGAACTACTTCTTCACTTTCTTGTCCACAGTTTACAAATATTGTCGTTTCTTTAGGTGTTATGAACATCCATGTGTTGTGAGTCCATAATTCTTTCCATATTGTGTGCCTTATGTTTAATGTTTTGGTTGGACATTGTTTGAAGGACATTTTCTTGTACAGCTGTTGAACAATACAATCCTCGCTCTGGTCAATACTTTGAAATATTGACGCTCGAAGAATAAAGGTTGTTTCATTGATGGTTGGAGCCCCAATTTCATCTTTCAAAGGTATTTCGAAATATCGTTGAAGATAATAATTGACCCCAAGTATGGCTTGCTGAATCTGTACTTCTCGGAATGTCTGCACATCGATTTTTTCAGGAACAGTGTTGATTTTAATCAGCTCATATTTATTGGCATCTATTATCATGAAGTATCCCGTTATTAAGAACTCTGATGAATTTGATGAGATTTCCTATTTGTCCATTGGATTTGGTAGCATTTTCATGTCGGGACCAATCTTCTCAGCACACTCGTGGATGATTTTTTCCATGCTTTCATGCGACATAATTCCAATAAATGCCTACGTTTGAGATACGGATTTAGAAGCTCGTTGTATTTTATTTCGATCTCCCGCATGTAATTAAGCGCTATCAAATATGCGTTCGTCACGTACATATTAATATTCATCAAAGAATTTGTACCAGTTTTCCGTTTTGTTGATCTCTTCTAAACCAGCATTAAGACGTTTGGTGAAGCTTTTTATTCTCTTGTCGATTTTCGCTTCTGTGTCGTTCATGCTTGCAATCGTCGACAGCATTATCTTGGCGTTGGTTTGACTACCTTTTATAAGAGCCCTCTGATTTTTGTCAAGAGCTTCGATATCCTGATAAACCTCTTCATTGACTCCAAATATTGAAGTAAGGATTGTTTCTAGTATTCCACGTTTTTGTCTTTTGTGTGGTGTTTTTTCAAGCCTCTTGAAAATCGAGATTAAGTTTTTCCATTCTTCATCCGAGTGATTCCGCAATTCTTCGCACTGAATTTCCTGAGTCACAGACCTTGCCCGTTGAACCACTTCGAAACGGTTTGTGGGCCTCATGTTAAGAAATCCTTTACAACTATATAGTTGATGAGAATCGCTGCAAACAACACATTTTGACTTTGTCGTTCCTTGTTCCTTGTCGATGTTTATCTTATTGTATGTGCTGGGAGGTCCCGGTTGGATTCGCGGCCACTTTTTATGCCTCGGAATCTGCCCTCGATGAAATTAATGAAATCCTCAAGCTTATGTATTTCCGTTGACGTCCCTCTTGACTGTTGATATAGTTTCCTGGTTTCCGGGTCAAGTTTCGGAGAAAGTAACTGGATTACTAACGGATCCCAGGAGGAAGTATCGACTCTCAAGTTGTTGATACCGTACAAGATTTCTCTTGACGTATCCATGATTGTTTTTAATTCAAGCGCGTTTTCATTCCGCGTCGGTTCTAAGTTCAGCAATCTTTGGATGTAGTTTTTGACAAGTGCGGCATGATTTTGGAATGCGTATTTAGCAACCCTGTAGCTGTCGCGTAGTTGTTGGATGTCGGGGATAGGTGACTAACTATCCTGGCGCCTTCGCCCTTTAAATTTCTCTTCAAATACTGGATACGCTCGACGTCGCTTAGAGTAGCATTCTGGTGAACTAAACGCTCGAACAGTTCCCAGAATTATGTCCATTCCTCATACCTTCCGCTAAACGATGGGATGCTTATTGCTGGAAGCTTGATTTCCCTGTGTGTAGCTTGTTGTTGTTGTACAGTCTGTTGCAGATGACATTCAGCTTCTTTAAATTGGATGTACGCATCTTGATACATCTGCTCCAACTCAATAAGCTCGTTATTGCAGACATATTCATTATCGTAGTCAGCTTCTTCTAATGATGACATAATGTAGTCGTTTAATAATTCAAGCTTGGTCCAGCAATCTCTTAGTTGGTCTAATTTGAATCTGAGGTATACAGTACTTGACTCAAATCCAAACTGCTGATGATGCGGGTAAAGCTGTTTTTGATGGCAATTAACTTCTTGAAACTCGCTGTAACCTTCCTGAATCTGATTGATCATGATTAATGGCAGACAACGTTGATGGCTGCATGACTGCAGTGTACAATGGCCTAGGTGTGGTTGGCGGCTGAACTCGAGATGGCGGTTGTGTTGATGTTGCTGGTGTTGTATGTTCACCAAATTGTTGCTGTTCAGTCTTCTTAAGCATCTGCTCTAATTTCCTCTTAAAGGTACTCTTGATGTCCTCATACCTCGTCTAGAATTGCTAAAAGTACTTCTGGGTGAAGTAGTCGTACTGCGGCACGGTTTTCCGCAGATCTTCCAAGTACCCATTGTTGATTTGGAAGTCGGTCCAGTACGCTTCCAACTGTTCCAGTCGCTTTTTGAAGTACTCTTTAGAGTATCGCGATTCTCCATCCTTTTTAAAATTGGCCCACAACCGATGCACTTATTCACTTATGCGGGTTTGTGAAAGCGCGATACCCTCGAATTCACTCATTGCATTTTTTTAAGATGCTAACATTTTTACACAATTAATATATTCTCTCTGGTCTCGTACCAATTTAATATATTTAACACTTTCCGGCTAATCCGGCTGGAAGGACCAAATGTTAAGTTCTACTCCTTAGAAACTTTTACTTTCGACTTAAAATCTAATCGCCTAATGCAGCCTCACATTAGGTAAAAAAGAAAAGGCTTGGTTCGATTGATTAACAGCAGTGAGTGAAATAATTTATTAAGGTTCTTTTTATACAAAAATAAGTGCTTACTTAAACAGAAAAGTGGAGTTGGCAAAAAGGTGCAAAATTACAGAAAACAAAATACAAATAAACAAAAATAAGCTTACGTGAACAAAATATGCAAAAATGGAAATTGCCAACTTGCAATAAATGTTATAAATGAAAATGAAATTCAATACAGTTGTTGATATGATCAACAAGGTGTTTGGCCAGTTCTTCCAAATAAGGTATAAACTCTCTATAGTGGAATGATTTTATGTCCCTTGGGTTTTTGGATACCGGAAAAGTTTTTATTGCTTTGATTTTCTCAGAGTCGGGTTTTATTGCTTCTTCAGAAATAACGTGTCCGACGTAGATGAGTTCATATGTATGAAATGAAACTTGTCAGTTTGTCAGGAGTGTTTTCGAAGACGTTTGAGAGGTGATCGTGTAGGTCGTAACCATAGATGACTATGTCGTCTACATAGACAAATCATTCTACGATGCCTTGCAGTCCCTTAAGCACATTATTCATTAACCTTTGATATGTTGCCGTTGCGTTCTTTAGTTCAAATGGCATGCGATTGTACTCATTATGTCCAAACAAAATACTCATTGTAGTTTTGCCATTGTCATCTTCTTCCATCAAAATTTGGTGGAAAGCTTGTGGCAGGTCTAAAGTAACTAAAGTACTTTGACTTACCAAGCTGATCGAGAATATCAGTTATGTTTGGTAGCGGGTAGGCATCTCCACGAGAGAGTTCATTCGGTTTCCTGAAATCGACTACTGCCCTCCAAAGTTATGACCTATCTTTGGCTGATTTTTTGGTAACTTAAAGCAGGGGTTCTATACTATTTCGTTGACTTTCTTGTGAATTTTCTCACTTTGACTTTCGGGGGGTCAATTAGGTCTTGTCAATTAAGGTGGCCTTCCTTCTTCAGTTATAAAATTGTGTACTATTGAGTCTGTATGTGTCAGGTGGTCGCCCTCCATATTCGTTCATTGTATTCACGACAGATTTTAAGAAAAGACTCCTTTTCTTCGAAGTTGCAATGGTCTACTTTGATTAATGTATTTAATTGGTTTAGCTTTATTTTCTGGTAATTTCTGAGTTGACTTAGTCTAACAGTTGGCAGAGCCCTCAAAGTCAGTTCCCTTCGAGAATATAAGAACTATTTCGTTTGCTCCTAGCTTGATCGGGGTATCTTTGTGGAACTACTGATCCGTTTTGAGTTGCGGAATCAGATGTTGATTCTTATCTTGTTTTCTCTTCTACTCTTGTGTACGTAAAACACAGTATTGGTAGCAGAAGAACTGAAATCAATCTGTTTGAATCCGTCGTTTACAGATTGTTGCTCGACGGTGTTAGTGTGTTAGTGTTTCGTCGGCTTTGGTGCGCCTATATTCTTTGAACTGGGAATCAAGCTTCAACACTAAACCCGCCCATGTAGCCGGCTTCTTATGCTGGATCAGATCAAAGGCATGACATTGAATTCGGGTTCTGAATATACTGAAGAATAGTTTATGTTGTGTTTTGTCTTGAATGCAGCAAAATAGCGTGTTGCCACAGGAAATAAATTTACAAAGTTCACCGGGCTTACCGTCGAACGTGGGAACGATACTATTGATATCGTTAAGGAAATTTTTGCTTCTGTAATGCATTAGGGTGAAGTTAAGTTCAGGTCGGTTGAAGAGAAAAAGGGTAGGGCTTTAAAGAGCTCTAAAGTAAAGTTGGTATTGCGTATTAACGGTTAAGAGCACATATAGTGTACAAACAATCTAGTTTATTCTTGTTTTTATTCTTAAAATCTAAATCTTTATTTACTTCATATTTTTTCTTCTGATTTTCTCGTCCTGATGTAGCCGCTTCTCTTATCATTTCTCGTTGGATTTTATCATCTTACTGCCTAAGCAGGCAGATAAATACTTCAGATGCCTGTTCATCCAAATCATTAACCACTCGATTAAATCATTAACAGCTAAGTTGTGAACTTTGTGTTCTTAAGACTTCTGTTAGAACTGAAATGCATTGTCCAATGGTTTCCTTTTGAGCCAAGGCTATTATTCTGTTTGGTTTTCGTTTTTAAGCATAATGTTATGTTTAACAAAACTTCAAAGCACTCTGTTTCCACTTTTGGGGATTCAGTTTAGTTTAGTGTTTTTTTTTTATTTAATCTGTTTGTATGTTGTTTCAACAAGAATCATCAAATTGTTTTTTGATTCACTTCGTTTTTCACTTATTTACTTATTAATCGACTGCAATAGTTAGGGGAAAGTGGTTATTCTTCGTACGCTTTTTATATTTTCATGTTTTACTTCATGATTAACTGACCAAATTCTCTAGTTAATGCACCTAAGTGTAATATATATATTCTAGTTAATAACAGAAAAGTATGAAACTATTACGTTACAAGGTTATAAAATTATAGCGATTTTTCCAGGATAAGATATTTGTACGAACGTACCCCACATGTGGGGTACTTTCGTACAGCAGATGTGGTATTTTCGTACATCGTGGGGTGGATTCATACAGGGTAATTAAAAAAGTCTGTTAAACTTAGAAACTTTTATTTAATCAGAAGAAATATGTATTAATCTAAAACAAATTTAATAATATTAAACTTGAATCATAGTTAACTTACATTTTTCTCGTAGAAAATAACACAAATTAAAATTCTTTACCACTTAGTTCACTTATTGGTAACTAACAATCAGTCTAAATGAAATCTCTGTAAGTAGCCTTTAAGAATTTAAACTTCCAGTAGGTAATTAAACATTTGGTGCTTACTTAAGAAGTTATTGCACATTAAAATTACTTAAATTAAATCCAAAAGTAAAAAGTCTAGACGTTCTAGCTGTACAATGCGACCGTGGTTGAGGATCAGGAAGGATCATGGCGACGTCATTGATGTACAAAGTGTGTATGTCTTCTATATCAGGGAAAACGAATGACCATGATGATCCCGATTTCTTCCGAAGGTAAGATACTTTTAGCTCTGTACGCGAATAATGACTGAGGACTTTTCCCACGTAATAAACAACAGAAGTTTTCTTTTCAAACTTTACTAAAATAAAACAATTATCTTTGATATTCTTTGATGTCACATCAAGAATTGAACAGGTATTGCAATCATTGGCATCTTCATCAGTTTCGAAATCAAACGGCGACGTAGAGCATACCCGCAAGCTTATTTGCGAGCCTTCAGATTCCTCTGAATCTTCATCGGTTTCCATTTTCTTTTTCTTTTGTCTTAAATTAAGTTCCAGCAAACTATGTTTCATTTCTTTTGCTCTCGCTTTTCTAACCTGTTCCATTTTTTTCATTTTCTTCTGTCTATGTCTATCTTCCAGTTCATTTTTTGCAGGTGAATCTGTGTACATGCGAGGTCTACCCGGTTTTCTTTCTTTATTGGTTTTTCTTCTTCTTACAACTGTAGGACAGGGTCTTTTGACTTTTGGGGTTATGGAAATAAGTTAGGTCTAGAAGTGAAAGGTTCACAAGTTTCGATGACATTTTCTTGAAGACTTTGGAGCATGGAATCAGGTGACAGCTCACGAGTATCAATAGAGGACAATAGCATATCCTCCTCACTCATATTTGTCGATGGCACACAAATAGTGGGCTGTGGTTCCAGAGCTCGGTTAGGTGGAATATTTTCAGAATTATTTGAAGCATATAAGTTAGTGGGAGCAAAATCTTCCTCACTAAAGGCCATTTCATCGAGCGGCCATATACCCGGTTTAGTAGATCCAATAAATCCACAAATATGCAAGTTTTACCAGTTTGGGAATATTGTAATTGCTGACTGTTTTTCCTGGATTCATCATATGCCAATTGTTGAAAGCTATTTTCAACTTTGACTTAAACGGCCAAAAAACACCAACATCTAATGGTTGCATGCGAAGGCTGGTGTGCTGAGGAAAAGACACAAAAATAATTCCATTATCTCGAGCATACGTTATGGCCTGTAAACTGATGTGACTTTCATGATTATCACATAATAATAATAAAGGATTATATTTACTGCACAATGTGTGCTTCTGAATGTGATTTAATACTGAAACAAATATTTCAGTAATAATCCAGCCACTCCGGTTTGCAGCCCTGATGCTTCCTTCAGGTGCACCCTCAAGGAAATGGTCCTTGTAGTGTACACGTGGAGAGACAAATAGCGGTGGGATAATATTTCCGCTTGCTGAAACAATAGCACCAAATGTTACAAGCTCGCCTCTTTTCGATGAAACTGTTTGTCCAACTTGCTTCTGGGATTTAGGAGCGAACACTTTAGGAGTGTTTAAAACTGTAGAAACACCGGACTCATCAAAGTTAAATATCCTGTCGGCAGTAAAATTATATCGCTGCAAAACTTCAGTTAAATTGTGGTAGAACTCAGTAACTGTAGGTTTATTGAAAGCGAATGAACGTGCAGCACTGGTATTTTGTGGCTTTCGCAAACTGAGATTTGTGTTTCGTTCTCTGTACTTACGCATCCACTCTACGCCAGCCATTGGGTTTTCGTCCCATGTTGCTGGATACTTTAAACTTAACGCTTTCGCATATTCATGAGCAAGTTTTCTTATTTGAACGGGCGTGTCCATAATGCATCTTACAGCAATTAATTATGTACTCATTTAAACGCTCCTCTTCTTCCAAGGAGAAGACTTGCAGACTTTATTCACACGCTCTCTAAATTTCTTCACTCGACTTTCCAACGTTGATGTTTTAACGTTATATTTCGATGCGGCTTTTCTCTAAGACAGTCGTCCTTGTACCACTTCTTTTTCTTAGCTACGCGTAGTCTTTTTTTATATTTTCGCACCATGATTCTGCAATCAAATAATTAAAGTTATAGGAAACTTTTATTTTCGTTCAATCAAATAAGGATAAGACTACACAATTAACCAAAGCAAAATAAACTAAAAAAACTAGCCTGAATCAAATACTAAAATCTAAAAATTCTAAATACTATAATTCATAAAAATCGAAATTTGATACTTTCGCGGTAATTTACATAAACAAATTTTAAAGGGGAGCATTCGTACGCGTACGAATCTATTCACTCAGAGTGGCGCGACTGGCTTGATATTCATCTAGTAACATGGCGCCCTGTATATCTTTCCACACAAGCAAATGCATGCATGTGCGCTCTATAGTTTTTCTATCATTACTGTACGAATGCGCCCCATGTACGAAGGGTGACCACTTTCCCCTAAATCATTAGCTGATTTTCTTTATCATCGAAGTAGAAGTAGAACAAACTTCTTTGATCGATTCTGTATTGCCAAGTCCTGAATACGAACCCTGGCACTTAAGAAATAGTTAACAAATAGATGTCAAACACATTTCAACAAAACACAACAAAGCTGACATTCTTACAAAGGCTTCGATATTCCTTCATTACACAACAATAAAATTGAAATAAAAATTTAAATGTGTGCACAATAAAATGTTGTATTGAACAAAATATAATTTTCTGCACACGCTTTAAGAATTGACGAGAAAAATTCCGTATTCGTTTGTAAAATTTCCCATGGATTTTTACGAACATTACTTTTGAAATTCTTCTTAAAGTCGAAACTCGTGATTTTTCGACCTTTGGTTTTCGTCCATAATAAAATCATAGGAATTTAAAACCTGGTGTTTTTTTTTTCATCCAACAGACTGGGAATAAATTAAACACAATTGTAATCTGTGAATTGCGTTGTTGCATTCGTTACTAGATCCCTTCGGGTCATTATTTGTGGCGAATGGCTGTTAGTTTCTCCAAATCCACTGATAATTTTGTGTTAATTCAATTTAGTTTTTTTTGCACTTTATTTATCTTTTGTTTATTATTTTTTAAATTAAAAATTAAAAAATTAAAATTTAACTGAATACGAATTTATAATTCAATTTAAAATTAAATCATTATTTAATTTAAAGTAAAATGGAAACTTGAAATTATAACTAATATTGAAACATGCATTATCTATTCAAATATTTTCTCGTACTATAAAAAATATGATCTTAATGAACAAACCACTTATTTTCAATATATTGAAATTGAATTTAATTTTCCAAAGTTCAACTATCATATATATGTTCATCCTAAGCGCTGCTGTAGCCACTCGTTCCCTAAGGTGCTCTAACTGAACTCTTAAGCAACGCTAAGGATCTCATGCAAATGTGGTTTTGGTTATATATTTGCTCCGGTATTACACGTCGATTCGTGAGTCTATACTCACTCAAGAGAAAAAGAGAAAACAGGGAGGTAGAATAAGAATTAAACTTATTTTGACGTTGCTTTTTCTCTTTACCTTTCAAATTACGAACACGGAAATGAGCCAGCGATAGTGTCAACGTGTAATAGCACAAGCCTCACCAAATAACTTTATAAATAAGATTGAACAAGAGATGCAGACTCAAAAGAGTCGATGTGTAATTCCGGGCGATTCGTTGATCGTCCACTTTTACTAGAAATAGCTTTCCAGTGGATGTGGAATGCAATGGGAATATACAAGGTTTCATGAACTATTATGTAACGATTCGTTGATAATATAATCTTTAGATGCAAATAGTATTTAGTTAAATTTTGCGGCTTGTGGTTGAATTGACGGGGAGAAGATGGTATTTACATATCTTTTTTCTATTTTTGTAGAGACATGAAAACGTTTTCTTTATTTTATTTAAGATGTCATCGAAATTTGTTTCAAAGCTTTCCCAAGCTCCATTCATGTGTTCTAGAAGACACTTTGGAATTATAAGTCCTATGTTACGCAAGACATCTGATCCTGTGCAAAAATTGTTTCTTAATAAACTTCAAGAGTATGATGCAGCGGAGAGGTATTTGTGCTTTATGAGATTAAAGATCCAATTCGTTTTAATATTCTTTCAGAAGTGGAAAAATCGTTGGCGATGCCAAAACTCAAGAGAAAATAAAAAATGAGTTGGAACGTATATCAAAACAGTTTGGCGGAGGAAGTGGCGTTGACATCACAAAATTCCCAAGTCTGAAATTTGATGAGCCAAAAGTTGACCCAATAGGCAATTAAAGTTCGAAAGTCAAAGTGTTTTTCTTTTTGTTTGCACTCTTCATACGTAATAGTTTTCTGTAACCGGAAATTAGGGGGAAGTTAAAATTTAATTCCCGTAACGCTTCCCATTGTTTATTACAACTTCAAAATATAAAATTAGTTTTGAAATGCATGCTGCGATTGGTTTGGCTATTATCTCACCTTTTTGGGTATGACATAAAAAACGGTTATTAGTGAATATTTTGGAAGAGAACAGATTCGACTTTCCTTCAAGGCAGTAACATGCAGGATGACAGCAAACATTACCCGAAAGGCAGACAACGTCTTGCAAACAAAAAAGAAATTTATAAAGCAATAAACTAAACATTTCCAATCCCTTAATGGAGCGTAAGTACACCAATTTTCATTAACTCAACCAGCCAATCTTACATTTAACTTCGTTTTTTTCTAAAACAAAAGTAAAAAACGAAGATGTCGCTCATTTACTTGAAGATCACCATAACTCAAATCTACTACGGTACGGCAAACTATATTTATTTGCTTTCAAATGAAAAGTTTTGGAGCTCAAAAGCTTTTATAAAAGATCGATGACATATTTTTATATAAGAAAATTGTTTCTTTTGCTAAAAAGAATGTATTATAAGAAAAACAGAAGCCTGTACGAAAAAGAACGAACGAAAAGTGTTGTCAAAAGCAAGGATCATGACATGATAAATTTATTACACATGGCAGTGTTGGTTGAATTACTTTCTAAACTTTTGTCCCATCACGCCTTTCTCAAACAGCGTCCCTTAACATACAGTCATCCCGGTGTCCGTCATACATCGATTGTGTACTCGCCCTTGGATTGGTTTAGTGAATATATCCGCAGCCATCAATTTTTTTTTTTTTTCAATTTTTATGCATTTTTATTAAATAAATTCATGACCTTACGTGCTAGACAAAAAATGCTTAAAACTAGCTTAATTAACTTAACTATTTTATATACTAACTTACTGGCCCTCTGCGGGCGCTCTAAGCTAAAACTAACAATTAAATTTATGTCTTTCGACGAACTAATATTTACGTTAATTAAATTTAAAAAACTAATAATAAGACTAAGAAAAAATAATTAATAATTTGAAAAACTTAGTATATGTATTTTTATTTATGTTTAAACAAAAACTAGACTTAAATACTAAACTACAAACTAATCTAAAACTTAAAATCTTATACTAACTTACAATAATATTAAAAACTACTTAGACTACGTTAAACATAAGTAAGCCGGCCACGGCTGACAGTACATGCTATATTTGCCTGAAGGGCACTCAAGATAAATATAGACGACCGAGTTCTACTCTTCGTCCAACCACCAATAGTGAGAATATTGCCTTACGACATCAGCTCTGTCGCGGTCTGATATCGCCCTACTAAACCTGAGGGTCTCCGGTGAGCTACTTGCGACGTCTTGTTCGTAAGTGACTCGCCCGTCCACAGCTTTTCGACCAACGTGGAAGATTAACGGTACCGCTAATCTATTCTGGATCAGACCTTTTCTATCTAAATAGAGAAAAGCTTCAGGGGGAATAAAGCCGTTAAGGCGCACTGTCTCATGGTGCATATCATTGGGGTAAAAAGCCCCGGAGATCAAGTTGTTGGTCGAAGTCATTGCTCTTGCAATGTGACTTCGAATAAGTTTTATCAGAAAGTTGTCCACTCTGATCAGGTTGGCCCCGTTGTACAGGACCTCATTACTAAAGAATTTTTTGTACTCAGACTCTGGAGTTCTATATAAATGGAGACAAGCCCTAAGACATCGTCTCTCGAAAACCCGTATCTTTTCCATTAAGCTTGTTCCCACGTTAAACCAAACGGGACAGCCATAAGCGAGGACAGGCCGAATAAGGGCCGTGTAGCAGATCACCTTTACCTTGGCATCGAGTTGACTGCTGTGAAACAGTCTCTTTGTCAAGGCAAAGGCCGCTTTGGCTCTGGCCAGAGCAGCATCTATATGTTTGTTAAAATATAGATATTGATCTAGCCAGATCCCAAGGTATCTGACAACACTTCGATTCGCTAATGGCTGTCCGTTTTGTCCAACAATAGAGAACATTCGCCACTTCTTTCTAGTATTTCTAGAAGCCCCAGACAACGGAGTCCTGAACAGAATGGTCTCGCACTTTTGAAAATTGATTTTCATCTTCCAATCATCGCAATATCCCTGAACTTTTTCGAAGTCACGCTGCAAAAGACTTACAATGACCTCGATCTTCGGACTTGACCTGTACGCGATTAAGTCATCTGCGTACGCTATGGATTGGCGGAGAGATCCTACAAGATCACTTGTGAAGATCGTAAATAAAATCGGCGAAATAACTACACCCTGTTGTAGACCGTTTTTAATTTCAAAAGACCCAGCAGACACCACACTGCCATTTTTCACAATAAACTGTCTGCTGGTGAGCATATCTAAGATTATGTACAGCAGCGGTTTGCTTATGCCGAGCTGATCAAGCTTGAAAAAGAGCCCCTGCAACCATACAGTGTCAAAGGCCTTTTCAAAGTCAATCAACAAGGCACCCGTGCATTGTTTCTTACCTTTGTTCCATTGGATATCCGAAACCAGTTTAGACGCGGCATGTATACAATCATGCCCCGCTCTGAAACCGAATTGGTTATCCGGAATAATATTTTTGTCCTCAACCCACTCGGTCAGGGCTCTATTGATTACCTTTTCAAACACTTTGCTGATATTGGGAAGGAGACTTATCGACCGGAGATTTGCCGGATTGGATGTGTCTTTGTTCCGTTTAGGAATTGGTTGCACCACCGCTGTCTTCCAATGAGCTGGATAATGTTCATTATTCAGCAAATTGTTAAACAGGGTGGTGTAAATGTTTACCGCTTCTAGAGGAAGGTGTTTGAGAACAATGTTTGGTATTTCGTCGATTCCCACAGATTTCTTACTTCTCAGTGAACCGAAAATGACCAGGAGATCTTCCTTTGATATGAATGGAGGGTGAATCCCTTCATTGGCGATGACATCATTTGCCAAATTCTCGTCATTGAACCTGGTGAAACCATTGTTCTCCGATCGCCAGTGCTCAATGTCATATCGCAAGTAGAAGTTGTGCAATAGGACACGATTTTCCAGGATATGGTTCGGGCAAGTGCTAACATTCACCTTATACACATCCTGAAACGCCGCACCTATTACTTCAACTTTCTCCTGAGGATCTTCGATCACAAAAAAGTTGTCATCTTCGATCGCTTCTATTGGATCTATACCTGCTGTCACAAGTACTTGTTCGTTGTCTGTAGTTCGGGGGAGCTTAAGACACGGAAGATCATTCTGATTTTTTCTTCGAAAGATTTTATTAATTTCCGGGAACATACTAGGATTGCTAGCTTTAACAGCCCGGATTTTGTTATTCCAATGCGAATTAATTGCAGCACGGTAATTTTGCTGAATTAATTGCTGTAGGTTTTTAAGCTGTGATTTCAGTGTCCTAACCTCCGAGTTTTGTGGATCAGTAAAACGTCTGTATAGTAATTTGAGCCTTGTCAGTAGCCTACTCTTTTGTCGGTGTAGAGCGTCAAACGTAGCATTGCGGTATATATTGACATTGTCAGTCAGATGGTATTTGGGAATTGTTCTGTCCATTGTTTGTTTTATTGTGTCGTCCATCCTTTTAAGGTAAGTGTCGATCTCTTCGTTCGACAAATTCCTATTGGATGGTGGGTTGAGCGAGTTCGAAGAGAGTGCTCTTGTCATCGTTCGGGAGAAGCGTGTCCACCGCGTCCTACTTTAATTGTAAGAATGCGATTGGACATACTCCTCCAGTTCCGCAATTTCGTTGGGAATCGTTATTACGGCACTAAATCCGCAATGGTCACTGTCGTACACGAATGTGTGAAGACAGTTTATTGTCTGTCGGTCCATGTCAGTCAGCTGTATCCGTTCGTCAAACAGCATAAGATCTATATAGGAGCCTGATCTGGGATAAGACGGACTATCCGTCGCTTTTAAATCGAGTCGATACTCGACACTATTCTGACCCCACCAATTGAATAGTAGGTTCCCTCTAGTGTTTGGTGATTGATTTCTCCAATTAATATGTTTGGCGTTTAGATCTCCGGCCATGAGGTAATAATTCTCCTCCGAACCCAGACGTAAGTATTGAAAAAGTGTCTCGAGCTCTGAGATAAAACAGGTTTGTTGAGTAGCTTCAGTTGCATAGGCTGCGATCATATACAGCCTCTTCCCACTACGGAGGGGGATGCATATGATGCAAGCCTCTAACACCTGGAATCTACGCACTTCACCGCTGTACATAATCTTAAAACGCAGATTTTTCCTAATGAAGATAGCGACGCCACCAGCTCCGTTGGAGTTGGGTCTGTCTCTTCTTATGATATGATACTGACTGTGCCTCAACTTGTGCCTCTGAGAGAGCTTAGTTTCGCTAACCAGAAGAACATCGGGACTTTGGTCTTCTAACAACTTGAAGAGTACAGCTCTTCGTTCGATATTTATTAGCGAATTTACATTCACTGAAAGGATCTTTAAGGGTTTCTCCACCAGCGAACACATTACGACTGGAGGCGCGTTAGACTCAGCAACAAAGTGTAGATACGATCTACGCGTGTCGCCTGTTCCTGAATTTGCTGTTGCAGCTGACTAATTTGCCCCTGAATAGAAAGCAAAATAGCCAGCAGATCAGCATCACCACTAGGTGCTCCAGGTCGTGAGGCCTGAGGAGCAACCTTTGGTGCTTGTTGTACCGTACTCCTCTGACCGGCCGCCATTTGGGCATAGGTCACATTAGGAGTTACGGCTGGAGTTTTAGGAACAGGTGGGCGCTTCACCTCCACCTTCTGTTGACGAGTCAGGTTTAATTTCCTAACATATTGGTAACTGGAACAACCCCGATAGTTAGCGGTGTGTCCCGAGTTACCACAAAGAATACACTTCAGAGACGTGGTATCATCAGTCCTATTCTTACCTAGAGGACATTCCTCTGCACTGTGGTTCAATGCACACTTAACGCACCGAAACTGCATTTGACAGTTCGCAGCGGCGTGCCCGAACCTCTGACAACGAACACATTGTAAAATGTTATCGCTGCGATTTAATTTTTCCCAACTAATGCATTGATAGTCTAGGACTTTAATCTTCCTCAGACTATCTATTTTGCTGTTGGGAGTCAGCTGGACCAGGAAGAACGGTAATTTCTGATTCTCCCTTCGGGCCTTTGCTGTAGTGAAAGGCTTAACACTGACGAACTTAAGATCGTCACATTCCTTCGCTTGAAGCTCCTGAAGGAGCTCCTCGGGATCGGTGGACGAATCTAAACCTCGAAGGAGCATTGTCTGCAAACGCTCTCCTTTGGGGGTGAATGAGAAGAACTCAGTCGTTGTTTTCTCTAATATATTTTAAATTATTTTGTGATGCTCCACTGTGAAGCAGTGGATAGCATGCCTGTCATTACTTAAACGTTTAATTATAAAATTATCGCCTATGGCCGACTTACATAATTTGATGGTGTCTTGAAGCTCCATCTTGTATGTGTTTATTGGCGGCACCTTCGGTCTCGCTGTCGTCTGCTGCTGTTGTTTCTGCTGCTGTTGTTTCTGCTGCTGTTGTTTCTGCTGTTGTTGTTGTTTCTGCTGCTGCTGTTTCTGCTGTTGTTGTTGTGTATGCTGCTGCTGTTTTTGCTGCTTCTGCTGGTACTCTTTTTGTTGCTGCTTTGGCAACTCTTTTTGCTGTTGTTGCATTGGCAGCTTTGTTTTTAGCTGCTGCTTTTGTATTTGTGTCTGCTGTTGTTGTTTTACAACGGGCGCCGGATTTTCAATCGCGCTTGCCGATTGTGCTGTTTGTTGCGCTTTTTGACTGGCTGTCAGACGCTCTTGTTCGCGCCGAGCCATTTGTTTGGCCTTCACGTCCCGTATTATTGCCTCTAGTTGGCAAATTTCGTCTTCTTCGTCGTCGGTCTCTGAGGCCGCCAGAGACACGAAGGAGTTGCTGCCTCCAGTGTAGCGGCCCTCGCCGCCGTCGGAGACATACGGGAATTCTTCACGGTCTGTTGTTGTTTTTGCTATCATTGCTGCTGCCGCTATTGTTGCTGCTGTTACTGCAGCTACCGTTGGCGCCCGTTTCCCCGCTTCGGTCGGCAGCTTTTCCACCGAAGCCGATAGAGACGGGCGCTTAACGAGGTTTGGAGTTGGTTTGACCCTCCTCCTCCCTGCCACCGATGATGATGATGACAACGGTGGTGGTTTTGGGTCAGGCAATGCCTTCCCCGCTCCTCCTCCTGATTGGTGAGGCGACGGCTGTCGCTCACTCATATTGTTATTCGTTTATTTAATTTAATTGATTTAAATTAAAAATTAAAATTTATTTGCCCTGGCTGGGATTCGAACGCCTAACGTGCGGATCAAGAGTCCGACACACAACCACTGCACCGGCTGGTTAGTTATCAGTGCAGTAGCAAAGTTAACACTTGAAAAAAATACTTGTACTTGTTTCACTCTTAAAGTCGAAACACGTCTTTCTCCACTGAAGGTCTGTGAACGACTGATATCCGCAGCCATCTTTGCGGTTGGAGTGTACACGACCACGATCTTTCCAACTTTTTACAGCAGACGCACAAAGTGCTATCTGGTTGCAATATGCTTCGTACGGCAGTAACTAACTGCATTCTCAGCTATGTGTTTTGCAACTTGATTGTCTGACCCAACTATAATGTCAGCAAATTCATCTCGGTCTTGAAATTTCGGAGATATGCCCATGAATCTTGATCGCTTCAAGTCATTCTTGTGCCTCTGTTCCAGACCTAGCTGCCTGGAGTGATACTTCTCCGATGCTTGTCATATCGATAGCTCCGACCCTATCCAACCAATCAATTTCGACTTCGTCGTCTGTTTCAACTTCCTCATCGCTATTCCTATCACTATCGATGTTTTGTCATTTAATTTCATTTTATATTTGTGTTGCGCGTTACAGGTGCCTCACTATCTGAATTCAAATCACTCGAATTCGCAAAATCCGCACTCTCAAATGCTAATAGCAAATTCAAATGTGCTACTATCTACTATTTTAGGTTTTCAACTTGAATTTTGATTTATTTTCGAAAACTTGGTACTCTGCATTGCTATTTTAAACGTCAAAGTCATTCGAATAAGCAACGTTTGATTCGATTGCTATTTCGTTAACGGACGGTGACCAACTGCTGTGTTTTCTTTGAAAATGTAAGTATTTTATGCTTTAAGATTTTTTTTTGTCGAAAACAAAGCTGAAGATATTTTATTTAACATATTTTTTTTAAATTAAACATTTTGTAAAAAATAGAGAATCCATTAAAAATATAAATACAAGACCTTCACAGTTTACCATTCTCGTGGACTACGTGGTGGGAAGAAATATTGTATGATGTTTTATCCAATTACAGTGTATTTACTCTTTTTTAGGTATGGACAGATTTTAAGGTCCATACAAAGGCAAAAATGCGAAAAAATAAAGCGAGCATATCTGGAACCTGAGGTGGTCCCAGTAGATGCTATGCCCTAACTCCTGTTGAGGAAAAGGTCATAGAAGTATATGTGGCATTAGATGGGAAGAGTGGAACTCTCAGCTTCGAGTTGGAAGACGCATCATCTGCCGGAACAATCATCTCAACCAATACAAATCAATCTCAGTGTGAAGCTCATTGAAATGAACCATCTTCATGTTCCGGATTGAACAAACAAATTTCTCACCGCGATGAGATCGATAAGCCTTTCCCTTTATAATCACCACATCTTACACCACAGAATCGAAGGTTTCTTCTGGAAAAACAAGTGGACAATTAGGTAAAGTATCAGAGTAATTTAAAAAAATGTGTATGGAAATACATAAAAACTTGGCGAATATTTTAAAATACAAACGTTGAAGTCATGAACTTAACGATATACTGCTTTGCATAGACTAATTAAGAAAAATTGGATGTTGGAAAATGAAATACAGTTCCAAAATCTAGAGACAGACAATTGCAGAACTAGAATTATTGTTGCCTTTTCCGGTGAGCAGAATATTTGCCTTAAGCATGCCAAATACCCGTTGGCTCATGGATATCCGGAGTCTCCTGCAGTTAAAATATACTCTTTTCACTACTTGAACTTTATACTTCAAATAAGATGGAATGTACATATAATCCAGGTAGAATTGTATCCGTTTTCAAAATGCTGCCTCAGCATGCATGTGGTAACTCGGGACACACAGCAAATCATCGAGGTTGTTCTAAGTACCAGTATGCTAGGAAAGTAAACCTGGCTCGTCAACAAAAGGTGGAGGTGAAACGCCCACCGGCCAAATGGCGGACGGCCCGAGGAGTACGGTACAACAAGCACCGAAGGTTGCGCCTCAGGTCCCACGACCTGGAGCATCTAGCGGTGATGCTGATCTGCTGGCTGGCAAATTTGTCAGTTGGAACAGGAACAGGTGAAACGTAGATCGTATCTACACTCGGCTGCCGAGTCTAACGCGCCTCCAGTCGTAATGTGTTCGCTCGTGGAGAAACCCTTAAAGATCCTTGCAGTGACTGTAAAGTCTCTAATAAATATCGAACGAAGAGCTGCACTCTTCAAGTTGTTAGAAGACCGAAGTCTCGATGTTCTTCTGGTAAGCGAAACCAAGCTCTCTCAGAGGCACAAGTAGAGGCAAAGTCAGTATCATATTATAAGAAGAGACAGACCCAACTCCAATGGAGCTGATGGCGTCGCTATCTTTGTTAGAAAAAACCTGCGTTTCAGAGTTATGTTCAGTGGTGAAGTGCGTAGATTCTACGTGCTAGAAGCTTGCATAATATGCATCCCCCTCCGTAGTGGGAAGAGGCTGTACTTGACCGTAGTCTATGCAACAGAAGCTATTCAACAAAACAGTTTTCTTTCATAGCTAGGCACACTTTTTCAAAACTTACGCCTGGGTTCGGATGAGAATTATTACCTCATGGCCAAAGATCTAAACGCTTAACATAGTAATTGGAGAAATCATTTACCAAATACTAGAGGGAACCTACTTTGATGATTGATGGAGTAAGAGTAGTGTCGAATATCGACTTGATTTAAAAGCCACGGATTGTCCGTCTTATCCCAGAGCAGGCCGTTATATAGACCTTATGCTGTTTGAAGAATGGACCGACAGATAATTAACTTCCTCACACATTCGTGTATGACAGCGACCATTTCGGAATTAGTGCCGTTGTTACTCGAACTCGCTCAACCCACCATCCAATAGGAATTTTTCGAACGAGAAGATCACACTTACCTGTAACGGAAGGACGACACGATAAAACATACAATGGACAGAACAATTCCTTAGTACGAACTTACTGACAATATTAAAATGTACCCCAATGCAACAATCGTTGCTCTACACCGACAAAAGAGTAGGCTACTGACAAAACTCAAACAGCTTTACAGGCGTTTTACTGATACACAAAACTCGGAGGTTAGGACACTGAAGTCACAGCTTTAAAACCTTCAGCAATTAACTCAGCAGAATGGCGGTGTTTCGATGAAATCGCATTGGAATAACAAAATTAGGGCTGTTAAATGCAGCAACCAGAGTATGTTCCCAACAAATAATAAATTCTTTCGAAGAAAAATCAAAACGAGCTTCGTGCCATAAGCTCCCCCGAACTACAGACAACCAACAGATACTTCTGACAGCAGGTATAGATCCGGTAGGGGCGATCGAAGATGACAACTTTTTTGTGATCGAAGATCCTCGGATGAAAGTTGAAAAAATAGGTGCGACGTTTCAAGATGTGTACAAGGTGAATATTAGTCCTACCTACGATATGACATTGATCACTGGCGATCGGAGAACACTGGTTTTGTCCTGTTCAATGACGATAATTTGCAAATCAGCTGGTTATTTTCGGCTCACTGAGAAGTAACCAATACCAAATATTGTTCTTAAACAATTTTCTGAATAATGCACATTATCCAGCTCATTGGAAAACTGCGGTAGTACAAGCAATTCCTAAGCAGAATAAAGGCACATCCAGTACGGCAAATCTCCGGTCGATAAGCCTCCTTCCCAACATCAGCAAAGTGTTTGAAAAAGTGATCAATAGAGCCCTGTGTAGAAGATAATTCAAATATCAGGTGTGCACCTCACAATGTAATTGGATCAGCAGGTGCACTCCTGCATTTGGAATATTTGGCGGAATTCGAGCTGAGTTTGGGAAATCAAATTTTCTCATAAGGCCATGTTACTCAAGTTACATAAGATATGCTGGCGGAGAAAACTTTGATTCCCACAGTCTATGAACGCAAACCGCACGAAATAAATAATTCACTCGCAGAGACTTTTTTATTAAACGTTTTTTTAATAACTGAGTTTAATCTATTTTAGTCCTACTTCTTGATTGGTAAATTATTTATAAATACGGCCGCTGTCTTAAGCAGGCTGCACCGTCTCTCTTGAGATCTTTCTAAAGACTCTTTTTAAAAAAAGCTTGCGAATATCAGAAGAAGGTTCAATTTCCAAATAAGCATACATATAGTATGACCTACTTCTGGAGGTGGTCATTCATTTGCTTATGTTTACACTTTTCAAATTGATTATCCAATGCATTGTTATTTTGCAATAATTTCCGGCGATCGTCACTTTTATGGGTCAACATAAAAGTGATGACGACGATTTTATAAAACAGAGTGCATTGACCATCATAATGGATCAGCGAGGAAAAGTGTAACCAGAAGCAGTATTTGAAAGAAGTATTGAATTAAGACCAATACTTAACTCCTCCTTCCTTAGACAAAATTTTCTCCGGAAAATTATCGGAGTTAGGAACCGTTTCTTTGTTTAATGAGTTCTCTTTTAAATTATTAATTTTGATTTTGCCTGTTCGTCTGACATTCGTGCAAATTACAATAATTATTATTATTATAATGATTAATATTAGCACATAAGTAGCTGAAATTACATAGGTTTTATTCTTATGATATTGTATCACTTCCAGTACATGTCTTTCCTCGATATTTTTTAGCTCTTTAACTTTTTCAAACATTGTATTTACTGTTACATTTTCTTTAAATATTTCTTCATAATAAAGTTGAAATATATAGTTTGTTTCCTTGTTTTGTATAACCTTATTATTAATTACGATATGACAGTTTTGGATGTTTATGATATATAGTAGTTCCATTGAAGGGTTAAATTTCTTGAATCACAATAGTTCTGAATTGTAGCATTTTCCAAATTCTTAACAACATATATTCGTTCGTTTAGTTTAACAATTTCAAGATTTTTATTATTTTTCATCCAACATGTTTGTTTTGTAATACAATCTGTTCTTTCCACCAATTCATTAATATTATTCTTAAGACTATCGTATTTATAGTATATTGTTTTTCTTGGCAAGTTATTATGACATATGGTTCTAAATCAATTTCTTGTTTTTCTGTATTTGGAATTGGTAAGATTATTTTTGTAGGTACGTATTTTTGTAGGTACGTACTCTGCTCTGGTACTTTTAAAGCTATGATTATAGAGTTATCCTGATGCTGCATAACACCTGATTTAATATTCCTTAATTTACCTAAGCTCATATCGATTGTTAAAAGTTCTTCCCTAGTTAGTAAACTGGGGTGAGTGATTCCTACCTTGATTGAGGCTATTGTGTCCAGGATGTTGTCCACTAATATTTCTAACATCTGAAGTCTAGTTAAGTTTTTTAATCGTTGAAGACGAAACGAATAATTATCGTCTTCTGTATTTGTTGACTCTCATTCTGATAACGTTGTATTTCTTCTCTATCTTTTATAACTAATTTTTAGATATTTTTTAAGTTTTCCTCCAATTGCGTATTAATATGAATTTGTTTGTTCATTTCCCGTGCCGCATTTTGATTGTTATTGTCAGCGACCCTTAGGTGTGCTTCAATTTCTTCTCGATCTGCATTATCCATTGTACCGAATAACCATTTATTAGCATTGCCAACTATGTTTATAAGTCCCCGTTTAGATCGTTTTTTAAAAGGCATAATACTTATAATTTTTGAATATAAGGTAAGGCATTCTTTCTTAATTTCTAGATCTTGTCTCACTATTTCAATTTTTTTTTTTGTTCGGGTTTGGTTGACGATTTCTCCTTCACCCAAATTTATCATTGTAAACCCGTTTTTACTCTCGCTTGTACTAGGTTGATTGTCATCAGAAGAAAGATTAACATCGGTAGGAGAACCTGCAAATTTTCTTGGTCGTTTAATATTTGTTGTATGTACCCTTTCTAAGTTTTTCAATCTAAAATTTGGTTCATTCTTATGTCTAACATGTTTATAATTTGATATTGCCTATTTGTCTCAATTCTGTATAATTTTCCCTATCTTTATTTCTTTTGTTTATAATATTTGTTTTCCTTTCTTTTAGTCTGTTTACCACTGTTTCTATGTTCGATTGTTGTTGTTTATCAATCATAGTTAAAAATATATGTTTGTGAAAGTGGTAAATATCCATATGAATTATTTCATTAGGTTGCCTAGGAGTTTCTGTTAACTTGAATTTTTCCCGTATCGGGTTTCTCTCGTATTTAGCTTTCTGACAGATATCGCAATTATTTATTATTTGCGTTATAACCCGAGTGAGTTTAGGATAATGGATTTGCTGTTTTAGCGTGTTATAAGATTCTATGATTCCTGAATGTTGACTCTCTCTAATGTGATATATGGATATCTGTTTCTTGGCTTCAGCCTCTGTTTTCAAATCTCTAACCCTTCGTAACAATTTTACAAACTTAAATTTTCCGTTTCTTGCATAAAGATTTAAAATTATCTGTTGGACTTTATTATAATCCAGCTCTCTTGCGTCGGCATAAATGCCAATTGTTCCTTGACCAAGTTCTTTAAGTTGGTCTGTTATTATTCCGATAGAGTCTGATGGTCTAATATACACAATACTTTTCCCATGTAGTGTCTCGGTTGTTGGTTCTTTATCGTAACTTACAATGATTTGCTGTTTATATAAATTGACTATGCCCTCTTTGATTGGAATGAGATTCACTTGTTCTCCTACTTCTGAATGGACTATCTCATTATCTATCACTTGGTTAACTTCCACCTTTCCTTCTTCAATTCTGCTTAGAAAGTCTGCAACTTTATTCTCTTGACCTTTGAGATACTCGATCTCATAATCGAACTCTTGCAATTTAAGTAACCATCTTTGGTTACGTAGGGAGAATTCAGCCCCATTATATTTTTTGTTAAGATATTTGATAGGCAAATGATCTGTAGTGATCTTGAACTTATTCCCCCATAGGTATGGTCTTAATTTAGTTACACTCCACACAATAGCTAAAAACTCTTTATCCGTTACAGAATAGTTTCTTTCATGCTCGTTAGGAGTTCTTGAAATATAACAAACTGGTTGTTTGTCCTGAGTGAGGACAGCTCCTATTGCTAAATTGGTAGCATCTGTATACAAATGGAAAGGTTTTTCGTATTGTGGAAATTTTAAGATAGGGTATGTTATCAAATTTAATTTAAGTGTTTCGAAAGCATTCACGTATTCGGGGTCATTAATATTTATTTTTGTACCTTTTCTAAGATATCTAGTCATTGGTTGTGCTATTTTTGCATAGTCTCGAATGAATTTCCGGTAGTATCCGGAAGCCCCTAGAAAACTTCTAAGTTGTTTTTCCGTATGAGGAAGTGGAAGATTTTTTATCGCACTTACCTTATTAGGATTTGGCTTAACGCCTTCCTCCGTTTAGATATTTTCCCACTTGTAGTTTTAAATTGTTGTTCCTTAAGATTTTAAAAATGTCTCTAAGAATTTTCAAGTGTTCACTAAGTGATGCTGAAAATATTAAAATGTCATCTAAATATACGACGCAAGTTTTGTTTATATAATCTCTTAGCATGTGGTTCATTAACCGTTGGAATGTTGCTGGTGCATTTTTAAGTCCAAACGGCATACGAATATATTCGTAAAGTCCTTGTGGAGTTATGAATGCAGTTTTTGCAATGTCATTTGGATGCATCATAATTTGAGGGTACCCTTTAGCTAGATCAAGCGTTGAATTAATACACTGCTTTTCCTAGTTTATCAAACAAGCTTTCAATATTTGGTAGAAGAAACCAATCATCTTCTGTTATTTCATTTAAAGCCCTATAGTCAACACATATTCGGTACTGTACTTGTCCATCCTTATCTGGTTTCTTAGACACTACAACTATGGGTGAAGCATATCTACTCATACTTTTCCTAATAATACCTTGTCTTTCCATCTCTTTAACCTGTTTGGGTACCTCTTCTTCATGTTTTTTTGGTAATCTATACACTTTTAAGCGTAATGGTCTGTCTTCACGAAGGTGAATCTCATGTTTTATTCCTGAAGTGTGCGTTAATTTGTCCCCGTCTTTGTATTGAATGTCTTGATACTCTTCGAGTAGAGAATTCAGTGCTGTTTGTTCTTCGCGATTAAGTTTGCCGAAATCAGGACTGTTCTCCTCTAGGAAATTACAAGACTGTTCCAAAGACTTTTCAATTTTCACAATCGTTCCATTTTCAAGAGTTATGATTCTTTGTTCTATATCAATTGTCTTAATAATTTGTTCTAAAACATCCATACCAAGTAACATGGTATAATTTCTTTTATCTAGTTTATGCCCAAATGCTTTGATATAATTATTATTTGGATATCCAAATTCTTTTGGCAAAGGAATCTGATATTTATTTGTGTTCTGTGTTGTACTACTATTAATAGTTTGTATTTGAGTCAGTTTCGTATCTAGAATTCTATATTGAGTTCCTGTCTAATAGGATCTTGGTCTGTTAGAATATTATCAATATCCATGGGTTGTGGCCTTGGATTATTTTGTCTGCTAGAAGTTGAAGGTCTTGGTTCAGTCTGATAATAGTTTTGTCTAGCCTGCCTTGAAACTCTCTGCTCACTGGGGTTGTTGCTGATACCATGCCTCATATTGTCCCTATTTTGGTGGTTAGGAAAATTATTTCTTAAGTTTCTAACTTGGTTATATTGATAAATATTTAAATTTCCAAAATCATAGCCTATATACGAGAACAGAATTCTTTTAATCTCTAAATGTCAAATTTATCTCTAAGTTCCCTGGCTAAGTTACCTATGGTTATATCCCTGAGTTTAGTAATAATAATGTTATAAAGTAATGTTTTTTCTTGCTCTTTATTAGAGACAAAAATTACAAACGTGTTTATCTTATTCAGAAAATATTTTAACTTATTAACTAAGTCGTATATTGAACTTACTTTCATGTTCAAGATTTCCCTCGTGAGGTCTTTGCTGTTGACGATTGGTCGATAGTGTTGTTTGAACAGCTCCTTTGCTTCGTTCCACGTTGTGACATTGTTCACCAAGAGAAGATCCATCGCTTTGCCTTTCACTTTGATTTGCTGATTATCTTCCATACTTGCTCAAGGTCCCCCGCTGAACTAGCAAGGTGGTTCTCTACCATGACTAGGAGGTTCGTAAGGTTTTTACTTTCGCCTTTAAATTCCGGTAAGTAACTAATTTCCCGCACTACATTACTGCCGATGCTTGTCGGCGTGATTCTCTGTACTATAGCCATTATGCTATTCAACAATTCCCGATTTGACACTTCTCTTTCAGTCATTGTTACAAAATTTATTTATTTTTTATTTTCACTTTTGTTTTATTTTCACTTTAATCGGGTTTGCGGTTCGTTTACTGGATCAGAGTGGTTGTATCTGATCCTACCGACTGCGCCAAATAAATAATTCACTCGCAGAGACTTTTTTTATTAAACGTTTATTTAATAATTGAGTTTAATCTATTTTAGTCCTACTTATTGATTGGAAAATTATTTATAAATACGGCCGCTGTCTTAAGCAGCCTGCACCGTCTCTCTTGAGTTCTTTCTAAAGACTCTTTTTAAAAAAAGTTTGCGAATATCAGAAGAAGGTTCAATTTCCAAATAAGCATACATATGACCTACTTCTGGAGGTGGTCATTCACTTGCTTGTGTTTACACTTTTCAAATTGATTATCCAATGCATTGTTATTTTGCAATAATTTCCGGCGATCGTCACTTTTATGGGTCAACATAAAAGTGATGACGACGATTTTATAAAACAGAGTCATATCATAATGGATCAGCGAGGAAAAGTGTAACCAGAAGCAGTATTTCAATGAAGTATTGAATTAAGACCTATACTTAACTCACGCGGCTTTATTTTTGATTGTTTCTTATAATACAAGATCTCGATCGAAGTCGGACGTTTTTTTTGCCTTTAAATTTTGAGATAAACATTGTGTTCCTCGCATTTAAATTTTGATTTAAATATTGGCGACCGTGACAGGACAATTTAACTAAAGGAGTTTAGTTATCAATTATTAGTGCGAATCAGTTCGAGTAAAGTTTTGGGTTGTTTGTCTTGTTTTGTTTTTTGTTTTTGTTGTGTAAAAAAAAATATTAAAATGTCCGAAAAGGAAAGTGTTGGTGCAGTGCAAGACTTAGAAATCTATGCGACTCAGCAGGAATAGATTTGACGGATCAGCCGCACTTTTGCAAAGGATCCAGATAAGAGAAAAACTCTTACTTACCTGCATGAACGTCGTGCTAGTTTGGATCAAAACGGGGAGAAGTTCGATACAACGGACAGCATTATCCGTGATAACTTTTCCGACCAGTTGGATCATCCGTATTTTAAGAAGGATTTCTTCGAGGCAGTGCGCTAAATTGCAGAGCGCTTGTGAGAGGATCTCGCTCACCGCATAGAGCTCATCCTAGCAAAAGACCGAAATAAAGGTTTAAAGGACGACGCGAAGCAAGACGAAATTGAAGAACCTGAGGCTGTTATTTACCCAAAGAGTTCTTTTCAAACAGGAGCGATTCGGAAAAGTACAGTAACACCAGCACCAGAACGTCCGACGATGTGACCAGGTACATTCTTTCTTTATTAATCAGTATCCTCCAAAGGAACTTTCTTCTCTGGCGGCTGTTCTATGATCTTTTCAAGCAGCTCATACATGAACAACCGATTCCGCCTGCTCAGAAACTATATTTCCTACGCGCAAATGTTACTGGAGAGGCCTGCAGTCGCACTTGCAACCTACTGACAACAATTACTTGGAAAACTCTTGTCGAGCGATTTGACAAACGAAGGCTGTTGTTGACAGCTCAACTACGTAAAATGCTGTCTCAGTCTCCGGCGGCTGGAACAGCTTCCAGTTTAAGAAGGGTACCGGATGCAACGAAGGAAGGAATGCAGGCTATCATGAGTCTGCGATTTGAGGTTGAAAATTGGGACCCAATAGTTGTGCATCTCATGATCCAAATTGGATTGGAGGACTTTTTGAACCGTCATTGGATAACACAAGAAACAGCCCCACTTTACAAGAATTCCTGAAGTTTGTGCAATCACGTTTCCAGATGTTAAAGGCTATAAGCAGTCGAGACGAAAGGAAAAGGTCTTCTGCGCTGGTAGTGACAATAGTATCAATTGCACTATGTATAACTCTTTTTAGCACAGAAAATATAATTGCTCAAAATTTTGAACGCTTACATATTTTGAACGGGAGAATGCGCTCAGAAGACATCAAATCTGCAGAAACTAACTGAAGCCAGGTCACTACTTCCAGTCATGCCAGTTCAGAGGTTGCCAGAATTGTGATGCCAAACACAACACATTACTACATCGCCAGCATTAACAACAGCCGCGGAACTCTACGTGTCATCGGCAGAAGAAAACCAGCTCCTATCAGCAGCAAGAGCACAAGCAACAACAGTCGATAAGCCGTGGTGATAATTTGCAGCATGATCAATCCGGTAAGCGTTACAAGTGTAAGAATATTATTGTCGATCAACCATCTAGTTCATTCGCTAATGCAGCCATAGGTAGTCAACCTAAAAAACGTCATGTCTATCTTGCTACTGCCATTGTTAATGTCATTTCTTGCTGTGGCTAATGAATTCCCTGTCGTGCGCTATTAGACTCGGGGTCACAATTGCATTTCATCACAAAGTCTCTCACATGAGTTTAAACGTCGGATAGATATCCAATTAGCGGTATTTGGGGTAATGAATGCAAAGCTGAATTCGTCACCAACGTGACAATTGAATCTAGGACTCATCCTCTAGGTCAACGATTGAGGCAACCATCATGCCTAGAATCAGCGAATACCAACCTACTCGCGAATTAGAAACATCGTTCTGGAAGCTTTCGCCGCATGTACAACTCACGGATCCTACATACTCTCAGGCTACACATATAGACATGCTACTAGGAGCAGAGCTATTCTTGGATTTACTCATGCCAGGAGATCTCAAAATATCCAATGATGTTCCAATGCTGCGAAATACCAAATTGGGATGGATTGTGGCCGGAAGTTCATCAGTTAGGAACACAGCAGCCCACCGTCATGTGGTTAACAAGCCGTCACTTTTCTTTTTAGATAGCCTTGTGCGACAATTCTGGGAAACAGCAAAACATGATGCTCCTGTAAAGATCATGAGTAAAGAAGAACACGATTGTGAGGCACATTTTATAACAAATACAAAACTTAATGCAAACAATCAGTTTGCAGTAAGGCTGCCATTTAAAGAAGATCCTGGTGTAACTTTAGGAGAATCATTCGAAATGGCTAAAAAACGGTTCTTGGCATTGGAAATAAGATTGGATAAAACAAATGAAGTAAAATCTTCCTACATCAAATTCATGCAGTAATACATATTTCTCGTTCATATAACTCTTATTGATGATAAAAGCTTATGCAGCCCCTATTATGTATTGCCCCATCATTGTGTAATGAAGCCCGAAAGCTCATCAACAAAGCTAAGGGTAGTATTCAAGGCTTCAGCTAAAAGCACATCCGCGTACTCACTTAATGATATTTTAATGGTTGGTTGAGCAGTCCATTAAGATTTGTTCTCTATAATAACAAACTTTCGGATGCAAAGGTATGTCTTCACGGGAGACATAACAAAGATGTACCGACAAATCTTGGCAGACTATAGAATATAGAATACTGCCACTTAATTAATGGAGATCATAGCAAGATCATCTACTTGGAATATATCAACTTAATACTGTAACATATGGTACACCATCAGCGTCATATTTAGCTACAAAGTGTTTGGTAGTACAACCAATTCCTAAACGGAATAAAGATACGTCCAATCCGGAAAATCTCCGGTCGATAAGTCTCCCTCATCAGCAAAGTGTTTGAAAAAGTGATAAATAGAGCTCTGACCAAGTGGGTTGAGGACAAAAATATTATTCAGTTAATATTAAGGTCTAGTATAAGGAAAACATACAAAAAAAAGTTCCGGTCAATAAGTTTTTTTTAAAAAAAATATTTTCTTAGTTATTAAACACCGTAAGTTAAATTTAAAAAACAAAAACAATAATTTAGGTCGGAAGACATAGTTTAGCTTGTTAGGTTAAGCTTAGATTGCCCGCATAGGGCCAATAATTAAGTTATAAATGGTAAAGTTAAGCTAGCTTTAAGCGTTTTTGTCTAGCATGTAAAATGAATTTAAGAAATAAAAACGCATTGAATTGAATAAAAATTGAATTGAAATTGGCCATGGAATGGTCACAGATCTAAGAATAAACAAAAACATTTAACTAATGCGCTCTGATTTACCACCATAGCACTTACACTATGTTTTAATTTTCTATTAAAAAATAAATATTCATTCTTAATGGTCCCTATAATCTGTATGTGGGTTCCATCAAGAGCTCCAATTATACACGGAATGCCAGGCTTCTCCCAACACCGCTTTTTAGCATTCTTCTTATCGCTTTCCGACATTACCACATTAATGTGTTTGGCGCATATAATTTTTTCAAGTGCTCGCAAGACATCAAATAGTATTCTTGTCTGACTATGTCTGTTGTGGCAGACCAGTGTGTCAATCCTCTCCATTTCTCCAGGAACTTCAATGTTTCAGATAATTTTATTATATTGTGTGCTGCTGTTCGCCTACAAGGAACTCTGAGTTCAACGTCAATGCTATTTAGTAAGTACTGGAGCGCTTCCTTCGACACACGGAAGTTCTGTACAGAGCTTTAAACAGAATATTATCTTAAATCTGATTTATACTGCTTTAGTTGTATGTTTTTTTTTTTACCATTTACCACTCAGCTCCGTTGTATTTGAACTGTCCCTTACTCTTCTGTGCTCAATTTTTTCTTGCAATGCATCGTCTTCAGCAACCCATAATTCCTCTATGTCACACTCCATGTTTTAATAATTTTTTATTCAATTAATCGTAATTAAATTTTACTAGCAATTTCCACGCTGAAGCTGTAAAGAAATCGAAATTGCTCTAAATGACTCTTCAAAATGACATTTTTACTTTCGAAGCTCGAAACTAGATTCGGCAATCTTCATTTACTTGACATTAGAAAAGCAATAAAGATTCAGGCCCCAGATCTCTTATGATATATTCTTCGAACGACCTTGCTCTGCTCTTTGGACTCCGGGTGCGCTTTTGAGACCTGTATACTCTTCTTCACGCCAACCATCTCGTTCTCGATAAATTTGACATCTCTCGTAATAACAACCTCGATATCACACTCGATATCACTCAGATGCTTCGGAGTATCCGAACTAAGCGCTTGAACGGGCCTTAGATTTTCCCTTGCCAGGTATTTTGTCTAGCGCAAATGCTTTTGCTCTTAACACCTTTAGTTACTCAGGTTCCGCAATCTTTTGTTCCAGCGTTCAAATGGCGTGTGGCCATTCAAACTTACAGTAGGACACCTATTTCGTAGATATTCGACGTAGACACAGCTTCTTCCTCAAAATTCGCTTCCAATACCTGACTGAATGAGCGTTCACCTCGCCATTTCAACAAGTGTTCCATTCTTCTGCGGCGTGTGTGTAACTGTCAGTCGTCGTTTTATTCCATTGCTTCTCAGAAACTCGTCAAACTTATGGCTACAGAAGTCTCTGTTAATATTTGACAACAAACATTTGATTTTTTGACCTTCAACGCTTTGAAGACATCACTCTTTCTCTTCAGAAAGAACACTTTGTACTATCGGCTACCATCGTCGATGAAAGTAACGAAATACCTCGAATTAGCCAATTTATATATTCTGGAAGGTCTGCAAACATCAGTGTGCACCAGATCCAACAGCTTTGAACGCATCTTTGACCTATTTGGAAACGACAACGTAGTCTTTTTTCCATGAACACACACGTCGCATGACTTAAGCTTTCCTAAGCTAATATCAAGTCAAGTCGCCAATTTTCTTCGAAACATGTCTAACAAATCCCTGCCGTTATGGTTAGCAAGTCTGAGATGATATAAGTCGACTTCGGTACATCTTCATTGGCTATACACGCTTGTAAAATACTTTCTAGTACATCGTTTAGTTCTCCAACTCTATTTACAAACCTTGATTTGGTCATCATTTCCTTTGACAACTGTTCTCTTCTGGCGAATGGATGGTATTTCCTTGATCAACTAAGAGAAGATTAGTCCTTTAACTTTAGATTAATAACGTGTTTTGGAGTCTTACTACCCTTTCATACTTTCCGTCTGTAGAGACGACCTGAGCTCAAGCATCAACATTAACGCCAGTGTCATTCGCCAAAAGTAGTTCCCCTTGCACCATCGAGGATAACGATAAAAACAAACGTTTATCATTGCACATATGAGACGGGTCATCTCATATGTCCGAGCACCATCGTCCCCGGTCGGCACTCTTCTGAATCCCTAAAGCCTGATTTTCAAGTCGTTCTACTTGAAAAGTGCTTTCTGCTTTGTTTGCAACAGATTCACTTCGTGACTCCCACTTGTTGACATCTATAACATTATTACTTGAATGGTTTTTCGCCTACACTTGAATAAGCATTGTTTTTTCTTATGCGGATCTTATCTTACATATATAGCCTCTGTATCTCCATCTGCCTTTCGCTGATAAACTACATCGTTCTCCTCAAGAATTTCAGAACTCCGGGCTTCCATTTTCACGCGATTCCAAGACACATCGGAACAATTCGAAGGTAGGTGGCAAGCCGTTCAACAGAAGTATCGACAGCAATTCTTCAAGTATATAAACACCCACACATTTAAGCTGTGAAACTGCAGCAAGCAGTCACTCAAGTATATCAACAACCATACATATCAGCTATGAAACTGCATCAAAGAATTACATAAAATATTTTCGCAGATCGTCGCCTTCCTGCATCTTGTAAGTTGCCAGACGTTTCAGCAGTGTTGCCGTTTTGACTGGTCATGTGGATGCGAATTCCGATACCCAAATTACTCTTGGCTGCGTATTTTCCTTTTACCAGTCCAACTGGCTCGGATCAATGTCAATGATCAGATCCGCCCTTGCCTTCGCATCTTCCTCTAACCACTTCTCCAGTTCCTTTTTGACGCCTTCGTCCCTCACTTCTGGTTTTTGTGCTGCTCCATTGATCTGCTTCCAGGTCCCGCATGTGGTTATCAACGCTTCTATTGACATGACCAACATGTCATAATTTTCACTCATAAGCGGTTTGATGGAATTCATGCTTATCGACATTTTGCATTTTTTGCCCATAACTTGTGAAAACTATATGTTTTATTTAAAAGGATCTATTATAAGATAAATCAGAAGTCTGATATTGACAAGAAGTGTCGTTGGAATTCAAAAGTACGCACCAAGAGTGTTTCCATATGCAAGGAAATTCATTTGCTGGTAGCTTTCCAGCTTATTCTCCAACTCCTCTATGCTTGACGCTTCATAGAGTATGGTCTTGTTATCTTCTTGTCTTTTGTTGTCCTGGGGCGTGGAAAACCGAAAATAGACGCACGACAATTGAGAATAATTATAGATAGCGCTGTATTCGACGCACTAGCGGTATATGCAAATGAAACAAAAAGTACTTCGACGCAAAGATCAGAGAGCTCTAGGCCAAGTCCATAACGAAATTGCCGGCGAACAGCAAAACTATATTTCTTGGGGACAAGCGGCAATGGCTGCTTATGAGCTTTTTGAGCCGTATAATGGCAGTTCAATGCATAATCAAGCCATCGCTTTTATTCGTAACAAAATAAGGTGCTCAGTGAGCGCTGTTTTCTCCTCTTTTTCACGGTCTTGAAAGTTATTATAGCTACATTAGTTTTCATATATGCTGATAAAACGCCTGGGCGCGTGATTGATCAAGAATATGATACCATTCGACAAGGTGACTCTTCGATCTAGTGTTACTTTACACTAGACTAGACGAAAGAAAATGACTGATTCCGACTGACGAAAAAGTACAGTGTCTTTATTGATTTGCCTTTTATATCCATGGTTAGTTGCAAAAAAAACTAAAATGGTATGAATAGGATGGTGTTGCCATTAGGTACTGTTTCTGCTACTTTTAACAGTGACCTAACACTGACTCAGTAGTATAAAAGAAAAGAAGCTAATTCTTATAGCAAATAAGACCCTGACGTTCCATGAAGTGGCTGCTGTGACAGTCCTTAAGGAGAAGTTTACAAACGATGCACTTCATACCTTTGTATCGGGGTTAAGAAGACCTCTCAGAATAGCCGTATTTCGGACTCAGCCCATGGATCTGCCAACAACTCTGGCGCTAGATCAGGAGGCCGAAGCATGTAATGACCAATATATGTTCACGGGAAATTACACTAAAGCCAAATGACATTGAGGAAAGAGCTCAAGAATTCAGAGGCCAAAAGCCCCAAACACGCAATAAGAGGTGCCATTCAGGATAAAAACCCACATTACTTCAACTCAAATTGCGCTCGAAGGGCAGAATGTCCAAAAGTGTGACGCCGAACCTATGGACTTCGATCCTACTTCGTTGAAATTTCGACAGACAACAAACTTTCCAAAATCCAGGGCCTTAATATCTACAATAGCTTCCCCCAGTTAAATATATCATAACGTCTCAGAACGCAGAAAGGCGAAAGAGGGTTAATTATATAAATCAGCAGGGTCTTGATCAATACGCTGCAGACTATAATGACATAGCCATAGCAACTGTCGTGAAAGTCGACTCCGAAAACGCCCATTACTATGATGATGACGTGTTAATTCCTTAGTGAACGCTCCGGGCTGCCGTTTGTCGAGCGGAAGTTGGGTGCGAGAACAGTTAAATTTCACATCGATACAAGAGCCAAAAACTACATAAAATCTGTAAAGGAACCGAAGTATGTAGTACCGGTCGACTCCCCCTTTACTGTGAACTTTTGCCATGGATCCAATTAAACCTTTTTTGGGAAGCCTTTCCCCTTCTCTTTGTTGGGTTAGGTTTTACGGGATCGTGCGCGTTAACGAGAACCTGAAGTTAACTGAGGTATCAATTTTAAGATATGATGACGATATCCAAATCATTTAAAGCTGAATTAAAAAAAATTAATTTGAAGAGGATTGAGGCATTAACAGATTCCAACGGGCTGCCATATAACACAAATATGCCAAATTTTGCCTGTCTTGTGGGAAGTTAAGTATTTGATGACGTGAGTAAGCACGCATCCAAAGAGGTATTAATCAACCTCAACGAAAAACAGCGCAACGCGTTCGAAAGACTGGTTTTAAAAAACCGTTCGATCTAACGATGGACAGTTCAGGCGGCAATATGGCAAGCCTAATACTACGATTATAAGGACATTGAAAGATAGTGAAACGCATTACACCACGAATGAAAAGGGACTTGCTTGCCTTAGTGTGACGTTATATTCAAAGATTGCCTCCTAAGCTATACAAAGCGTAGCTCGTTCTTCCTTGCTGTACAAAGCGCAGCTCGCTGTAAGAAAGGCAAATTACTACCACAGTAATAAGTGAGTCAAGTTGAGTTTCAAGTCTGATTTTTTTTTTTTTTTAGATTAAGATATTTTTATTTATCGTCCAAAATATTTACAATCATGACTTAAAATTAGACTTATAACTAAGGTAAGGTTTTGTTGGTTCAACAATAAGGGCCGACTTATTTCTTATGGTATTTATACAAAATATTTTTTTTTTTCAAAAAGGTATTACAATGGCGACTTAATCTTTAAGGTTACTCTATGCAATTTTCCAAACATTTTGAAAATGTTTGTTGAAGAATTTTTTTTTTTAAATTTATAATTTTAAAACTAATTACAGGGTCCTTACCTCTGTAATATCGGCTGTATGCTTTTTCGTAGAACGAAGTCTCGTAGCAATTTACAATGTCCTCGAATCTCTCGTCGATGATAGCTTGTGGGCTGAGGTACCTCAGCGCTGGCTCTGAAGTCTGCTGGCTGATGTTCCTGATGTCTCGATTTGGATGGTCCTTTAATTTGTCCAGTATTCTTCCGGAAAGCTGTAGCATGTATAAATGGATTGGCGTCATGCAAGCATCTTCATACAGCTTCGTGTTGCTGAAGTATTTCAGAGTGTCCGGTTTTCGCCAGAGTCCTGTACAGGACCGAAGTATCCTTCTTTCCATGAGTCTGATTTTCTTCATGGTTGTTGGTCATTTCTGCTTTTATGAGCTGCTTGTCTGAATTTTTTCCTCAAAAACATTTCTATTTATACAAATTCTTAACCCTATTATCCCTTTGTTCTATCTGAAATTAGGTCAGTATGTTTCAGCAACCTGACCCCTTTGCTCTACTCTGTGTACGATATTTACCTTCGCATTGGTCTGGGTGCAACGAATGCAAATTTAAACAATGATGACCACTTGAACTCGAGTGACCTAAACATACGACGCCTCCCGATATGTGAAGCGCTACAATGAAGTGCATTACCTCCAATACCAATCAAACGCGATCGAATGCCATGTGACACTTGCAAGTTTGTGGGGCGATACAATGTTATGTATTGTCTTTGTTCAGTGATCTTACATTAAATCACATATACATTTTTTTGAGATTTAAATAAATGTCATTTACACAAGTACATGTTCTTTCTGTTTGGGATCAGTATTTCTTAATTACCCTCATGTTAAAGTACAATACTCTTTAGTGTACATATAGTACATTGTACACATATGTTTAGATTCTTATTCTTGTCTGGATTTAATTAGATTATTATAATATGAACCATATATCTTGTTATCTATCATTATACAATTTGTTATGCAGATGAAATCAAAGATGTGCCAGCATCACGCAGTCAAATTGGGAGATCACAATAGATCCTTATAAATACTTAGTGTTTAAATAAAATTTACAAGAAAATAACATGTTTATTCATTTAACTCGAAATCTTCAAATTTCAAGATTGTCGAATTGGGCCGCTTGTGTAAAGTTTCGATTTATCAATAATGTACAACTCTTTCTTATTCTTCAATTGTATTTTTAATTTTTCGATTGAAACATTTTGAGAATATGATAATATTACCTTTTACACAATATCTAAATATACTATACAATATATTGAAGCAATTGTTAAAATTATTCCTCCAGTACCCATTATGAAACCTTGTACACGAGGAGGAATTTCCTTTAATTTGAGCGATAGAAAATTCCCTTGATCCCTTACTTCTATGGTTAAATCATTTAAGTTTGGTAAGCTTTTTAGCTTCAATTTAGGTTAATCCCAAGGTTCTAAATTTAAATCATTAATCTTCACATTTAAACAGCAATCATTTTCAGAAAATCTATAAACACCATAGTCTTCGACATTATATTGAACATTTTAAGTAACAATTCTATTTTCAACAGCTTCAAAAACACAATTTTTATCAATATATAAAATTCCTGTTCCGTTCAATTTTCAATCTTCTAATTCTTTATCTTTACATTTGCATGACAATTAAGTTTCTTCATTTAGATTATGCAGATATTTATTCTCTTCTATTTTATGAAATATTTCAGAATGCTCAGGAGTTTGTTTGATAATGCAATTCTTTTGCTTTCTTCTCATATAGAGCGATCAAGCACAATCTTCTTCAGAAATATTATATTTAAAACTTATTTGATTACAAGTGAAATAATTATTAATAATTTTACAATTTTTCTCTAAATTGTTACTCATTGCATGGTCTTTGTTCGAGAATTTGGCATCACCCACTGGGACAGCTTGATGGGTGCCATTTTGCTGTCAGAACGGAGCTGTCAAATGGACTTTTCTAAAATGAATTAACTTTTTTCCTTTCTTTTGCAAGCATACACGTGTCTTTCCTGAATTGTAATTTGATTTTGAAGTTTAAATAATTTGAAGTTAAAATAAAGAATTTCGTAACATTTTTGGTGCCTCCTGTGAGGAATGCCCTTATGCTGAGAATCTCGCATTTGCGGCCAGCGTTATTTTGCGATATTTTGTGGTTTTCTGGGTTTTTGGCGAATAACACATTATGGCGGAATTAAATCTGAGAATGTCAGCAGTCACGGCAATCAAAAGGATTGCTGAACGTGTTCACGGTGCCGACCTGGACGCATGCGACATCTCCCAGCTTAATCAAGAGCTTTTATCACTCAATTCACATTTTGATCGTTTTGTGCGCAATCACGAAGCATTGGTGGCAGCTGCCAAAGTCGACGAACTGCCTGCTCATGACCTGCTGTTGGATCAGGTGGAGAATAGCTTCAACGGAGCATGCATCGCATTAAATCGGAGACTATTAAAATGCAAAACATCTGCATCGGACTCATCCAAATCAGCCGATTTACCGACAAATGGCTCTCATGGCTTCGATATGAGATTAGATCCAGTCACAATTCCAAGTTTCGATGGATCTTACTGCAATTGGTTGGCATTTTCGTACACAATTCTAATTTCCCAGAGGTGTATAAGTTAAGTAAACTTCGGCAAGCTGTTTGTGCAAAGAACGTGCCGTTAGTTGGTGGACTGTATGCAGGTGGCTACGAAGACGTATGGGCAGCATTGAAAAATCGTTTCGACAATCAACGACTGCTGGCTGAAATTCACGTTTCTAGATTCATCAACATGAAAGCAGCGGTAGACGAGACAGCAAAAGCTTTGCTAACAGTTGTTAAAACGGTCCACGAATCGCTTCGAGCATTGAAGGTTATGCAGCTGCCAGTCGACCAGTGGGATGCGCTAGCTGTACCAATCATCGTGTCCAAGCTTCCTAACATTACACGACGGGAATGGTGCATGTCTTCGGATTCCAACAAAATTCCAACATTAAAGGAACTTCTACAGTTCCTGGAGAAGAGGGCTCACAGTCTTTCTACCGAGATTGGTCGAGTAGCACATCGACCGGAATCATCTTCGAACAGAACAAATCACCGCAATCAAAATGTGAAGTCTTGCTTGGTTGCAGCGGACGATGCGAAGTGCTGCTATTGCCAGGGGCCGCATAGGGTTTCGCGGTGCCAATCTCTTGTCAACCTGAAACCAGAACAGCGATTTGATGCATTGAAACGTTTTGGTTTGTGTTTCAACTGCCTCAAGAATGGACATAACTCAAAGCAGTGCCCTTCAGGTGGGTGTCGACATTGCGGTCGGAAGCACCATACGCTATTTTGCCGTGGAACTGGCGCTCAGTCTTCACTGGCTACAACAACAACCTTGCAATCGAGAGACCCTTCAACAGCTGATGCCAATTTAACACAATCAACTTTATGACTAACCGATCCTGTGATAACTTGTCTGACTCGAGGAGGTCGTACGGTGTTGCTTGCTACTGCGCGCGCATATGCATATGGAGAACGGAATGAACAACGCCTCGTCCGTATACTCTGCGATCCAGGATCGCAGGTAAGTTTTATATCAGATCGAGTTACTCAATGTTTGAATCTTCGCAGAACTAAGTGTGAGCTGGTGGTTGAAGGAATTGGGGGATTGGCTCAAACTCGGACAAAAGGGAGCGTTTTCTTTGAACTCAAGTCAGTGTATTCACCATTTTCATTGGGCATCCATGCTTTGGTAATCGCATCAATCACGTCGATAACCCCTGCGGTGCACGTCGATGTGACTCGTTGGATGCATTTAAGTGGTCTTCAGTTGGCTGACCCGAGCTTTGGTGCACCTGGTGGTATAGATGTACTTGTCGGATCTGATGTATGGGGTCAAATCGTCGCAGGTGACATCATAAGTGGTAAGCAAGATGAGCCTCATGCTCAACGAACGCAATTTGGATGGGTCGTTTTTGGCCCAGCTTCGACTGCGACATCATTGCGCCCTATTCGCAGTCTGTGTGCTCAAGTTTCCGGGGATGAATCAACTTTGGAGAATCTTGTACGGAACTTTTGGAGGCTCGAAGAGGTTCCTGCAGATGGAATCGAAAATGACGATGACGAGTGTGAGAGGATATTTTCAGCTACTCACTCTCGTACCAGAGATGGCAGATATGTCGTACGTATACCATTTCGATCTGACGTCAACACGCTTGGGGATTCTTATCGAAGTGCACTGCGGCAATTTCATTGTCTCGAACGTCGACTGGCTGGGGATGATGATTTGCGAGAAAGGTACATAAATTTCATGCGATAATATTCCACCCTCGGTCATATGGAATATGTTGGTCAACCTGGCGATCATCCGAGCGGGTATTTCATTCCACATCATGCAGTGACCACAAAGTTCCGTGTGGTCTTCAATGCATCAGCTCGAACGAGTACCGGGATCTCGCTTAATGACATTCAGTTGATTGGTCCTACCATCCAAGGTTCATTGGTAAATATAATTCTTCGCTTTCGTCGTTACATCATCGCTCTTATAGCGGACATTGAAAAAATGTTCCGTCAGGTATTGGTCGCACCTGAGCATCGGCAGTACCAGCGCATTCTGTGGCGTGAGTCAACTGGAAAGAATATTGGTATCTACGATTTGGCCACAGTAACGTATGGAATGGCCTGTAGCCCATTCAATGCAGTACGTGCTTTACAGCAATGCGCTCGTGACAATTTTGAGGAAGTGGCTGACTGCAATCAGGCTTTAGCAGCGCGGGATGCGATTTTGACGTCTTTTTACGTAGACGATTTTTTGACTAGTTGCAATTCCATTCATGAAGCAGTGCTGTTGGCTACCAACGTCGATAAAATTCTCTCGGCTGGACGTTTTAAGCTTCGGAAGTGGAGGTCCAATAGTCTTCAGGCCATCCGAGATCTACAAGGTGAGATGCAATCAGCGACTGAACATGTCATCGATCGGGTGACAGCTTCAGTGCTTGGATTAAGGTGGGATCCAGAGACCGACGAATTGTTCTTCAGCGTAAATCTCGTCCAACCTGCTAAATCTCCTACCAAAAGGCGAGTACTTAGTGAAGTTGCACAGTTGTTCGATCCCACAGGTTTGCTCGCACCGGTCGTCATAAGGGGCAAGATCTTCATCCAAAGTCTTTGGTCGGCGGGTATCACTTGGGATGCTCCCCTACCTACGGAATTATGTGACGAGTGGCTTACATTTCGCAATGGTCTGCAGGCGCTTAATCATTTTCGAGTGCCTAGGTGGCTTGGTATGATAGATGGGGAGGTCACAACAATCCATGGGTTTTGCGATGCAAGCTTACGGGCATATGCTGCTGTTCTTTACACCCGAACAACTCTTCCAGGCGAACCACCGAATGTTTCACTTCTCACTGCACGCACCAAGGTAGCTCCACTTAAGGGTGCTACGATTCCTCGCTTGGAGTTATGCGCAGCACATTTGTTAACTATGACGCTACGGAACGTTCGCCTCGCATTGGGATTGCAAAACACCCCGTATTGCTTGTGGTCTGATTCGAACATTGTGCTCTGTTGGCTGCGAAAACATCCTGCAACGCTTAAACCATACGTTGCAAATCGAGTCGGACAAATACAAGAACATACATCTCCCGACCGATGGCATTATATTCGGTCGGCTCAGAATCCAGCGGATTGCGCGAGTCGAGGCATTGGGGCAGATGCGTTTTTGGAACATCGCTTATGGCTGCATGGACCAGAGTGGTTGATGAACGACCCGCTTACTTCAGAATACAGCAATATACTCAACGAAGAAGAACTTTTTACCGTGCGCAACGAAGAAAGAGGATCCGTGATTGCTGTTTTGGCTACAGTTGTTCCCGAGCTCACCACGCGAAGACAAGATGGGAAAATCATTCCGCTGATGGAACGCTTCAGTTCCCTTCCTCGTCTCCTACGAACCGTCGCACGGCTCCGGCGCTGGATGCCGACAAGACGACAGCTTCTGAGGTCTCTGGTAATTGGCCCTGACGAGTTGGATGATGCTCTGGAAATTCTAATTCGCTTGGAACAAGGTAAATGGTTTGCTAACGACATACTTAAACTTCGGAATACTTCCAGCTTATCGAACTCGAGTCGGCTACGTTCACTAAACCCATTCTTGGATGACAAAGAGATCCTCCGGGTAGGGGGTCGAATTAAAGATGCACCAGTACCCCATGACTACCGTTTTCCAATTATTTTGCCAAAGGCAGGGGCTCTAAGTTGGCTACTCATCCTGCAGACGCACGAAACAACGCTTCACGGAGGAACTCAGATAATGCTACAGACCCTCCGCCATAAATACTGGATTTTACACGCTAGGCAAGCTGTTCGAACATTTCTGCACAATTGTACCATCTGTCGGCGTCATCGTGGTGCTATACTTGCACAACAAATGGCGTCATTACCAAGACAAAGGGTAACTGCTGCTCGCCCCTTCATTGCATCGGGAGTTGACTATTGTGGTCCATTTTTTCTGCGGTCCGGAGCAAAGCGGTCCAGGTTAACCATCAAGACATATCTGGCCATCTTTGTTTGTATGGTTACGAAGGCCGTACATATTGAAGTCGTGGATGATCTTACTTCACCGGCATTCCTTTCAGCCTTTACGCGGTTCATCAGTCGGCGCGGGCCCTGTCGAGATCTATATAGCGACAATGGCACAGCTTTTGTTGGAGCAAACCGCATCCTTAAAGAAGACTTGGCTAGTTGGAACAGTGTTGCAAATCAACAAGCGTTCGCTAATACTGGAACGAAATGGCATTTCATCACACCCAGAGCTCCTCATCAGGGTGGTCTATGGGAGGCTGCGGTGAAAGCGGCGAAACGTCATCTTGTGCGTCTGGTTGGATCTCAAACACTTTGGTATAGCCAGTTGCAGACCTTGGCGGTGCGTATCGAGGCGTGCTTAAACTCGCGTCCACTCGTACCCGTACACGATGACCCAGACGACATATTAGCTTTGACGCCGGGCCATTTTCTTATTGGGTCCCCCATCATAGCAGTGCCCGAGCCGAATCTAACTGAGGTTCCACGTAATCGACTCAAGCTCTGGCAATGGTTGCAACAGGTTCACCATAAGTTTTGGCAGAGATGGAGCGATGAGTACTTGCACACCTTGCAAACTCGAAGTAAGTGGCAACGGCGCGAAGAAGATGTACGGGTTGGTGATATTGTTTTGGTACGGCATGAAAATTTACCTCCGACCCACTGGCGGTTGGGCCGAATTACGGAACTTCATCCGGGCAGCGATGGTCTGGTCCGCAACGTCACATTGAGGACAGCACAGGGAAGTTGTACTCGGGCAGTGCAGAAATTGTGTCGGCTTGTGGAGTTTTTCGAACCAGGTAGTTCGACCGGGCAGGATGTTCGAGATTTGGCATCACCCACTGGGACAGCTTGATGGGTGCCATTTTGCTGTCAGAACGGAGCTGTCAAATGGACTATTCTAAAATGAATTAACTTTTTTCCTTTCTTTTGCAAGCATACACGTGTCTTTCCTGAATTGTAATTTGATTTTGAAGTTTAAATAATTTGAAGTTAAAATAAAGAATTTCGTAACAGTCTTCTTTATTATATTTTATAACAAAATAGTTGTACTTTTGATCTAATATATGAAATGCGTTATTCTTTTTAAAAGGCACAAAATTCAACTTATGGCACAGATATGACAATTACCAATCTGTTATTTTTCATATAAAGCACAAAATTTGATTCCTGTATAATTAAAATATACTACTGTGTCCAAAAAATAAGATGACATTGTATTTATTTTGAAAATTCTTTATTTATTCTTCCAAATCAATTTCATTCCCTTAAAAGTAATCCCCTCCTGATGCAATGCACTTATGCCAACGGATTTTCCAATCTTTGAAACACTGGTTGTAGTCACTTTCCGGGATGGCCTTCAGTTCCGTCTTCGCTGCGGCTTGAATCTCCTCTATCGTATCAAAACGCTGTCCCCGGAGCGGTCTTTTGAGCTTGTTGAACAGCCAGAAGTCGCACGGCGCCAGATCAGGTGAATACGGTGGTTGCGGAACGATATGGGTTGAGTTTCGGCGAAATGATCACGAATTACGAGTGCGGTATGGGATGGTGCATTATTCTGGTTTAAAAACCAAGAATTGTCTTTCCACAATTCCGGCCTTTTTAGGCGGATAGCGTTACGCAAACGACGCATAACGTTAAAATAATATTCCTTGTTGACTGTTTGGCCGGTTGGAAGGAATTCATAAAGCACAACACCACGATAATCGAAGAAAACAGTCAACATGACCTTGATTTTTGAGCGACTTTGGCGCGGTTTTTTTGGTCTCGGCTCACCTTTGGCACGATATTCGCTCGATTGATCGGTTGTTTCGGGGTCGTAAGCATAGATCCAAGTCTCATCGCCAGTTATAATGCATTTCATAACATCCTGGTAGTCGGAAAGCATTGTTTCACACACTTCAACGCGACGCCTTTTTTCCAAAAAATTCAATGTTTTCGGTACCAGTCGAGATTTGACGCGCTTGAGGCCCAAAGCATCCTTCAAAATGGTATTGACTGAGCCTTTCGATAAGCCAACTTCATCAGCAAGGTCTCTTATCGTTAATCGATGGTTTTTCAATACCAAATCTTTGATTTGTTGGACGTGAGCTTCATCGGTTGAGGTTGATGGTCGCCCAGAATGCTCTTCGTCTTCGACACGTTCACGGCCGGCTTGGAAATCACTATACCACTTGTAAATATTTTTTTTAGACATAGCCTCATCATCAAGGGCTTTCTGCACCATCCTCAAGGTATCCGCAGCAGAAAATTGATTCCGCAAACAAAATTTAATGAAAATTCTTTGCTCAATAAATTTCGACATCGCAAAAAACGAAAAACTCACTTTTAGCAGCTCACAGAACGACACATATCTTAAACACTATGAATATATTTTGACATGACATTTCACAAAGATGTCACTGACAGTACTACCAACCTAAAAAGAAAAAAAAAATTCCAAATCCTTCGGCGCGCGCAGTTTAAATTAATATGTCACCTTATTTTTTGGACACAGTATGTCTAAAGACTTGGTGTAAATAACATTTCAGGTTCATGTTTGCTTAACTTAGGTAACACAATAAATTTCTTAGGTTCTACAATAATTGGATGAATAACTATCTTTAAGGTGTGGACTAGTTAAAGTACTAGACTTATAAATAAAATTCACTTTATTTTTATAAATCCACTTTCAATTTAAAATTTGCTCGTCCGTTCAACTCGGGAAGCTGGCGCAGAAGAAAGGCTTTTCGCGGCCTGCGGAAATTAATAATCAGTATGGCCAATAGTAGCAAATGAAAAAATGTGTATACTATGAACAGAAATATTATAATGCAACTATGAAAATAAGGGGTCGTCACATCATCCCCCTCAAATTAATTAGCACGAGTTACTTAATATAAATAGTAAGTTAATTACTTAGTATGAGTTAATTAAAGAAAATTAATAAATTTTGTGTATCTCTACTCTTCTGCCCGCTCTGGTAATATATGGTGAATTCCGCAGCGGTCGATCGCTTCTGCTTACGTTTTCGTTCGCCTGTATGTGCGTCTGCACTGTTTCGTTATGCATGAACGCTGTCTTTAGTGTATTGATCGAGATGTTGGCTATTCGATTATTAATCTTCACTTTAAGATACTTCGCATTCCGGCTGACTTCTTCGTATGGGCCATCATAGGGTTGATCTAGCCTTCACCTTGTCGTTTCGTACGAAAATATGAGTCGCTGTTTTTAGGCTTGGCTGGATGAAGATCTTCGCTTGCCCGTGTGTGGATGACAATGTTGGACGTATCTTTAACATTGTGCGCCTGATATCTTTGACAAATTCCGTTTCATCCCGAAACTCTCATTGATTGCCGAAGAAATCGCCTGACAGTCGTAAATTAGCACCGTACATAATCTCAGCTGCGGTCGCCTTGATGTCATCTTTGTAAATGGATCGTAGACCCAACAGTTTTGATGGTAAAACACTGACCCAGTCGTCCGCCTCGTAGCAGCGGATGGTAGTTTTAAGCGTTCGGTGCCATCTTTTTACTATTCCGTTTGACTCTGGATGGTAGGGTGTTGTCATAAGATGATTGATGCCGAGATAACGCATCAATTCTTTGAAAACATTGCTTTCAAACTGCCTTCCAAGATCTGTGGTGATGTGAAGTGGTACGCCAAAACGTGATATCCAACCAGGTATCAGTGCCGTCTCTGATGTTATGTCCTGCAGCGGGAATGCTTCAGGCCATCTCGAAAACCTGTCGATGCTCGTAAGTGGAAAGCGAAAACCTTGCGAAGTCGGCAGGGGTCCGACGAGATCGATATTGATATGGTCGAAACGTCCTTGCGGTGGTGAATATGTACCATACGGAGTTTGGTTGTGCCTTAAGACTTTGCTTCTTTGGCACGGTACCCATCTTTTGACTGCTGTTGCTATATCTTTCTGCAATCCCGGGCAAACGTATCGTTCGGAAATCATCCTGGCACCGGTTCCCTTTCTGCCTGGATGAGACAGGCCGTGTAAACTCTCGATGATTGGAGTTTTTAGAGTTTCTGGCACAATAGGCCGAATTCGTGCTGTTTTGACATCACAGTAGAGCGGTACGTCGCTTTCTGGAATGTGAAAAGATTTGATGATTCGTCTTTCGTTTGTTCTGCAGCAATACTGGGTGCGTCAATGGATAGTCCCTAACTGATCTCTGCTATTCTGGACAATGTGTCAGCAACTTCGTTGTCTTCGCCTTTGACGTATCGAATGTCTTTGCTAAACTGTGCAATGAAGTCTAGCTGCCACACTTGCCTTGGCGATGCTTTCTCCAATTTCTGCTTGAATGCGAAAACTTACGGCATATGATCGGTATGATTGAAGAAATTCCGCTCCTCAATCATATGCCGAAAGTGTTTTACTGCCTTATACATCGCCAGTAGTTCACGGTCGTATGTTCTGTATTTTTGTTGAGCGTCGGTTAATTTCTTGGAAAAGATACCCAGCGGCTGTGGTACTTGATTCACAAGCTGGTGCAGTACTGCTCCTATTGTCACATCCGATGCGTCCGTACTCAGCGATATCGTCGCGTTGACGGCTGGATGCGCTAAAAGTGTTGCTTTTGCCAAGTCGTTTTTGCACCGTTCGAACGCAGTTTCCGCTGAACTTGTCCAAATGATCGGGGTGGTGTCATTCTTTTTTTTTCCTTGCTGAAACTTTGCAGAACCACTTGATTGTTGACAGCGTGCGGTAAGAAACGTCTGTAAAAGTTTATCTTGGCAAGGAATCTCTTCAACTCTTTCAAGGTTTTAGGTTTTTCGAATTCCTGTATGACCTTCACTTTTGTGTCGATAGGTCTTATGCCTTGAACGTTGATCACATGTCCTAAAAATTCAATTTCGCGTTGTCCCAGAACACACTTTGATGGGTTTATAGACAGTCCGCATTCTTTCAAACGTTGCAAAACTTGTCGCAGATGCTGCTCATGCTCTTCTTCGATGTGGGATGCAACACATATAGTATATCATCCAAGTATGAAAATGCAATGTCTTCGAGGCCATGAAGAACTTCATGCATGTGCCGTTTAAAAGTGTGTGCGGCGTTTCGCAGACCGAAGGTCATATATTCGAAATCAAACAACCCGAATGGTGTCGTAATTGCTGTCTTAGGAGTGCCACGAGGTTCGACGGTTATTTGATGGTATACTCGCTGCAAGTCTGTTGTCGTAAATACCTGCCGTCCATGTAAAGTATTTGAAAAGTCCTGGATAAATGTATAGGGTATATATCCGGCTTCGTGATAGCATTCAAGGCGCGGTAATCCCCGCATGGTCTCCACTCGCCGTTCTTTTTCGTTGCATGTCTAGCGGGCTGGCCCAATTGCTCTTCGATTGTCGGTAGATACCTGTTTCCAGCAGGTAACGGCACTCAGATTGGCAACTTTTAACTTCTCAGTATCTAGACGTCGAGGACGGGCGAATACAGGAGGACCTTTTGTTTCGATGTGGTTTGTTGTGCTTGTAGTACAAGCGGATGGCTTGTTTAATCGTACCAGTAATTCTTCGAATTCGGCTAGAATTTTTGTGAAAGGCTGTCCTTAAGTCGGTTGCGCTTCAGGTCGATTAAAATGCCGAAATTCCGTGTGAAGTCTGCTCCAATTATGGGCCTTGTGACCTCGGGCACAACAAATGTCTATGTGAATGAACGTATCAGTCCCAAATCTTATGTAAGGCGCTTTTCTCCGTATGTTTTTATTGGCTGCGAATATTTAAGTCTGCGATGGAGAAAACCGGTTGGTGTACGATGGTGGTATCACTGAGATGTCAGTCCCGCTGTCGATGAGAATTTTTTTGTGTGAAAATGAGTCGTAAACTAGTAATCTGGTAATTTGCTAGCCAATGCCTTGCGTAACATTGATCAACTTTTTTACAGTTAGTTTTTTGGTGCCATTTGAAATGTACACGGCTTACGGCAGTTCTTGCTTCATAGCCGAATCTCTTGTTGAACCAAAAAATGTTTTCGTCTTCATGTATTTGTGCATGTGACCTGCTGTTTCGTCGGCGTGCAGAACTGACACTTTGAATGCGATGGCGTCCGTCTCGTGTGAATTTAATTTAAGAAATATTATAATGCAATTTTGAAAACTCCACAAAGAAATAAGATGGATTGTATATGTCCTTTGAAGCTCGGAGGCTTAAAACTAATATCCAGCCGTTGTAAGCAAACGCGATGTGTAATATGAATAGTGATATGAATATTTTATTCCTAGAAACCAACACGTATCAATATATATTTTATCGACGTATATATATATATGACTCACCGCAGTTAGCACCTCTCGCATTAGCTCGCTTCAAATGAATGTCGTCTTTGGCTACGACAAAGTTTGACGCGGACGAACGCGAGGGCTGCCAACTGCGGCAGGCGAAATATCTTTATTGTGCTGTCAACTAGATGGCGTTGTAAAAGATCTGTTCTTTATATAATTTCGTTAGCAACCAGGCATTCTTCCACATCCCCATCCCCGTGAATCAGCCCGATTCACTATCTATGGTGAGAACGGCTAATTTAGACACTGGGCGGCGTAGAACCCCGGATTTCGTGCGAACGTCGGCTCGTCGTACAACTCCATCTGCACCCTGATGAACTCGCTCTACTCTTCCTCGGCACCACTGGTTTCTTGGCGTGTCCACGTCACAAATGAACACCAGATCTCCTTCTTTTAGCGGATTTGTTCTTCGACACCACTTGGCTCTGCGTGTCAAAGTCGGCAAGTATTCCGAGATTCAGCGCTTCCAGAATCTATCTCTCAGCTGACGGGCAATTCGCCATTGTTTCCGAAGACTACACAACTTCTTGAATGGCTCACTTGCACATGGCGTCTGTGCAGTATTGCCGGTTCCCAACAGGAAATGATTCGGAGTAAGCGGCTCCTCTTGGTCTACGGAAATTGGCAAATGCGTCAATGGCCGCGAGTTCACGACATTTTCTGCTTCGATAATTAGGCATTGCAGCTTATACTCTCGAGGTGAGACTTCATTCAGTGTGTGTCGTAATACCCTTTTTACGCACTTGACCATGCGTTCCCAGATACCTCCTTCAGACGGGTTTGTTGGGACAGTTGAATACCCTCGGCTTACAGCTCATCTTGGACACGGCCACAATCGAACATCTCACTAAGGCGTTTCGCCTGCTGGTCTGCTCCCATGAAATTCTTGCCGTTATCGCTGCGGATTCGCACGGGTACTCCTCGACGGTTTATGAAGTTGCGGATGGCCAAGATACATGAGTCCGTTGACAATTCACAGGCAACTTCTAAGTGTATGGCTCGGACTCCTAGGCACGTAAACAATGCAACCCATCTTCTTTCAGTACGACGTCCAATGGTTACTGTAAGAGGGCCAAAATATTCCAGGCTGGTATAGCTGAATGGCCTCACAAATGGCGTTAAACGGTGCTCTGGCAGAGGCCCCATCAACGGTGCGGCGGGCTTGACTCGTTGTAGCAAGACTTGTCGAAGACGTGGAATCCATTAAAGACGACGGATTTCGCAGATAGTGGCCTCGATGTCCTGGTGCTTCATCTCAGAATGGTAAGGTGCCACTACGAGTTCGATGAATAGATGTTCGGGCGGGAAGATTATAGGCCGTCTTGTGTCGTGTGTGGAAGCCAGCTGGCTTCATCGATTCGACCATTGACACGTAAGACGCCTTCCCCATCAACGTACGGCAGTAAGTTGTATAGAGGACTCCCTTTGGTCAGGCATTGACCGTCCTTGGCTCGGTTGATCTCGGCGGCGTACAGATCGGCTTGTGCTTGGCGACAAAGCATGAGCTCAGCGGCATGGAGCTCTTCTACCGTCAAACTTTTGGCTGGCATTATTGGCATATTGGAAAAATTAACGAAAACGTTACTCACGGTAAATAAGACAAACTTTGAGGGAAGCTCCTCGTCCTCATTATCTTCACGATTGCTGACGTTGGTGAAGTCAGCAGGCCACGAACCTTCTTTTAGTCTCAGAAAACTTGGTCCGGTCAACCATTTTGATGGAGGACTAAAGTTGATCTGGCACTTCGATCGAGTGGCTTCATCAGCGACGTTGTCCTCATTAGGTATCTATCCCCAATTGGACACTTCAATAGCGGCGAGAATTTCAGCTACCCTGTGGGCTACAAAGGGCTTGTAGCGGCGGTTGTGCGAGTCAATCCACTTGATGACTGTCTTGAAGTCGGTCCACAAAAAACATCGGCTGACATTTAGGGTGGTGTGTTCCTCGATGATTGTTCGCATCAGGTGAGTTCCAAGAACGGCAGCTTGAAGCTCGAGGCGTGGGATGCTCATCGGCTTTTACGGCGCGCACTTGGTCTTGGCACAGACAAATGCGGCGGCGGCTTCTTCATTCAGGTTCTTATATATTATTTAATATCAAAGTTATTCTCGATACTTATTTTTCAGTGCTGCCACCAATTTTCTTATGCGGATGAAAACAAAATATCAAACGACCCGGTTGGATATCTGTATCGAACTAACTTTATTATTTAATTCATATAATCGAAGATGTGACAGCAACAGCACCTCTTGCGCGGCACTCAGAACGAACTTGAAACTGACGATGCCGGATGTTGATATCGCGAAGCATTGTCATAATCAAATCGAAGCGTTTTGCAAAAAATGACCACCCAAACACTGTAGCCATGTGGATGCATAACAAACTATTAGGATCGTCTTGTGATATTATTTCATATGGACCTTTAATTGGTTTGTCAAATTTTTTCTTATTTTGAGTTCTTAAATATACCTCATCACCTTTTTTAAAATTTGATTTATTTACATTATTTTGTTCATGTATTCTTTTGTGCTTATCTTTTAATTGATTATTTTCGGCTTTTATATGGGAATGCCGTAATTTACATTTTAATTCATTAAAAAAGTTGTATAAATAAATTTTTTTTGTAAGTATTTCACCTGGAAGTATACTCAATTTGCCAAAAACTAATTTAAATGGTGAATATAGAGTACTAGTACGTGATATTGAATTATAACAAAATGTATCATATGGTTACCTTTCATCCCAACTATAATCATTCAGAACCCTATGATTTCTTTCTTAAAATCCTATATTCTCTATGGGGTTGAAACTATCTTTTCTATAATTAATGTTTTACATATATTTTTTAATAGTTCGTTCGTGAATTCTGTTATTTTGTCTGTTTTTAGTTTTCTAAAACATCCATATTTAATTATGAATTTTTCTACAATTGTCTTGGCAATACTTACGACATCTTTATTTTCTACTGGGAATGCTTCCACAAATTTAGTTAGTTCACTTTTTTTTTTAAATAGTGCTCAAGTTCTCAAGGGATTTGAAGTACCCTTAAACTGTTTTTTACACAGCACGAGCAGAAGCGGAAGGAGGTACCAGTGCACATTGGTTTTAACTTGTTGTAGGTTGCAGTGCAAAGGAAAAATAGAGCGGTGTAACGCATTCCACATGCGCATTGTGCGGCTTATAAAAGAATTTCTAAATTTCAAAGTGCGCCCGAAAGTAGGCTTTAGGGTAAACTGATGAGCATTCGATGTTGTATGGGTGTTGCGAGTGAATTTCTAGAGGGGCGGAATGCAATTAGCTATTTCGACGGAGCATTGGTGGTAGAAATAGCGTTAAAACAAAGACAAGCACGACACATTTCGACGGTGTTTTTGATATGTTGTCATCGTCTATGAGTTTTATCGCTCGCTTTTGAATTCTATCTAGGAGTTGCAAGGTGGTCTTGGGTGCACCTGCCCAGATGTGAGCGTCAAACTCCATTTTAGGCCGAATAAAAGCCTTATAAATTATGGCTAAATCAAAAGGGGTAAAACACTTCTTGCACCGGTTTAGAAAACCTAAGCATTTTGCTGCATTCTTGGCTATATCGAATATGTGGTCATTCCAACGTAGGCTAGAATTGACGCACATACCGAGCATTGAAAGCTTTTAGGTTTCTTCGACGCAAATGCCATTCCTGGACAATGGCTGGGTGTTAGGGTTTCGCTTTAATGACATAAGACAGCATTGGGTTTTGGAAGCATTAAATTCTACTCTATTGGCTTGTCCCCATTTGGTTATGCTGTCAATATCAGAATTTAATGAGTTAAGCATACTTTGTCGTTCGATGTCCACGTCCGAAGAGCAGGGGCGTGAGTCATTAAACGCATATGAGAAACTGAGGGTACTGTCATCTGCGAAGGAATATATTGGATTGATGTAGAGATGGAGAGATGTAGAGATGTAGAGACAAAACTGAGCCTTGTCTCTACATACCATATATACCATATATACCAGCATTTATATGGTGAATTTCGGACTTAAAACCGTCCAATACAACTTGTATTGTACGATTCGAAAGGTAGTTTCTATTCCATCGAAGAAGAGACTCACCGATACCATATGCACGCATTTTCGACAAAAGAGCCGGATGCCAGACTCTGTCAAATGCCTTTGAAATATCGAGAGCAACTATCTTTGTTTCACCGAAGTTATGTATAGATTGGTTCCTCTTTTCAGTGAGACAAGTCATCAAATCACCAGTGGACCTGTTGCTACAAAAACCGTACTGCCGGTCATTAAGAAGTTTTCGTGATTCAAGATATTTCATAAGCTGACGATTAATCAGCGTTTCTATGACCTTAGAAAGAAAGGACGTAAGTGCTATGGGTCTGTAATTGGAGGAAGAAGAAGAAACGCCTTTTTTAGGGACAGGCTGGACAAATGCAGTTTTCCATCTGCTCGGAAAGAGACCTGAGGAGTAGGAAAGATGAAAAAGCTTACGTAGTGGTTTTACCAGCGTGGAAGAGCACCTCTTCAGAACTATAGGGGAAATACCATCTATGTCTAAATCTAAATCTATATCTAAATAGTTCACATTGAATTGTAAGTTTGTATCTATATCCTTTCGAAGGTCTCAATGGTCCAACAGTGTCTACTGAAATAATGTAAAATGAGGTACTAGGCGTGTTTGTTAAGATAAAATTTTATTTTGTATATTTTGTTCTTTTCACTTTGTTGCATGTTTTCCAGTTGTTAATGAATGATTTTACCATTCGATTCATATTTTTCCAAACGAATTTCTGTTTAAGCTTGCTTATGCATCTTCTGATCACACAATGTCCACCTATTTTCGAGTTATGATGTTCTTCAATTAGTCTGTCCGTTACTTTTCTCGGAGATTCATATGTTCATTAATATATCTAAACAACATTCGTCAATGATTTTATTCTTTTGCAGCCTATTAAATATTTCTTTAAATTCTTGGCTATCCACATTTCCACAGCTACAGTGTTTGCTGCAAGGCATTGTCTTTTAAATTAATGCTACAGTTTATCGATAGTAAAATTTGCCAAAATTAATTTAGGTTGTGAATAAGAAAATTAAAATAGTGATAAATTTGACTAAAAAACGAAATATAAATATAAAAATCCAAAATTCAAATAAAATAAGATAAAAATAAAATAAAAGTTTAATTACAGACAGTGAAATGAATAATAAAATAATTATTTACAACTTTAATTTTAAAATTTAGACTTTTAATAATTTTTAAGACTTTTAATCACATTAACTTCCCCTTAAAAAATAAATAATTTCCCTATCGAAGCTGCGTCTGTTGTATATTCCCCTAATATATATATATATATTATGTCAGATATTGATGTATAGTCTCATATGTGAAGCTTCTCAGTCCCCATATTTAGTCTAAGGCTCTTGCACAATTTTCATTTGCTTTATGTTCTTCAGTTTCCTCCATCTTTTTCTTCATTGCTCTTGTAACTGCATCTATCATACATTATGTTTTGGTATCATTTCTTTTAATTTCTCAGAATTTATTTGTGCCGAGAGCGCATCTACATTAGTATTCATCTTTCCCTGTTTGAATACAATTTCATAATCATAATACGTTAAGTCTACTCTAGTTAGTTTGGAAGAAGGATTTCTGTGCGTAAATAGACTTACTAAAGGTCTGTGGTCAGTGTAAACTAAAAATTTTCACCTGAACAAGTTTGGCCTAAAGTAATTTAATCCCCAATTAATTGCTAGAAGTTTTTTTTCTATTATCAGTTTATTCAACTCATGCTTGTTTAGTGATTTACTCGGATATGTAATTGGCTTATCTTTCTAAATTTCTCTTTGTGACAAAACGGCTCCTAGTGCAAAGTTTGAAGCCTAAATCGATAGCTTAACACTGGTGGTGATATAAGTGTATGTTTTACTGCATTGAGTGCTGCAGTGCATTGAGAAAAGCTGGATCTTGGTATTCGAGCCAAGGAAATGCTGACGAACAAACAATATGGAGGAAATGCGTGCCGTTTACGGAAAGTCTTATAAGGACTGCGCCAAGTTGGTCCTCAATGGTACCTGAAGCTCAGCAAATGGACCTGGGCTGAAGCCAACAGAAAAGGAGCCGTGCCTTTTTTGCAGCCCTGAAAAAGTTAAAATGCTTTTTGTTCTGGTTTATGTTGATGAAGGTGCATATTTGAGAGGAAGAACAAAAGCAACCGAAAAGTTATCTTGTTCTCACAGAAAACTTAGTTGATAACCCAGAATTTCAATATTTTTGGCATGTGATGACAACATATCATGCTATGGTGAACTAACGGATACTGTTGAAGACAATGACGTCACCAACAGTACACAACAAGTGAACGCAAACCGTCAAAGCCAAACAATGCCCAACAATTGTTGTATTTGCTTTTAATTGTCAAATTGTTTAAAGTCATAAGGGTCACCTTTGGCCAAATAAAATTATTCTAATTATAACTTTTAAGGAATCTAGTTCTTTTCATTTTTAAATCGTACGATAATAAACAGTTTGCCCTTCAACATAAAGGCTATTCCAAGTCGCGAATCAGTTTTCTCTTCCGCCATAATCATCATCATCATCAATATCAGAAATTGATACTGAGAAGTTCAAAGCTCGAACATTTTGGTCCTTCTCGAGCCAAGAAATTGGCGGAATCTATTGCGGATTTTTATTTTAACGTCATCTTCCAGGATCTGAAGTGACGAGGATTTTCATCACTACATTTTGGCAGGAATAACAGTGTAAGTGCGTGTGCGTGTGTGCAACGAGATCCATAAGCATCTTAGAAAATCGAAGACAATTTGCTTCCAGGACGTACGGATAGAACAAGTAAGTGGACATTTCTTACTTATTGTGTGTAATTAGGTTAGCATATTTTATACAAAATGGAAAAACTTGTTTTGGAAAGGACTTATAAAAAATTTTCAGGGATCACATTAATTTCTCAAAAACTGGTCCAGCTTGCAGAACAGCGAATTATTTGTCAGGACGTTTGGCTCTTCTGGAAAGTGATATGGCAGATGCAAAAAAGTTGTATGAGATTCTTCTCAAGTCCATCGATGAGGAGGATTCTGAAAATTTTGAGAAAATTGAGGATTTGTTTGATAGGTTTCGTGATACATATGTGATTTACCGGGGAGATTTGCTGGATGCTTCTGATAAGTTAACCTGTAATAAGATTCAACCGTCAACAGAGGAAGTACTTGCGAAGGAGGCAAAGGTAGACATTAAGCTACCAAAAATAAATTTACCTGTGTTTTCAGGCACCTATGAAACGTGGAGGCCATTCCATGACTTATTTGTCTCTTTAATCCACAGAAATAGTGCGTTGTCTGAAATTCAGAAATTGCACTATCTTAAATCAAGTGTGTCAGGTGAAGCACAAAAACTTTTAAGTCAACTGAGCATTGATAACGGGAATTACGTTAAAGCGTGGACGATTCTACCGGACAGGTATGATCACGCTCGTTTCCTGGTCAACACGCAGCTCAAGTGCTTCTTCAGTCAGGCTCCCATTAGTCAGGAAAGGTCTGATTTAATCAAACAATTGTTGGACACCAGCACTGAAGTACTTCACAGTTTGAAAAATTTAAATATTCCTGTAGACGAATGGGACGTGCTAGTCATTTTCGTTTTACTTCAAAAACTACCGTGTAAAACACAACAACTTTAGGAAGAGTGTTTAGGAGCTAGGGAGAAACGAAAAGACTTGTCAACATTTTCGGATTTTGCACAGTTCTTAGAAATGCGTTTTCGTACCTTGGAAGCTGTTTCTCAACAATCCAGAGCAGCAGTTTTCACGCACAGGCTACCGATCTGAAGATTTCTTGCAACATTTGCGGTAAGGGACAACATTCAGTTCGCAGGTGCAAACGTTTCTTAAGGATGAAAATCTGCAAATTGTTGATAAGTTAGGTCTCTGTTCCAATTGCTTAGCTTACAATCACAAATCCCAGCTGTGCCCGAGTAGTTACAAATGCTTCTATTGTCAACAACCTCACCACTCTCTGTTACATTTTACAAAGAACAACCCTCAGGAAAACATCGAACCCCGTACACCTTCAAATGCAAACATCCGTTCACAAGTTCACATAAATCCAGATGCTCCCAGTTTCCTACCATCCAGCGGTAATCAAGTTAATGTCACAGTCAATTCGCTACATTCTGTCTCACAGGTTCCGACGCAGGTTATATTAGCGACAGCTTTGGTAAAGTTGAGGTCTTCTTCAGGAGAGACGTTAACGTTAGAAGCCCTTTTGGAGTCGGGTTCAGAAGCAACATTCATAACCGAATCAGCTATTCAACTTGTGGGTTTGAATCCGAGACGTACTCACATCGAAGTTTCTGGGTTAGGAATGGTCAGCAATGGCACATGCAAACGGGTGGTCGACATCGTAGTTGCATCAAGACACACCAACTTCGAAACAGTCGTTCAGGCTTTAGTTTATAAGTCACTGTCTGGCCATCTCCCGGCCCGCAGGCTCCCTGTCAGTGACTAGAGTCACTTCCATGACCTACTCTTAGCTGATCCAAATTTTCACAAGCCATCCAAAGTCGACCTCTTATTAGGCAGTGATGTACTAGCGGAGAATCTGTTACCTAACTTAGTCCGTCCACAGGATGAGACGTTACCTATTAGTCAAAACACAAAGTTCGGATGGATCTTGTTTGGGAAGACACCGCTAGAGCAAGGGTCCCTTCACAGTTTTTTCTCAACCTCAACCATCGACAAACAACTTCGTAAATTCTGGGAACTAGCCGAAAATATTGAATGTGAAGAGCAGTACCTGAGGAATGTTGAAAGATTGGCAGATGGCCATTACCAGGTGGCGCTTCCGTTCAAAGGCAACACGTATCCAGTCTTAGGAAGGTCCTATGAAGGTGCAGTTAAGCGGTTTCAAAGCCTAGAAAAACGCCTTGCAGCAAATTTCCAACTACGAGAACAATATACGGCATATCATACTTTTTTTGGTTACTGATAACCAATATCACTAACCAAAATGTTTTTTAGGCTACCGAGCTCCCATTTCGGAATGAGTCGGTCGATATTAGTGATCGAGGTGTCTACGGAGAGCTATGAACGTGATTTAGATGCTTGAAATAAAAGAGAAATAAAATTCTAATTGAAAAGTATATAATATTGAGATATTGTGAAAACTCCGCGTTCTCAGAAGAGAAAGAAAGAAAATTTGAATTAACAACTCCTTAGACCCAAATGTGTAACAAAACCGAAAAAAAATTACAAGAAATAATGAACACAATTTGCGTACACCTGTTTATCTAACTCAATTTTATTTTTTTTCTTTATTGGTTTCCATTCCATAAAATCTATGAGCCGGTTCGCCATGGGCTTTCATAATGGAATTTTGTCGTCATCACTGTTATAACCACATTCACCGCGGGACAACGAGTAATTTGACCGAAACTTCATTCAAACACACTGTCCCGAGGCTTTTTCTATCCACCACATGAGGACACGTCTGCTAGGGAGCCCACAACGCAGAAAAAAAATAAAATATATAAAAAATAAAAAATAAAAAACAAAGCATACCAGTAGCGATTTCAGTGGCAGGAATGCGTTTTGGTTAAGCAAGAAGAATAGAAATCGGTTATAAATATAGTACATATTAAGAACAATCGAGTGCATTATTCACAATCAAAGCGAATAATCTCGTTTGTTATTATTGAGTGACGTACAGACTCAATAATAACAGGATCTTTCTAACATTTGTAAACTAACTAACTAACTAACTAGGTTAAATTAGGCTAGATATAATACAGTCAATTTAAACTTTTATTAAGCGCTTTATAATTTTCTTTTGGTTATAAATCACCATTATGAATAACAATTTGTTTTCAGTTGTGGATAACCTTTATTTTTGACGCCAGATTTTTTGCTATTGGTACGCATTTGGGTCTAAGGGTTTTTTTTTCAGAATAACCAATTGAGTTATAAGCAGCCGACAATTTTCTACTTTTGTAAGTCGTGGTGCATTTTGTATGGGATTCCAGATTTTACAGCATTCTTTCTCTTCTGAGAACGCGGAGTTTTCACAATATCTCAATATTATATAATTTTCAAATAGAATTTTATTTTTCTTTTATTTCAAGCATCTAAATCACGTTCTTAGCTCTCCGTAGACATCTCGATCACTAAAATCGACCAACTCGTTCCGAAATGGGAGCTGGTAACCTAAGAAACAATTTGGTTAGTGATATTGGTTATCAGTTACCAAAAAAAAGTTTTGGTTATGGATAAAAGTTATCGGTAACCAAAAAACATTTAAGTTATCGATAACGGTTATTGGTAACCAAAAACGATTAAAGTTATCGATAATGGTTATCGACAACCAAAATAAATTTCGGTTATTGATAACGGTTATTCGTAACCAAAACAAATATAAGTCGAGCGTAATGGTTATTTACGACCTTTACTATTAACTCTTAATTTTCGGGCAACCTTTTCAGGAGTATGAAAAAAAATAATGGTTATTTTGGGTCCCTCGATTTTACCGCTTTACTTTCTCAGCGGATATCGAGAAAATGTATCGGCAATTTGGGTGGCAGAAAAGGACTCTTATTACCAACTTATTCTGTGGCGTGAGAATCCTTCTGATCACTTTTGGAACAGCTGCAGCCCCGTATCTCGCGATTCGAACGCTGATGGAGGTAGCCCAGTGAGTAGTTCATGCGCATCCCAAAGCCGCAAAGATGATTCAGGAAGAAATGTACGTAGATGACTTATTTTCAGGGGTAGACAGCGTTCAAGAAGCTAAGGAAAAATGCAAAGAGGTCGAATTAATTTTACAGGAAGCGGGATTCAACTTACGCAAATGGATGTCAAACAGCGAAGAGCTTCTAGAGGACATACCCGTCGGAGAACGTGAGTCCACATTTGAATTGCCGTTTGAAAGCTCGAGTCAAGTTAAGACCTTAGGAATTCAATGGCTTCCAATCGAGGATCAGTTTTCCTTTCATTTCACTCCTTCGGCTAATTCACAACCAACGAAACGATTCATCTTGTCGACCATCGCGCGGTTATATGATCCAATGGGATGGATATCGCCATGTATTCTCCAGGCGAAATGCTTTACGCAGCAACGCTGGCTCAAAGAAGTAACTTGGGATGAAGAAATTGACCCAAAGATGTTACAGGAATGAAACTCTCTTTACGATGACTTGCAGATGATCAACAACATACGACTTTCACGATGGATTCAGACGATCAGCACTTCAACCTAGGTTGAGTTGCACGGGCTAAGCGATGCTTCTGAGAGAGCATACGGTGCCGCAGTCTATCTACTGTCAGAAGATGAGCAAGAAAAGGTTCACATGCATTTGATCATCTCCAAATCCAAGGTGGCACCTGTGAAACCGGTAAGTCTTCCTCGATTGGAGCTTTGTGGTACGGTTTTGCTTGCCAAGCTGCTCAATTACTTGGTTAAAGTCGACAGCGACAAGATGGGAAACGTTCATCAGAAATCGAGTCGGCGAGATCCAACAGCTGATATCTTGCGCCATTTGGAGGCATATACCCACACAACACAACCCAGCAGATTTAGCGTCACGAGGTTTAGCACCTTCAACATTGTTACACACAAATCTATGGTGGAATGGACCCTCAGTTTTGCAGTCCAGTTGGATATACCTGAACAACCACTACAGGTTTTTCACACTGAGGTATCAGACAACATATTTAATTTACTGGTAAAACGTTTTTCAAACTTAGGTCGTCTTGTTCGAACCACAGGTTTTTGCATGCGATTTGCTTACAATATTCGAAGGCCCTAAAACAACAGATTTTCTGGTCACACACCATGCTTGTACGATGTGTTCAAAACGAGATGTTTCCCGAGGGCATTTGCCGGGCCAGAGGCAGTGGTGCTCTAAATCCATTCACAGATGGTGAAGGAATCATCCAAGTTGGTGGGAGGCTCACACATGCAAATATCCCTTACAGCCAGCAGCACCCTATCATGTTGGAACCAGGACATCATTTTACAGATCTGCTCATTCGTGATGCCCACGAAAAGACGTTACATGGCGGAATGCAATTAATGATCTGCCACTTGAGAGCCAAATACTGGATTTTCAATACGAAACGGGCTGTCAAAAAGCATCTGCACCGCTTTACCATTTGTCACCGATTTCGCAGTAAGGCAACTCAACAGTTGATGGGAGAGCTACCAGCTCCGAGAGCCACAATTTCCAGACCGTTTTCACATGTTGGTATTGATTTTGCGGGACCCATCACCATCAAGGCATGGAAAGGACGTGGAGGTAAGTGCTTCAAGGGCTACGTCTACATCTTTGTCTGTCTATCCATCAAGGCGATACATTTGGAAGCTGTTAGTGATCTAACGACACAAGCGTTCCTAGCACGTAGAGGAGTTTGCAGCCAAGTCTACAGCGATTGCGGAACAAATTTTAAAGGTGCAGAGGCCGAACTAGCACGTCCTTTGAAAGTTGGTCTTCATGATTGGAAGAAGGTTGCTGCTGAATTGTCCACCCAAGGAACGAAGTGGAACTTTATTCCACCTGCTTCGCCCCACTTTGGAGGATTGTGGGAGGCAGGAGTCAAAAGCTTTAAGTACGACTTCAAGAGGATCGTCGGCAATGGCACGTTAACTTTCGAAGAACTTATCACGCTGTTGACGCAGATTGAAGCATGTTTGAACTCTTGACCCCTGCGTCCACTGTCAGAGAATCCAGACGATTTTCAAGCCCTGACGCCAGCACACTTTTTAATCGGAGCAACCTTGTTCACGGTTCTTGAGCCAGATCCGACCATATTTAAGCAGACTTACCACGATCGCTGGAAACTAATACAAGCACACGTACAAACCTTTTGGAAGCAGTGGCAAGTTGAATATTTAGCTCGATTACAACAACTCCCTTAATGGTTGAAGCAGTGCCCGCAGCTAAAGGTAAGTGATCTGGTGTTGATAAAAGACGAACGGCTCCCTCCAGCAAGGTGGAGCCTCGGCCGTATCATGGAAACATATCCCGGGTCCGACAATTTAACGAGGGTAGTGAAGGTAAAAACCCAACCGGGAGAGTTTCGTCGACCAATCACGAAATTGTAATCACTACCAACCAATGAAACCTCCTTCACCACACAGCATTACAACAATATAAACTCAAACAAGTAAGCATCTCAAATTCAAAAAATTTATAACTTCATCATCCACACGAATCCCTATAATTCAATAGTTCATAAATCACATGCACACAACATCAATTCAATAGTACTTAATTGCATACTAAATCTCACATAACCATTTCGTATCAAATTGCACACGAAAAACAAACTCAGACGGTAACACTCATTTATTTATTTTGAAAATTCTTTATTTATTCTTCCAAATCAATTTCATCCCCTTCAAAGTCATCCCCTCCCGATGCAATGCACTTATGCCAACGGATTTTCCAATCTTTGAAACACTGGTTGTAGTCACTTTCCGGGATGGCCTTCAGTTCCGTCTTCGCTGCGGCTTGAATCTCCTCTATCGTATCAAAACGGTGTCCCCGGAGCGGTCTTTTGAGCTTGTTGAACAGCTTTTGGCGAAATGATCACGAATTACGAGTGCGGTATGGGATGGTGCATTATCGTGGTGTAAAAACCAAGAATTGTCTTTCCACAATTCCGGCCTTTTTATGCGGATAGCGTTACGCAAACGACGCATAACGTTCAAATAATATTCCTTGTTGACTGTTTGGCCGGTTGGAAGGAATTCATAAAGCACAACACCACGATAATCGAAGAAAACCGTCAACATGACCTTTATTTTTGAGCGACTTTGGCGCGGTTTTTTTGGTCTCGGCTCTCCTTTGGCACGATATTCGCTCGATTGATCGGTTGTTTCGGGGTCGTTAGCATAGATCCAAGTCTAATCGCCAGTTATAATGCGTTTCATGACATCCTGGTAGTCGAAAAGCATTGTTTCACACACTTCAACGCGACGCCTTTTTCTCCAAAAAAATTCAATGTTTTCGGTACCAGTCGAGATTTGACGCGCTTGAGGCCCAAAGCATCCTTCAAAATGGTATTGACTGAGCCTTTCGATAAGCCAACTTCATCAGCAAGGTCTCTAATCGTTAATCGATGGTTTTTCAACACCAAATCTTTGATTTGTTGGACATGAGCTTCATCGGTTGAGGTTGATGGTCGCCCAGAATGCTCTTCGTCTTCGACACGTTCACGGTCGGCTTGGAAATCACTATACCACTTGTAAATATTTTTTTTAGACATAGCCTCATCAACAAGGGCTTTCTGCACCATCCTCAAGGTATCCGCAGCAGAAAATTGATTCCGCAAACAAAATTTAATGAAAATTCTTTGCTCAATAAATTTCGATATCGCAAAAAACGAAAAACTCACTTTTAGCAGCTCACAAAACGACGCCTATCTCAAACACTATGAATATATTTTGACATGAAATTTCACATAGATGTCACTGACAGTACAACCAACCTAATTTCCTTATATTTTGGACACAGTAGTATATTCAGTTTTTGATTCTATTTATTTATTCTCTCAAGAGTGCCGCTGTCTTTAGCCGGGCTGCACACTATCGAAGATGTTGATTAATTAATAATATCAAAAATTGAACGACCGACTTTTCTCATTTTCAGCCGACATTATACCTAAATACTTCAGCGTTAACATTTATTTTTATTTGTTGTGCTAGCATTGAAAAAAAATCAAGAACCGGATGTTATTGAACTTATTGTAATTAAAGCATTTATTCATGGAGAATGGCAAATGCGTCATCTTGCTGTTTTTTTATTTTCAATATCGGGTTGTATGTAACTTCACTCCGCTTTGATTGAAAATTCTCCTGAATTTCATTGGAGATAATTGGATTTACAGTTTTTTCTATATTTTTCAAAACGACTTTAAGTTTCCGGTTCTTTTTTCTTAACATTATTAATACAATACTAGACACAATTATTAATACTATCACAATTGTTGAGCTTATAATATAATTTGTGTTTTTATGGTATTTTAATTCATTTATTTCTTTTATGTTCTCAAAATGTTTTAATACTATGCTGTCAAATGAAATTGACTTAGTAAAATTATAATGTTTGTTTTCAAAACAGTGAAATTTAGCTTTAAATTCATAATTTTGATTAGAGAATATTTGATTCTTTATCTGAATTGAACAATTGTTAAAATTTATTTAACAGTTTCCGCTTAGTTTTAAGGTTCTATCGTCACAATAATTTATTATTTCGTCATTGTTCATATTTTTACATACTATATAACTGTTTCTTCATCAATTTTCTTTATTTCCTTATTAAGTTTTTCTCTAAGTTTACATTTGTTTAGAGTTACACAATTGCTTACTGGTTTAAGTTCGTTAATATACAATTCGTTATTATAGTCATACTCTTTATTATTATACTCTATTATTTGTTCATCATCTTGGATTATTTCTAAACCTTCTTTAGTGGGTATGCTAGTTAAAAGCCTCAATTTGACTTCTATAAAAGTTGTGGGAATTTTTATTGCTATTATAAGAACGTTATCTTTATACTTCATCACTCCTAATTTGGAGTACTTTATTTTATAATAATCAATTTTGAAGGTATCTATTTCCTCGGGGGTAAGTATTCCTGGATGTAAGATAATACATTTGGTTGATGCAATATTGTCCAATATTTGGTCTATTTTATCTTCGACTAATTTTAATTTTATTAGTTGGTCTAGTATTATTTGTTGGTATATTATGTCTTTTTGAGTCTTATCTGCTGTATTAATAGCTTTAAGAATTTTGTCTCTGTCTCCTTCTATTAGTTTCTTTAGATCGAATATAGTTTCATTAAAGTGGTCATTAATTCGTACTTGTTTGTTAAGTGTTCCAATTGCATTATTGTCGTTCTCTTCTATTACTTTCATATGTCCTAAAATATCTTGTCGGTCGTCATCGTCCATTGTACCAAAAAGCCATTTGTGTACAGTTCCTACAACATTTATTAATCCTCTTTTATGCCTATTAGTAAAAACAGCTGATAATTTTGATTTTACAGTTTCTATCTCCCTAACTAATGCCTTATCGATACCAGTAGGTACTTGCCTTATGTTTTCTTCGACTTGCTCAACAGTTTTCTTAAATGTTTGAAGATCAATTATGTGGAGAATAGTTACAGTCTCATTTATCAACTCCGTTGGTCCCATATTTATTTTAACATATCCATTAGTGGCTTCAATTTTTGTTACAATCAATTTTGCCTGAGATGTGTTGATGATTAGGATCATTAGGAGTATCAAGATCTGCAAATTTACGTTTTCTTTTAATATTTGTGATATGTTCATTGGTAATATTTTTTATTCTATATCTTGGTTCGTATTTATGCCTTAATCTTTTATAGTTTTTTATTGGAGCTACTCTTCTATTTTCTGTATAGCTTTCTCTATTCTTATTAGCCTTACTAATGTATTTATTTTTATTTTCAATAATGGTTTGCCTTAATTTTTGGTTGTCTGTATTCATAGCTTGTTGTGGAGTCATTTTGATTATGCTATGATATCTATTGTTATAATTTTTTATTACTCTATGTGTTTTTGCGATTAGGGTAAGTGTGGCATCTTTTAAACTGACAAGCTTTTCTTGAATTGTTGAATGGAGCCTCTCTATATCTGAATTTCCGGTGTGGTTATTGGGTTTTGTTAAATGTAATTCCACTTCTTGGTTATTAAGGTATTCTAATAATTGATGTGCTTTGAATTCATTATCAGTTACGATTTTCTTTGGTTTTTCAAATTTAGCAAAATGTTCTTCTAATATTTCTATTCGTTTCAACCAATTTTTGTTCGGTAAATGGTATGCATACGCTTTTTTTGTTAATTTGTCAATAAGGGTTACAAAGGATTGGCCTTGAAATGTAAATACATCCATATGAAGGGTGTTATTTGGGCATTCCGGAGTTTCGGTGAGATGAAATTTAGTTTTAATGGGATTTCTTTCATATTTAGTTTCTTAACATGTTCTACAGTTATTAATTATTATTTGTATTTCTTTATTTAAATTGGGATAGTAAATTCTTAAGTGTATTATATGTTTCTATTATACCACTATGAATACTTTCAATTTTATGATACCTATATATTTGTTGATGAATTTTTCCTGTGTCCTAATTTCTTGTGCCCTGAGGGTGCACTTTATAAACGATATGTGTTTATCTTTTCTAAACAGATTTATTAAAATTTGTTGGATCTTATTATATTCCTGGTACGACAGATCGGTGTATATTCCAACCTTTCCTAGTTTTATGGTCCTAATAAACAAATCTTTCCAATATAACTGATTTTTAGTCATATATACTTGTATTATTTTTCTACCATGAACTACTTCTACTTTTTCTGTAATATTATAAGTTAGTATTAGTTGCGTCTTGTATTTGTTCACAGTTCTCTGATAGAAAAGTGATCGAGTAGTTGTTCTGGTGCAGAGTGAGTTGTAGCTATGTCCGAACCTCCCTCGTCTTCCAAATTATCAACATTTTCTATCCTACTAAGAAAATCTGCTACCTTGTTTTCTTTGCCCTTAAGATATTCATTTTCATAGTTAAATTCAGATAATTTCAGCGGCCACCTTTGATTTCGCTGTGAAAACTCTTTCCCATTATACTTTTTATTCAGGTATTTAATTGGTTGATGGTCGGTTATTATCTTGAATTTGTTTCCCCATAGGTATGGTCTGAAATATGAAACTGACCATACTACTGCTAGAAACTCTTTGTCCGTTACTGAGTAGTTTTTTTCATGGTCGTTAAGTGTTCTAGATGCATAGCATACAGGTTGTCCTTCTTGAGTGAGAACAGCACCTATTGCATAGTTTGAGGCATCAGTAAATAAGGTAAATGGTCTATCAAATCTTGGAAATTTAAGTATAGGGTGATTGACGATATTGAGTTTTCATGTTTCAAATGCTTGAATGTACTCTGGATCATTTACATTGATCTTAGTATCTTTCTTCAAGTATCTGATCATAGGATAAGCAATTTTAGAATAATCCTTAAAGAATTTTCTATACTATCCCGTTGTTCCAAGAAATCCTTTTAATTGCTTTTCCGTTTGTGGTATTTTGTAGTCTATTATGCATTTAATCTTATTTGGGTTGGGCTTCATGCCATCTTAAGTTAAAATATGTCCTAAAAATTCTGTGTCTTTCTTTAAAAATGAACATTTGTCAAACTGGACCTTTAAGTTGTGTTTTGTTAATGCATTGAATATAATATTGATAGCGTTCCAGACTTGTAGAAAATATCAATATATCATCCAAGTAGACTACACAGATCTTGTTTATGTGCTCTCTCAAAATTTCATTCATCAGCCTTTGGAATGTGGCTGGGGCATTCTTGAGACCAAATGGCATTCGAGTGAATTCATATAAACCGTTTGGTGTAACAAATGTATTTTTATGAATGTCCCTGGGATGCATTTTGATCTGATAATAGCCTTTAGATAAATCCAGCGTTGTAAAATATTGAGCTCGCCCTAACTTATCTAATATACCATATATATTAGGAAGTGGGTACTTATCATCTACTGTAATTTCATTCAATTTTCTGTAGTCAAAACAGAGTCTGAATTTTTGTTTGCCAGAATTATCTAGTTTTTTCGGTACTACTACTATCGGAAATGCATATCGGCTATTAGATTTTCTTATTATTCCTTGTGTTTCCATTTCTTCCAATTGCTTCCTTACCTCCTCCTCATGTTTTGGTGGTAATCTGTACAACCGGGAATTTATTTGTTGATCCGTTGTAGTTTTAATTTCATGCATTATGGATTCAGTATTAGACAACTGATCTCCTTCTTTATATAGTATAGTAAGTGTGGATGTTGTTCAAGGAGTTTCTCGAGTTTTTCCCTTTCTTGAATATTCAAATATGACAAATCTATATCTCTTATTTTAACATCATTAAGTTCGAAACATTGCATTGTTTTATAGTCTTCTGAGTATAAATTTAATTTGATTGTATTATTAAGTCTCATATAACGGTTATTGATGTTTATTTCTGTGACAGTTTTACTAATAAAATCCATGCCTATAAGTAGATCATAGCTTTTGTTTTGTAATGCCATCTTATACCACTTAATTTTACTTTGACTATCCATCCGGAACTCTTTTGGTGCATCGGTACAGATGACTTGAACTCGTTCTTTTGTTACTCTATTAATCGTGTTTAGGGAAATATCTTTCTCAACGAAAACCTTGAAATGATTACAATTAACTTTTGTGAAATTTGATGTTGACCCTGTATCTATTAATGCTTTGTATGTATTTTCATTTATTGTAAGATTGCAAAAAATTTTGTTTCCGAGGCTTAATTGAGAAAAACCGTCGGCTCTATATTATTTATTTCTTGGTTTTCTACAGCTCTTATATTATTGACATCCATAGGAACTACATTTTGGGAACTGTTTCTAAGCTGTCCTGAAGGATTAAATGTATTCTGTCTGACTCCTATCGGTCTATTGTGAAAAGTATCTGCTTGATTTCTATGTTGCCATGTATTTCTGTTATGTGTAATTGCATTATTATTAGTACTCGACTGCCTACTTTGTTCTGAACTTCTGTTTTGTTGTCTGTCATTGTTAAATTGTCTACCGAAATTATTTTGTGTTCTTTTATGGGGGGGATACAGTTTTTGATCGCTTTTTTGGAAATTTATTTTTAGATTTCCTTCGGTATCAGGTATATATGTGTATAAAATACTCTTTATTTTATTCAGATCAGATTCTAACCTTATTTCTCTAGACAGTTGTCCTATTGTCAATTCTTTTATATTAATTATTAATAATTGATACACTGACTTAACTATCCCATCAGCATTATCTTCATAAGCTGCATATTCATGAATTTGATTTGTGACGTCTTCTAACTTATTGCATAACTCAAGAATTGTATTTACCTTGATATTATTTATTTTGCTGACGATGTCACTAAAGTTGAGTGTTGGTCGGAATTGTTGAATCAGCAGCTGCTTGGTATCTGCCCAGGTAGTCGGTCTTGATGTATAGATGTAATTTTTAGCCTTTCCAGTAATCTTGATGTTAAAGATAGCTTGATGTGTTTCAGCAAGTTGATTGGCTGACACATTGGCCATGTGGTTATCCACTACAGCTATAAACTGCCTCAACTCGTTTTTACATCCAGAGAATGGTTCTATGTATCGAATCTGCTTCTCGATATTATTTATTTGCTGTTGGTGATTTTGCTGCCGTTCTTGAATTCCAGCCAAGGTATTCATGGTGTCAACCATGGCCCTCATCAACTCCTCTATGTTGTTCATCCTTCTATTAGCGTCGAAGAGTTTGTACCTTGCACTTTTTTGGTCAATTTTGACAATTTATGTTTTCACTTCTATTAGCGTCGAAGAGTTTGTACCTTGCACTTTTTTGGTCAATTTTGACAATTTATGTTTTCACTTTTTCGTTCTCAAACTTTTTTTTCACGTATTTCTTTAGCTACTAACTTATGTAATTTCACTGTCCGTAATACAATCACGATTTTTCGGAATGGCAATTTTTTAGCACTTACAACCGTTTAGCCGTTTTATATATTTATATTATATATATATTTACTGTTTCTTTCACTCTGGATCCCTAGTTCGACAGAAAGGAATCCTACCGACTGCGCCACTTATATATTTCCGTTTTATTTAATTAAACAAAATATATTCAGTTTTTGATTCTATTTATTTATTCTCTCAAGAGTGCCGCTGTCTTTAGCCGGGCTGCACACTCTATCGAAGATGTTGATTAATTAATTATCAGTCGTTCACAGACCTTCAGTGGAGCCACATGTGTTTCGACTTTGCTAGCGAAAACAATAACAAGTATTTTTTCAAGTGTTCGTTTTGCCACTGGACTGATAAATAGCCAGCCAGTACAGTGGTTGTGTCGCGGACCTGGTGATCGAGAGTTCGCGGTTCGAGCCCCAGCCGGGGAACACAAAGAGTAGTTCTTTTTTTCTTTGGAAATTAATTACATTGAGAAAAGAAAAAGTGTGACGAGATGAGTGGGAGACAGGAGGGGTCCCCACGTGGAGGAGTTACGGGAAGGGCATCGCCTGACCCAAAAACAAGTGCTTGTACCTCAAAGAAGGAGAGCGGAAAGAGGAGGAGGAGGTTTCTAAAACCGACTCCGAACCTTGTAAAGCGCCCGTCCCTATCGGCTTCGGTAGAAAAGCTGCCAACTGAAGCAGGGGAACGGGCGCCAACAGCAACAATAACGGCAGCAACAAAAGCAGCAGCAGATATCACAGCAGCAGCTTCAACGGCAACAACATCTGGCGAACGTGACGAGTTCCCGTACGTCTCCGACGGCGGCGGGGGCCGCTACACTGGAGACAGTAACTCGTTTCTGTCTTTGGCGGCCTCGGAAACAGATGACGAGGATGACGAGATTTGCACACTAGAGGCATTGTTAAGGGCCGTGAAGGCTAAACAATTGGCTAGGCGCGAGAAAGAGCGCCAAGAACAACAGCAGCTGGCAAAAACCAGCCGAAATACGGCACCAGCTCAGCAACAACAAACACAGCTGCCTAAGCAGCAACAACAACAACCAAAAGTGCCAAAGCAACAACACCAACAAGAGTTGCCAAAGCAGCAGCAACAATTAGAGCTGCCGATGCAGCAAAAACAGCAGGAGCAAAAGCAGCAGCAGCGAAATCAGCAGCAGCAAATTCAGCAGCAGCAAAAACAACAGCAGCAGCAAAAACAGCAGCAGCAAAAACAACAGCAGCAGCAAAAACTGCAGCGGCAGCAGACGACAGCGAGGCCGAAGGTGCCTCCAATCAACACCTACAAGATGGAGCTTAAGGACACCATCAATATATGTAAGTCGGCCATAGGCAATAATTTTATTATTAAACGACTAAGTAAAGACAGGCATGCTATCCACTGCTTCACAGTGGAGCATCATAAATTAGTTAAACAATTATTAGAGAAAACGACGACGGAGTTCTTCTCATTCACTCCCAAAAGTGAGCGTTTGCAGACAATGCTCCTTCGTGGTTTAGATTCGTCCACCGATCCCGAGGAGCTCCTTCAGGAGCTTCAAGCGAAGGAATGTGACGATCTTAAGTTCGTCAGTGTTAAGCCTTTCACTACAGCAAAGGCCCGAAGGGAGAATCGGAAATTACCGTTCTTCCTGGTCCAGCTGACTCCCAACAGCAAAATAGATAGTCTGAGGAAGATTAAAGTCCTAGACTATCAATGCATTAGTTGGGAAAAATTAAATCGCAGCGATAACATTTTACAATGTGTTCGCTGTCAAAGGTTCGGGCACGCCGCTGCGAACTGTCAAATGCAGTTTCGGTGCGTTAAGTGTGCATTGAACCACAGTGCAGAGGAATGTCCTCTAGGTAAGGATAGGGTTAATGATACCACATCTCTGAAGTGTATTCTTTGTGGTAACTCGGGACACACCGCTAACTATCGGGGTTGTCCCAGGTACCAATATGCTAGGAAAATTAACCTGGCTCGCCAACAGAAGGTGGAGGTCAAGCGTCCACCTGTTCCTAAAACTCCAGCCGTAACTCCCAATGTAACCTACGCCCAAATGGCGGCCGGTCAGAGGAGTACGGTACAACAAGCACCAAAGGCTGCTCCTCAGGCCTCACGACCTGGAGCACCTAGTGGTGATGCTGATCTGCTGGCTATTTTGCTTTCTATCCAGGGGCAAATTAGTCAGCTGCAACAGCAAATACAGGAACAGGCGACACGCGTAGATCGTATCTACACTTTGTTGCCGAGTCTAACGCGCCTCCAGTCGTAATGTGTTCGCTGGTGGAGAAACCCTTAAAGATCCTTTCAGTGAATGTAAATTCGCTAATAAATATCGAACGAAGAGCTGTACTCTTCAAGTTGTTAGAAGACCAAAGTCCCGATGTTCTTCTGGTTAGCGAAACTAAGCTCTCTCAGAGGCACAAGTTGAGGCACAGTCAGTATCATATCATAAGAAGAGACAGACCCAACTCCAATGGAGCTGGTGGCGTCGCTATCTTTATTAGGAAAAATCTGCGTTTTAAGGTTATGTACAGCGGTGAAGTGCGTAGATTCCAGGTGCTAGAGGCTTGCATCATATGCATCCCCCTCCGTAGTGGGAAGAGGCTGTATATGATCGCAGCCTATGCAACTGAAGCTACTCAACAAACCTATTTTATATCAGAGCTCGAGACACTTTTTCAGTACTTACGTCTGGGTTCGGAGGAGAATTATTACCTCATGGCCGGAGATCTAAACGCCAAACATATCAATTGGAGAAATCATTCACCAAACACTAGAGGGAACCTACTATTCAATTGGTGGGGTCAGAATAGTGTCGAGTATCGACTCGATTTAAAAGCGACGGATAGTCCGTCTTATCCCAGATCAGGCTCCTATATAGATCTTATGCTGTTTGACGAACGGATACAGCTGACTGACATGGACCGACAGACAATAAACTGTCTTCACACTTTCGTGTACGACAGTGACCATTGCGGATTTAGTGCCGTAATAACGATTCCCAACGAAATTGCGGAACTGGAGGAATATGTCCAAATGCATTCTTACAATTACAGTAGGACGCGGTGGACACGCTTCTCCCGAACAATGACAAGAGCACTCTCTTCGAACTCGCTCAACCCACCGTCCAATAGGAATTTGTCGAATGAGGAGATCGACACTTACCTCAAACGGATGGACGACACAATAAAACAAACAATGGACAGAACAATTCCCAAGTACCAACTGACTGACAATGTCAATATATACCGCAATGCTACGATTGACGCTCTACACCGACAAAAGAGTAGGCTACTGACAAGACTCAAATTACTATACAGACGTTTTACTGATCCACAAAACTCGGAGATTAGGACACTGAAATCACAGCTTAAAAACCTACAGCAATTAATTCAGCAAAATTACCGTGCTGCAATTAATTCGCATTGGAATAACAAAATCCGGGCTGTTAAAGCTAGCAATCCTAGTATGTTCCCGGAAATTAATAAAATCTTTCGAAGAAAAAATCAGAATGAGCTTCCGTGTCTTAAGCTCCCCCGAACAACAGACAACGAACAAGTACTTGTGACAGCAGGCATAGATCCAATAGAAGCGATCGAAGATGACAACTTTTTTGTGATCGAAGATCCTCAGGAGAAGGTTGAAGTAATAGGTGCGACGTTTCAGGATGTGTATAAGGTGAATGTTAGCACTCGCCCGAACCATATCTTGGAAAATCGTGTCCTATTGCACAACTTCTACTTGCGATATGACATTGAGCACTGGCGATCGGAGAACACTGGTTTTACCATGTTCAATGACGATAATTTGGCAAATGATGTCATCGCCAATGAAGGGATTCACCCTCCATTCATATCACAGGAAGATCTCCTGGTCATTTTCGGTTCTCTGAGAAGTAAGAAATCTGTGGGAATCGACGAAATACCAAACATTGTTCTTAAGCACCTTCCTCTAGAAGCGGTAAACATTTACACTACCCTGTTTAACAATTTGCTGAATAATGCACATTATCCAGCTCATTGGAAGACAGCGGTGGTACAACCAATTCCTAAACGGAACAAAGTCACGTCCAATCCGGCAAATCTCCGGTCGATAAGTCTCCTTCCCAACATCAGCAAAGTGTTTGAAAAAGTAATCAATAGAGCCCTGACCGAGTGGGTTGAGGACAAAAATATTATTCCGGATAACCAATTCGGTTTCAGAGCGGGGCATGATTGTATACATGCCGCGTCTAAACTAGTATCGGATATCCAATGGAACAAAGGTAAGAAACAATGCACGGGTGCCTTGTTGATTGACTTGGAGAAGGCCTTTGACACTGTATGGTTGCAGGGGCTCTTTTTCAAGCTTGATCAGCTCGGCATAAGCAAACCGCTGTTGTACATAATCTTAGATATGCTCACCAGCAGACAGTTTATTGTGAAAAATGGCAGTGTGGTGTCTGCTGGGTCTTTTGAAATTAAAAACGGTCTACAACAGGGTGTAGTTATTTCGCCGATATTATTTTCGATCTTCACAAGTGATCTTGTAGGATCTCTCCGCCAATCCATAGCGTACGCAGATGACTTAATCGCGTACAGGTCAAGTCCGAAGATCGAGGTCATTGTAAGTCTTTTGCAGCGTGACTTCGAAAAAGTTCAGGGTTATTGCGATGATTGGAAGTTGAAAATCAATTTTCAAAAGTGCGAGACCATTCTGTTCAGGACTCCGTTGTCTGGGGCTTCTAGAAATACTAGAAAGAAGTGGCGAATGTTCTCTATTGTTGGACAAAACGGACAGCCATTAGCGAATCGAAGTGTTGTCAGATACCTTGGGATCTGGCTAGATCAATATCTATATTTTAACAAACATATAGATGCTGCTCTGGCCAGAGCCAAAGCGGCCTTTGCCTTGACAAAGAGACTGTTTCACAGCAGTCAACTCGATGCCAAGGTAAAGGTGATCTGCTACACGGCCCTCGTTCGGCCTGTCCTTGCCTATGGCTGTCCCGTTTGGTTTAACGTGGGAACAAGCTTAATGGAAAAGATACGGGTTTTCGAGAGACGATGTCTTAGGGCTTGTCTCCATTTATATAGAACTCCAGAGTCTGAGTACAAAAAATTCTATAGTAATGAGGTCCTGTACAACGGGGCCAACCTGATCAGAGTGGACAACTTTCTGATAAAACTTATTCGAAGTCACATTGCAAGAGCAATGACTTCGACCAACAACTTGATCTCCGGGGCTTTTTACCCCAATGATATGCACCATGAGACAGTGCGCCTTAACGGCCTTATTCCCCCTGAAGCTTTTCTCTATTTGGATAGAAAAGGTCTGGTCCAGGATAGATTAGCGGTACCGTTAATCTTCCACGTTGGTCGAAAAGCTGTGGACGGGCGAGTCACTTACGAACAAGACGTCGCAAGTAGCTCACCGGAGACCCTCAGGTTTAGTAGGGCGGTATCTAACCGCGACAGGGCTGATGTCGTAAGACAACATCGACATTATTGGTGGCTGGGCGAATAATGAACTTCGTCGTCGTTAGGTATCTTGGGTGCCCTTATGGCAAAAATAGCATGTCCTGTCAGCCTTGGCCGGCTTATTTATGTTTTTATGTAGTGTAAGTAGTTTTTAATGTTATTGTTAGGTTAGGTTTAGATTTTTAGCTTTAGATTAGTTTTTAGTTTAGTAATTAAGTCTAATTTTAGTAGCTTTTACATTTAGATTAGTTTGTAGTATAGTATTAAGTCTAATTTTAGTTAAAAACATGAAAAAAAAAAAAAAAGTTCATATACTAAGTTTTTGTTAAAATTAATCTTTTTTCTTAGTTTTATTATAAGTTATTTAAATTAAAATATAGTAGTTATTGATAAGTCGAAAGACATAGTTTTAATTGTTAATTTTAGCTTAGAGCGCCCGCAAAGGGCCAGTAAGTTAGTATAGTCATAGTTAAGTTAATTAAGCTAGCTTTAAGCGTTTTTGTCTAGCATGTAAGGTAAATGAATTAATTGAATAAAAATGCATTTTGAATTGAAAAAAATGTTGATTAATTAATAATATCAAAAATTGAACGACCGGCTTTTCTCATTTTCTGCCGACTTTATACCTTAATACTTTAGCGTTTACATATATTTTAATTTGTTGTGCTAGCATTGAAAAAAAATCAAGAACCGAATGTTATGGAACTTTTTGTAATTAAAGCATTTATTCATGGAGCATGGCAAATGTGCCATCTTGCTGTTTTTTTTTATTTTCAATATCGGGTTGTATGTAACTCGCGCACGCACAGACATATTCCACTCAGTCGTTCACAGACCTTTGTGGGATAAGGACGTGTTGGACTTTTAATAGTGAAAACCAGTGCCAGTTTATTTTCAAATAGTTTACTCGCCACCGACCCGATAATTAACCAGCCGGTCCGGTGGTTGCGTTGCGGGCTTCTTGAACGAGAGTCCGTGGTTCGAGTCCCAGCGGGGAACACTAAAAAAAAATATTTTTTCTCTGAAATAAAAATAAATATACATAAATAAACACGATTTGCGGTAGAATGAGTGGGCGACAACAGTCCCCACTCGAACCACGAGGAGTAACGGGGAGGGCATCGCCTGACCCAAAAACAAGTGCGTCAACTTCAAAGGAGAGCGGTAAGAGGAGGAGGAGGTTTCCAAAACCGATTCCAAACCTCGTGAAGCGCCCGTCCCTATCGGCTTCGGTAGAAAAGCTGCCGACTGAAGCAGGGGAACGGGCGCCAACAGCAACGATAACGGCAGCAACAATCGCAGCAGCAGCTATCACAGTAGCTACAACAACAACAACATCAGGCGATCGTGTCGATTAACCATATGTCTCCGACGGCGGGGAGGGCCGCTACACCGGGGACAGTAATTCGTTTCTGTCTTTGGCGGCATCCGAAACGGACGACGAAGACGATGAAATTTGCCAGCTGGAGGCAATGGTGAAGACCTTGAAGGCAAAGCAAGTAGCTCGGCGCCAAAAAGAGCGACAAGCTGCCATCGAAATCGTAAATAAAAATGTGCAACAGTTGGCAAGCAACAGCCAAAAACTTGCACAAGAAAAACCACAAAAACAACCACAGCCCAAGCAACTACAACCAGCAAAGCTGCCAAATCAACAGCAAAAATCGGAGTTGCTAATGCAGCAACAAAAGGACCAGCAGCAACAGAAACAACAGCAGCAGCACAAACAACAGCAGCAGCAGCAAAAACAACAGCAGCAGCAGACGAAATCGAGGCCTAAGGTGCCACCCATCAACACCTACAAGATGGAGCTTCAGGACACCATTAAACTGTGTAAGTCGGCCATTGGCGAAAACTTTATAATTAAACGATTAAGTAAGGACAGGCATGCGATCCACTGCTTCACAGTGGAAGGCAACAAAACAATTAAAAACTTATTAGAAAAGACCACGACCGAGTTCTACTCGTTTACCCCCAAAAGCGAGAGGTTGCAGACAATGCTTCTTCGAGCGCTAGATACGTCCACCGATCTTGAGGAGCTCCTTCAGGAGCTTAAAGCGAAGGAATGCGACGATCTGAAATTCGTAGGGGTCAAGCCATTCACCACAGCAAATGCCAAAAGGGAGAATCGGAAATTACCGTACTTCCTAGTCCAGCTGAGTCCCGATAGCAAATTAGATAGTCTGAGGAAAATTAAAGTCCTAGATTATCAATGCATTACTTGGGAAAAATTAAACCGCAGCGATAACATTTTACAATGTGTTCGCTGTCAGAGGTTCGGGCACGCCGCTTCGAACCGTCAAATGCAGTTTCGATGCGTCAAGTGCGCAATGGACCACAAAGCAGAGGAATGTCCGCTAGGTAGGGAAAGGGTTGCTGACACCACCTCCCGCAAGTGTATTCTATGTGGTAACTCGGGACACACCGCAAATTATCGGGGTTGTTCTAGGTACCAATATGCTAGGAAAATAAACCTGGCTCGTCAACAAATGGTGGAGGTGAAACGCCCGCCTGTTCCCAAAACACCAGCCGTAACTCCCAATGTGACCTACGCCCAAATGGCGGCCGGTCAGAGGAGTGCGGTACAACAAGCACCAAAGGTTGCTCCTGAAGCCCCACGACCTGGAGCACCTAGTGTGATGCTGATCTGCTGGCTATTTTGCTTTCTATACAGGGGCAAACTAGTCAGCTGCAACAGCAAAAATGCGTAGATCGTATCTACACTCTGCTGCCGAGCCTAACGCGCCTCCAGTCGTAATGTGTTCGCTGGTGGAGAAACCCTTAAAGATCCTTTCAGTGAATGTAAATTCGCTAATATATATCGAACGAAGAGCTGTACTCTTCAAGTTGTTACAAGATGTGTTCGCTGGTGGAGAAACCCTTAAAGATCCTTTCAGTGAATGTAAATTCGCTAATATATATCGAACGAAGAGCTGTACTCTTCAAGTTGTTACAAGACCGAAGCCCCGATGTTGTTTTGGTTAGCGAAACTAAGCTTTCTCAGAGACACAAGTTGAGGCACAATGAGTATAGTATTATAAGAAGAGACGGACCCAACTCCAACGGAGCTGGTGGCGTCGCTTTTTTTGTAAGAAAAAATCTGCGTTATAAGATTATGTATAGTGGTGAAGTGCGTAGATTCCAGGTGTTAAAGGCTTGCATCATATGCATCCCCCTCCGTAGTGGGAAGAGGCTGCATATGATCGCAGCCTATGCAACTGAAGCTACTCAACAAACCTGTTTTATCTCAGAGCTCGAGACACTTTTTCAATACTTACGTCTGGGTTCGGAGGAGAATTATTACCTCATGGCCGGAGATCTAAACGCCAAACATATCAATTGGAGAAATCATTCACCAAACACTAGAGGGAACCTACTAATCAATTGGTGGGGTCAGAATAGTGTCGAGTATCGTCTCGATTTAAAAGCGACGGATAGTCCGTCTTATCCCAGATCAGGCTCCTATATAGATCTTATGCTTTTTGGCGACCGGATACAGCTGACAGACATGGACCGACAAACAATAAACTGTCTTCACACATTCGTGTATGACAGCGACCATTGCGGATTTAGTGCCGTAATAACGATTCCTTACAAAATTGCGGAGTTGGAGGAGTATGTTCAAACGCATCATTATAATTACAGTCGGACGCGGTGGACACGCTTCTCCCGGACAATGACAAGAGCACTCTCCTCGAACTCGCTCAATCCACCGTCTAATAGGAATTTGTCGAACGAGGAGATCGACACTTACCTTAAAAGGATGGACGACACCATAAAGCAAACAATAGACAGGACAATTCCTAAGTACGAACTAATTGACAATGTAATAGTCACAACTTAAAAACCTACAGCAATTAATTCAGCAGAATTACCGAGCTTCAATTAATTCGCATTGGAATAACAAAATTCGGGTTGTTAAAGCTAGCAACCCTAGTATGTTCCCGAAAATTAATAAATTCTTTCGAAGGAAAAATCAAAATGAGCTTCCGTGTCTTAAGCTCCCCCGAACTACCAACAACGAACAAATACTTCTTACAGCAGGCATAGATCCAGTAGAAGCGATTGAAGATGACAACTTTTTTGTGATCGAAAATCCTCAGGAGAAAGTTGAAGTAATAGGTGCGGCGTTTCAGGATGTGTATAAGGTGAATATTAGCACTCGCCCGAACCACGTCTTGGAAAATCGCGTCCTAGTACAAAACTCCGACCTTCAAAATGATATTGAGCACTGGCGATCGAAGAACATTGGTTTTACCATGTTCTATGACGATAATTTGGCAAATGATGTCATCGCCAATGAAGGGGTTTATCCTCCGTATGTGTCAAAGGAAGATCTCCTGGTTATCTTCGGTTCACTGAGAAGTAAGAAATCCGTGGGAATCGACGAAATACCAAACATTGTCCTTAAACACCTTCCTCTAAAAGCGGTAAACATTTACACTACCCTGTTTAACAATTTGCTGAATAATGCACATTATCCAGCTCATTGGAAGACAGCGGTGGTGCAACCCATTCCTAAACGTAATAAATACACATCCAATCCGGCAAATCTCCGGTCGATATGTCTCCTTCCGAACATCAGTAAGGTATTTGAAAAGGTTATCAATAGAGCCCTGATCGAGTGGGTTGAGGACAAAAATATTATTCCGGATAACCAATTCGGTTTCGGAGCGGGGCATGATTGCATACATGCCGCGTCTAAACTGGTATCGGATATCCAATGGAACAAAGGTAAGAAACAATGCACGGGTGCCTTGTTGATTGACTTGGAAAAGGCCTTTGACACTGTATGGTTGCAGGGGCTCTTTTTCAAGCTTGACCAGCTCGGCATAAGCAAACCGCTGCTGTGCATAATCTTAGATATGCTCACCAGCAGACATTTTATTGTGAAAAATGGCAGTGTGACGTCTGCTGGGACTTTTGAAATTAAAAACGGTCTACAACAGGGTGTAGTAATTTTGCCGATTTTATTTTCGATCTTCATAAGTGATCTTGCAGGATCTCTCCGCCACTCAATAGCGTACGCAGATGACTTGATCGCGTACAGGTCAAGTCCGAAGATCGAGGCCATTGTAAGTCTTTTGCAACGTGACTTCGAAAAGGTTCAGGGATATTGCGATGATTGGAAGTTGAAAATCAATTTTCAAAAGTGCGAGACCATTCTCTCCAGGACTCCGTTGTCTAGGGCCTCTTCAAATACTAAAAAGAAGTGGCGAATGTTCTCCATCGTTGGGCAAAACGGGCAGCCACTGGCGAATCGAAGTGTTGTCAGATACCTTGGGATCTGGCTAGATCAGTATCTATATTTTAACAAACATATAGATACTGCTCTGGGCAGAGCCAAAGCGGCCTTTGCCTTGACAAAGAGACTGTTTCACAGCAGTCAACTCGATGCCAAGGTAAAGGTGATCTGCTACATGGCCCTCATTCGGCCTGTTATTGCCTATGGATGTCCCGTATGGTTCAACGTGGGAACAAGCTTAATGGAAAAGATTCGGGTTTTCGATAGACGATGTCTTAGGGCTTGTCTCCATTTATATAGAACTCCAGAGTCTGAGTACAAAAAATTCTATAGTAATGAGGTCCTGTACAACGGGGCCAACCTGATCAGAGTGGATAACTTTCTGATTAAGCTTATTCGAAGTCACATTGCAAGAGCAATGACTTCGACCAACAACTTAATCTCCGGGGCTTTTTACCCCAATGATATGTACTATGAGGTTGTGCGCCTTAACGGCCTTATTCCCCCTGAAGCGTTTCTCTATTTAGATAGAAAAGGTCTGGTCCAGGATAGATTAGCGGTGCCGTTAATCTTCCACGTGGCCCGAAAAGCTGTGGACGGGCGAGTCAACTACGAACAAGACGTCGCAAGTAGCTCACCGGAGACCCTCAGGTTTAGTAGGGCGGTTTCAGACCGCGACAGAGCGGATGTCGAAAGGCAACATAAAAAGTTTTGGTGGTTGGGCGAAGACTAGAACTCTGTCGTCTTTTAGTCATTTTGAGTGCCCTAAAGGCAATTTGATAGCATGTCCTGTCAGCCTTGGCCGGCTTATATATGTTTAAGGTAGTTTAAGTAGTTATAATAGTATTGTTAGGTATTTATAGTGTTAATTTAAGATAGGTTAAGATTTTAGATTAGTTGGTAGCTTAGATTTGATTTTAGTTATTAGATATTAAGTATATTTTAAGAAAACATAAAAAAAAGTCATGACATTAAGTTTTTCGATACAAAAATCTATATATTTCTTAATATTTAAATAGTAACTTAAATTGAGATATGAAAAAGTTGTATTAAGTCGAAAGACATTATTTTTAATTGTTAGGATTAGCTTAGAGCGCCCGCAGAGGGCCAGTAAGTTAGTTTATAAATAGTTAAGTTATTTAAGCTAGATTTAAGCGTTTTTGTCTAGCATGTAAGGAAAATGAATTATCAAATAAAAATGCGTTAAAATGAAAAAAATGAAAAATGAGACATATTCCACACTCAAACAGCAATGAAACCGATGGCGTAATCATAACAATGCGCACCGATATGTAGCTGTAATGGAAGGTCATTGCTCATCCATAATATGTATTTGCACGGTTACAAGAATTTGAAGAGCATTTAAAAAACGGGATCGCGTGTACCAACACATTGGCCTGTAGCACACTGCCTTGTTCGTTGTTCTTTTTTTTTATGTCTACCTTGATTTGTTGTTATCATGATTTGTTTTTACTTGTTTGATTTCTTTTCATGAAAGAATTGTCAGCAGCAAAACAGTTGACCCAGTTTGAGAGAAGACCAAGAGGCGTAATCAGATTTTAAACAACTACATAATTCCAAGGCAGTTCGAAAGTGACAATGATATCGAAGACGCCGTTTGCGGGGGAGAATGTTGGAGATAATGACGTCACCAACAGTACACAACAAGTGAACGCAACCCGTCAACGCCAAACAATGCCCAACAGTTGATGTATTTGCTTTTAATTGTCAAATTGTTCAAAGTTACGGATTTTTTCAAACCGGTAATGGTTTAACTTTTAACCACGACATGAACAGATGTAAAATACTCATCTTTTGATCTCTTTCACATGTTCAAACTATAAATTTTTAGTTCCTTTAAAATATTGAAGTGATATTTTTTTTTCTTAAGTTTTTATTTTCAATAAAAATATGAAAATTGTTTTCAAATTTGTCTGTTTTTCATTTTAATTTTTTTTTCGAACATTTTTATTGAATTGAGGAATCTTTTAATTGGACGACTTTTGCAATTAAACGGATTTCGTTTTATTGAACCAGTTGATCAATTAAGCGTGATTTGGTTTATTGACCTACCCGGATAATTGACCGAAAAAATTACAAAACGGCCGGTGCAATTAAGCGGAGAATACTGTATATATAATATACAAAATAAATATAAGTTTGCATTCTATAGGTGAAAAAAACAAGTATTTTCAATGAACAACTTCCTAAATTTATATCTATATCGTTTATTGGTTCGAACAAAAACTTTTTCACCTGCTTTCAATGTCCTAGTTTGTCTTTTAGTGTTGTAGTAATTAAGGTTCTTTCTCTGAATGTCGACTTTCCTATTTTTGATTTCATTACCCATCTGAGTAGGAATTGAATGGATCACATCAACTAGTCGATAGTTTATAACTGAGTGAATCGTCCTGTTGTACTGAACCATGGCAAGTAAAAGGAGTTCAGCAGTATCATTGATATGCTACAGTACTATGGAACCTTTCTACCTGTTCATTTGTGACGCTGTGAAAGGCCGGTGTATCAAGCATAGTGATTGCGAAATGATCCCTGAGCAAAAATCGTATGCAAGAATCTCTGACTGGTCGTATGGGTTAAAGATATCAGTGACAATTTTTTTGAGTTTGAACAAACTTAAACGAAGCAAATAATGCTTTGAGTTTATCTTGAATTTGAGCTAATTCGGGAAATCACAATGAATAGCATGAACAACATTAGGATTAATTATATCCTCCAAAATCAAAAAACCAAATTTTCAAAATTGCTGAATATAATTGAGTGTCTTAATTGGGTTTTAAAAATTATTTTCGTTGTTTTTACCTGTTCCGACCCCCTCTTAGTAATTAGCTGGTTTCTGAAGCAATTTAATGAATTTTTAACACTTGGTATTAGTTCAGTTAAAAAAGCCTCACTATGTACTGTGGAAGTTCTAGAATTTTGTTCTTCATCTAAAGTGTTTATATACTGCCTAGACAATGCATCCGCAACATAGTTTGCTCTGCCTGGTTTGTAGTAAAATATGGGTGCAAATGCTTCTTCAAATGCCCTCCACCTTTTTATCTTCGCATTCGGGTTTTTATCATAAATGGCAAAAGTCGGAGATTGATGAATAGTGTAAATTTTAAGCCGGTTACTCCATACAAGTAGATTCGTAGTTTCTATAAAAACCATACGATAGCCAAGAGCTTTCGCTCGTTCGTAACGTAGCTTTCTTCTGTGGCGGTAATGTACGAGAGATCATGGTGATAAGCGTCAAGAGCCTCGACGTCTTACTCTATTTTCATGTTTTTTTATTGATGTTTTCCAATATTGCCATTCTCACATCGTAAGTGCCAAGAAAGAAGTTTCGTGATATGGGCGTCGTCCTTAACAAATCGTGTGTAACATCCAGAAAGGCCGAGAAACGATCGCAAACTACGAAGTGTCTTTTGAACCTCGTAACTTACAATATCGCCTACCTTCTCGATACATGTTCTTATTCGCAAATTGGATACTACAAACACTTAAAATTAAAACTCCGTTTTGAAAAATAAACTAGACTAGGCGGGTTCAACCTGCATGTTGGCTTTTAAAATTTGTCCTTAAATTTTTTCAACATCTTGAATGTGTTTATCCTTTGCATTTGAAAAGATAATGACATCATCCATAAAAACATGACAAGATTATCCGATTTCTTCTCTGAATACACGTCTATTGCCTGTTGGAAAAGGCTAGGTGTATTTTTAAGCCCGAAAGGAAGCCTGCAAAACTTATACTTTCCGTTGTTGACAGAAAAAGCAGTTTTCTCCCTATCACACACACAATACACAATTGTATTGGATGGAATCCTGATTTAAGAGGAACGAATCCTTCCCGAGGTTGGCGACCTTGCGCTGTTGGGACCTTGTGCTGTCCCGCACTATCAAACCCTTTCTTGTCAATAATCCATAAAGGTTGTTGTAATGTGATCTTGAATATCTTATTATTTCATCATGTAGTAAGTAAGAAACCTCAATATTAAAAAAGCCAATGACTGACATTGGATACCTTTCGAAAAAATTGTCATTTGTTCGAATTGAAGCAAAGACTTTCGTGTTTAATGCTAATGACTTATTGGCTTCTGCCAAAACTTTCGAGTTTCGGGATAACAATAAGGAAACCTGTTCATTTATATTGAAAAGAATATAATGATTTTTTGAAGAGATATTATTAACATCCCTACAATAAAAACATAAAAGTTTTTCTTTGCCTTCTTTAAAGTTCAGGATTCCTTTAGCAAGGTCTAGTTTTGCTTTTATTTTATCAAAAAAATCGAATCCTATAATACCGTCAAATGTTTTTATGTTTTAAGAATTTGAAGTAAAAAAAAAATGTAGCATTTGTATTGAAAATATTTATAAAAAATTTGACGCCACGTGAATTGAACAGTGAATAAACTAAACAAAAAATGGATTATCTAAACGTTGAATAGCTTTACGAGTTTCGGAATTACGTATATTGTTTATAGAGGTACCCGTATCCAATAAAAGCTTTATTTTCTCTCCTGACAGTGTTCGACCGACTTACGGCAGGAGAGACCTTCCCCTAAAAAATTATCTCATCTAATATGTCCGGATTTTGGTTATTTTCCATATTTTTAAGTTCGATATTATCGTTATCTGCCAAGTTTCCATCAATGCCATAGTAAAAGAAATCGTCATGGTTTGTATCATAGTATTGACCTGAATAATGTTGGCTCTCCGTGCCAGTGTTTGATCCAATTGGTCCTTGATTTAGATGGTTGCCTCTTTGTATTATAATTTGAAAAAATAAAAACGATTTTCGTTCTTTTTATTTTCTTTTGATTTTTTTTAAATATTTTTATTTGAGCACTCTTCGATTTGATCGCTGGCTACCTTTTAAAACAATGCGTACTGATTTTGCAACGCCGCAGTAACTTGGTCGTTACCTTTTTTATTTTTGTTTAAATAAATATCAGCGCGTGGAGATTTTTCGAGACATCACATACGGCACTTGCATATGCATAACATCTTCCTTCCTTAAAATTCGACCTTGTACCCTTTTTGGTGCAGGTCTTAAGAAAAATACTTACATAATTTTTTTCATTTTGTAATTCAATACTTAAGTCTTTTATATATTATACTTAAAATTAGTTTTGATTTTTGTTACTGATACATCCAATGGTTTTACAGAATTTAATTTAACATTCAAACAATCATCAAGTACAAATTTATCATCATTGACATAACTATAGGTTACATTATCAGTATTTATTACAGTATCTAGTGTTGTAAATTCACAATTTGAATCCAAATATTATATTCCTGTTCCTTGAATAACATATTCGTTCTTAACATAAGAGATATTTCGTATTTTCTCTTATTGCAAAAAGGTAATTATTCGAAACTAGCGTGTGAAATATTTCTATATTATTAGGTATTTGCTTTATGTTGCATCTTACCGCTGATCTGCTCATAAATACATTTAAACTGCAGTCATTCAGCATTTTATTGTATTGTGCATGATTATATCTTTACAAATATAGTATCCTTTTACTTTCTTACATTTACTTAGATCAATATAACAATTATATTCTTCTTTGTTTTCCGTTATGACAAAATTACGTAGTACAATATATTTACATATATAACATGTAATGAGTAATACTGTTATTATATTTTTTGTTGAAAATGTTTAATTTTCCCTTTGTTTTAATTCATAAGTTTGTTGTTACGTCTAGCTGTGACGAAATTATCTAAGGGCGAACTTATCAAGTCTTGTTTAGGGGATCAACCTCTAAATCACTTTACGCAACCTCAGGTTTGCCTCAGGGTAGCCACGTAGGTCCTCTTTTATTCGTTGTATCTATTAACGATGTTGTAAGTGTGCTCAAGAACTCTAGAGATCTAAGTTATGCCAACGACATACAAATATTTAACGGAATTAACAAACATTCAGACTGCTGGGCTTTGCAGGATGACCTAAATTCTTTCGCAAAATGGTGCTCCATTAACAGTCTTTCATTAAACATTTCTTAATGGTTTAACATGTCCCTTTCTCGAAAACTTAATCCTCTGACCTCTGCGTACATCTTTAATAAGTCTGCGCTGGTCAAAGTTTACCTGACAAGGGATTTATTTGTACAATCGCTCAAAATCATGACTTCTCAATTCATCTTGAGGAAATTTTCAACAAAATTAACTCCCTCCTCGGCTTCATGAAACGCTGGAGTAGAGAATGTTAATGTCCATTAATAACAAGTACTTTCTACACAACATTTGTCAGGCCATAGCTTGAATACGCTTCAAATGTGTGGTCACCGGATAACTTAACACATATTGACCGTATCGAGTCGGTACAACGCAAATTTATTGGTTTCGCACTTCGGCATTTATCATGGACTGATCCTCTTCGCCTTCCACCTTATAAGAAACTTCTTTTAATTATCGGCCTTGATTCTTTACAAAAACGTCGCGAAGTCTGAGATATTGTGTTTTTACATCAGCTTATAGCCGGTAATATTGACTCATCAGCACTTCCTAACCTAGTAAATTTTAGTGTTAAGTCATTTAATTCCCGAACAACAAACATTTTTGACATTAAATACGACCGTTAACTGTAGTAAACTGACACTCAAGCGTTAACTTTTTGGACGTATCCGTCCCTAACATGCATGCTTCATACTTTAAATTTTGCTTTATATTTGAAGTTACTAGTCAATTATATTTTTGCATTTCTTTTTTTTTGTGTATTTGTGTATGGTGTTAGGCTATCACTGTATAATTATGTTTACTAACAACTAACACCACGCTAAATGATGACTGTGACAAGATGGGTATTACTCTATGAGTAACACTGTCACTTACAAAGCTTGTTTTATAACCAGTTCTGATAGCATTAAAAACATAGGACCTTGATAATTTTGTAAGGACTTCCATATTTTTCGCTTGATTTATCCCTTCTATCATTTTCAAGTAGCACAAAATCATTTACTTCAAATTCCTTTTGTTTTGGTCCCATTTTTTTATCGTATCTCTCCTTTGCTTTTATTCTCATATCTAACAGATTACGCTTGGCTTCTTATTCCATTCGTATCAATTTTAGTTGCAATTCCTGTGTATAATCCACAGAGGTTTTAAACTTTGGATTCCTGAATTCGCTGGGTACATTCGCCTTTCTTCCGCATACCATTTCGTACCTGTACCGTTATGTTGACAAGTATTGTGAACAAAAGCGGCAAACCTAAACATTTTGGATTATTCTGGCTTTGACTTATCCTCTATTACTAGCATTAGGCATTCTCCGCGTCGAGCAAGCGATCTTTCTGCTGCGTTCGACTGTGGATATGCGTTACTTTTTCTCATGTGTTTTATCGTAAACAATTTACATAACTCTTTATTCTCATTCGAAAACTCTCCACCATTATCTGTAAGAATATTTTTTGGTATACCAAAGTCTAAGATCCACTCATCGGTGAAGGCTCTAGCGACATTTTCGCTTGTTTTATTCTCAATAGGAACATATAGTACTTAATAAATTTATTAAGATCGTCTTGCATTGTAAGGCTTTCTTGTTTTCTACAAAAGGTCCTGTTAAGTCCATTGCAACTTTTTCTAAGCTATTTTCTGCTGAACACACTATTTTCATCAGGTTTCTACAAGAATGTCTAGTTTTGATTCTAACATAGACCAAATTTTCGTATGTAATCTATTACATCTTTAATCAGATTTACCCAATAGAATCTTTCTCGAATTCTACCAAGCGTGGCTACCTATTCTACCTATTAAACATCGTGGTATTCCCTTATTATTTTCTGTTATTCTTCAATGTCATTTATAACCTAAACCCCAGTTTGGTTAATTTTATCTATTTCAATATCGTCTCTGTCGACTAACTCTTCTACAATTGGTTCTCTGATATCATTAACGCTTTCTGTACTTCTGCTTGGAAGATTTTCGCATACCTCATCATAAAGTTGTTTTAGAATATTACTGTCTTCTTCGCTATCTGACGAATCGCTTCCCAAGTTTTCCCTTATATTATCTTGAACTTCTTTACTATATTTTGTTTTCTCTACGGCAATTAGATTTCTACTCGACTTATCCGCAACAGAATTAATAACACCTTTCTTATATTCTATTGTATATTTGTATTACTCCAATTTCAATCTCAATCGAACCAATCTTGACCCAATGTCATTAACGTTAAACAGCCAGGTAAGTGGCCGATGGTCACTTTTAATTTTGAATTGTTTTCCATTAACGTATGGTCTGAATTGCTTTTTAGCCCATAATATCGATAAACATTCCTTTTCCGTGGTGCTATAGTTGACTTCTGCGCTGTTCAAAGTTTGACTAAAAAAGTGTATGGGTAATTCTTTTCCTGTGATAAAACTGCACCGATTCCTAGATTACAGATGCAACAACAGCCTTAAGTCCTTAGGCTTTTTATTAATTTGGCATCGCTACAAGGCTACTTATGTTTTTGTCTCTTTCTATGAAATAGTCCGTCTTTTGATTAAAGTTTTTTGAGTTTATTAAAGTTAAGTTAAATAAATCTTTTCAATCGTTGAATTAAAAATCGTCTTTTAATCACAACAATTACTAGCATCCGTTGTTATTATAAACTTCTTTTCAAAGTCTGGGTATTTTAATAATGTCAATTCCTTGAGTAATCTTTTTAATTAATTAAAGCTTTTGTGGTATTATTTATGCCACTTAAACAAAACATTTTTTTTTAATAATTTTAATAAAAGAGATGCTACTATACTAAAATTCTTAATGAATTTCTGGTAGTAGCCCATCTTTCCTAAGAAGCTTTTAATTCCCTTTTGGTTCGTAGACACGTGCAAGTTCTCAACAGCTTTTACTTTGTTGTCCCAGATACTCGACTTCCTCTTTCATGAATTCAGATTTATCTATCTGGATTTTTAAATTTGTTCTGTCAGCCTTTGGAAAACATTCATGAGCCTTTCGTTATGTTCCTCCAGTGATTTCCATCGTTATCGTTATCGTTGTCGTTAACATAGACGAAGAATTGATTCCCTTGAAGATCAGTTAGAACGTTATTCATCACTAGCTGAAAACAGGATGATGCGTTTATACTCGAAATACCTCTAAGGTGTCGAAAAAGCTGAATTTTCCATGCTCTCTTCACTTAAGGTTATTTGGTGAAATTTAAGGTCTTGGGTTGTAAAATATGTTGCAGTCAACTTTTCATCCTCCAAACCAAAAGCTTTTACATTTTCTTTAATTGATTCCCTAAGTGTCGTCAATTCAATTTTATTTTCTACTACATATATATATAGTACTATAATTAACCCTCAGTTTACTCCATAACTTGTTAAACCTTTCAATTGTTACTGTTGCTTTATTTGAGACTAAATTTAATTGATATTTTGATGATTCAAGTTTCTCATTCATCCTCGACTTTCTGCGAAACTAGTATGTCTTGGGTGACATCTATTCGCAAAATCCTTTTCGTCTTTAGCATTTAAATTGTTACGTCTTTTATCAGGAAGAGTTGCTATACTTTTTCCCTGCGTCTCACATTCACCTTCATTGTACGCAAGAGTCATTATAATTTTGATTTTATACATGATCTTCCGCTTTAAATTTATGCAGAATGCTGATTCCCTTAAAAATCAATTCCAATGATTCCATCGTAATGCCTTTGTATATAGCTCTTTTGCTATATATGTATATGTTATTGTTTATAAACCATTATAATTTTGTTTTTATACATAATCTTCCGCTTTAAATTTATGCAGAATGCTGATTCCCTTAAAAAATCAATTCCAATGATTCCATCGTAATGCCTTTGTATATAGCTCTTTTGCTATATATGTATATGTTATTGTTTATAAACCACGGTTCTTGTACCGTGACTATCAATGATATTGCTTGTACATAAACCAATGATTAAAAAAATAAAACCAGAAAAAAATTTAGTTACGGGCTCCTAAGCAGACTCACTTTGAAACACTGTCTTAATAATTCGATGCTGGCAAAAGAATCACATCGTGAAATGTTATTCGACGGTTTTTATACGTAAATCTAGCTTATTCTAGCTTAAAATTACATTATTATGAAAAACTAATACAGATATGATTTATTGAAATTATTGCTTACGTTAATGAAAAAGTCTAAGTCAAACAATAAGTCTTAATAAAACAAAAAATATTAAAGAAAATGTATCTTATTGCCATGCGACATATGAGAAACAAGAGAAAGAAAGAAAAATGAAATAATTACGTGAATGAATAACAAAAAAGTATCAAATTTTGTTGTAAGGTCGTTGTCGTCTAGATGTTGCTCGCTATTGTTGGTGTTTGTTGCGACATGATCTATCTCAACATCCTGCCCCGCGCTGATGGTTCTAGGTTCATCAGAAGTATACATTAAAGCTGATTTGATATATCACACCTTTGTGATGGATTGTGAATATTGTGAAGCTGATAATCTCGGTTGTGGGATTGGTGCTGTAGCCGTGCGCTTGCAAATTCTTAGACCGTGTTTCCAGAAAAGATACGTGAAAATGATAATAGCCAAAAATAAACCGGATGATCCCAAGATGGAATGCCGAATTTTATGATGTAGTATCAATATAGGTAATTCGGATTGCTGTGCGTTGATTTGTTCACGATTTGTTCCCTTTTGTGTGATGCAATATTCGGCGTATTGGTGTGAATGACAGCTACGTCACCAATATTAGCGAAATTTGGGAAGTCTCGCATAGCACACTCGGACCACGCTCGAGTAACTTTTTTGTCCTCTAAGAGCTACCATGTTCTGCTTTGCGATGCAATTTGGAGGTAATTTAAGGATTCCAGCTCCCTTTATTGTACTCATTGAATTTCGGTCGTCACATACAGTGTTAAGTTGTGTCCCCTTTGTTACCGCAAAAATCCATTGATTAGTATTGGGAATCCACGTCCATACCGGGCTATACTCAATGATCCTTGCATGATGTGAGTGTTGTTATGTTGTTAAGAAGGTTCATTTCGCATAGGCTGATGTTGGCCACTCGACGATAAATTGGCCCGGATTGGGGGCACAAGTAATCCCGATCTTTAGCGATAATGCTCATGGAGATATCGTTGTATGACAATGGAAAGTAGTGATCTTGGTAGCTATTCACGGCGATATGGGTAGATGAGGGTTCGATCGCTATTTTAGTATTGTTAATAACTGCAGGAATTGGTATGATATTGAATAACAGGAATTTGTCTTGCCCCACAAGTGGTAAGCCAATTTTAAATACCACACGATTTGATGCAATTCTACCTTCTACGGACATCAGGTTGTAGAATTAGAGAAGATCGTCTATATCCACTGGTGGATGTCGTTCAGGTGGTAGATGATTCTTGATGTTGGTAATTTCATGTTTTAATTGTTGAGGTGATATCAACAAATGGCTTAGTTTTCTTTGATGAGTATCGTCCAGAACCCTATGTATTGCAAATTGTGTCCGCTGGATGTAAGCAATGAGAAGGGTTGTATATATCGACCAAGACGAAAATAATTCTTGTGTCAGATATGCGTTTCCGGTTATGTTATTTTAACTGTCGGTTATCAATTCCAATTGTAGAACGAGCATTTAATGTCGCATGGCCATGGCTTCTTGGTTTTTTTCATGATGCTTACGGTTGAATCCAAAATTTATGTTTGTTTTTTTAAAAATGTTCGCAATTGATCCTCGTTTGAGTTGATGCGTTCAATATTTTCAGCCATTTCTTCTGCGTAATGGGAGTCAAGTATGCCAAAAAGTGAGTTTGCAATATTTCCTACAAAGTCAATGGCTCCTCTTTTGGTCCTTCTGGAATTAGATTTAATTGTGAGTATTCGTCTTCGTCTAAGATTTCTTGATGGATGTATTGAATTTGATGGAGAACTTGAAGGAACTCGGCTATTGTCCAGAGCCGCGAGTTCGTTTCGATTTACTGGTAATTGCACGATTGATCACGCAACATTTTTTTCTTTAAACGGCCAAAATTTTTGCCTTGAAGAAGAGCCTGGGGCCCAACATGCAAATGGTCAATGTGTAGATCTGTCATCAACAGCTTGACAAACGGGTGAGAGTATGGTAATAGAATTGGGTGTTTGGCGTCATATGATATTGAAGATGATTGCAATTTTCCTCCCACACGTGGTAAGTTGTCTTGCCCTATGAAAGCTGCAAGTATAAGCAATGCGCTTCTCTTATCCACGTCTTGTTGTGCTTTTAACTGTGTAATATCTGCCTTGAGGAGGGCTTCTTCTAGCTCTCGTGCTGCTAGTGGCCAAATTTCTTGGCTTTTAGGCTTTGGTTGTTGGTCCTTGTGTTTCTTTGAATGGTACCGCTTTCTTGATGCTATCAAGTTAATGAACCGAAGACAGTAGGCTGTTACCCGTTGTAGCTTACGAGATGAATTCGAATGATTAATTTGTTCAATAAAGGTGGGCAAATTATTAACTGTGACCGAAAGCCATATCTTCTTCCTTTCGATGCTGCCGGGCGTGCCCTCAAATGGCGATGACCAACCACAACAACCACAAGCTATGGGTTGCTAATCGGGTGCAATTCCTCTGGGTAAGACGTCGGCTGTATTGTCGACTGATTTAACGTGACGCCATTGTGTGAATGTAGAAATTTGAAAGAGCCACAAAAGATTGAAATGTCTCCGAACTAGAATTGATCCAACTGAGAACTATTTGAGAGTCTTTTCAAATATGAAAACTTGCATCCTTGATTTGTAGATCCTTGTTTACTCGAAGCGAAACTTCAGCAGCTAATAGTGCGCCGCAGAACTCGAGCCGAGCGATTGTCATCGAGTTACTGCCTGATGATGTTCTTTTGACAGGAGCTACTCTTGATTTGGAGCAAAGTAACCGAACTCTTATGGCTCCATCCTTGCTGACTGATTTGATATAAACTGTGGCGCCGTATGCCCTCTCGGATGCGTCAGAAAATGTGTGTATTTGTACTGACGTAGGAACACATTGTGCGAAAACATGACGGAGAATATGTAGAATTTCCAAGGATCTTAAACATTCTCGATAATTGCACCATATTGTACACATTTTTTCCGGCAGTTCAGCGTCCCAATCACCATTCAGCTCCCAGAGTTCTTGCAGGAACAATTTAGCAACAAATACCACTGGACCAACCATTCCAAGTTGATCGAATAGTCTGGCAATATCTGATGCAACTGTTCTTTTCGGAAACCTTTTTTGCGCTATGCAGTTGGTTTTGATGCGAAAGACATCTGATTTTTGAAGCCAGATTAGACCTAGAGTCTCGACAAACCCTTCGTTATAGTCGTCATCCAGAGAAATTTCTTGATCCCCTAGTGGAACATGTTTTAAAAGTTGCTGGTGGTTTGCACACCATTTTCTCAGTTTGCACCCTCCCTCTTGGAGCTGACAACTTAAACATTTTTTTGCCAAGTAGGGGCAGATGATGTATCGTATGTAACGGTTTTGAGCTGATACTCCTTGACAGGCTGGTTTACATTTGACCTCCACCATATCAGCTGATACTGTCGATCGTTCTCTTGTAAATGAATCTGCCGATACATTTTCTTAATGTCGGCTTTTAACACGTATAATGGCATCCTGAAGCGCAACAATCCGAAACCTTCGCTATCGTCCGGCAGAGATATTATGTACTGGGTAGTTGTCGCCTTATCCGAAAGGTCGTCCATAATTGCAGGACTTGTTTTGTGCATCGAAAAGTTACGAGCACCCAGTTGATTGGAGATTTACCAGCCCAACGAGTTCAACCAAGTCAACAATTTCCAATACTGGATGTGATTATGCTGGCCCCTTCACAATAAAACTTTCCCTTTTATGGGAAGCTGGGGTGAAGTCAATCAAGTTTCATCTACGACTAATAGTAGTAGGATCTACGCTCTTAACCTTTGAAGAATTGTACATAGTACTTACTCAAATCGAAGCAATATTAAATTCCCGTCCACTATTTTCTATGTCAGATGAAGACTTAAACCCTCTAACCCCAGCTCATTTTCTCATAGATGAACCATACACAGCTGTTCCGGAGCCATCGTTACTTGATACACCTGTAAATCGGTTGACGCACTGGAATCATCTTCAAAATATGGTGCAAGGATTTTGGAAGAGATGGCATATGGATTATCTAACTACGCTGCAAGAGAGGTCGAAATGGTAAAATACCATAACCAATCTAAAACCTGGAGACATAGTGCTCATCAAAGAACCCAATCTTCCGCCAGCAAAGTGGCTTCTTCATCCTTATTGAGAAGTTCGTTACGGCGGAAAGTAGTTCAATGTTGGCTCTGAGATGCGCCTCGCGTCTTGATGATCCAATACCGTTCACAATCATTGGCCTACGTATGTATGGTATCTGTAATTTTCGCACCATCCTATCTGTTACAATATTAACTTGTGAACCGGAGTCTAGGATAGCACGACACTGTATAACAGCTCCACTGTTATTAACCAGCTTTACTACAACGGTGCTAAGAAAGACATAACCTTCGCTTGTGCTGTTGACGGATGCCGTTAAGGAATTGTTTGGCTGACTAACAACAGTGCGAACTATCGAAATTTGCCGAGCTGAGGTCGAGTTGCTACATTTGACTGAATCAGATGTCCAACTTGACGAGCCTCGAACTGCATTCTCCAGATGTAAAAGAGTGTTGTGTTTTTTCGACCAGACCCTGCATCCCCGAGATGGGCATCTTTCAGGCAATTTATGCAGCTGTTTAACTTCTTCATAAATGCCAATCTTTGGCATGGTGTCATCTGTAAAAAATTTTTGCAGGCGAATAATTGAAGATCTTCCTTGCAACACTTGCATAAATATGAATTGTGTGTGTCTGATGTTGTAGCAAGAGACCTTCGATAGGGCACTCGATTATTTGGGTCTTTTGTGGATTTAGATTTGCTACCCAATGCTTCTAACGACTGGAACCTGGTTTTCAAGAACTCAAGAAAGTCCCTTAGAGGTGGAATCGCTCTTGGTTGTTTTAATTACTGTTCCCACAATGTATGGGTGTCAAGTTTCTTGATTAGAATGTGGAGAACTATAGGATTCCAGGACTCAATGTTGATTCCTAGACCTCCTAATGCCATGAGTCATTCTTGCATAACGTCGTGAAGGGTCTTTATTGATGATGCACTCTCAATGTTCGATGCTTGTTGTGTTAGGAGTTTGTTGAGGATTGCGTTGACTAGAAAGCGTTTGTTTTGACATCTGTCGCTGATAACTTTCCAAGCTGCGTCATAATTTGCTTCTGTGGGGGCCATATGACGATTCAATCTCTCTGCTTCACCAGACAAGCTTGTCTTAAGAAAGTAAATTTTTTGACATTTTGCTATGCGCTTGCTCTGTACGAGCTCCACTTCATATAGTTGCCGTCAAACTTTGGTTGTGATATATGTGGTAACTGGATCAAATTGGAGGTGTTGTTTGGATTGTTGCTACTGGCTGCTTGCGACTGTGTTTCACTTGATAGCTCATATAAATTAACGAGCCTAGAATGTGTATCGTCCTCCAAGATATAGTACTGTTGATCGTCGTAACCGTCGTTTGTTTTGTCGACAGCTCATGTACTCGGTTGTGAAAATTTTGGATCTTGTCCGAGTTCCGTACGATAGATCTTCTTTTGATCTCAAGATACTCCTTGGATCTTTGTCCCAAGTCATCAGGAAGTCCGAGAAGGGTTCGCTTCAACTCTCTCATTAGAGCTTGCTGTCTTCTTATAAGTCCAGCCCATAATCATGGGTTGTGTCTTCTTGTATCTTAGCTTCTGCAAGAGGAGAGCTTCTGGATTTTGGCGTCGGTGTAGTCTTCTTGAGCATTACAGCTGATGTTCCGGGCTCCTTTTTTGAGTCGTTTTGGTCTCCCCCACAAGAAATTGCCTTAATAATATATATTTATTATATTATATATATATTAATAATATTTTGTTATGGGCTCCTAAACAGACTCACTTAGAAATTGTAACACTGTCTTAATAACTCGGTGTTTGCGAAAGAATCACACCGTGAAATTTTATTCGACAGTTTTTATACGTAAATTTTGCCTATTATAGCTTAAAATTACATTATTATGAAAAACTAATACAAATTTGATTTATTGAAATTATTGCTTACGTTTATGAAAAAGTGTTAGTCAACAAATTATGAATGACAAACAAACCATGAATCGAAAGAACAATAACGAAAAAACAAAAATATAAAAGAAAATGTATCTTATTGCAATGCGACATATGAGGAACAAGAGAAAGAACTAAAAATGACAGAGTGAAATAATTACGTGAATGAGTAAAAAAAAGTATTAAATTTTGTTGTGAGGTCGTTGTCGTCTAGATGTTCCTCGCTGTTGTTGGTGTTTGTTGCGACATGATTTATCTCAACAGCCCTATTACGTCATTTGTAACTATCATACATGGAAAAATATGTCGACTAAAAATGTGTCATTGTTTACGTAATTCTAAATTCTAATCTTAAATATACATAAGGGCTTTCATTTTGATCGGAGACAATACATTCATGGCTCCTTTTGACGTAAATTTATTCTCTTATTTATGTAACTATTTGAGTCCTTTTTTCTTTGTTCTCTGTTTTGATTTCTATTGAAATCAGATAGTTGGAGCTCTACAGTTCTAGCTTAAGTGACCAGGCTTATTGCAATTTAAGCACTTTTTCTGACTTCCTACTATGTCTGCATTATTTCGCAGTCAACCTGTTATTTTTTTGGAGCCTTGCAGTCCCTGCTGATATGACCAAGCTTATTGCAATTAAAGCATTTTATCGCATTGTGGTTAGTTCTTGTTAAGTTTCTTGAAGCGTATTCTGTGTTGTTATGATATATCCGTATGTTGCTCTTTTCCTTACTTGTCTAGTATCTTCCTGTATTGCTTATGATGAAGCTTCGGCAAATGTTGAAGGTCTTTGACTATTGACAAATGTCCCAAATTCCTCTTTTAGACCATTAACAAAAGCGTTGAGAACATCCCTTTTTATCATGTTAAGGGTTTTTCGATAAGAGCGCTAGAATTTTTTTTTTAAGTAAAACAAAAATGGTTTCGGATATCAATGAAATTCTTTATTCCTGTGAAAGTACGTTTGATGCCATTATGTATGGAACTCGATTTCTTTTGCACGGCCACAACGCTTGCAGAAGTTCAGACGCTGAACCCAACTTTCGACGATTTTCAAGCATAAATCGGCCGATGCTGCTGCAATTTCACGTTCGATATTCGTACGAAGTTCATCAATCGTCACTGGCTTGTTAGCATAGACCATAGACTTGACGTAGCCCCACAGGAAATAGTCTAACGGCGTCAAATCGCATGAACGAGGCGGCCAAGTGACTGGACCATTTCGTGCGATAACACGTTCTCCAAACTTGGTTTCCAATAAATTGATTGTGACATTCGCTGTGTGGCTTGTGGCGCCGTCCTGTTAGAACCACATGTCCTCCAAGTCCATACCTTCTAATTGGGCCAAAAATATTGGGTTATCATTGAACGGCAGCGATCCCCATTCACAATAACGTGCTGGTCTTGATCATCGCGGAAGAAGTACGGCCTAATGACGCCGCCGGCCCATAAACTACACCAAACCGTAATGTTTTCGGGATGCAATGATAACTCAAGGAGTACGTGTGGATTGCTGCCTGACCAATACTGCATATTTTGTTTATTGACGGAGCCATTCAGCCAGAAATGAGCCTCATCGCTGAAGATGATTTTTCGATGAAAATCCCAATCATTTTCAAGTTGTTGCTCAGCCCAATTCACGAACATACGACGCTTCTGGTGGTTAAGCGGCTTCAGTTCTTGCGTAAATTTAATCTTGTAAGGATGTAGGCCAAGATCTTTTAGCAAAATTCGCCACAACGACGTCACAGAGATGCACAGCGCTTGAGAACGACGTGTGAGAGACACATTTGGGCTTTCTGCAACTGAATCCTCAGCGGCAGCAATATTCCCGACACTACGGGCACTTCTTTGTCTCACTGGCACGGGAACATTTTTACTGTGCCTGTGGATTCAAATTTTTCCACTAGACGCTCAATTGTTGAACTGCTAGGACGATTATGACGACCATAAATTGGAAGTAGCGCTCTTAACGTTGAGGCCACTGACTCAAAATTTCGGTAGTAAATTTTAATAATTTCGACTCGTTCTTGGCTCGTATATCTTTCCACCATGAAATGGCAAACCTTGCTGAAGATAACTGGCGAAAGAGCGGCAAGAAATATGGCGTCGTTTGCTGTCCCTGTCGCTCTACTTTTGTAGCGTCCCTGTTGAAACAAACAGCCTATCATTTTCATTATTCCAAATGATATCTTGAATCCGACGCCTTTGAAAAATTTCGACTTTTTGCATGTATTGTATGCTTTTGCTTTCTTGCAAGAGGGTCATTTCTAAATGCAGTTGCTTGGGAGAATATGTCTCTTTGAACATTCGATTCAATTTGGTTTTTACTTCCAACCATGAGCTTAGTTTCTTGTTCATAGGAATTGTTTGAGCATTTCCCGAAATCTTTCTCTTCCTGGTAAATGGTAAATGACAATTCTTTTCGGCAGACGTTTCTAAAGCTTACGGTTGTCAACATTTGACAAAGAATACGAATTTTGTTTGGATCATAGGTGCAACTTAAAGGAGATTTCAAGACTGCCAGACTGCGTAAAAGAACGAACCCAACGCATTATGTAACTTGGGTGCACATAGTTGAAGGTATTCTTAAGGACTTCGAAGTTGTAAGAGTAAAACCAATTTATGGGGCTATTCTGCAGCACATCCGGCAGAAGATTAGAGGTCCTGCTGACTTGGCGGTAGTGTCATATAACATCTTCGACAATGGTTGGCTATCAAATATACAATGTCTCTCTCTGCATTACGCAAACAAGAGACATGGGTGCTTGAGCACCAGCTCAACCAATTGTTGCAAAGAAACGCGAACCTAGATGAATATTACTCCGCAGTGAATCATCAACTCTCTTTGATGATCAATAAGATCAAAAGTGAGTCCTTTAGTGAGGAAACAGTTGCCGCGCTCGTCACGACATACCGCAATCGCGCTCTGGCCGTTGATTGAATACAGACCGAAAATCTTACCAGAGGCATACTCTGCATATCTCGAAATGCAAAATCTTAATTATCGGAGTCACGTGATTCATAACCCTTCCGCGTCTAACACGATTACGGCTCCTATTAACCAAACCTGTAGAGGTGAGCCGAGGCCAACTTTGCCCCCAATGAAATTTTTCCCCCATCTCTCGACAACAGACAAAATGGAGGTTGACCAATCAACCCAGTCACGTAATGTTAATTATATGAACTGCCCTCAAAGATTAAACCCTTTTAAAAGTAAGGCCAGACACGATAATTTTACCCTAAACAGCATAGGGTATACCACACAAGGGTATACCTTGACTACGAAAAGGTAGCTGACGATGTAGTTCAAGACCAAATAATTTTTATGAAGGACGCCCATCCAGCGTTTCATATTTAGAAACGAGGAAATTTGGGACAAAAAAGTTGACACCGGCGCAAACAAAAACTTTCTTAGTCCCTCCGTCATAAGTAAAACACCATCTTTCCCAACTTCATGTTCACCCATTTCATGTCCATTTCACAGGAGGTGACATAAAGATACAGAAATAAATTCTGGTAGATTTTTCGAAAAAAAATAGGTAACGATACATTGTTCACGGTCTATGTTTTACCCGGTGTCACCTCATTCGACGGCATTATTGGAGACGTTTCGCTGAAAGAACTTGAAGCGGTCATCGACCGCAAAGACAACATTTTGGCATTTACACCCAATATTACGATCCCGCTAAAAGCGGAAATTTCCCAAGAAGCGCATCTCGTGCTCGACGAAAATCTGTCGGATAACGCTAAAAGTCAACTTCGGGAATAAATAAGGAAGTACAGACCTCTTTTCGGTCCCGTAGATACGACCAAAACGGTAAAAAATTCGGTAAGGGCAGAAATTCGTACAATCAGAAATGACCCCATTTACACAAAAAGCTACCCTTTTCCAGCCTGCATGAGGGAAGAGGTAGAGCAAGAGATAAAGGAGCTTCGGAAAGGAGGTATAACACGACCTTCAAGAAGTCCGAACAATTAATTGGCTGTTGTTGTTCCCGGATTCCATTGACAAGGAAAGTGAAATTTATTCTTTTGTCTCAACTTTGAAGAAAATTTTGTTTTTTTTATTTTTTATTTTCTTTTGATTTTATTGAAAATGTTTTTATTTGTCGCGGGGTCGCTGACAGACTGAGCCACTGTTTGGGTCGATTTGGGTGGGGCACACTTCGATTTGACCTTTGAAAAACAATGCGTGCTGATTTTGCAACGCCGCGTGCAGATTCTTCGCGACATCACATCCGCTCATGCATATGCATAACATTTGCAGTTTTAGAAGCGTTTGTCGATCGGAATCTCTATGACGCTGTTATTGACTCGCATTATTGAACAGTCCTTGGGATTGATTGGGAGTATGTATTGGTCCTTCTTGTGGTATGGGATGCTGCAATGGGCCTTCGAAATAATTTTAGTTTCCTGTGATAGGTCTCTGTATATGGTTCTGTGAACGGTACTGGAAAGCAGTCGGCTTCTTGTAATGCGAAATTGAAGGGCCTATTTCTCAATTGACTGCCTTTTCATGCCTATTATGCAATGAATTGTATTGTAAAAATTGTATCGTGCTTGATTTGCCTCTAATTCTTATGCAAGAGCAAGGGCTTTTCGACAGGCAGTGATGATAAACAAAGTTCAGAAATATATATTCGTAATGTACAAAAAAAAAATTATTGCAAGTTGGCGATTTCCATATATTGCATATTTTGTTCACGTTAGCTTATTTTTGTTTGTATTTTGTTAAACATTTTTAAACACCCTACTATTATTATTAAAGAAATCCCCGACAATAATAACTATATTGTTCTCTTTCTTTTTCCGCAGTTTTTTGTATTTGCTATATAAAGGCAGACATTTTTTAACGTAGCCCTTTTTTTGTTTTTTTTCTCGACGTAACCACGTTTTTAAGAATTCAGGAATTCAGAGGTCAAAACTATAGTAAAGATTATAATTATATAAAGAAAAGATTTTGTGTTCCTTCTATCACGGGTGCTTTTTTACACATTTTGTTGTCGAAACCCGGGAAACGAAATCAAAGAAAGGGTTTGTTAATTTCGATTTTTTAAAGGATGAGTGTTCACAACTTACGGACGCCAATGCAACGAAATTCGATGAGATCGGGGAAGAACTTGTGTCTCTTATTCACAGATTGACTGCTGGTAACGATAGTTTTAATACAGTGAACGAGGAATTAAAGCAAAAGGGCTTAATAAAAGCGGACGATCTACCGGAAAGGGCTGTTGGTTATTAAGACCAGGCCATCGGCACTCTTGCTAGCCTTAACACGCGGTTTACTAAGTAACACCTTAAGCAGAATCCAGTTGCGATTGGACCTGTGACATTTCTATAGCTACGAGAATTCACAATTTAAGTTCCAAAATCCCAAAACTACCTTTCAAGCGATTTGATAGCAGTCACCAGACGAAAGAATGTGATATCACTATCCTCTCGCGAAAAAGAGAGATTCCTTGCGAACCAGCGGTAGATGTTTCAGTTGCTCCAACCGCGGCCATTCATCGAAAAAGTGCATAAGCAGTAAATACCTGAAATACCTGTCATGCTAAAAATGTCACGGAAAGCATATGACAGCAATGTGCGATCCGACTCTCAAAGGCAGATTGCATGCAATAGAGAGGAAAAATACAGAAGACACAACAGATAAATTCGTTGCCACGAGGAATAATGCATTGAATTTGCGTGTTCATAATAACAAACCAAATATATTTTTTTCAATATACCCACATTCGTGAAAGCACTGCTCAAAAATTAAAGTTGAAACCACTCGGTCCAACAAAGTTGTCCGTCATTCCATTTGGAACCAAAAAAGCAAATTCCATTGAAACCTTTTCTGAAGCGCATGTTAAGCTGCGCAGTGAAATTAAAGTTGGAGAAACAATATTATTGGAGGCAGTTGCGATCCAGGAAATTTGTTTCGATGTACTGGAACTACCAAATGAAGAATGTGCGCTTTTCAAATGCATTAAATTGGCTGATGCTATGACTCAGAGGACGGTCTGAGCCTTCTCATTGGTTCGGATTTCTACTGGTCGGTTATCACGGGAAAGCAATGTCATCTTACTCACCGCTTAAAAGCAATCGAGACGACATTTGGCTGGGCGCTGCGAGGGCTTCACCCACCCGTCTGCTTCTACTGAAAATTCTCGCTTTCATTCTAGCAATTTTTTGAGTTTGGCGTATGAAAGTCCTGAGGAAGTGCACGATTGGCATAAAGAACGATATGGCTGATCATTCTGCTACTACAAAGTCCTTGGTTGATAAATGCATTGCTCGAGAAGGTTCTCGTTACATATCTTAACTGCCCTGGAAAGATAGACTCCATTCTATGCAATAACAAAACTCAAGCATGCAGGCGCTTGGATACACTATTTCTGCGCTTATCCCGAGACCCTTCTAAGTTTATGGATTACGATGCTGCCTTACATCTCAACTGCTCAACTGATTGATGAAGGTAGGCGGCCGCCTTCATGCATAAAACGAATCCCTGGACACCAGATTCGCACATTGTCGATATAATAATTTATGACTGTCATCAACGTGTTCTTCATGAAGGTGTTAATATTGTGTTGACTGAGCTCCGAAAACGGATGTGGATTATAAAAGGTCTACAAACAATCAAACGATGTCTAAAAAGATGTGTTATTTGTAAAAAGCTGTGGGGTTCACCCGCTTCCCAACCTTTCGCTCCACTATCTAGGGAAAGGATAATACTATCGCGACCATTTGACAATGAAGGCGTTAATTTTGCCGGACCGCTATACTGTCACGATGATATAAAAGATGCTGACAAGATCTATATAGCAATTTTTACATGTGCGGCAGTACGTGCCAACAAGTAACTGGTATTTCAACAAAAAATTTTCGTAGGGCTTTGAAGCGCTTTATCGGCAGAGGTGTACCATCTATAATAATGCTTAGACTTTTCGGAGAGCGCGATGGAGATGAGAAGTCCTGATTGCTTCAAGGATGAAGAGTTCATCCAAAGGTATATGTCCCGACGAAGAATCGAGTGGCGGTTCATTGTGGAGCATGCGCCATGGTGAGGCGGTTTAATATACTAAAATGATACGAGACCAGGGAAAAATATATGTGAGTGAAAAATGTACAGTGAGTGAATTCGAGGAGATTGCACTTTCAAAATCATATTAGTGAAAAAGTACATCGGTTGTGGACCATTTTAAAAGAGGATGGAGAATCGCGCTACTCTGAAGAGTACTTCTAAAAACGACTGTACATGGAAGCGTACTGCGTACTTGTGGAAAACCAAGCCGCAGCATGACTACTTCACTCAGGAGTACTTTCAGCAGTTCGAGACGAGGTATGAGGACATCAAGAGTACCTTTAAGAGGAAATTAGAGCAGATGCTTAAGAAGACTCAACAGCAACATTTCGGTGAACAGGCTATATCAGCAACATCAACGCAATCGTCATCTCCAGTTCACCCGCTACCCACACCAAGACCATTGTAGTTCTTTTTGTTCCTTTTCTAACAACTGTTTTTGCTGTTCACTTTGCTGCCGCTCCTTGATTCTGCGAGCAATTTGCTTTGCGGAAAGTAGCGTTTTTTCCTGATTTTATATTTCTGAGGCCGCCAGAGACACGAACGTATCGCACAGGAATGTCCAGTGAAGAAACACCATCGTCAGCACGAGTCGCTTCTACCTGTCATAACAATAGGAACAGCCATGGTGAATATTTGCGTTGGAGGAGAAGCAAGGCTAGTACGAGCATTGATTGACAATCGTGCTTCGTTACGGAGAAATAAACACGCCAAATGAAGATAATCTTAGTCCAGTATAGGTTCAAAATCAATGGCATAAACGGTCATGCAACAGAAGTCATTGCAGCTTGTGAAATTACCATTCGGTCAATACACGATGGGAGGGTAAGTTTGAAGATGGAGGCATTAGTTATGCCAGTTATTATATCAAGTTTACCAGCGCATCCAATTAGCTCCAAACAGTGGCCGCAAGTAGAAGGTTTGAAATAAGCTGATCCATGGTATGGACAACTTCAACATATTGAATTGTTAATTGAGTCTGATATCTTAGCGCAATTTTTGACTAAAAGAGTAGTCAAAGATCCAGCCAATACTCCAATGTCTCAAAATACAAGGTTTGGCTGGATACTTTCGTGTCCTTTCAAATAGGCCGTTATATATACTCCATTTACCCCTGCGATAAGATCGCAAGGTATTGGGAGATTCACGCAAAAAATTGAAACGCTTCTTTACTTTGGAACAATAATTCGCAAAAAATGAGAGTCTCCGGCAGGAATATTCAAAATTCCTGAAGGAATTTATTGGTCTTGGACACATGGAGGAAGCAACAGAAAAAACGTATCAATTTCCGCATCATGCAGTCCTTAAAACTGAAAGCACTACAACCAAATTGAGGGATGTATTCGACGCTTCAGCAGCAACTACCTCTGGTGAATTCCTGGATAGTATAAAGATGACAGGGCCTGTGGTTCTAAAGAACTTGTTCTTTCTGCTTCTTCGAAGGAGATCATTTAAAATCGTGTTCACTGCTGATATCGAGAAGATGCACCGGCAGATATTAATTGGTGAAGATGATGGCAATTTGCAGCGGATTCTTTTGAGAACTGGTCTTAGCGAAGCTCGTCAAGGAATATACACGCAATACTGTCACTTACGGTAGATATTAGTAAGTGAACATGATGGCAATTTGCAGCGGATTCTTTTGAGAACTGGTCTTAGCGAAGCCCGTCAAGGAATATACACTCAATACTGTCACTTACGGTACAGCTTCGGCACCGTACTTAACTATTAAGACTTTGTGTCAGTTAGCTGAGAACGAGAAGCAAAGATATCCAGTAGCAAGCAAAACTGTGATGGAGGGATTCTACGTGGATAAGTCGAGGGTGCGAATTCAATAGATAGAACAGAAGGCTTCAACAAGAATTGACGCAAATGCTGAAGAGTGGTGGATTTCGCTTACGAAAATGGACATCAAGCCGTCCGGAGATTGTAAGGGAGTTGCCAAGAGAAGAGGTTGAAATGGAGCTAGACCACGGCTTTGACAACGAAACAACATTCAAAGTCTTAGGCACAAAACGGTTTCCTAGGGCTTCCGTTTCAAGGACAACTCTGCGTGGTTCAGTACAAAGGGTACCAAACGAGCAATACTTAGTGACGCTGGAAATATCTTGGACCCTTTTGGCTGGTTA